>CM010311.1:37045039-37645039 GCA_001923025.3 Taenia multiceps | reverse complement strand
CTGCTGGGTTTGACACAGCGGTACGGACGTTCAAAATGACTGGAAGGACGATGAACGCAAGAAAGTGGGCATCTACACTGTTTAAAAGCCACAGGAAAGATGTACTGTGGGTTTGCGAGAATTTCTTGCCCCCGTACCGCCGCTAAGACAATTGACAATGCCACAATTACTCATAGAATCCCTAATCAAAACAGATCCATCAAATCATATGGAGAATTCCTAAACTCGAGATTTTTGATACATCACCATCGCTCTGCTCAGTGATGAATTTCTTCAAAGCGGGAGAAGAACGAAGATGATGCCAGAATAGCAGGTTGGCCCGAAAGTATTATGGAATTGCAGCAAAATATCCCCATAATGCTATCCATGAGCCGTCAAAATTTGTTGTGAAACACCAGAAAAGGACTACAGCGAATGGTAACGAAAGAAACAATTGCAACAATAGATAATGAAAACGAAAACGTCTAGTACCCAAAAACACTTCTATTAAAATAACTTGTTTTTCGTGAGAACAGCGCCAAAGCCAATAAGAGCAGCAGCCAGAAGAGCAACTGTTTCCGAGTGGATCAGTGGACTGAACCATACACCCTAAAAGGATGCGGATGAGTGGGAAGAAATGAACAACTTACGGGGTGATAAACATCAACCGTAAAAACAGACTTGACGCCATCAAGCGACTGACCTTGGCTTTGCGCTTTGCGAAGGCTTAAGTACCCCATATCATCATAGAAACGAATTGAGTAATAACCCTTGGGCAATTTCTTATGATCATCGGAGAAGGTAACTTGAAACTCATCGGTTTCTAGATTTCGACTGGCAGGAACAATTTTGTCACCAAGCACAGCATAAAGTTCACTCAACTTAAATGCAACGCTCAATAATCAACGTTTATACCTCGTCATTTTTGCAAGTTGCTCGACCTTCGACAATGAAAACCGTCTTTGAAGAGAGAAGAGAATCAGTAGACGTATAATACCGAGATTGTACCGCTAGATTATCACATCCGTAAACTATTTATAGTGGTTTTATGATAGTGTATGTACCTGTGTTGAACGCCAACAGTGTAAAAACTACCACAAAAAGCATCACTTGACACCTATCTACAAATCCCGCCCGGGGAACAACGTGTGCGACCTGAGTAAATTTAGTCAATTTGAAAACTAAAACTCATTCAGCGCAAACAAAATATAAGTTTGCATTCAAAATCCAAAACAAATCCTTGCATCAGTTCTGTTTTAAAATAGCATCTTATCAGGTGGGATACACCAAGGACGTAGGCTGGTGTAACTTATAAATTATTTTGTGAAACACCATCTTACTGCTTCATAGACAGAGTTGTTCAAGCTTTTGTATACGAATTTGACGCAAGGTTGTTATTCATCGCTTCAAAACGAAAAGTTGACTGTGGAGATTTCTCCATCCTCGTCCCTTTCTCTTTGACCCCCTCTAGCACGAAAGCGCTTATCGTTCTTAGGCATATTTATTGTCTTAGACAAAACAAGAGATCTTTAAAGCACAAGATTCAATGTCATGCCGCCCCTCGCCTAAAGGTACATCTAAAGCAACACGAGTAGTACTGTAGCGACCCGAGGCCCTCTTTGAGGTAAAAGAAGGCATAGTACTGGGAGTAGAATACATGTATTCTGGAAACAGAGGGCTTGGGGGCTATTGGCACGGCCCAAAGGCCGACCAACCGGCTCAGTACAATATGGCCACCCAATTGACCGAAACCGGCAGTTCAAACAAACAAAGTATTACACAGCCCCTCTCTTCTTTCGAGCGTCGTCCCCGACGCTCCCCTTGGTCAGCCTCCCGTCTCAGCCATCACAACGTAATTAGTGCTAAGAGAATCGAACGCATGTGTTCCTATAGTGCCATCCATTCCGCGTAGCACTCAGTGCAGCAAATGCGCGCTCCTTGGCCGTCCTCTTCCACGACAATGTGGTCCAATGAAAGATGGAGGTACGAATCCAAGTTTTCGAATGGGTCGAGACACACACAACACATATTGCGATTCCAGGCTTAATTGGTACCGTAGAAAAAACGCAAGGGCATCGCAGGAACCTGAGCAAATGTGGCGGTCGGGTCTCATAGGAACGAAATGCATGCGATCCAAGCGTTCAAAGCATAAAACGATGCTATCCAATGGCATCCTGCACATTCTACATCTGGGAACAGGAGAGATAGCTTACGGAGGATGATTGACCACAACGTCGCAGGTCTCTCTTGGCAGTTCCGCCGGACTTGGAGTTTACGGCTAGTGTAGCTTCAGTTGTTAATAGCTTCCCTGTCGAACACGAGGGCGAGGGAGATGCCGAAGCTGGACGTCGATCTCAGCCCTTCTGTTACGAGATACCAGAGGTTCTCCCATCCATAGCACATGCACATCTTTCACACCGCCAAAATTTGCTAGAAGCGGCGCGGAGCAGGATAAAATCCATTGAAGTCGGGTCCGCTTTCCGCTTCCACCAATGTAGCGTCCCGAGGCTCCCTTTAAGGTAAAAGAAGGCATAGTACTGGGGGTAGAATACATGCATTCTGGAAACAGAGGGCTTGGGGGCTGTTGGCACGGCCCGGAGGCCGACCAATCGGCTCAGTACAATATGGCCACCCAAGTGACCGAAACCGATAGTTCGAACAAACAAAGTACTACAAGTATTGCGACCCTCCATCAGCACAATAGTCACTAGTTGGCAGGTGGGTGATCGTCGGTACGAAGTCTAATATTGCCAAATAGCGAATAATATTAGATTGACCCTTTGGAGTAGAATCGAAATATTAGGCCTACCATTTGAGATTAGCTGCAAAGATTACGTCACTAGCACAATAACTCTTTAGTTTAAATCACTCCGAGGTCTATGGAGGGACAGATAAATAGCTCGTCGATCGTGCTACGATAAGCCGATAATCTGGCGACTTGGATTGATGCTCCGCCACATCGCTGGAGAACTGACACTTTTATGCAGGTACCATTCCTAGTCAGTAAGCAGTCATTTTTAGCATTGTTGATTTTTTGCCAACTGTGATAGGTACACGAGACTGATCACTTACAAATGGATTTTCTGCTCTCTTACAATACGCTATGTAAAACAAGCGGAACAGCTCTGTGCTTTATTGACAGCAGGTGTTGTACGTGTTCAAGTCAATTTTGTTTTCGTCCCGTCCATTCGCAGCAATAAATCCTTGCTCTTTGTTTGGCCAGTTACTTATCTGCCCGAATGGTACGACTTATCGTGCTGTAGAACATCCGCCTCCAATGTCAGGTGAAGCGGGTGAGCCTAATCTGAGCTTACATACTTCACCCACTGACTGACTGTTAATTTGTTCCAACAGCCACCAACCAACCACGCACACACACGCACCCAAGGTCAACCAACAAATTTGGATGAGATATTTCTAGCCGGTGTGGTGTAGCATGACTTCCTCATAGAATCAAGGCTCCAACGAAGAAGGAGTTGTTGAGAGTGACGGACGACTACTTCGAAACACTCCCACCCCACCTCTGATGGAAACAGGAGAGAATGGGAACAGTACCGCCCCGCCAATGAATGTCCACCCATCCCGACTCTTCGACGCTGCTTGCAGCCTAAGTAAGTCCATTCTCTGGAGCAACTCAAGTACTGCTACTTACAGATACCGCCTTAAAGAGTTGAAGAAGGTCAGGCCCAAGAACGTTTCTTTACTACATCGGATCCAAAGGACACAAAAACATGTCACAGGGGTAGGGAAGAGGTAAAGGCGAGAATAAAAGGACAAAACAACACAAGTACTCTGTGGAATGGGTAAAGAATGGGATTATTGCACTGAGATCATCGCCTGTCATAATTGCAATTTGGAGAGCAAACCACTCCTCTCAAGATCGTTGCTGGATAGGCCACGAGTACGTAAAATTCGCTGGCGTAGATGGTTCGTAGCAACGGCTTTTGATCGTGGGCCACCTTGGTCAAATCTGCCACGCTGACGACATCGACTAACCAGAAGGCCGAAAAGGCATGAGGTCAAACCCAAGCCGACGGCCAACAGGATTGCGGCGGTATGCCATTGGTAGCCACTCTGTGAGTAGAGGCCAATCACAGGGGCAGCAGGCATTTTGGCTGAAAATTGCCAAATTTTTTTAGAAATTGGAACGAAGTGAAATAAATGACAACCTCCTAAGAGTGAGAAGGAATGAGCTAGTTGAATGCTTACGCCTCATCGCACTATCCTTTGCCTCCTCATGATATTTGTCAGTCCGATGTTTGTCATCAGATTTTAAATCTAAAAGAAAAAATGCTTGTGATGAAAAGGGATGACACACTATCAAATTATAAAGACTAACCAAGGATGATCATGCAAAGATTCAACCAAAGGTGTAATACAAAAGGTGTGCGTAAATTCTATGGGATTAAGCCTACCAGAATGCTCAGCCAACGGTCTCACCCTGTGTCGTAAAACTTTGTGTTCTCGATCGAAACCAGAACCTCGGTAGTGTGGAATATTATACTTCTCAGCTTCATCAAAATCTTCAACTAACGTGCCATGTGCCTGTGTTGAAAGGCGTCCAATCTTACGTCGATGATGTTCCAGTGAAGCATCCTCATCGGAGAACCGAAAGCTTCCAGAAAGATGCGACCGATAGCCACTACGTGAGCGCAGGTGTTCAGGTTGTTCTAGAAAGGTACTGACACCATTGGCAGGGAAAACAGACTTTCCCCGCGCCCCTGTAAGCATCAAGGATGGGACATCGGTTTCGAGAGATGAGGTCAGGTAGCTGGGGGGAAAGTATACCTCCTCGCCCTCGTAAGTTCTGTGTATGGGACTGTCACGGCCAAAGTGCAATGTTCGTAAAGAACGCACTTTCGAAGACTCAAAATCGACCTCTGATAAGTCATGTTCGTCATCACCGCGAGGAAGAAGTGTTCGTGCATTAAGGGTACGGGATCCTGGAGAACTTTGAGACTGCACTTTGTGTGTGGAAACGGAGTCGACAGGTTCTGCTGTAGTTGGTTTTACAACAAGAAGTCCAAAAGTAAGACGGCTGTTTTAAAATAAAACTTCCAAAAGCCAATATACAAACCTTCCCCACATAATGACTCATCCGAGGCGTCAGGACATTCAGCGATTCTGTTACAAACATCGTAGATTGCTATGCAAGAGGTAGCGTCGTCACACTGAAACTCCAGTTCTGGTTTGCTACAAATGGAAGGAACTAGGCAAATTAAATGACTGGAGGGTGATGGGGGAACTCTACCACATTTTCGCCGCTTTTCGACGAATCCCGACTTGCAAACACATCGCCCAGAGTCACAGATGGTGTTAGCGACAACACAAGGGTCGCGCGGACCACACAAACCAAAAAGTGATCCTAAATCGGGAAAATTTTCCAAAATTCTCTTCACTTACCACTAGACCATGTGGCAACTTTGTGCACATTCCGTTGCTCAGGTAACCAAGTTCGTTGAACAAACACGGTGTAATCAGGATCAGAGGTAAAATTGCATGTATTTGGTTCATGACAGTTAAAAAGGAAGCACTTTCCACCGCGCTAAGCAGCGAAAACATTAATAAAGTACGATTAATTATTGCATGAAGGATACTTGGATTGGAGAACGACAATACCTTGGGTCCAAAGACGCCGACTGTACACTCAATCGTGTCACAGCAATATTTAATGCATTCCTCCAAAGAGTCCGCAGACAACTTATGGATAAACGCAGCACCGTTATTTTCAGAGACGTGAGTAATAATTACAGTACTTAAGCGGATATCAAAATCCTTGTCACATTTTCGCGAAGAGACAGAATGGAACAAAACGAAAATTTGTATGACTATTGAGAACATGAGCGATGCTCCTCACGCACTACACAGCTGCAAATGTCGCCCAACAGTCACAAGCCAATGGCCATAACAGATTCCTTTTAGCGCGTCAAATGGATGCGAGTATTGATTGGCCGATAAAATATTAGAATGTAGAAAAGTTTAAAGCGATAACTTTTGGACACCTGCGCCCTTAAAATTGGTTCAAAACTATTACAGTAAAATGGTAAAATTTATATGCGCATCTAAACTTTTGAACTTATTATGACCTTGCGATAGGAAAGCGCGTCGCTTAAGCTCGGGCTAACGGACGCTATTTGTCGCAGGTGAGGTTGTTTCTGTTAAGTGGTGATAAGTGTGTGCACTCTGGGTAGGATTTTTCTGAAAAGAAGCATGTAAATGACGTAGCTCGGTGTTACCATTGTCTTTTTTAGTTCAGGCTCACTTTCCATAGTCGTATTGCTCATCTTGCTAATAGGTTTTTTATGTTTTTCTTTCTCTTGTTTGCTTTTCGTAACAAAATCATGATTTGCTTAATATTCTAGCTGTTTTTAATCGAAGGTTTGAAAGCGTGCGCGTTTGGACTAAACTTTTGTGCTTAACTGGCATTTCCTAACATTTTGTCTTATTTTTACTTTTAATGCCCTGCTGCGTGGTCACAGGGAGTAGTTTTGTTTATTTGCTAATTTCAAAGACAAGGATTCTTGCTGCTGTTTTTAGTCCTGTTTTTTTGCACCTGTTTTGAGTTTTCCTATTTATCAGGTCTATGTTAATAAAACGATTTCCCAATCCTTTGGATTTCACTGGTGTTTTATGTGTCAGCTCGCAAAAGGGGATGGCCGAGTTTTGAATATTTTGTTAAATAATCACTCTCATGCCCACAATCACATGGCGTCTTCTTTCCCGTTTGTTTGACGTCAGGTTGGTTTCTTCAATGGCATATAAGCCATGTCACCATGTTAGTTCAATCAATGGTGGTAATTTTTTAATCTAAGTTTGTTTGTATGTTTCCGCTACTCTGTCAAACTTTGTCTGATTTGTCGAGTTTTAGCTTACTTTGTCCTTCGTAACAAAACTTTGTGGAGGCAATCTTTGCAGATGCTTTCAAAAAATTGGCGAGGTGATGGAAAAATACTAGTAGTTTTTATTCGCAATATTTCTATTCCTGCATCCTTTCTCGTTCTTTCAGTTAGGGATTAATGTTTCCCGTGTCGGCAAGGATCTCCTCCCTTAACTAAAACACCCATTCAATGCCTCGGATCCAGTTTATCTTGTCATTTGCGCATTAATTGTCTAGTAATTTTGAATTCGTGAATGTAAATGCACCAAGTCTCATATTTCATGCAAAAAGGAGTTGTACTGCTTGCGCGCGCCTCCTGTTAGCCCGTTACTCTGCGTGTGTGCGAGTGTTTACGTATGCGCGCGCCTGTGCATGCCTATTTGCGCTTCTGCCCAATTATATCTCCTTTTATATTTCTTCTTCGTTCTTAGCTTTGGAATGACTCATGTTGGAACAAATAGTGGAGATTTCACTCAGACACACCATTTTCACCTCTCCTCATTTCTTCCTCGACATCTTTTCCCTTTTCGGTGTCTCCTAATTGTCCAAAGCTGTTTGCTTGGATATTGGCCAGTTACATAAACTCAGTTTGACTTTTATCGCGACTCGAACCTGCTGTCTTTTGATAAACTGCAAATATTACATACTTCTTATTAGTTTTACTGATTGCCGTGTGAATGGATCCTCGCATCCTTCTATGTTCTTTACTGTTTGTTTTTCCCACGAATCATTCGTTGACCAGTCCATTTGGTAGAGTTTGTAAGTGGAAACCACTTGCCACCACCACCTTTCCATTTTGTGTGCTTTTGTTTTTGGTGAGCAAAATATCCACTCCTGAGTAGAGAAACATGTGTGAACTAGGCGCCCTTTTTATCGAGTTATACGAATGCAACAACAATTTATTTTGTGCGTCAATCTCACTGTCCACGGCACTGTTAGCAAAGGTCATTATGTCAGCATTCTTGTAAGCCACAGATAAAGGTTGAACTCCATGGTCTATGTTGGGACGATTTCCACTACAGCACCAGAAAAGAGCTTTTTTTCTTGGGCAGGAGCAGTGACACAGTGTAGCAGGAATCTGTGTTTTAGGTGTGGTCGAGAGGCCTGGTGGCATTACGTGGCCGCAGTGACTAATACCTTTCATGCTTACTGGCCAATCAGCTATAGGCATGATTGGACTATGTTCTTGGTAGCTCGTACATTCGAGGCCACTTCTGTCTCTCACCCCTTTGCACAACTTAAAGCTTCCCGGACTGTCTGAAAACAATGTACCTGTGGCGTGTGTTTCTTTCTCCTTTTTCGATCAAAAGTGTGATTCGCATTTCACGCTGGCTTGGAAGGGTGATAGGGAGGAAGATGAATGCCTACACGGAAGTAAGGTGAGTTATGGCCCAGCGCCCACAACTTTTAGTTTAGTCAGCGGTGACCCTGGAATTCTTCGTTTATTCCCTGCACTCATTGGTTGGCTTCGTGGCGCTGTGCTGTAGGCTACTAATCGCCGCATATTTCTGTCTCTTTGGGGTCGAGACTTCTCTCTTTTTCCACTTTTCTCGCAACACAATAGACAGTAGCTCATTCATTTTCTGAAAGATAATGACTAAAGCAAATTTCTTAGATTTATGCAATAAACGTTGATGGTTATGTGACATTGTATTGTTTCCCCAGAACTCCGCACCTGATTGGCCAATTTTTCAGCCAATTAAAACACCGGCGGGGGCGTAGCGTAGATCCTCGTGTGCTTTGGCGGGAAAAAATGAATTTACAAGACTTCTGCAATTTCGCTAGATCTCGTGAATTCAAAACAGAAAAAAGTGCATTTAATTTTATGAGCATAAAGATAAAAGAAAAAAGAGGCTGTTAATATTGGTGTCTATCGTTCACAGTCATCAACCTTGTGAGAAGCCCTTTTCTGCGCACACGCTCACATTGCACGCAACTTTGGAGTCATGTGTTTCAATGGGTGTGTGTGCCTGTGTGTGTAGAAGGTTCTCGCTCACACAGAGGATTACAAGCTCTTGGCCATAATTCCCCATTTCAAATCTCTTCCCTTTCTTTTTCTCCTTGCAATGTAAACTTCCCCTGATTAAGTTTACTTTTGTTTCCACATGAGGTGTGATGGACTTGTCGGCAAATCGAAGGGAGGAAAACCGCCTCAGTCCTGCAAAGGCGATCAGGCTGTAACGGAAGGAAGAACAGTGGGGTGGGGGATTGGGAGAGAGGGTGAACTTGATAGCAGATGTGTTTGCTTCCAGTCGCAAAACACTTAAGCTCTGCAATCAACCCATCTAATTGGTGGATGGAAAGTGGGCAAGATTAATCCGGCAAATGGAGGATGTAGAGATGCTTATGGAATGCATTTCCTTCCAAATTCCCATTTATGGAATGGTTTATCGTCTATAACGTGGGAATTAAAGGTAAATGCTATTTTTTATTATTTTTTGGGGAAAAGATGGATAGATGATTCTGCCGCTCTGGTTTATCACATGGTGGAGGTTGGTTTATCGGTGAGATTTCGCTTCTCGTAGTCTCTGCGCAGTCCTCCTTCTTTCCTCCTTTTCGTAATAGTAAAACAAGCTTTTCGCATTTGGGCTAAAAACAAAAAATCAGTTTATTTATACGAAGTATATGGGCCCCGTGCAGACCTCCCCTGACCTGAATTGGTCAAATTGTTTTGTCATGTCCTTCTTTCCCTAATCCAAGGCGTCTGTCCACCTCTATCAGAGCGATAACTACACAATCCTCATCCCCTGATGGGGTATCGGAAGGGGGGAAGGGTAGAGGGAAAAAGTAGTGGGCTAATTACATGGTTTAACCACGATGTCCAATTTGTCCTTTTCACCATTCTCAAGAGATTTCCTTCGTGCGTTTCAGTTGTTGCACAATTAAAGCTTATTTAGTTAAAAGTTGAATATTGTCCCGGATTTTGTGTAAAGTTTGTCCTTTTTTAATAAAATGAACCCAAGAACAAGTGACTTATGAAACATCGGTCTCTTAATGGAGGACTTATGATGCGCGTATTGCCAAATCTCCGATTGTTTGGTTTTTCTGACCTTTGGGTGAATGAAAAATAGGTGGAGAAAGTGTGGATCAGTACACAGAATGACTTTCTTGACAGCTGCTTGGGTTTTAGCGAGGTGATTCCCTTTTCCATGCATGCACACACTCACAAGCATGTGTGCTTGTTCACCCAAATCTATGGTGCCTAGTCGACATGCTTGGAAGCAAATTCGTGATTCCTTGCTCGTTGCCATAGCAGAATGTGTAAATATGCCTTTTCCGGTAAAACTTTTCTATAAAAGTATCGCATATTTCTTTCCCTCTCTTCCCCTTTTGGGGAGGAAGGCGCCTCCTCTCCTTGTGACTGATAAATCCAACTTAAAGGTTGTTTACGGATGTACAAAAGAAGAGGAAAAAATGTTCACCTTTTCATATAGGCTACTATTTTCTTTGGGGAGGAGGAGAGGAGGAAGTGTCAGAGCGAGAATTTACAAAATCTACGCACAATTTTTCGGTTCCCTTTTTAATGTTGACCTTCAAAATGTCACCAATGGCGAGCAGTGATTGGCTACGTATGACTACTTTTGGATGGTAATTCAATCGTCTTTTTCCCGTCCGTTTGTGTACTCTTATTGCCTTTGACATGACTATACTGCTGTGGTGGATTGAAAGGCCTTTAAAAGTGTGACTTGGTTAAGTCGCGAGTATTGGGAAGTCAAGTTTCTGTTCCAATGGACGTAGACATCTCCATGTTGTTGTCAAGTGGAGGTCAAACCATCAGACAAGGTTACTTAGGTCCAGACCCAAGGCAGTAGGTAGACTAAGTTCTGGAGAGAGAGAGAGAGAGACAGGCTTGGAATGCTGCGCCTTCTCGTTCTCAGCACTACATTTATGGGAAGATCGATGTTTTGAAACCGGGTAGCAGACAGGAAAGAAAATGTGATAAATTTGATCATCGTCAAGAAATTCCACGAAAGAAAAGGTGCCATTGTATTAAATTTCCCAGATTTTATGAAGTGGTAATAACAAGTTAGAAAGCTGGTTTTTTTCCCTCTATTTGTAAAGTCCATTTGAAATATGCGTGGCTAGTCAGCTACGCTGATTCGAAGGAGGAAAGACGAGGTAAGTGATTGAGTGGGTTGATCGACAAAAAGAAAGATTTTTATCCCCCTCTCTCCCCACCCCATCTTATCAAGTATTTTTTCTCCTACTTCCTTTCCCGGTTAATTTTGGTAATCAGGGGAGTTTTTTTGGCTGTGGGAGC
This sequence comes from Taenia multiceps, assembly GCA_001923025.3. Taxonomy (NCBI): domain Eukaryota; kingdom Metazoa; phylum Platyhelminthes; class Cestoda; order Cyclophyllidea; family Taeniidae; genus Taenia; species Taenia multiceps. The sequence goes on along the minus strand of CM010311.1, from coordinate 37,633,922 downwards.
CAGGTCTCCAACCCATCATGGGTATCCAAAGCGAAGAACTTTTTATGCGATTTTGATGTTTCCCTTGGGGCGTCTCAAATCTAGCTTTAAAAGCAAGAATATCGCGGATATTTTTCTCACTCTTTTGGTAAAACGAAAAAATTGTCTGTGCTCTACTTTTCCCATTTTTGATATCTTAAACCTTAAAATCATCCATTTGTAAAAGAAGAATGACTTTGCTAGTGCGCAGTAGGAAAGAGGGAAGTTGATGTGTCGCGCCAAGTGGAGGCGCAACTTGAGGAGACCGCGTAGTCAGAGAAAGGCAAAAAACCAAAAAACAAATTATTTTTAACAGTGTAATTTGAAAGGAATTTAGGCACTTGAAATCCGCATTCCCACGATCAACATAGGAGATGTTTAAAAGAGATCCAATTCTTTTATTTGACAAGCTCTGATGGATCGATATCATCCATCAGATCGCCTATCACGAATGGAATTTCGACGAGGCAATCTTGACCGTGGCGTACGGCGCTCCCTTTCCCTTGATGCTCAAGGTCGTGGAGTGATTGGTCACTTCTATGACAATCACAGTTTGGGCGGCGAAAGTTATGGCGACAGCGATGAGGACGATGAGAGTGATCAGCGTTGTCTGAGTCCACTGCCTTGCCGAGAAGGTTGCAATGACTTCCTCACCAAGTTGATGTCACCCATGATCAATTCCATCGCGGTGGATCGATCAGTCTCGTTGAGTAGGGAGGAGGCTCTTCGACCCACTGAACCTCCATCAGTGAAACCGCGGAATGAGTCGATGCCATCTAAGCAAGTTCCTCCGGTTGACTGCAAACAGGCTGCCTACGCTGCAAGAAAAAGTGTTAGAGGTGAGTGTAAGCCTCCCTTTCTTATCGGTCACTTCGCTTTCCTCAAATATTGTCTAGATATAGAAAAGTTGGGATTTGTCATCTTAACACCTTTTGTGATGAGTCTCCCCATGTTCAGCTATCCCAATGAGAAGGTCTCTGCTTTCTCTAGTGGTCGGTCTGTTTTGACACTGCTACCCAGTGTTCCGGGTCTTTTTGTACCATATTATTGCCCATATAGCCGTAGCCACAACCACAAGGTCAACTCACCACTAGGCGATTAATAAACCTGGTGTAGTTAAAAGTTCATTAAAACAAGTAACAGACTGCTAATAATTTTATTTTTTCGATGAAAATGATAAAAATAAGTTCTAATTTATTTGTCTCTTCCTCCTCGTGTCACATGTCGCACACTTCAATGTTGTGGACTTTGGGCTTCTTTGGTTGAGAAAATCTTACAAGCTTCGCTGTAAAAGCAAGAGGAGAAATAGTTCACTGACCTTTGACCCCTCCACTTGTGTTTCCGCTTATCCTGCCCTCGTGTATCGTACGAGTCTGCTGCAGAATCAGTCGCGACACCCTCAGATGTGTTGGTCATCTCCGCCTTATTTGAGAGATAGTTCTTTTAGATAAAGCAAAAAATGAGGCAAATAATGCTTTCTGTTTAATTGAAAACTAAAAGGAAGTAGTTGCTTTACTCTTACCTGAGACGTTCTTTTTAGATGCAAAACATTCCCACGGGTTCGAGCCGTCGTGTAGGCGGATCACAATGCTCACGTTTTTCTTGTTTTCTGTAACCTCTTCCGTTAGTAGTCTCCTCTCTAATTTCACGAACCACTTCCTATGTGCCTTCTTCGTTTCGCACTGGGGATGTAGGTAACTCCGACTGAAAGGGCAAAGCCCTCCACCTTACTTGGTCACCCACCAGTAGTGCAGTCACTTGTTGCCCTAGTCAGTGATGAGGTGCCTCCAGAAGGGGAACGTTTCCTCTCTTTCCCTCTCTGTCTCTCTCTCTCTCTCCAGCCTTTTTGGACATCACTCGTAAAGAGTGACTGATAAATCTCAGCCGGCTGCAAAAGCAACTCTACTTGTCGAGTGGAGTGAGTCACAGGGCAAGCCCCAAAATTGGCCAATCAACAGTCGGCTCTTTAAAAACATAGTCTCTCACTTTCCTCCTATTTTCTACCTTTTCTGAAGGAAAAGAAAATCAACAATTTTTTGGCGCATAGCAAAGGGAGAAACATAATTTTGTACTTGAATAAGCCCCCGAAGCCAGTTACGTTCACTTGTCTCTCAAAAAAAAACAAATGAGCAGGGGACTAAGTTGTCTTTAATGGAGAAGGCTCGACCCCGTAGGTTCATAATGCGGGAAAATTTGTCCAGTGAAGGCAAGGCGGGTGTGCTTCAGCATGGTAGAATCTACTGTCTACAAATGGCTTACAGTTGTTTGACTGCTGATGATGCGTGGTGAGTCATCAAGCGATGATACATCGGTTTTAGTCAGGCCCTCCCTTTCACACAGGAGTAGTCTTGTTGTTAGTGGAACAAAAGGATGCCTTTAGTTAGATTACAGGTGAAGGTTACGCTTCATTCACCAAGGTAAGGATTGTTTATTGAGGGGCGCGGATTGGCCAAACGAGTTGATAGGCTGCCAACCATTGGTCGCTTCTAAACGATTCATTCACTGCCACCCGCTCTCTCCACACACACTTCTAATGAATGCACCACTTCATGACTTCTTTGCGTGTGTATCACTGTGTGTGTTTATGTCTGTGTGTGGGGGAGGGAGTGCTGTAGGCTGTGGACGGAATCGCTCATCTGCTAAGGCCTAAATCCTTGAGTGGGAACACGACCAGCACGAAAAGTTAAATTGGCCTAGCAATCACTGGCCCAATAAGGTCGGTCAATGGACGAATGGACTATGATTACTTCCTCACCTCATCATCTAAACTTACTTGACGGCAATTATTATTACCTTTCCTTGACCTTAGGGTGGTGGATAATCATGTGATAAGTGAGTGATGTAGAAGGAAAACTGAAGCAGTTTTTTTTCTCCCCAGCGCTGGTTAAGGTTTAGATATTGCTGTGAGGATCAGCCCTACAAAAAATGTACTTACTTTCGTGCCTGATAGGTTATACGATTGACGAAAGTTTGGAACGGTGAAAGAGAGTTGTGAGGAGGTACAAGATTTAACGGTGCCTTAACTCCCAGGCGGAGATGAATGGATGAACGAATGAATAAGTAAACAAGCAAACCACCGAACTATAATTGACACTGAAGGCTTAGAGAGCCTTACAGAAGGCTGTGTTTGTATGGCAAGTTGACCCATCTCCGAAAATGTCACGTCGGCTGTTTTTGAGGTCAGGTCGATTGGTAAAAGTACTTATCCGCAAGGTTTAAGTTGGTCTTCCTTAGGCTAGCAGGTCTGTAGTCAAAAATGATGCATGAACGATTAAGGAAGCTTAAGCTTGTTTGAGCACGGCATTCACTTGATTGGCTCGGTCTACTTTGAGATCTTCGGAAGCAACGATTTTTTTCGTGTATTCATCATTACAGAGCTTTATGGTAAGCCAAGTTGGTGGGGCGATGACAACGCAGAGGATGAGGGAGTTGGGGAGGATAAAGGAAAATCCACATCTCACCCACTTTCAGCCCAACCGTCGCGCAAAATGTCCTTCAATGACCTACGACCGGACAGTCCCACAGGGCAAGGTAGGTTGTCCACTTATTTGTAACAGATATCCGTCCTATTTATTATTTATAAGTAAAAATTTTATTAATATCTTGTTGTAAGTGGTGGGATCTTGACTTGCTTTGGTGATAAAAAACGGATGAGGAGAGGTGATTCAGCATTACGCTAAGTCTGCATTTGCGAGAGGCATTCAGATTAAATCGGCTCCCCGAGTCTGAGAGACTTAAACTACAGTTCATTTTTGGGCATGACAGTCACCTTGAGTTGCGTCCAAGGTGGTGACAAAGATTCCATTACCGTCTGTATACTTGACAACCAGCCAAATTCTGGACATACCGCGGATATTGACCAACTAGGAGAAATGAACAAGAGCGCCAATTTTTGTGTTTTTTGCAGTGTTCACCTATGACGGGGCAAAAAAGGCATTTCCGCGCTTGACACGTTAAACCTACACATCGAGTGCGCCGCCCTGGAGAAGGAGGGGGACACCCCATTTCTGATGGTACTGAACACGCTAGGTATAAAGTCCACCTGAGCAGTGCTAAGTTAATCCTAGAAGGCACCTATCGCCACTGACAGAGACGCTTAAATGTTTTGTGCGTGCCAACAGCTCTAGGTAACTGCCTACTTACCTCTCCAGTGGTGACAGATCTGTAAACACCCCAGCAACTTGAGCACGCTCTATTTCGCTAGATTTAAAGGCAAATAATCATCTTTCTTATCTGTCAATGACTCCTTTATTTCTAGTCCCTGATCACAAACCAGCCGAAGCATTTACAATTGATTTGACCGGTGAGATGAAAGGTAACTCGCCTTCTTCAAAGCTTACACCCTCACACGCATTCCCACCTTGGCCTTGTGCGAATCATTTGCAGCATTAGCACCTCTAACTGCTCGAATTCTCTCCAAAAAAACCCTTTCATCATGAAAAGAATTTTTTTTGCTTCACTTTTTTATTTGCTGTAAAAGAAACAGGAATTTTGACAGTTTAGCTTATTTACTACCTCGATTACAAGTAAACACCTTGGTAGCACGGAATGTGCTACTCGTGGGATTAAGTCAAACTCTTAAAAATAATTTATTAATTTAGTTTTAAAGTGGGAAACACAGAAGGGGTACCAATAGGCGGGAAGAGTGTCGCAAAGCGGTGCTTCGTCCCACCGATTTGATGGCCTATTTGAGGACCATGGGAAAACAGACGCACAACGGGACACTGTTCTCTGGAAAAATCCACTCGCTCCCTCCTTCCCTTCACTTCTCCTCCACCTCTCGCTTCCTTAATTATTAAAAGGTATTTAAGTGGATAGAAAGTGTTTGAGACTGTGAAGATTCATCTTGTAAGAAGACTCTTGTCCTCGATGGTAACCAGACTTGTTCCAGACTTGGATGGGTTCGAGTTTCATGCACTTTTTGTGCAATGAATTACGTGGGTTTGGCATTGAAATTAGACCGGTATTCCATGATGAATGCACTCAACTCTAGCCGCCCCCATTGCGTTTGTAAGCCTATCGTCCAGCTGTCAGTGGTGGAAAGATAGATATGGAGGCCACGAGGGATGGTTTGGCGTTGTAAGTCCCATCGCAAGGTCAACTTTGTGGTGCACGATATGATATGATGTTTTTGTCAGAATGGTGAGCTCTTCTGCCCGATTGATAAGTCCTGACGGTTTCTCGAAAAATTTTATTTTTCATATTTGAGCAGGTGGATAGATGTTTAGTTGCCAACAATGTCTTGTGGTGAGTGCCTCAGCAACTCGAAATGGGCATTGAGTGAACCTATTGGAGATGGTCGAGAGATATGTCTTCTCCAAATACAGCTTCTTCGTTTCAGTCACTCCACGGCGCCAAGCCGAAGCTTTCACTATCGACTTGGCTGATGCAGGGAATAGCAGTGCCGCTGGAAGTGTCTGTGTACCGGAGAGATTGCGTCGAGCACTTCAGGAGAGGCAACAATTGACACGAAAACACTCGGTGCCTACAGAGCGACAAATCACTGCATCCGCTACTAAAAAGGCCGTAAGTAGCCTGTCACCCTTCAGCCCTCTTGATGAGTTTTTGTAAGAGGAAAAACCATCGTTTAGAAGGGAAAGAGTTTGATGATGTGGCCTCGGATTGTATCTCCTAGATAGTACATCTGTGGGTAGCTCGCCAATGCAGTAATCAAATGCCAAAAGTCGAGGCTTCTGCGTAGTTCGACACGCAGATTCAACGAGCGTTATGCCATGAAAATAACGTCTATGGGCTTTGCACGACCTGTGCGGCCGATAGCATAGAAGAAAAGGCTTGAAAAGCCGGATTTAGGTCCTCTTTTCATCCAACTGAATGTTAATTTGACTGCTTTTTTCATCCCTTCAATTTAATAGCCACCTCGGCAGACTACAAATCAGACACCGGTTTCCAGACAGCCTGTTAAAAACGATCAGACGGGCGTTTTGAGAACAACCACCCGTCCAAAAACAACGCCCTCTGGCAACAGTCGACCTCCGATCACATCACCACCTGCCTCATCACCAAAACCTGTTGCAAAACGGACCGCAAACACCTCTGCTACCGCGTCTAAAAGTTAGCTGTGCCATTGTTGCTTTGTTTTAGAAACAAAAAAGTTCTTTTTGTGTCACTAAGGTGAGGGAAGAATTAGAAATGGGAGAAGGAAGTCAGAGGTCTAGAGAAGTGGTAGCAACTGATCTTTTCGTGCGCATTCCTATCTGGCAAGTCGATAGCGGCTTCCTAGCCCTCTATTCTCTGCCTCACACAAAGCCTCCATGCGAAACGTATTGATAGAAACAAAAAAGGGGCGCACATATGTTACCTGATTTTGCCTATTTCTTTCGCTTCTGCAGTCACCAAAACCCCGGCAATGCAAAAGACACCACAACGGAAAGAGCCCACAAAACTCTCGTCTCGTGGTCCACCCAATCCACTGACCCAACGGAATCGTATTCCTCTTCGACAAGTACCTACAAAGACTGCATCGACACCAAGTGGTGCGCGAAAACCCACAACTGGTCGAGCTGAGCTATCTCGGCCTTCACAAAGTTAGTCATTTTCTCCCCCCTCCCTCCAAAAAAAACTTCAACGAATAAAACCTAAGACTCTTGTTTTATTCGACTTGACAAATCCGTGATTATTATTTTTTTTCATTTTGGTAACCTGCTTTACTAGGTCCCTCCGCATCGCCACCAGCTGTAAAAGCCTCCGATCGCGTCCCACTTCCTGGCACGCCTGTCGGCGCTACAGTTCAGTCGAACCGAATTCCACTAAAACGTGGCTCCACACCCATTTCAGCAGAAAACGGTGCAAAGCGACTTGTGGGCAGTCCACTCCAGCGTCGCATCACGGCGTCAGTGAAAGCACCCGGACGACAGACTACCCCCACACGGACTGCAATTTCGGAGGAGAAGAGAATTCCCCTAGTGACAGTAGGTAAGCTAATAGCTTGAAAAACCATCCATGGGGGGGACTGTGGAACAGTTGCGAAGGGGTGCTTTGATAGAGAGGATTTTGGAGTGGATCCATACGATTCCCTTAAATCAATCAAAAGTGAATCCAACCTTTCAGATTGTCACTTCTCCATGTTGAACGTCAAAAGTCTTTCGATGACGACGTGCGAGTCGACTGTAACATGGAGGGAGTCATTAGCGGTCCTTATTTCTCCAAAACAACCGGAAGGAGGGACCATGATGCTAAAAGGTTTTTTTCCACCACTTTGTTTCGTCACCTCTTCTCACTTTATTTGCCTTCCCCCCTTCCACACTATTACACAGCCTGATTCAACAACAGGAATTGAAGTAATCACGTTTTTCAACGAGTCCTCTATCTTTTTTTTCGCAATTTGTCCCATTTTCGGAACGCACCGGAAGTGAAAAGGTAGGTGGTCGGGCCACCTCCCTCACTTGTGTCATGCTTTGGGTGTTGCCTCTGCCAATGAGTCAGTCTTTCCTCATGTCGTATGGGATGTGATATGGCAGCGTTTCAAATGACCCGTCTTTTCAGAGGATGGCAGAGTAACCAATCCCGACTGTTCTGGTTGTTCCTGCTGAGGAAGCCTTGACTGCGTACGCATTTGAATTATGTGGTAGGTTTCGACCACAACCACAGTTTGCCTTTCCGGAGGTGAGGGTTATGCCCACACGGATAAACTGAGGTAGTAAGAGGGGAAACAGATAAGTGGTTTAACGGTGGACCTCACAATCTACCTCCTCCTTTAAGTGCTCCTCGTAGGCGTTTCGTGGGGTAGGACATCTCCAAGCTCCCAAATTATATTCAGGCAGACGAAATGTTAGCCTCCTCCTCCTTCAACATCTCCCATTGAGGGATCTTAGTGGCTCTGCGCTCACACACACGGCGTTTAAATGAGAAACTTTTGCTTTTTAAAAGCATTTATTTTTAAAAGTAATGTAGTTGAATATTTGCGCATTTAGCTCCACAATTAATCTTATCTGAGGGAATTTATCTTTCCACCTCCTGTCCCACTGTAAAGGCTAACTGCGAAGCTAACTTGTTGGACAGTCGATGTCGCAGGCCTTGTTTTCTTGTAACAAAAAGAAGCAAAAGTGTTGAGGAGGAATAGGGTACTTCATCTCTCTTCTCCACTTGGCCTCTTATCAATCCAATTTAACTGGCATAGTAGGGCACTTATTTGTTAGGACTTCACCCTACCTCGTAGGGATCAAATGACCGATAGGTGCTTTAGTCATTGCTAGATGGAACAATTTGCCATCAAGTCAGCCAGAAACTTGGTGTGGTCTACCTCTCCTCTCTACCCATCCTTTCTCTTTGCATCTCTTCTTCCTCTCCGACCCCTTCCTATTTCTTCGAGCGTTTTGGGGTTCGGCTAAGACCAATGGTATGGGGTTGGGGTCACATTTTTACCGGACAGGACAAAGTACAAGCCCACTATTTTCCACCCCACTTTGCCGTTTGATCGATGGCAAAGTCTCTCCCTCATCCCGTCTGATAGGGTTCCAGTCATGACGTCTGCGGGCTTTGAGAAACGGTCGCCATGTCCACAGCGACCGGTTTTAACATTTCAACACCGGTGCCACAAATCACCTAATTGGCTGACAAGCGATGGAGAGCGATGTTTCTCATTCATTGGACTTCAATTCATGTTCGTCTTAGCATGGCGATGGGTCAGATAGGTAGAGAGGTTTTACAATTGTGGCAGTTGAATCGGTGTTTCTGGCATTTTCGGGTTCCACTCAGAGCTTTTTGTGAACTCCACAGTGTAGAACGGGACAGACTGCCGCCTTATCAACGCAGTTCAACTCACAAGAAGGGTGGTATGGGGGAGGAGGCGTATCTCGAAAAGATGATAAGTAGTACATTCATGTATTAGGTGAAAATCAACGCCACAGATATGTGACGCATACCCTCTATCACTTTCTGATAGCTGCTTGTAGCAAGGCATGTGAAACATACCGATCGATTGAATGGAAGATGTGGAAATGCTTCCTTGATCCAAAGGCATTTCCATGCTTTTCTTTTTTTTTACTAACTGAAAAATCAACGAGCGAAATAGGCGCGCGTCATTTTATGAGGGATGTCATATTGCAATGTTGAAATTTCTTCTAGATTTTGACATTGAACGTGGTAATAACTCCAGTGGATGGCAAAATATTGTAGTTTAAATCAACTTTTCTCCATACTCGCTACTTAAATAAACTAAGCGCCCTTGGATGTCCAAACAGGTTGACATAATTTTGGCGAAGCTACATGTCAAATAGCTTGGAATTACTTTACGATACTGTTCGGTTTGTTTTATTTCAGCCACCACACGTCTTGCAAAAGCTCCGGCTGTTCCCAGCTCGCGAGAGATCGTCCCAACCCCGAGACCGAAGTCCTCACGTCCTCTGTTCAATAGCATCAAGAAGCCAATTACAACGACTCCCACTGCTACCACCGGTGCCTCAGCCGTATCTCTGCCAACAAAGCCTGTGCTCGGTGGGTGCACAATCTGTGATCCCGTGATCCAGGAGATTTGGTCCTACAAGGACGCTAAGGAATACGTGATGGAGAAGATGTTTCAGGGCATCAATGCCACCTACACCGCTGTGACAGCCGCCAAGTGCACCACTCAGTCAGTGTTTGAGGAGTTTAAGGTGGCAGCAGCCGCGGCAGCAGCATCACCATCGACACCTGCGGCTGTAGTTGTGCCAACTGCAAAAGTGAAGACACCGATTGTGTGTACGCCGGAGGAGAGGAAGGAGTTGGAGTTGTTTGAAAGGGTGGAAGCTGAGATAAACAAATTTGGAGAAGATGAAGAGGAAGCGGTGAGTTGGGTAGATGGATTTCTTAATTTGATTTCTTAAGCTTTTACACTCTTTTCACAGCTTTCATAGTTGACTGAGATGGGTCCCCTCTCATAAGGAGAGCGAAAGGCATTTAGGTGTTGTTTTTAATGATAACGTCTAGCCTGTGTACGCATTCGTATTATGTAGCATGGAGGAGGTGGGTAACTTTTAGTTGCAACTGTGGTGTTGCGTAACTTCACTCGATGATCTTTTTCTATTACTCCTAGCTGGCACAAGCTCTCAGTCCCTTGGTGGAGGACTTTAGTAAAACTTGGATTCGAGGCAAAATTGTCAGCAAATCAGCAGATATATCTCATCCCCCTATTGACGAACTCCCTGTTATCGATGCTTCGGCAGAGGAAAATCTCGCAACACAAGCAATGAGTACTGCTGCTTCCACTGTCACATTGGAGAATCCTATGACGCATCCTGAGGATCATGGAATCGACCCAAACACTCTGCAGACCGCTGAGTCAGTTCAGAGCATCGCAGAGACCTATGTTCTCGATGCTAATGACACATTGGCTGCTGAGGGTATTCCGCCTGTTGTGATATACGATTCCATGGAGAAATTGTTAAACGAAGCCCGAGGAGATACAAGTATCATGGAGACTTCAAACACCTGCACTATTCCTTATCAAGGTACAATGACATCAGGAAGTGGTAGCCCAAATCCTGATGAGGCGGGAGCTGTGGAGGATGAAGGGGAGATGGAAGCACTGCAAAGATTTGAAAAGGAAATCAACGATGAGTTCAGAGCTGAAGCGGACTCTCTCTCCAGTGATGATGAGGTAGGCTAACTACAAATTGTTGGTCGTGGCTACACTCCCCTGAGAACTCACTAATGTCATCATAATTCGCGCGAATTTGCGGCCTCTGTTGTTGTCCTCCCGAAAGCAGCAACACGGGGGAGGGGGAAGGGCAATCTGGAAGTGGTTAATTATTAACGAGGGTCGTTTAAGCTTATCGCTGCAAAGAATCCTGTCAATGTGGAGGTACTGTACGCAGCAAGGAGACGACGCATTGGCAGTGTGTGTGGATAGGACAGGACGAGGAGAGCGACAAGGTCCCTTGAGAACAAGGATGTGAAAGACCTCTACCGGAGCAGATCAGCAACAATTCCTTGGTCATGGTGATCCTCCCTCCATCGTGATCAGCATCTGACCGGTTGGTCAATGCAGTCATTCCCGAAGACTTCCAGTTTGGACTAATGCACATTGTTTACCATGACAACAAGTCAGTGCATCTGTTCTAGGATATACCAAAAAAGTCGTGGTTTGATCGCATCGCCATGTCTACTCAATTTGTCGTAATTTTGTTAGAAATAACTTGAAATAATTCCACTTTGGCGGTTCTATTTTCTAATGATACAGCCATCGTAAACCCTCCGACTCGTGTCAAACCATGTCATGAGGGTGAATCCGTGTGGTTGGTATCGACTGTAATGTGGAGCGACATTCTGTGGCGTTTTCTAGGTAGGCCAGTTGGCGAGTTCCTTTTCATACTTTCTTTTCTTTTTTCTCACTCTCTTCTCTATCCATAAGAAGGGAGAGGCATTGGGAAAAAATCGGGCAACGCAGGCACAGAAGTCATTTTCATTATGTTCAAGCGTATGTGCAATAGGGCTTTTGTTTTTTTCCCATCAGTGACCTTGACGGAACCAATAGGCGCGCTAGGAGTGAGGGATGCTAGAAGACCAATGAAAATGTTGGTGGGAGACCATTTGTTAGGTTTGAAGGTGGCTTAATGCAGGCGACGTGTCGTCGTCTGGTGTGTTATTTAAAGTCACTGCCAATGTGGACTGATCTCGCTCTTCGGATTGGGAGGAATAATGAATCTCCTTAAACCCTTATTTAAACTGAAAAAGGTTTGGCTTTTTTTAAATTTTTTTTCGACCTCAAATTGATGCTATCGCTTTTCTTATTTAAATCAACTCACCTGGAATAATCTTTTTCTCGCTTTTCAACCATTGAATGCAGTCCATCGGTCAGGTGGGGGGAAGGGAGGAGGGGGCACCGTTTTAATCGCTTTTTATGGCAATACTTGCAACTTTTGCTTTTTAATTTTTAGAGAGGAGGCTTGGCCTTTAACAATGCTGAACGTAAAACAGATTATTAGCGCCTTGCATAATATGTACAGAGAGACACTCTACCTGACTGACTTGCTTGCTTGCTTACCTACTTACCCGCCTACTTTATTCACCACCCTTCCTTTTGAGAGCTCTAATAGATGTAAAACCTTGGCTAACCACCTTCACCTTTGTGGGCATGCTAATACACACTAATCACTGGAAAGTTTGTGTGTACCCTGTAAATAATCCTTCTATTTTGGAAAAAATTTGGCCCCTTCCTTTATTTCTTGCCTTCTAGTTAATCTAGCCTTTGATCCCAGACTGTCTCAGTGTATGGTAGGATGGGGTTGGGAAATTGCTTGTTTCAATTGTACGAGCATTTGTAATTCTCGGTACCTCAAACTCGTTTTAATGAGTATGAAAAGGCGCCACTGTTAGTTAGTGGGATCGTTTGTTCGAAGTGACTTACTTACTTCAGAGGACAACTTGAATAAGAAAGCATTAGTTTTCCTCCAAAGAGTAAAATAAATTTTGATAAATTATCTGATTAATGAGGGTAAAGTAATAAGGATGCCCTTTTCCACTTAAGGACCATCACTGAGATCCCCTCCCCCCATTCAGCGAATGCCTTCATCTCTTGAAGATAAACGAAATATTTGTGGAGGGGACTAGGTAGGCAGTGAGTAATTTGTTTTCTACGACTCTACATTACCAAAATTTGTCTGAAATTTCTTGGGCACATCAAAGTGCTAGACATAAAGTGATTTTGTTTCGCTTTAAGAAGCCAGCAAGTCTGTTTATTCGTCGTCACGTTTTTTAAGACGTAGCCACAGTGGGGTTAGGGGGAGGTATGGCGTTGCTTCGGGATGGAAAGCATCCAATGAAATCAGTCCACTCTTGGTGAATAATTCATGCGACCAGTGTGAGTTAGTTGGTTCTAGGAGGAACAGACTGCTTCAATCAGGACAGACTTTGTTCAGACTACTCCGAACCCCCCTTTTATGGTCAACTCATCCGTCAATCCAAAAGTGAAATCATTCATATTCCCATGGAAAGGCGAGTGCGCAAAATGTTGTGCTTCTCGGTCCTTTCCCTTCTGAAGGGGAGAAAACAACTTGGTTGCCCAAGAGGCATGGACACTCAAATTTACCCTTCATTGCTTAATTTTTCCAACAAAACAAACAGTAGTGACCCTACTGTTTTGTTTTACATCCCCTGGCATTCTAATCGCACATTCTTTGTGTGCAAGTGATGGTGCAATTTCTTTGGCACCATCACGGAAGCAAGTCGATTGTCAATTCCTAACAGTTGCTTGGGCGCTGAATTTGAATGCCGAATTCGTACAGGATATGGTGTATTTTTCATTTGCACTTTTTGCCACTATTGCAGGATCTAGAAGCAAAATCCAACAGCAGTGGTGGTGGTGGTGGCAGAATTGGTGGGATTTCACTGGGTGGATCGAGGCGTCAGGGGGCTCCCCCGATACCGGAGTACCTGGCGAAAACACCCTGTTGGTCGGAGAAGCGAGGGGAATCAAGAGAAGCATTGAATCAACTACGTGGTGAAAAGTCTCGGGTTTTCCTCCCCAATTCGGATATTGCCACGAAAGGCACGCTAAGTGAAATTGTATTAATTTAATTGTATTACAATTTGGGATCTATTTATGCATCACTTTTGATAATTTTTTCTTAGAAAACCTTTGTGATTCATCCAGTATTCTGGCAATAATTTTCTCAGTGTTTTCATTGGTCAACTTTCAAGGTCGCACAATCCGATTGGCGTTTGATTCAACATGCATGGCGTGCAAAATAAATGCAGTGGTCATTTTAAAGAAGTTTGGGGTTATTTTGTAGATATTTATAAAGTTGAAGGTTATAAATAAAAATTTAAGGTCAGATTATTCTGTCAAACTGAATTTTAAAATTCTTCCCCACCGTATGTGTTTCAAATATGGTTGGTTGATGTCAATTAATAACAGAAAATCAGACGAGCTCATGGGTTGAAAAGCCTTAGTTTCTAGGCTTTCTAGGTAGGCAAGACAAGAAATACTTGCGTCAGAGCTTGTTCCATTGTTCCTATAGACGTGATTCGGGTACCATCTGGCCTTACCCTTCCAACAATAGCGCCTCCTTCTTAGACTGCCTGGTAAATATGAATCCTTTGGTGATAGAACCTTTCGATGCATCGTTTTCCTATTTTTTTGCTACAAACTTGGACACAGTACATTCCTGAGAGGCGAAAACCAGTCGAAACCTAGCCACCGCCCTTCCTGTCTTTCATTTCCCAACTATCTATCCTCTCTCGTATGTGACTGTCAAATCTTACAGGAGCTCATCACGCGGAGGAATGTAATACAGGTGCTAGATAGGATAAGGTGGGATTTTTTGGATGAATACGACGAGGTTTTATGCACACTTCTGCGTCGTGCCTCGTATCCCTCAGCGGTAATTATTGCTCAACTACTGAGATGTGAATAAATCATCTCTACAGCGCGTCTACAGTGCACCACACACAGAGCAGAGACTGAAGTGGTGTCTTTTTTAAAAATGAATAGCTGAGGACATGCGTGTTCCTTGATCGCACCTTGGAATACAAAGTCGGCCAAACGGAAAGGTCAGCAAATACCTTCTCCTAAATCGCCCAGTTAGACGACGCCAGGTGCAGGCGAAGGTAACCTGTTTCTGAAGGCTCACATCTCCATACTTCTGCAGCCTCGAGATTGATTTGCATTAAATTTGTAAAACAGTTCGTTTTGAAACTCCTGTGGGAGATTTGAGCAACTTGATAAAATTATCTTCAATAAAACAAATTGTTTAAAGAAATTTTCGAAACGTGTAATTAAAAGTTTTAATTATTTATAGACAGCTAATTCTTAGCTTTTGGAGGTTTGTAGTGAACGCTCATAGCTAAAATAGTCATATAAACAGTCCTAATTGTCAGGCGGACTGTCAAAATTTTGCATAAATAGCTCTACGGAGAGCTGTGATGGGCTGCGTTTTGTGGTGCCAAATGGGTTCACCGGAAGCACTACTTCATCTGTCTTGATAATGTGCATTTAAGAGTAGCATGCATGCCTCCCTCTCTGTGAGTGCTCCGAACCGTTTTGATGTAAGTGAAGCTCTCCGGAAGTCCGACCCACTTGAATAACGACTTTGAAGAGGGAAGGGGGAGGCGAAATCAAAGAATGCCCAAAGGCCGAATGGGAACATTTGCTCTGGACCAATCCCAGTGTTGAAAATCGGCATCAATTGAGGCTGTGCCATTGTCGCTGTCTAGGTCTGCAGCAGAGTTGCGTAGGTGGTAGCGCTCAAGCTCCTCTGAAATTCAGTCATTCTCTTGATCAAAGTATAGAAAGACTAGTCTCTCCACTAAATTATTAAATGGATTCAAGAGACCAAATTCTGGAAAGGTGGAAATTTTCATAATTATGTATTTGTAATTGCAGAATGACCCTGACTAGTGTTTCCCCTTTCTTCCAGTTTGTGCAAATCACGTTTTTTACAAGATGCGGGGTTGGTCTTTGGAATTTTATTTTTGGTCTCATCTTGAAGGTCTAACTTAATTTTATGCATGGTGAAGTTTGGAGAATTTCATGACTCCGTCCACGTCTCGCAGACTTGGCATTCATTTCTCGTGGGTTAACCAAAATAGCTGAAAAGTAATGAATTCAAAGTGTAATTCGCTTTTTAGCACAATAATTACATTTTAACCCTTAATCGAATTTATTTGCCTTAAATTTACAGTGTTTTTATCCGTAGAAATTTGTAATCATGTTGGAAATTCGTTCAGTTGGGAAAAATCCACTCAACCGCTATTGTGCAACATCGAAAAATGTTTGTATGATTTTTGCTCTCATATTAATGGATATTGCTGTCTCAAATAACGATCAGTATGGTTGATAATCCTCTCCCAAAGTGACAACAGACTCGCTTCAAATCCCACCCGCCCGTAGAATTTGAGGCCAAAAAACTCACTCCTAACCGCCTTAGTTTATATCCCAGACTGCTCTCCGAGCCCTCCATTCTGTATAATTGTCTGCTGTCTAGAAAAGACTACAATCACTTGGAGTTGGGAGAAATGTGAGTTAAATACGAAGGAGTTGAGACGAGACCGTATCCCCTTCTCCCCTTCTCAGCTTAAAAAGGAAACGTTCTCACAAATAAGTCCTGCAGTGGTGCGAGGCATGAGGAGCTGCGTTTTCTTGTTTTCTCATTGACTGATTGATACCAGTAATTTTTTGGGTGAAGAAGTTGTTTTCAGCCCTGGCTTCTAGTTGGCTCTCCGACTGTAACCCTTTGCCCCTATAGAGCACTGTACACAAAGGAAACATGATATTGTGGAGCAAGTGGCGCGTTGTCTGAAGGCGTGATGAAGTAGTGACACATGACATCTGTTTCCACCGGGTTCAACTAATTTTCCAGTTAAGCCCCCTTTGTGAAGCAGGTGAGCTCGAAGCTTATTCTTCGGGTCTAACCAAAATTCAGGAAGGGCAGTAAGGTGAACTGGAGAAGCTGACTCTTTTTTACCAAAGAAAACAGTTATTTTTTTTCTAGCCTAAGGTGTTTTGATAACCTCAATCCTATGTTAAAATTTTTGTTCTGTTTTATAGCCGAAAGCCAAGTCACCACACATAATCAAATTTCAACAACAGGCGTTCGACCCTACCAATCCATTGATTCCGGTGTAGTTGATGCCGAATCACATTCGGCTGTGTTCCTTTTGACCAACACCGCCCCCATTACCACCACCAGCAGTAACAACAGCGCCCCAACCACCGCCCTCAAGACACCTCCCTCCAATCCTTCTAACCTTCAAGGTCAAATTTTCCCCGTCGAAGCTTCTTGTGACTTTTTAAATGCATCAGCCTCTCCTTCCACCTCCTCTTCATCTTCTTCCTCCCCTCTCATTGACCACTTAAAGGAGGAATTTCTTCAACCTGAAATTGTTCCAAAACCTAAGCTTGTCCGTGCTCCAGTTCAAACGTCAACTGGTTTGGAAATGCGGGGCCCGCCAAGTAGTCATCGAGCCCAGTCTGCTACAACTCGTCGCTCTTGGAATCCGGAGACCAACCTGCTGGAAGTGACGTGGAGTCAGTTACGGCGGCATGCTAGTCGATGCTCCATCCAGTCGGAGTATGGAGAAAGCGGAAAATCACAGGGTTCCGGATATCATCATCGTCATCGTTACCCTTCAGTTCAGTACTCTGCGAGAGGTGTAAAACGCACCTCAGACGCAGTCTACCCTTTCGCGGGACAACAGGTGCCCATTATTCGATCGACACGTAGCACCGCCAGTTTGGACACGGCGTTGTTGTTGAGGGTGAGTTATGAGTCAGCAAATGTCGCGACCCTTTGTCTAGCATCGTGGTTGGACCAATCCACTGCCTGGGGTGCAGAACTTTTAGCTTTGTCTCTCCCTCCCTGCCTCCCCTCCCACACCCATATGCCTAAATATAGGCAAAAATAGGCATAGAAATAGGTCAAGCAATGATTTCATCAATTTTCCTTCTGTTTCGGCTAAGTCGAAAAAAAGGGGAGGAGGACGATTTTATCGCTTTTTTTCAAAACAAGAGCCCGCATCCTACTTTGTGATCTGACAAAGAACTGCGCACTTGTTCGCGAACATAGCGAGAGTTTGTGGAGCTTTGTTGCTCTGGTTCGCCGATATTTTTTTTTAAAAATCTGTTGCTAGGATCTCAGAGGTATGTCGGTTGGCACAATCAGCCTACGCTTATTCGTTTACTACGACATCCAGCACCATTTTGTTGATATATTTACTCACTAGTGATAAATGGAACTGTTTTCAGGGCAAAGATGCTTTTCTTCATTTTTATTTAACCACTCCGCATGCGACGCATGCTTTGTTGCGGCCAGCCAGCATAAATAGATGGGGAAACATGCGACACCTATTTGTACCACAACATTCCCACCTAACACATAAGCAAGTTACTTATTATCCCTTAAGGAAATGCCTTCTACCTCATGACTTTCTCCTTGTAAGTCTAACTGAGTTGAAAAGGCAGTGATTTGTTCCGTTCTACACTGCAGAATTCCCAAGAAGCTCTGAATGAAATAGCGCGTCGTATTTACAGACAGCCTACTCACCCGACAGTGCCAGCAACACCAATTCAACTGCCACAATTGCAAAACCTCTCTACCTATCTGACCCATCGCTATGCTGAGACAATTGTGGATAGAAACCCGCTGAATGAGAAATATCACCCCCCATCCCCCCCACCACCCAATCAGGTGAGTTTTAGGTGAGTTGTGGCCTCGATGTTGAAATTTCGAAAAAACTCCCTGTAAAAGTCTAGCCACTGAGGTAAATGCGGCAACCGCTCGTCAAGAAGCTCCACATGTTACCTGGCAGAATAGGATGAGAGGCATGTTATTTGACCCCTTTGAAAGCTCCTCATAATTTAACATCATCGCGTCTTCACAATTGTCCTCATTTGGCAGTCGGCTATGCAAACATTTCTCGCTGATTAGGTTGAAAACAAAATTTAGGCCCTTTTTACCTTTACTTTTCTTCACCTAATTCGACGTCTGCGCCAGGTTTTCGGCTGCGTGAGGAATAAAATGCTTCCTTCATCATTTCACTCTCCGTCAGTCGAGCACACTTAGCGATTTCGAAAAGAAAATAAAAAGTGCTCATCAAGAGTATGAAGATAAAAAAAACCTTTCCCCTATCCTCACCACTGCCGCATTTTATTGTCATCCGGAGCAACTGTTTCCCTCGCATTTATGGCATCTGCATCCTTGTCGGCGCTTTTAATTCATTTCAAAAACGCGGTGTGGCAATTGTTACGCTTCAGCTGATGATGACATTGACAACGATGACACTTGGAACAGTATTGCGAGGTTACGATTTACTTATTCTGGCTTCTGTAAAAAGAAGTTTTCTTCTTTTGTCTGTCCCTGTAAACCGATGGTCTAAGTTTCCTAAGCAAACAGTTATTCTCTGGACATTTTTTACACAAAAATATGTAAACTAAAATAAATCTTTCTAAGCAAATAATTGAATAAGTCTCCTTTTAATTTTTCTGCTATATGAATGAGATTGGTCTTATTTTGGTATGCTTGCTTATACGTACGGAGCAATTTTTTCAAAGAGCACAAATACCTGGTATTTTTTTTTCCATATTAATTAAAGGCAAATACTTTTTTACTAAATAAATCACGCCTAGACAACAATTGGTGACCTCTACAGCCAATCAATGGACCGTTCATCAATGCTAGGCAAATCAGCCAATCACTATGACGTGATTCAACCCACACGTCACTTCTTCCCATCCAATCAAAATCAAGGCTCGAGCGAAACTCGACAGCCAATTAGCACTGCTCCCTACTCGCCCCCTGTTTCGGCACCACCAATATCCCCTGTATCGATTGCTTCGGCTACAGAACCAGGTCATCCGTTTCGCGGTGGTCGAAGGCCTACCAATTCAAAGTGAGCTCCCTTCTCAGCCACTAAATGTACCCAACGCAGATTTCTTCCCTTCCTATTAGTCAAAAATGGGATTGATCCAAAAATTGCTACAATAAGATACTTCATGTCGCGAGAGGTTTCAACAGAAGGCACAAGCCTCCTGAAGTTTATGGAATGGACCTTTGGAATTTGGTATAACCTTTCGCGTTTAGTTGGGGCCTGAAAAGTTTCGGCTGAACCACTTTGCCTTCTGATTCCACTTGCTTTTCACATGCATGCCTTTGTTACAGAGAGCGCAAGGCAATAGACATTCATGAACGTTGACCTTGACTCCAACCACAGCTTTTCAGCTTGATCTTCTGTGTTGTTCTTGACCCTCTCCCCCTTGTTTTGGCTGTAACGACGAGTCCTTCTGTGAATCGTAGCTACCAGCAAGACAATTCATGATGAAACCTGGCGTAGGCGTTGCCGAGAAGTTCCCGAGTCGCATTCATTCTTCAGAGCAAACTTTATTATTGGCAAACTAGGTCTAAGAGATCGACGTGGATCAAGGTTAGTTGATATTCAGTAGTTGGAGTATTCTGAGTTCCAGGCAAATCCTCCTAGAAATTCTGGCCTATGTCAAGTCTCTTTGTCTTCCTATTTTCTCTGTCGGGAAATGATAGCGATCAGTACACTGAGAAATGGGGTTGAAAATCGGAGGGGGAGGTGGAGATGTGGCAGTATTTCTCTCGCTCCCTCCCCCTCTCCCCTTGCGGCGGGTGAATGAAGTTGGAGTAAACTTCTGAAAAAGCACACCTTTTTTATTGGCCTTCCTTCTCTCTGCAGTCGTTACCCAGTTCGTCGACATTCCCTACGAAATGCAAATCATCAACGTGTTGACAGCCCAACTCCCAATGATCTCTTCCCCACCGACCATTCAAACAACACCCTCGCCCACGCACCACCTAGTCATCTCACCACCAAAAGTGTAACCGAGGTCAAAGTCATGTCATCTCGACCAACGGGGATAAGTGTCACCTCCACTGTGCCACCTATGGTGCTTCAGCGACGACCCGAAGCAGAGTCGAAGCATTGCAAGTCCCTTGAGTTTTATTTTGCCTTTCTTAATAGCCATAAATATTTTTCGAAGAGGAGAGGGGAAAACGGTATCCGAACAGGTGGCCAGTTGCAACGATTAGTGATGGGTAGGGAGTTTGGACGAAGCCGTACTTTTCTCGGTTCTTTCTTCGAGCATTTTTAAGTAGGAAATGTTTAACTTTCTCAAAAATGTATAGATCCGATAGCTACTTATTATTTTTTAGGAATTGTTTTCCTTATTTTATATTGTAAGATTGGGTAGTACTCTCTCTCCCGCTGCTTCCCCTTCCCTGCTTCCTCCTCTTCACTCCCACCTCCATTCCCCTTTTCCCTTCAATACGATAGAGGGATTACTATTATTATCCTATGGAGGGATTTGTAGACCGAAGGGACGCGTTCACTCTGTAGCCCCCTTTTGGGCATCTTTCCTCATGCGCCGCTTGGTCATCCTCCTGTTTTAATCCGCCGTGGCAGGTCTTTTTGTGGACTATAGAGAATCACGAGATGGGATCAAACACGAGGTAATTATTTTACACCTCGTGGAGAAATTTTTCCACTGGCTTTAGTTCATGCCTTAGGTCCAGCTGGCGCCCTCCAACCATCCAAAGGGGGAGCAGGCACTTTAACTGCCTCTCAAGCCTTCCTACATGGTCTTCTTTGTCTCGTTGAGACCAGGTTGAGGCGGGTCTCTGTAGTTTCACCCATCAACACGGCCATGGCAGTCATGTCGCCAAGATTGGGTCACCATCCACGCGGATTGGAGGTGTCACTCGGTGAAGTATTAACTTAAGCACATACCACTTCTGTAGACAGAATACTTAGTTACCCAAACTACTTACTGTGAAATGCCAAACAAAGAAGAAGTGGCAAAAAACAACGAAGTAATTGTCAGAAGTCATTATTTTTTGTCCGTTCACCTCTCTAAGCAGTTTTTCTTTGCTTTTCACAGATATTCTATCCTAAAGCGGTGGAGTTGATTGGCTACTATAAGGAGATTACGAAAAGGGATATGTTAGCAAGCTTACTCTTCGTGTCACACATATGTGACGCGCATAATCACCCAGCATGTAATAAATGGATCACAACTGTTGAAAAACCGTAGTCAGGAGTGTTTAGATTGCACTTATTTTCTCTTTCCATCTAAGCTACTTTGCACAGCTCATGACCCCCTGCAAATCCCTTTATCTGCAGGAGACACCCTCCTTCCTCTCCCCTCTCCCCCCAACTCTCAGCTATGCCACCTAGCCAAAACGGTCGCATATTGTTGATCTTTTCGGTTGGCGAGGGTCGCTTTACTACTGTTCCACCAGTATTCAATCTGGGCTAAATGGAGGAGGAGGGCAGAGGGAGGTGTTGACATGTGACACTGCAATAATAACATCGTAGCTGATTTGAAGGGCCCGCGTAGGCACATCAAAAATGCCATTTGCTAGCCCAATTTACGACTGACCATTTGGGTGTGTAAATACATAACATTTTGTGTGCGTGTGTACACTATTAGTTGGGAAGAGGTGAACGGGGTCTCCTAGTCTATTCGTAAATAAAAGCGACTTTAAGTGTGTATGCCTGAATGCCAGAGAGGACCTCTTTCCTGGTGGTTGAAGACCTGAAAGTGTGTTTCCTTTGATCACAGCCATCCTTATTGATCGTGGAGAATCTCCAGGTCTAAAGGCTAATTAAATCCTTTGACAACGGAATAAGGTTGGAATCAACTGTGCTTCGACCTTCACACCTAAAGTCCACAGCTCATTCCCCAGAGAAACATCCATTAATGGGTAGAATTGCGCGGCTATGTAACCAACTTCTCAAAGCCCTGGGCTAATATTGAGCTACTCTTTCGAGCTCTGTGCGTGACTTAATTCGCCTTCAGTTTCCTTTTCCCTCCTTCATCCCCGCCTTTTCCCTGTCTCGAAAGCATGAATTCATTTCGTAATTTCGATCCTTTTTCTCCTCCCCTCCTCAGTCTCCTCCACCCTCCGCCTTCACATTTCTGCGCTGCCCTTCCGCTTGCAGGCAGGCAGGCCGGCGGGCGGGCGGGCGGGCGGACGGGTGGAGTGAAGTGACTTTTACCACCCCGAAAAGCTGTCTTTCTTATCGACTGCTAAAGTACCGCCTCTGATGCATTTCGCGGAGCTCCTTCCCTGGAAATATAGTACCTGCTAAGACTGGAGCGCACCTCCTGTTGATTCGTATCTCTCCCCGTCTCTTTTTTCTCCCTATCCCCTTCCTTTTCATAACTTTCCTCTTAAAGTGCTTGGGCGGAAGGTAGGGGAGAGGGGTGGGGACATTTTGGCGCTCCAAAACCTAACCCACCACATATTTCTCTACATAGGGGGCAAATAAACGGTCCTTCTGTTCGGCGACGTGTTGCTAAATAGAGCCACCTTATTACTCTACACTAGAGATAAGGATCAGTGAGGAAAGCTTTTCTTCTGTTCTCCCACTGCTGTTCTTTTGATAAACATGTGTTCCTCCAAAAGGATATCTTTTTGTGCCCCTTTTATTACTTAACCAACTGAGGAGGAAGTCGAAATTAAGACAAAATATTTTTTTCAAATGTCCACTTTGTTTCCTGTTTCCTAACAGCGGGAAGAGGGGGAGAAATACTTTAGCCAGTCTATTCATCTCATGATTCACTTTCTTGCCATGTGAGATCATTCGAGGGATTTTTGATTCTCAATGGCTTCTGAGGTAGGCCGATCTCTGTTTTCAACAAGTATCCACGGCAATTCAAATGCTCTTCCTCCTCTTCTCAGCCTTAACTCTACCCTAGAAGCACTAAAACCACTTCTCTTGTCACAAGGAAGTCGTTCGGGTGATCCATAGCACTAACACACCCAAACAACTACCGATGGCTGCCACTCTTCACGCGTTACGCTCACATTAGCCTGGCAATGGCGCCACAAGCTTTTTTTTGCCTTTGACTCTCCCTCGCCTCCCCGCTCTTCCCAACCTGACTCATTGGACCATTTCTTCGAGCTGCCTTCTGTAGTCACGCTTTCCTTCTCGCCCCCTCCCCTCCTCCTATGCTACAGGGCAAGAGGTATTTGAAATTTGAAACTGACTCAAATGCGCTTTATAAAGAGGGAGCGGGAAAGGATGCCAAGAACGAGGTGGAAGGTGGCACACGCAGACCTTTTCGGTGGTAAGCGGATATATTACATCAATCTACTGTCCGGATGAACCTCATCGACCTCCAAGGCAGAAACGAGCCTTAAATCCGCATAATTCACTGTTCGTGTGGAGAATTCGGTATTCTTTCCAGCCCTCAACTTCGATTGCGGAGGTTGGCTAGAGTGAATTCCAACTTATAGGTGGGTGGGTAGGGGAAGCGAGGACGTTGTAAGGTTTGGAGTCCACCTCCCACTTGGAGGATCGGTGAGGTACACTCAAACAAAGTTGTACTAAACCTACCAACGCCAATAAGTGAATCATCGAGTGCCACATCGAAATTCGCGTCATATTTTTTTTCCGTTCCCATCGATAATTCTCCCCATTTTCGTAGTTAAAATTAATTAAATTGAAACTGCCAAATTATTTGTCAGATGTTATATGAAAGTTTTGTCATTGTTAAGGCTCCGCGGTTGCTATAACACCTATTTTGCGTGGAAACCGACCTTCAGGGACCCTTGCCGATGTCACGGTAAGTTGAGATTTGCAAAACCTTGCATCGCCTCCTTCTCATTTTGGAATTCCGACTGCATGTTTTGTTTTTCCATTCTTTAATTTACCAAACTCTTCTGGTAAAGTTTTAGCTCAGAAGTTAAAACGCAGTAGGTAAATTGGAAAATGCATTTGAGTGAGGCACCATTCACAGGTGATAAAAGTGGCAATGAACGCAAGTTTCACTCCTCAAATCCTAGTTGTCCAAGTCACTTGATACCCACTTCTTCTTCTCCCTCCATAAAGCTATTTGTTGCTCTACTTAGGCTGTATTTCTGGTGGCGCATTAATCTCTCCGTTGCTCAAGAAAACAATACTCCATTTTACTTTAAGGACCTGATGTTTGGTTAGTTAATTGCCTTAAGGATGTAATTACAAATAATTAGATTCTGGGTGATCTTAAGAATGTTTACTTAGCCTAGAAACTTTAGTTAGTTGAATTTATTCCTAATTAAGATATTTTTTTTACAAAAGTCGCAAATCGTCTGTGCGATTTCATTCACTTGATAATCTTGTGCTTTATGAGTAAAGCAGATTTCTTTTTAAGGCTTTGAATCAAAAACAAACTGATGGCATAAGAAATGTATATTTCACTCTCCCTTTTTCTGCCTTTCATAAATCTGGATTTGTTAGGCTAGATTTTGCTCCTAGGAACTACTAAGTTTTTAAAATCTGTCCCGTTTTATCAAAACCTCCTGTTTAATGCTCCTTCATCGGAATGTGTTTTAGGTGTTCAAGCTCTAACTTTTCTTTGAGAATGTCGCTTCCAACTATCAGGGCAATCGGGTGATTGGGCACTGAGAGTTAGGACATGACGAATTACAAATTTTATCGTGCAGTCCTTGAATGCGAGAGAAAAAGAGAAGAAGAGTGGGGAGGAAAATTGTTGGTGTAGGAACATACCCCTTTCCTTCCTTCTCTTATCTTCTACTCAATGCTGAATAATTCAAGACCCTTTCCTCTTCTCCCAACCCCTCTTCTACCTTCTTCCTCGTTTCATCCTTCAGCGTCTGCTCACACGCGACCGCTTTTTATTTGGCCGGATGACTCCCAACCAAGGGGAGGAATTTCCTAGCCTCTTTACTGGGAGGAGTGCATAGAGAGGTCGGCTTAATCGCTGCTATATTTAGACACCAAGGAAGGGATATTTGTTGAGACATTGCCAGAGGCGTCTATGGCCTTTATTAAATTAGCTTAATGGGAAAAAGACCATTCTCTGTTCAAGAATTCAGCAGTTTTTTATCGTTTTTTTTGACTAGTTCAAGTGTCAGTGGGATTAGGCGCCGACGATGGTGTAAAATAAGACAAAATAATGTGGCCACTCTCTCCACGTGATGATCGTTCGACCACTTTGTCGCACCTTGGTTTGAAGTCAACCGACCTGTTAATAACATGATCGATTGCCGGAGCATCCCTGTCACACACTTGTGACGCTATGTGGTGGTAATGAAACTTGCTCGTCACGCATGTATAACTTTGGTGTTGGAGGTAGTGAAAGTAAAGTATAGTGCAGATTATACAAAGGGTTTTCTCTGAGGTCGTAGAAACCATAGTTTTGCGAAATAAGGGATTTGTTATTCACGCACGGGTGGTATGAAGGATGAAGGCTAAGATTGCGAAGGTTTAAAAGCCACGTAATTGTGTTTGCAATTCAACCAACCACTTTTTTTTGCTAATGCAAACCCTCGCTAGACTTTTTACGCATGAAGAGTGTCCACTGCCTGTCCATTGTTAGATGGCAGGGAATTCGTCCTCTATGAAAGCCGCACCAGCAGAGGAGACAATAGCCGGTTCTGTTGGAGGCATCGCAAAACCCGTGGCCCGTCGATTTGACGCTGATGAGGTGCTCCGAGGCTCCGCTTTCTCTACCGTCACTGCTACTCGTGTCCCTCTTCGTCCCACAGAGCTTCGCTCTACCGATGTTACGGAGCGGTGCCGTCGCTCGCTTTCTCTCGGTCCAGTCGGTGCTGGTGACACGGTCGGCGAAAACGACGACGAAATTCAACCACTCCCTGACTCTGCTGACAAGGTATATATCGTTCGATAGTTTATTTACGCCATTTCAGTTCCTTTTTAACATAACGGTTATTTGATTTAACAAATGGTAAGGTAGTACCTGCTTTCGTAATATCTACCAATGCCATTTATCCGGCTGCACTTAATGTTTAAGTCTCGAGGGAGAAATCTGCCACCGCATTTCAAACAGTTCAGGGTTTAAATATTTGCATCACCGAATTGACCAATCAAAATATGATTCGCAAAGTACGTGAAGGTGGGGCTTAGTTTTAGACTGGGAGCGACATCACCTAGCTGGTTTATTTCCCTCCATTTAACCACTCGGTTCATTGAGGCACGAATAGGTAAGATCCATGGGGCTTGTAATGCTAGACGCTTCGCGCATATGCAACACAGGAGGATTCGATGTTTATTTTTTTTTCTATGCATATTTTGCCCACTACTTGCTTCATCCATTGATAGTGAATGTTGCAATAAAGCGCTCCGAGCTTCTAGAAGAAAAAAATTTATGATTAGCATGCGGTGGGTCCACCAAGGCAAGATGTATAAGCTATGAGAGAGTGGAGCTCCCGAGCGCTTGGGCATAATCGAATGGGCGGCAAATTTGCCACCTTGCAAATCACCGTTTTTCCCATTTTTTGCGAAACAAATGGTACGTCTTTTGATGACTTCAAATCACTGTGTTTTAACCCCTTCTTAGCGAAATTCGCTGAGTAAATAGCGAATTCTTACAAACAAGTGAATTGTCCCATTCTCGCCTGAGCGATAGTGACTGGCGTTGATTAAGTGTCCAGTCGGGAGATGAATCAATTGATTCCTCTTCCCCTCTCCCTTTTGCCCAAAACATAAAAGAAAGTATAAGTAGCAGGGGGAAATAAGAAGGTGTGAATTATGTGTATTGATGTGGGGTAATTACGAGTCATACGATGGGCCAGGAGGCATACAGACCTCTTTCCTGTAGGAAATCTTGCCATTCATAAGTAATTAATTTTTAACCATCTAATTGTCCCACACTCAGCATCGCCTATGGCTCCTACTTTTTAAAATCTCGTTTGTTCAAATTGATAGCAGTCGCTATGGCAGCGGCACAGTAATCATAGCGCCCCTTTCGCAGAGTAGTAATTTTTCCTGCGAGGATAAGGATGAAGTGTGTCTGATTACACTAGCAGTTTTGGTGCTAATGCTGGCATTTAGTGACTTTTTTAATACGAAAAGTCCGATTTCTATCTTTGTGTCCGCCTCCGCTATGACTTCAGGTTCGCTATTTATCTCGCTTACTGCAAATTGATGCTAAATCACCAGCCACGTTGGAAATTGTCCAAGGTCTAATGAGGCGACAATGTCTGACCTGTTTTGGAAGTGGATGCTGTGGCTGAGGGGTCCCATAGTTTCACCAAAATCACGCAACCGCTGATGATTAGCTTGCGAGTATTTATAATAGCCGCGGTCACTAACGCCAACACGCCTATGTAGATAACCACTACGCTTTTGGGGTCTTGACCCATCCCTGCCTCCTTTTTGATTAATAAACGCAGTGATTATCCTTGGCTGGTAAATGAGCATAAATTTTACCCTTTCATAAATATTGGAAAAGTAAATTGGTTAAAGAGTAATTAGACCTCATTCGGCGTCTTTGCCTGCCACTTTGTTTTGGGCACTAGGAGTGTCCTATCGCGCGCATAGTCCTCCATGTGGGCTTGCTGCCTACCTGCCTCCTTTCTTTCTTCTGACGCTTCCTCTTTGGCTCTCCTTTGGTTCGCCTATCACATCGTGGGCGGTGTTTTAAAATCTCTCCCCTCCCCTCCCCTCCCTCCAACGGGTGGTGAGGAATGACATCAGATTCTAGCGTCACCGGCGGTTCCACTGTTACAATGGAGGTGGATTCGCTGCAGTCCCAAAACTGAAGTACTGCAAATCCACCATGCATTTCTTCAGTCTGTTCGTCTTGGCCCATTTCTTCGCTGCGCAGCTGTCCAGCCGTCCATCCACTGAGGGTTTCACCTCGACTGACCTTTTTGCTTTTGACGATTCTCCTGATCGGATGATTTGGCACGCGCGTCCCTTCTCTGCTGAGGGAATTTTTTCCTCTTTTTACATTCTGCGATTTCGTCTCCTACTTTGCTTTAGCAGAGAATTGTTAAGTTTCGTAAATTATTTACATTTTTTAGTGCGCTGTCAATTCGGCCTTTCGTTGACAGTAAATTCATCCCTGCAGTGGCTCTGATCTCTCGTTTTGTCTCGCCTTTTTTCTGGAATAAATTGTGTTTTTAATGCGTTTTTAGTCGAGCAGATTTGCCTGAAAGTTGCTGGATTTCTGCCTGATTTTTGCCTTTTGTGGACTGAGTTAACCTCCTCACTGATGCTAAAGCTTACCTAACATAGCGCGCTCGTACAGTTTGGCATATTCACAAACTCACTTATCATCTGGGTTAGAGCAGTGGATGGCTAATTAGCCGTGCTGCTTGACAGCGTTCAACATGCTCTGTGAGTAGTCTGGTCTGCCCCGTGCTTCAGTGTTGACTTTGCCTCTCCATTGCTTAGTCAACCGTGCCCCAAGTCTCATCTGATCTCGGAAGTGGGCAGAGGGGCAGTGCGTTACCGACTCATTGGAGGGCAAGTGCAGAGGGCATGGGCATGGTCTTTTTTGGATGCTTAAAAATTAAGAGACAAAAACACTAGAATTGTTTTTTTTTTCACTTCAAAATGGTTGTTTAATTGTTATCCTCGGTATTTATGCGATTCATTGTGGTGTAGAATACTTGACCATTCGAGGCCCAACAAAAGTGTGCCTGCTCATTGTGGCGTTGGTTTTCAAAGCCTATCAAAGGTAGGTAAAAAATTCAGCCAGAAATCAAGCCTTTCATGGCGTGCACGAATGATAGGCATTCTCGATGTCCAATCTGTGGGGACTAATTATCTTGCTACTACAGAGCTTAATGTCTTTTTCTGTCCCACCATCTGCCCAAGGAAACCAGATGGCTCACTGATTGCCTTACATAGAATAACGCACATATGCTACCGATTTGCCAGATATAGATCGGCTTTTAAAGTGCGCTGACATGATTAATAAAATTTCCTTTGTTTTTCTCATATGGAGTAAATGTGTACCCACATTTTAAACAGTACCCTGTTGACTATTCTGAAATATTTTTTTCTTATTCTCTATCCTGCCCAGTCCTATGAATCCCTACTTGCAGCCTCAATTCTGCGCCTTTCAAGTCGCCTCCGTCGATGCTCTGACAATCTCGCCCAACGAATCGGGTTTGTTCAAAATCCTTCTTTCTTTTCAATGATAACGCAAAATTTGATAATTTCCTTTTGCTTTTCCTTCCAGTGCTCCCAGTTCCGATACTAACTCCCCTGTCGCCCATAACAACTGGAAAAGCGGTCTCAAAACCTCGACTTCTCTCCATCAGGAGCTCAACGATTCCCTCTCAAACATGCGCACTGTGGAGCAGCACCTCCAGTGTACGTACCATGCAAAATACCTGCTACTTAAATTTATTTAAGTGCCAATAATATCCCCGTTTTCCACAGACATGGAAAACGTTCTATTTGGAGGCGGTGGCAGTGGTGGTACTGCATGTGGACGAAGTAAATCTTCCACTGAGACGGATTACCTTCAAGAATTGGAGCGTATTAACAACGAATTAAGGGGCTTCGTGCCAATTGGTGCGAGTGGAGGAGGAGAAGGAAAAGAAAGAGATGCGGGAACTGCAGTTTCTTTGGTCTCTACTGAAGCAACTGACTCCGGGGTTGATGCATCCATGGCGGTGGAGCGAAGCGATGAGAAGGACGCCACCCCCACGGATACCCCAAACGAATGTGCTACAAGAAGTAGTGAACAATCAGCCTTCCCCACTGGTGACTTTTATTGACGTCTGAGTCCTGTAAACTTTCACTAAAATCACTCCCTCCCTTCAGAACAAAAGAAGCTGAGCTGCGAACGGAACAAAGCGTATTTATATAAAGCACTTCTTTTTTTGGCAACATTGGAAGAACACGTCAAAAGTTAGCACTCCTTACCAGAGCTCTCAAAACGCGGACAAATACTGCTCGGTATCATTTCGAACTGGCAAAACCCAATCGGTATCGACGTAGACCTCCCCCGTGAGCATTTTTCACAATTCACCAAATAGCAGTAGTAACTAGCCACACCTCTCATCTGAGTGACTAGAATGGCTCCAGACAAACTGGACTTCTTGATTTTTTCAAGCAAAAGCGATCCCGAAGAGCATAAAATACTTTTATTTTCCCACATAGTCTCAATAAACGCTTTTTTTGGAAATGTGAATGCTTGCGAATAACTTTATTTACCGTTCCCACAGACAGCTCTGTCCTGCGTGCAATTTCGCGACAGGTTATACGTCGATCATGCAGCGTTAGGCGTTCTACTTGCTAAATATTCCCATTAATGACCGATCGGGGCCGGAAACTACCACGACCAGGATCGTCTCAGATGGATACGCGATCGTTTCTGAAGCGTCAGCACCATTCAAATGTCTTACTGCGACTGAAAGTCGCAATTTTGAACTGTGTCTGAAGTCGTCGGTAGATGTCCGCAAGTTTAGAGCTTCCACTGACAACAAACTTCATCAGCACACGCTTCTGTATGTAAGCACCACATTGCACTGTCAGGTTAATTAATATCGCTTTGAGCGACCCGTGGCATGTGCGTCGACTATGGCGAGCAGAAATAAAACGCACCTCACATCTACTACTTGGTGTAGTACCCCGAAGATAGCGTCCACTCCTAAGTCTGAAAGGCCGAAAGCTCTTATTTGACTCAAACGCCCCACATAAACAAAAGATTTTGGTTGAATTCGAAACACAGATAACACAAGTAATGAGCATCAAGAAATTAATAGGAGTCAGGCGACCTAATTCTGTTTTCGTATTGCCTGTGAAAACCAAAATCGGTCAGAGTTAATTGGTTGGCAGCAATGGGAGGTAAGGGAGGAGGTGCTGAGAACTCCAATGGTGTCTCTTTCGATGTGTCCGAGATGGCAGGACGACCCGTGAGACCGGCGTAGAAACGACGCGCCGGAGCAAACAGTCGTGCAAAGGCATCAACTAGGGTAATTAAGGCTTTTAGAGGAAAGAGGCCTACTTGCGGACTGAGTAGCATCATTTCGAACTCTCTTTACGCAAGGTGCGCCGCAATGACTGCTGGTGTCAGGAGGACGTTTGTTACCAAATGACATCTAAAAGTAGGAAAACCGCCAAAATGGTTGGAATCCACAATACCTCCCGATTCCGTCCTACACTATTTTGCTAACATAGTCAAGTACCGAGCACACAGTTTAACCATTAAGACTCCTTAAAGAATGCATCAATAAAAATTTCCAAGGGGCGATTTCACAATGATGCGAACAAAGAGCTAAATATCATATACGTGCACCAGATCGAAATGTTATTAAAATAATAAGTTAAAATACGTGTGCTCATGGTCAGAATGAACTTTTATTAACGCTTACAACTTGGATTGGACCTCAACTAAAATACATCCCCTCTAGTACACACCCTCAAAAATAGCGCGGGTTCTCTTATACAATGAAACGGATTCAATTTTAAATTGATGCTTAAATATTGGTTTAAAATGAATATTTAAAAAGGATGCTGCTGGGTTCAGCAAAAGATCAAAGGTCTGCGGTGCCGATGGGTCATTTAACTGTTTTTGTATTGTTTTGTTACTGATTTGTTAACCGGATTTTCATTTCTATGCGCATACTGTTATTCAATGAAAATCAGCAGCTTTTCCAAGTCATAAATCTTCTGGGCATTTATTACAAAATGCCCTTATAGTAGTTGTAGTATACAATTTGAGCCTCGAATGTAGCGGCCCGAGACTTCCTTTAAGGTAAAAGAAGACAGTACTAAAACAGAAGCTATGTTTTGGGAGCGAAAGGATTGGGGGCTGCTGACACGACCCGGATTCCGGCCAACCAGTTTGCACAATATGGCCACCCAAGTGACCGGAACCGGCGGTCCATACAAACAAAGCATTACATGGCCCTTCACTTCTTTCGAGCGCCGTCCTCGACGCTCATCTTGGTCAGTTTCCCCTATTAGCCATCACAACGTAATTAGTGCTGGAAGAAGCATCCACGAGTTAACCACGCCGGTTATCAAGATTCGAGACCATGTGTTCTTGTAGTGCTATCAAATCTGCGTAGCACTCGGTGCAGCAAAAACCTATTTCTGTGCCCTTCCCTTTCACGCTAATGTGTCCCAATGAAATATTGGAGTCACGAATCAAAGTTTTTGAATGGATCAAGACACACGCAACACATGTTGTGATTCCAGGCTTTTTTGATGCCATAGGAGAAACGCGAGTGTCTCATAGAACTCTGAGCAAACGGGGCGACCGGGCCTCGTAAAAACGGGATGCGCGTGATTCAAGTGCGCAAAGCATAAAACAATGCTATCAAATGGCGTCCTGCACATTCTACATATGCAGATACACATCTTTGGGAAGGGAGGCGAGTTGCCCGAGAAAGTCTCTGGTCACTCTTTACAGTTCCACTAGACTTGGAGTTCCTTTCAGAACACGAGGGTGGGAAAGTGCCAAGGATGGACGTTGATCTCAGCCCTTCTGCTACGAGACGCTGGAGATTCTTTCATCCGTAGCACATGCACTTCTTTCACAGCGCCAAAGTTTGCTACAAATGGTACAGATCAGGATAGAAGTCAATCAAAGTTGGATTCACTTTCCGCTGCCACCAATATAGAGCCCCAAGACTTCCTTTAAGGTAAAAGAAGGCATAATACTAGGGCAGAATACATGTACTCTGAAAACAAAGGGATTGGGGGCTGTTAGAGTGGCCCGGAGTCCAAGCAAACAAAGTATTACTAAAAAATTGATGGATTTTAAGCGAATTCTGATCTTTGTTTAAAATGATATATCTTTCCATACTTTCATCGCTTCCTTCTCGATAAAAAATTTACGTATACCTTATGGTTCTTACTTTAAATATTGCAACGTTAGTAATTAAATTGGTAGGAGTAGTGAAACTATTTCCTTGGAAAATCTATCGACATTCAACGTCAGAATTCAAACTGGAACAAACACTTCCTGGACCAATTTGTAGCAAAGAACGTGGGCATGACAAACTCATGTTCCGTGTACGTGCCTCTGTGAATCTCACGTTACTTATCCTAGTGTTATTTAACTCGTTCAACGGCTCTACTGCCGGAAAAGATAAACCTACGTAGCCATAACAACTTCCACGGCTAAACATAGTCAGACAAACAAAGTGGTTGCTTTCTTCTTTTGGGGTTGTGCCTAGCGCTCCATCGCAATGTATTCGGCAGTCTTTACGGCTTCAATGTTAACCTTCCTTAACGCTTTACGGAAATCAATGCTGAATGTCGACGTCACTTTATCCTTCCTGCGTACATTCGACACAGTGTCAGTCTCTCGTACTATATGTTCTTCTACCTCGAGAAATTGATTCAGTCACCGCGAGATTCCCACAAGAAAACTGACCGATGCTGATACTTTTATGCTCTATCTCTTCGTCGGATCACACCAACGGTCAATAATTTTGATTTTTTGCTTATTTTTGAGGACCAGGCGGAAAACCAGGCGTCACGTATTCGTGACACTTACTAGAAACACTATGGTGGCTCTGCAATAAAAATTAACTGCAAAACTAACTTCCTGTTTAATTTCTGTTTTAAGTTCATAAATCAGCTTCAAAGTTCACACTTTAATAGGATTGCTGCCAAACTTTAGCCTTAGTAACAAAGCTTCACCAGAAGCATCGTTCTATTTCTTAGGTTGCTGTAATTTAATGGATTTATGCAAGACTGAGGTTGCAGAGGGTACAGATTAGCACGTAATTAGGGGACAAATCCCTGAACTGATTTTCTCTTGGCCTAGAAAGAGGTGGAGGAGAGTGTTCCTCTAATCCTACCCTCTTCCCGTTTCCCGCACTCCCCTCCCACCTCGGACATGCAAGGCTGGCATTGGTTAACTCGTTCAGTTCCGCATGCTAATCGCCTCTATAGTGCACACATGGCTAGCTCATTTTCCGGAAAAATGCCTGCTCATTGTGTTCCCCAATAACTTAATTTGAGTGTGTCCCTCGCTCTTGGCACTGACGTGATGGCGTGTGTAACAAACAGACGTGGGCAGTGACAGGTGATTTGTGGATTCACTTCATGCTTGCATTAACAATATTCTGGGGGGATGCGCCGGAGGATTGCGTTTTGGAAGGGGGGATGTCGCCCCAACTCTTATCCTGTAATTTCCCTAGACGAAAGGGTGGGAGCAATTAGACAGAAATGAATGCAGCTACCATGGGAGATGGAGGTGGCGGATCACCATCCTAGCTATAGAGTTTATCCTCATAGCCTAAAATACCAGCATCACAAATATGTGACACGTGTGCAGGAAAAAACCCAACGGTTTTATGATTCTACCTGCCAAAAGTAACACAGATAAATAAGAAAGGTATGCAGAAGAAAAATTCCTGCTGACCAGAAGCTCTGTTTTCAAGCAGGCGTAGGAATACACTCAAGCTTAAGCATCATCCAATCCTATGCAGGTCCCATGTAGTGGATCACTGTACATTCAGACGTAGTCTGCAAAGTGGACACGACCTTACCACCCAAGTCGACGAGGTGCGTCACATGTGCTGAGGTTGAATGTCTTCCTAACGAAATGATAATGCCTCCTTCTTGTTATCTTGAATGGGTAAGGGCCATGGTTTGGATGGCCACAACAAAGGAATTTTGGGGCGACACTGTGTTTTGTGCTCTAGAGAGATGGACCAAAACGCCGACTTGACTGTTTGCAGCTCACTCAGGGGCACCTTAGAGTTGACGAAGAAGAAGAAGAAGAAGAAGAAGAGTGATTTAAGGAAACGCAATAAGAGGCGCTTTATTGGAAATAGCCATAATTTTGTGGATTGTTTTGTCTCTTATCAAACTTCCAAAACGCCTCGGGGGCTATCGTTCACACTGGTGTAGCTTTTGCGGTCCTAGGGGAGGGCGAAAGACACAACAAGTAAATCGACTATACAAGTTTTAACTTTGCCGCCAATAGATCCGAACGGATCTCTTTTTTTGTCAAAAAGGAGGAAAAAGGTGAGCAACTGATTAGATTCTGCTGTTATGACGCCTTAATTTGTTGCCCCAATAAGCGGCATATTGTGTAGTTCAATGAAATAAAAGGCAAATTTATAACATCTCAGTCTCCCTCTGTGCACAGGATTCAACATCAATAAGTATATTTGGGTCTGACAAGGGAAGGAGACATTGAGGTGACCATTAAACACCCTCCTCATCATACCCCTCTCCTCCTCCCCGTTCCACTGGTGCATGGCTCTCATTCTCTTCTCCCCCTTAATCCCATCACCAATCACTCGCCTAATGCCTCATTAGACGTCATTTATAAGTTGCTGCAGTCGGTCCTTCCACTTTCTCACTTAGAGTGCGCCAAGTTGCGCGTACCAAATGCCTCAAATAACCACCGACGGTACAGAGATTAAAAGTGAGGTTTTGGGAAGTGCAAGGAATGCTGTAGACGTTGTTGTGGAAGACGGAACCCCGAGTTCGACTAATCTGCAGACTACGGCGCCATCGGTGATGGAGGTAGTGGTGGTAGAGATGTCAGAAACAGGTGTGACGAAAGGCGAACGAAAACGGGAGAAATGGGACACAAAGATTGACTTTCTTCTTTCTGTGATTGGATTTGCTGTGGACTTGGGGAATATATGGAGGTTTCCCTACATTTGTTATCAGAATGGTGGAGGTGCGTTTATAGAGTGATATTGTCTGTTTAAGTTATCATGGCATCACAGGCCCCAATACTGGCTTTTAACTGAATTGTAAATCTGATTTGCAAAAAGTACACCTATTAAGACAAAAAATCGGGGAATTTCAAAACTACAGCTTGTAAATTCAACAAATCCTTATAATCTACCAGCCAACTTAAAGAGTTCTTTTAATCCCAAAAGGTTGTTGAAAGGATGTAAGTACAGAGGCCCAAAAGAGTGCCACAAAAATTACCAAATGCATGAATTTAATTAGCATTCCTTAACTTTTTATAATTAATAGTGTCGACTCTGGGCTAAATAGTTAGTTTTGAAAAAAGTCATTTTTATTTAGAGACATGCAGAGTTAGTAACTGATTTTTCCTTACGTCGTACTTTGTTTTTAGTGCACGACAATTCGCTAGCCGTCTTCACGAGGGGATTTCATAAATGCCACCAAAAATATAGCTTGAATTTTAATTAAGTGTCGCAAGGTCTAGGCAGCACTTTTGAAGGGCTTCTCACAAACTGTTGCTGTGCTCAATTTTACCGGTGCGATTTGTAGGCGGCGTCGAATCTGAGCCCGCTCATGAAATGTTCGGGTTTACCTTTAATTTGTATAGGCTCTTTTGTTCAACAAGAACTACAACTCTAGGGAATGTGAGACCCAAACCAATAATTAAAAAGGAAAAGAACGTCAGATAAATATGTGCCATTATAGAATATGCCTTCAATGGTATCAACGCGATTTTACGGTATGAATGTATCGTCTAGGTGCATTTTTGATACCCTACTTGCTAATGTATATCTTCGGCGGACTGCCACTATTCTATCTGGAACTGGCACTTGGTCAATTTCAACGTAGTGGATGCATTTCTGTATGGAATCGAATCTGTCCCTTCTTCACTGGTGAGCCCGCGAGAAAGTCCAATTTACACGTTTTCTTTGCTCAAGACCCATTTTAAGACCCACTAATGATGCTAACGATTCGGTTTTTGAGGAACATTATAGGAGCATTTTGTATGCACGACGCTTGTCTGTTTGGCCCTTCAATTTAGCATGAAGAAGTAGAATTGCAGTTCTTGACCAAGTAATCCCCATTGTGTAAATATAGTCTTATATATTTGTGAATTGTCGTACATTTTCATCGTTGTAAAGGTAATTGAAATGAAAGGGGAGGGCAAGTAATCTTATAAACATACTTTTACAGGTCTGGGCTATGGGATTTGCATAATTGCAAGCTACACCGCATGGTACTACAACACCGTCATTTCTTGGGCTGTCTTCTACATGTTTGACTCAATGCGTCTGCGTCTGCCGTGGGACAGCTGTGATAATTGGTGGAACACACCCAACACTTGTATCACCGTCTACCAGAAGTTAGTCACTGGAGTTAATGGTTCAGACATTGCCGATGCCGACGCTCTCAATACTCTCCATGCTGTCAATACCACTGGCTACTACTCATCAACTGAACAGTATTTCTAGTAGGTGTTCAGGAAATGTCACTTTCAAGTCTTTGTTTTTTATTCCAAATGCATTACTCACTTGTTAAGGAGACATTTTTGCCTATATTTTGACTGAAATTTTATTGTTAAAGCAACCGCGTGCTACAAATACAATTTTCTGACGGATTTAACAAGATGGGCACGGTCAGGTGGGAAGTGGCACTTTGCCTACTGGCTGTTTTTACTCTCGTCTACTTTGCTCTGTGGAAGGGCGTTAAGAGCAGTGGAAAGGTAAGAAGAATTTAAGTCACCTGCTTAATAACGCAGTTTATCTCAGGCTTTGGTGCTGCTGCGTTCTATGCCCACTCAAGGGCACGTAAGTATAGTCAAGCATAGTTGTCCTTTCGAATTTTAGGCCGTATGGATAACAGCAACTCTACCCTATGTGATACTCTTCATCCTGCTTATTCGCGGTCTCACACTTAGGGGCTCACTCATGGGTATCCAGTACTACCTCTTGCCTGACTTTGGACGACTCAAGTCTATCGAGGTGACTGCGAATGCCTCTAGTACCATCTTCTTGTAGAAAAAGAAACAAAGATTCTGTTGGCCTTTTGTTTTTAAAAGCAGTTGGCTTTTACTCTTGCATTTTTGTCTGACCCTTGACATGTTTTTCCATCACTCGCAACAGATTTTAAGAATTAAGTAATTGATCCTTTTAAAAATGCCACTATACTCCCAACTTATTATCTATTTGACAAAAGTTCAAACAAACCCTCACTCTTGAGGATTCTCGATTGTGATTACTCTTATCACTGGAAGTAGTTGATTTCCATATCGAAACCACAATCGCTTATTGTATCAGAAATAATGTTTCTACAGATGCTCGGCTTTTCTCCCTAGGTTTGGAATGCTGCTGCATCACAAATTTTCTTTTCTCTTGGACCTGGATTTGGCGTCCTCCTGGCGCTGGCTAGTTACAACCGATTTCGAAATAACTGCTATTAGTATGTTTAATGTTCTTCCTTACTACCGTGTACTCACCTATGCCATGAAAAATCTATTTCAAATGGACTCCATCAAGTTTAAAGTGCTTCAAGAAACTTTTGCTATGGAATTAGGAGATTCCGAAATAGGAAATCTTAACTAATTATGGATATATACAATCAATTAGTACAGTTCTTGTGCTTTGATTTTGTAATTCAAAAGATTGTTTTGAATGGTCAGCACAAATGGATGGCCTAGTTTTTAAAGTGAGCAATTTTTTTTCAAATAGATTAGCGTAGATTTTTTAAAAAGTAACTTGTTTATTGGCTCTTCCTGCGAATTTACCAGCGATGCAATGCTAACCAGCGCAATCAATTGTGCGACCAGTTTCCTTTCCGGATTCGTAGTCTTCTCCGTACTCGGTCACATGTGTTATCGCATGAATAGAACCATGGATACAGTCGCCAATGAAGGTATCTTCCTGCCATTCTTTTAATAACTTAGCTGTATCATCCATTTGTCTACTCACGATACGGGTGTATTTACACACACGACTAATGCTGATGAGCAGTAATCTGCTATCCACCAATCTCCTTCTTAGGTCCAAGCCTTGTCTTTATCGCTTACCCCGAGGCCATTGCAACTTTGCCCGGCTCGACCTTTTGGGCGATCATCTTCATGCTCATGCTCATCACCCTCGGTCTCGATAGCACTGTATGCCATCTGTGTCTACTTATTTAAAAATAAGCAGCATGTTTGCGTTATTGTAATAACAACACTGCGTTTCAGTTTGGTGGACTGGAGGCGATAATTACGGCCCTGTTGGATCGTTGGCCAAAGTTGCGTAAGAAACGGGAGATTGTCGTGTTGATCATGATCATCTATTGCTATGTGGGAGCTCTGCCCACCACAACAAATGTGAGTTGCTGCCTGGAGGTTAGATGTACCGCTGAATTGCCTCATAGAGTAATTCAATGCTTCTTCTTCAAGGGTGGATATTACATTCTGACCTTGTTTGACACGTATGGAGCGCCCTTTTCAATCCTCTTTATCGTCTTCTGCGAATGTGTAGCATTGTGCTGGTGCTATGGTAGGCTGCCCATTTCTTCCTAACAACTTTCTTTCGTGCCCTAAAGGCGTGGGACGATTTACACGAGATGTAGAATCGATGCTGGGCTTTAAGCCAGGCTGGTTCTGGCGGATTTGTTGGGCTGTCATCAGTCCTGCCTTCATGCTTGTGAGTAAAGCGGATTTCCACTTCGTTTAATTAGCATCTTCTTTTGCCTTTTTACTCTCCTTTTACATCACAGGGCATCTTCATTCTCAATATCACCTTCTTTCATCCACCTGAGATCTCCGTGATGGGCAAGACAGTGAGAGCGGACACATGGGTGCATGTCGTCTCGTGGATGTTGGTCTTCTCTTCCCTTCTTACTATCCCCATCTTCGCCGTCGTTACTTTCTGCAGCGCACATGGCTCCTTCAAGGAGGTATTTATCGTTATCCGTTCCCCTCATCAATTGACATCCTCTCATTTGTCTACCTATCACTGCTTTTACAGCGTTTGAAGTCACTTTTCACGCCTGGAATACGACCTTCCTTCTCCGACTTCCACGTCCATCCCAACAGCCACAAGAAACAAGAAATGCAAAACAAAAAAGAGGAGGATGGGGAGGAGGCAGTAGACATAAGGTCCAAAGAGGGCCAGAGGGAGACTGCTTGAACGCATCCAGGTTTTGGTTTGACTTCTCAACATTCACCATCCCTATTCCAACAATCAAATATGAACTTCCATAAACTTTTTCATCAGAGAAGGAACAGCAATGGAAAAATGGGAAAACAAAACAAATAATTTGATTGGTTAGATAATATCTCACCTTTTTGCCCTCCTTTCTTCCTTATATGCAGATGCTCCTCCATCATTTGAACGACTTTATCTTACTTGATCACTTTTCAAGTGTCAAATAGTTAAAAAGCTACAATACTCACACGGCTTTGCTTTTTAAGAGTTAACAGTCTGTTTAACGCCTGACCGAAAATGGTGAAGGAAATAGGAGAGTAGTGTGCGTCTCAGGGCTTTTCAGGGGATGCGTTAGTCAATCCACAACCCCTCTTGACGTTGCCTCGTGGGTAGAGGGTCTACAAGGCTACAGGTGTGAACAGATCTCATTGTCCACAGACTCACTTCTGTCGCCCTTCTGCTGCTTTTACCCATTTAAAACAGCGAATTCATGGGTCTCCTTTGGTCATTCGCTTTCATTGGTTATCACGACATCGGAAGGTAAAGTCTAGGCGAGAGGTCATGCCTCTAATGGCATTGAAGCATCATCGCTTTATGACTTGCAGTGCTGGCATTCACCTTTTTATGCTGAGCACTACAGGACGATGCGCTGCTTCTGCAAGTGCATTACAGAAGTTACCTCCCAACCGTAAGTGTTCATGCTTGTCGTCACTCCAGTTTTCGTCGATTGGAATGCCTTTCAGATGGATACCTATCCTTCCGGTGAGACTACGTGGATTGGGGCATCTGCAGAGAGGTATCAACTTAGGAGCTTTTGTTTGTTAAACGTTGGCTAAGTATTAGGCATTCACGCACTCCATGTATATTGAAGCAAGCAACTCCTCCGAACTGTCAGAGCTCCACGGTCCTTTTCCGTGTTAGCACTGATGCTTGCTTACTCAACGAGCCGTCAATGAAGAGTGACTGGGCCAACAAATAATATGAGATATTCAATAGATGGACGGTTTTAAGCTAAAGAGATGTTGAGAAGGCTATGGATAATTAAACTCCTTGATACCTGGCTTTGAAAAGTTGGTACATTAGATTGAGTTGTTTACTCACTATTAGTAAGTAGTATCTGACGCTTCGGTAAAAATTTGTACGAGTTATGAGGAAACGGAATATTGGAGGCAGTGGGCTCGTGGGAGGGCAGTAGGGAAGATGAGGCAGCACCTCCCGTGCCATCCCATCTCAAGTTTTGGCTCAAATCAGCTGATGGGCAGGCTTCTCGATGAGCTGTGTGGTTGCCGTGATCACTCAACTTTCGGTACCTTCTATAAAATCAGATTTTAATGGGTTGACGAGCTCCACAATGGACCTCCTACAGTCCATTCATTTTCCTACTACTACTAATTTACAAATAAGTAGAGGTTGGTCTCGTATCCACTCATTACAATCGTCCCCTTCTCCTGTGATTGAATGGTCATCTATAACGCTCTTGACCAATTATTATTTAATCTGGTCCACAAAAGGTAGATCATTTGGTCTTGGAAGGCACTTTCCAGTGCAAATAACGGGTGCATACGATGAATTGTTTCTCGTGGACGCGACACGTACCGGCTTATCAACATTCTCTTCTGTAAGTGACAACTACTTGTGCAGAACAAACGCAAGCACACTGGTCCTGCACCCAGAGCCCCTTCGGGGAGCGACTGCAGTTGAGCGATAAAAGAATGCCTTCACACCCATAGACTGATATGCACCATGGAAATCGCAACGACGAATATAGTACACATAGCAAAGCGTTAAAAACCATGGAGGTTGATTTCTTTAACTTGTTTTGACGCACACATTCCGATCGAAAAGTCACAGGACGCACTTTTAATTTGTCCTAACATAAAGTGGCGTTAGACTAAACAGACAAAAATACAGTGATGCAAAATTGAAAGCGAATACTCCTTACTGGTGGCCCTAATTTTGAAAGTGCAGTAACCATTTTGTCACCTAATTTAAAATTTAGGTCAAGCGAAGAAAAAATCTTGTGCGCTTTTTGAAGAATAAGGCTGGCAGAAATTGGTAGAATTTGTTTGTTTGAACTGCCGGTTTAGGTCACTTGGGTGGCCATCTTGTTCTAGCCGGTTGGTCGGCCTCCGGACCGTGCCAACAGAATATATGTATTCTGCCCTAGTACTGCGCCTTCTTTTACCGTAAAGGGAGCCTTGGGACGCTACACTGCGTGAGGAACATCAAAAGAAAAGAAAAGTAAATGAAATTTTAAACACTATCAAATCACAAACGGTGAATGCAAAATACGATCTCCGGCCATTATACCTGATTCTTGTTACATTTGTGCATGCCGAATATGCCGGAAGGTACTTGACTGATGCGCGGGAGGTCAGAGGCTATCTACATGGCCCGGGGACCATGTCGGCTAGCAAGTGTACAATGGCTGAGCCTCAGGGGGCAGTGCACTATAATCACCGGGTCAGACAAACGGTTCTAACGGTGGCCTTGTCCACTAATAATATTAATGAGCTTAAAAATGTACAGGTTTCGAATTCCTACAAACCTTTTGCAAGAGACTGACAATGCACACGCATAAAACAAAATTTTAAATGGTCCATGGGGAATATAAGTCGAACCATTCATTGGGTCCCAAATGGCTAACACAAATTGCGTTAGCACTTCATTACCACATTTTGTGGCTTTTGGTTTGTCTATTTATTAAAATTAAACATTATTTTACATTTATAAGAAGTGAAATAAATAAAAAAGCAATGTTCATGATGTGTTGGGTGTTTGCTTGATCCCTAATTTCGGTTACGGTCACATGGTTGGTCACAATGCCTTCGCCGGGTATGCTGGTCTTTGCGCCATGTCAGTAGTCCACGTATTTGTACGCCTTGTATGTATTCCGCACGGGTCTTGTGTCATCTCCTGTCTTTAAGGAATGCTTCAGGTCGCTACATAATTAGATGCAAGGATAGATATTCTCTATTATACGGTATCACTTTAATAATCCGACTAAATCTGCTTTCGATAAAAGATGCACTTACCGATCCGAGATTTTCCTGAAGGCAAAGAAGGCATAATGCTCGAGCACAATAAACATGTTGCCAGCATGTCCCAGAAGCCAGCCCACCTCTGGAGGTACGATAGGTAGGACAAAAGGGGGTCTTTATAAAAACCAGAAGTTGAGCAATCAACTAATTGTGCCCAAGTCTTTAAGGCTCGACAGTCATGAAGGTCTAAATTCACTAATTATTTACATCAGTGATGAGGTATTGGACACAATACTGAGCCTGTTGTAATACTTTGTTTGCCGGTTTCGGACTTGGGTGGCCATACTGTACCAGCCGGTTGGCCGCCCTTCGGGCCGTACCAACAGCCACCAATCCCTCTGTTTCCAGAATACATGTATTCTACTCTAGTACTATGCCTTCCTTTACCATAAAGGAAGTTTTGGGACGCTATAATGCATACGGTTTAAACAAAAATCATAGGCTTCAGGATAGCCTGAAAATTCAGTTGTTCTTATTAGTTTTAATGACCATTCGCAAAATTAGCCAAACAGATTGCTCGTAAATTTTGTGCAAACTATTACACTTGTAAAGATCCAAGCAATGTAAGCGTTAATACGCCTTGCAGAAAAGATTATCGGACATCAAGTACAGTACCAAGGATTATGAAACACTCAGTATGTACCGCGATCATCTAATTAATCCACAGCACTTTAGTGAACAATTTGGATTGAGTGCCGCACTAATTTTTCACCTTATGTATTTTTAGGAAACTAACTTGTTTAAATCTATCAGGTTGTCTCTTCCTTATTGGCTGATAATGAGTGGACGAATTTGGTTTAAGCACTGTTAGATTTGTTTAGTGGAGGCGGTCGTGCCTCAGTGTTTTCTCCTTGGGTTCGTTTGTTGCAGGAAGACATGTGGGTTCGCAGTGGTTTTTTTCGCTTCTGCATTGTTGTTGCAATTGGGATTTATTTATATCGCCTTTTAATCTCACCAAGCATGTAAATCTACCCAAGTTTTTTTTTCATTTCCCGATTACTTTATTCGCAACTTTTATCTTCTCTTGTTTTTTGGAGTCTATTTTGCTAATCGACACTATAATATTGTATCTTTGTTACAGTATTGCGGTGGTGTCAAGCTGACAACCGAAATATTGCTAAATCCAATGTTCAACTAGAGATCAGGTGTTACTAGCTTAGCGTATAGGATCATCTGTGTCAGTTTGTTATTCAGCTTAGGAAGAATCATTCTTATGTTAGCTACAAGACTGACTTTTAAAAAGGACGCTTGATAAAAAATTTATTTAACGCCCTATAGGGTGAGTATTGTGCTGTCGTACGCGTTTTCCGTCGCCGCGTACGTTTAAACATTTACGACGAACTTGCTTAACAGTCGCATTCTTCCTGTACCAATGGAAGAAAAACTGCCTTTTTCTCATTTTGTGTGACTTCGACTTCGGTGTA
This sequence comes from Taenia multiceps, assembly GCA_001923025.3. Classification (NCBI taxonomy): domain Eukaryota; kingdom Metazoa; phylum Platyhelminthes; class Cestoda; order Cyclophyllidea; family Taeniidae; genus Taenia; species Taenia multiceps. The sequence continues at coordinate 37,589,441 of CM010311.1, read as the reverse complement.
TCGCTAATCCCTCATTGTCCATGTTCCTTTATTTCTTTGGTTCGAGTGGACTGCCTCGCTCCTGGCCTTATTATTTTCGTTTTATACTGGCTCTAAAATTGCACTTGCTTATTACATAATTGCGCTCTATTGGTTTCCCTTAATCAGCTAAAATTACCTCATGACTATTCTCTTAATATCTTCTTCCCTATATTTAGGAGAGGGATCGTGCGCCTATCGTAAGTTATTCTGTAAATTTCGACATACTGTTCTTTTGATCTAGAAAAATCGAGCTGAAGCTTGTCCAGGTGCAAGTTTTTTTCCGTCATGGGGCACGAACTCCACTTCACTACGTGAAATCCCCTCTGGCTGATGTAAGTACTCCTTCCTTTATCGCCTTGATCGTCTCCATTTCTAGGTGCAATGGACTCCTGATTGCACCAAAGACATTCCTGAGTCTGTCATCCCCATCAAACATGTTGACATCTCTAAGGGTACACCGGTGGATGAAAGCACCTACGATTTGATCTATAAGTCGGTTCACTTACCCGTAAGTTCCGCTGTCATAGTGTTTACAAAATGAGATACGAGGTCCTAGTGTGGCGTTTAAGATTAGGCTTTTTGAGTTGACAAAAATAGAAGCAGAAAGACCATCGTACTGTTTAATCCTAATTGTTCGGTGTATTTTTTCGACTTAGGGTGGTGAGGCAATCGGCATGCTTACAACAACGGGTCAAAAGGATCTGTATAATTTGGGTAGTCGTCTGCGCAAGGACTATGTTGGTGGCGAGAGCATTCTCTCCGATCCTCCCAAATTTTCAGAAATTGAGTGAGCTTTTATTCCTCAAATTTCTAAGCTCCTTTTATTGATTGGAAGAAAGATATTGTTTTTCATCCCCAAAAATGTGTCCATCCCGTTGTAATTTTTCCCACTTACAGAATCCTATGTCCTAGTAAAGATCGTTTTGGGTAGCTCCAAATCGAATGTTTTGCATGGCTTCCGTAAAGCCGAAAGCATGTCAATCTGTAATTTGAGGCTGAAATCTCTGACTGCCTAATACAATTTTGGAGAAGTTTTTCATAGTTGAGCTTGTTTTTTTGTTTATTTTTTTACGATTTTAGACTTACGTTAAACAATGAGGGGTGTTGGGTTTGTGCCAATAAAACCTTTTCACCAAGAGTTTAACAAATTCACTCATTAGTCTTGGTGCCAGTTTTCCTCTTCTATGTTTTTTGAGCCCCAATAATCTTGTGGTTCTATTTCAATAGCGTTGTTCTTTGGATAAGGAGGTTAATCCCCTCAGTTTTATCTCTTAACTTTCAATTGTCGGAATTACCAGATGCCGAAGCAGCACTCGAGTTAATGAACGACGTCAGTTCAAGGTTATAGTCATTTAAATCTATCCTTAGTGAGTGGCTTACGAAACGGACTCCCTATTAGCTCAAGGACATGTTGATTTGCTAGCGTGGAGATAAGTTTTAAAGCCATAATGTATTGCCAATTCCGAGGAAAGGGAATTCCCAGTTGAGGCAATGTTATGGCTTCTACTGCTCACAGATATGTTTATTCGCCCAAAATCTAGAGCTCGATCGACTCGTGTGGGGCGTAACATTAAGTCTCTTCGCTCTCTTGTGGCTGGCCTGACTAAGGGTCAGGTGAATGGTGAGTTTCTCCCATTTTTGAATAACCTTCAAATCTCTCTCTCATTCTCAACACCTATCGCGGATTTTTTAGGCACTTTTGTGGTCTCCTCCATGGCGTTCGAAAATGAGATACTCTTCCCAAACCCCAAGACTTTTACGAACGCGCCCTTTGATGAGGGCACCGCGGAATTGCGAAACGATTCTTCTCTCTCCGCACTGAAGAAGAAGATTAGGGAGGCTCTAAGTGAGTCATTTCCCTTTTCCTTCTCCTCCCAAAAGGTGCATTGGATGCTGGTTTTCATGCGTCAGAGGTCCAACTTCGTTGAAGGAATCGCGCTTTCTGGATAAACAGAGCGCGTTTGCTTTTGCCTTCTAAACCAGTAGTCATGTGTCGTGTCCTCCCTTCATCACTATCGTCATCTTTTCCAGGCTCTAATGACTTATTGCTATTGGCAACTCAGCTAATTAATTGGCATGATGCACCTTCTAGTTCTTCCCTCTGCCATTGCCTAACACCCGTGCATTGCGTTTTGTGTGGAGCTTCTCCATTTCTATATAATTTACAAATGCTGGGGCAGGGAACGGGTGGGGCACTTTATGTACATTAGGGTTTGTCATCCTTAATTCGGTAAATAGATAGTCAGTTGTTAACGCAAGCCTCTTTTTACTTATCGGCCCTCGGCCGCCTATTCAATTTAGTTATTTCATTCTTTGTTCCGTAGTATCTTCATCCATAGTGAACAGGAGTAACTGCCTTTTAAATTATCGGTACTATCTGTTCTTCATCTGATCACGATGCTCTGCGCTAATTTTTTTTGTCATCTGGGTCACGGATGAACCAACGGCAAGTCTATTTTAAGCCTCCAAGGTCTTGGATGTCTTGTTCTTTCACTTACGTTGTCCTGCCGAATAAGATATATTACAACTTAGAGAGATCTCCTCTTCGAATATGATTGTCTCTTGGCGTTGCGGAACGCGTGAAGTGCTCTTGATTGCCTGCATCTGGTTGTCAACGATGCATTGCGTTGTTTCGTTGCAGCGTACGGCAATTATTTGTAATTTGCACGTCCCAGTCTACTGGTGGGATGCCCTTTATTGTCTTCTCTCCCAACTTTTTTAGCCTGATTAAAGTGCTTCCAAATTGAATGACTCACGGTTGTACTTTAGCTCGATTTCAAAGGTGTGGAAGCCTTTAACGCACTGTTTTGTGCATTATTTCGAGAGTTCGCAATAGCAGAACGTGGCGAGTGGAATGAATTGGTTCAGAAAGGTAATTCTGGCGATGAGTAACGGGTCATAGAATGAGAAAATCACCATTCTGGATGGGAATTAGCAAGTGTGCGTATATGGTGGGTGGAAGTGTCATGCAACGCAATGCACGCCATGCGGGGTGAGTGATGAAAAACTGCTTTTCACTCACATTAACTGCAAGTGGGTGGAACATGCAGTGCTATGATGGGTGAAGGTAAGACTCAGAGGCAGAGCGCCACTTTGTTGGCCTCTTTGGCGTGAGGCACAAAAAACGCGTCGTTGGAAGAATGCTTGAGCGATGACTGGTAGGCTGGTCTACTGACATGTGTTGCGAAATGCTTGTTGTGCTTTTCTGTTGCAATATTACGCGGTCAAACGTGCCATTGTCCATCTGCAGACCATTCCTCTACTATCAACTTCACGTACATATCCTCTCACTTCATCGTGAGCAGAATTCTTGCTTTTTCAGCGTGGATGTGGTGGACTTTGAACACATGTTTACAAGGAATTGCTTACTCACTGAGATTAGCCTATCTTAGGGGTACGATACAATTCAAAAAACAGCCAGGATTAGCTGATTTTTCAGTGATACTAACGCTACATCCTCCGTAGGGCCCCCCTTCCACGATCCTTCAAGTAATTGTCAACTTGGTTTTCAACAAGCAGATAATCAAATTCAAAGGTAAAAGATGGAATGTAAAATTGAGGTAGAAAGAGAGTGAACTCTGGAGACAAAGGGACCGCAGATTTGTGCCAGAGACTTCCTGCAATCTGTCTTATTTAGTCAGTTACTTTTCAAGGCGTACTTTATCCCTACCTCGTAAGGCGTCTTCAAGTCTTTTCGATGAAACGCATTTCTGGGCTATCTCGATGCCCCAGATGAACCGTACACTGACATTTTTGAGGTTTAATTAAGCTGACGGTTGCATACCTCCCACAGTCATCGTAATAGTAGTTACCTCTGCACCAAGGATACGGATGTATATTTATCCATTTACCTTTTTTCTCATCCCCTTTGTCTTCATATCTGTTTCAGAGGTGGATCGACTTGTGGACGAATTAGACAATGATGAAATGAAGTACGCGAAGGACTGTCAGGTCTACTATGTGAGAGACGACTACATTGCACGCCAAGTGAGTTCTCCCCTTCCGATTCCTTCAACTTTTACTCTGCCTCTAAAACGTGCAAAATTTGTTTCTTGTCAGCTGATGATAACTGAGCAGGAGTTGAATTGGTCCATTCGGTAGTACTGTCCTTTTTAATATGAGAGGGAGATGATGCCTCACCTCTTGTCGAGTCTTTTAAAGCCATCAGTGAGCTGCCCAAAAAGTATTCTAGTCGAGCAGAGGAGTCTTGGTGTACCAACTGTCTGACTAGTCGGGAGGTTATCAATCATTACAGCTTTTTTTTATTGCCACGTACTTGTTTAAATTGGTTCATTATTGTTACCATCAATGTAGGTGAGTATAGAAGAGTTACACTTGCAATTTGCCACCGGAGGTCCAGTCATTTGAGTAGTATTGCTTACAGTTGGCCGAATGGATGGTTTGCATTCTAGCCAGTCTCATTTTAAACTTTGATTGCGTAGGAACTATGGGCTGAACTGAATTGAACCTATTGAAGTAGAATTACAAAGGTAAGGAAGTTGAAATGATCACTTCCTGGTGTGGTTATTATTTCACCACCTCTGTTCGTGTTTTCGCCTTCTCATTCGCTCTGCATTTTGGTTTTTTTTCGCCATTACACTGGTTGATTTCCTAAATGGCGACTTTTTTACGCCACATTATTGTTCTTTGGTAAGGAAAAAACAACTTGCGTATGCTTGTGAGTTCTTGCGTGCTTGAGGCCTTGGTAACTCCCAAGCCAAACGTGGTAGGTATGGTTTTCGTCGCGCAATTGGTTTCTTTCTGAAACCCATGACCATGCACCTCTGTTAGCAGCTCACCAGTCGTTTCGCAACGGGTCCCAAGCTCATTTGATTGCTAAGGTCGATCGTTTTACCGTAATCTTGCCACAGTACTACTCGAGCCCCTCCTAGAGGCACTTGGGAATGTGGCCGTATGCTAGGAGAGTGGAAAAGTAGTAGTGGAGATGGGATAGTCATGAATTTTGGCCAAGTTAAGGTGGTTGAAAGGTGAAATCCCCTTTACGGTACAGTTCCTAGGACACTCAGCTCTTTTTGTATGACACTCAACGTGTGCCAAGTTTTGGACATCCCAAATTCCTATGAATAGCTGTGTTCATCAGTTATACAGACGAACTCCCACCAAGCGGACTCTCACGACAATTTGCTCTTGCGGTGATCGGACATCTAGAGCTGGGTCTTGTCACTTTGCTGTAATGTCTTTGAACTCTTCCACAGATATACAAGCCTTTGTTCACAAGAACGCCCTCTTGGCTCCAGATATATGCTTGAGCACCTTTTTAAATGGACTCGCAGTATTTAAATATTTTTTCGACTTAATGAGTTGGGACATCCAAAAAAGTAACCTTCGAGAAGTTTTGTTTCTCTTCTACTGCCCACCGATTTAATCATGAAATATAAACTTGCTTGATCATTTAGGCTTCCACTTCATTTGCCTTTGATCCAGTCAAAATCTCCTCAAGTGCAAATTTACCTTTCAAGCACCTGGACTGCCGAGTTGGCGTTAAAAATGAGCACAAGGTATACACGGGCTCACAAAACTTATTAACCTTTACTGCTGTGAGAAAATTGAGCAATTTAACTACCCGGTTAAATTAATTACCACTGTAGCCACGGGAAAAAGGAAGGACCAGATTGGGAGTGTATTTCTTGGTGAAGGTAGAAGCCATGCTTTTGGATCGTGCTTGCGCTTAGGCCTTGGAGCAGCCAATCAGATGGCCGCAACCACGTCAAGGTCGAATACCTTCACTCGCGGCGGTTTCTCACGTACACAACAATCTCATTTTCCTCTAAAAGAGGTGACAATTAGAAGCGGAATAAGTCCATCTGTGATCGAGATCATCAGCTTTCATGCTGCTATAGTAGGGAGGTTGAGCAGATTTGACATCTAGTAATCCACCGTTTGAGCAACTAGTAGCGCAAATCATTGGAGCAGGGACCGAGTAAGGGTAGGGAGAAACAACTTTTTCTAACAAACCTTCTTCTACGAGTCTTAAGCGACCTGAACAATCCTGTTGTTAAGGTTTTGTGAGGAAATATTCCGTGTCACGGGTTGAAACATAAGGTCGTTATTTCAATGTCCCTTTTCTTCCATAGCACAACGGATTTCCTATCCCGAAAGCATTGGAGACTCTCCAACCGGAAATGGATCACTACTCCTCGGTGGAATTGCTAAGTGAACTTCTTGGGAAACGGGAGTAAGTTCCTCTTCAGAATGTGGAACAAAACGCCTGTATGAGAGGAGGGAAGTGGTTGGCCACGAGCATGGACGTGCCACCATAGAACCGAAATGGTGGTCCAAGCAGTCGGTGACTAAGAAGTGGATTTTAAAGTTCATAAAGGGCTAAAGGTGGATTATTCTGGGTGTGCATTTATACCCGGCGAGCGAATCCAGTGTGTAGGGAGTTTTCATTAGGGCTGAGCCAATCTCGATGACTCCCTTTTAATTCGGTGAGATTAATTTCGCTTCCACATTGTGGTCCTCTTAATTCCTGAACGTTTCCACCGCTCGGTGATCACAGCCAATGCCATGGCTAGTGAATGCACGACCGTCTTCGGGACGTTGGTACCATTCAGATCGCTGCTATTACTGTGTCTCATTGTGTTTGGCACCTTCGCGTCGGTAGGCGACTTCATCTCTCTCGGTCGCAAAGCCCGTCGATTTTGCCTTTTACCTTGAGTAATGCTGGGTGTGCTCCCACTATCACTTTACGCCTCGGACATGCGTACGATACCATGCGATTGGAGCCACAGATCTTCTACTTTACCTCCGCTGCATTGGCCGATGTACTATTCCCGTCACAATATGGTTTGTACTTTCGAGAAGCAGGGGAGGTGACGGAGAATCGTTTGTGCTTTAAGACACACCTACTTGGTCACTCGTGTCAGCTTTGACGAGGTAATAGGGCTAGTTTTATCGCCTTTTCCATTTCCTTTAGAAATTGGATAGCAAATTTGCCTGTTAACATTGGACCCGTCCTGTACATCATTCTCTCAAAGATGCACAAATATGCCAGGTGCGTTCCTCTCTTTTTCTTCTTTTTCTTTTTTTTCATCTGCCACTAGATGTAATTTCAACTTTCACAATTCTTGATGTTTTTGGGCATGAGATGGAGATTTTTTTGTCCGGAGCTTGTTTTAAGTGGCCTCAGTCAAAGCTTCTTTTGTGGTTTTATCATTTCTTACAGAGTAGAGACAGTAGCGCTTAATTGACTAGCTGCTTAACTGAATGGTTCTTCGACTCTTTACCTGACCAATGAAGTGGATTCGCACCCCTACCTCCCTCTCCACTTTTCCACATCGTTTCATCAGTTCATTTACGGTTTATCTTCATTCGGTGAATTTGAGTAGGAGAGGGAGTTGAAGGGTATTTAATGTCTTCCATACGGTTGGGTCCAGTTATTCAACCTGAGATAACTGTCAAGTGCATTGATGTGTCTAATTTGCTCACCTACATCAGACTCATAATTGTGTCGTGATGGACGGCGAAGGGACAAGCCTTGAGAAACAAGTTTCATTCAGGAAGTGTAACCTCGTTCACCATGTTTGCAGAGTTTACGTAGGAAGGGGTGTTATGTACGCTAGTGGCACCGTCACGACGAAACCGGAAGTGGACTTGTAAACGAGACGTACGCTATACACGTGCTCTAGTCTGTGGAAGTACTGTTGGGCGACCTAAAACGTCCGATGCGGTCGTCGGTGCAACTCCTTCTGATCACTTGTTGTAGTGTGAAAGATACTCATGGAATGTATTCCGTTGTTTATTATTTCTCTCTTGTGTTCGCTTCAACTTTGAGACCTCACGTCATCGTGTGTGAGGTGAATTTGATTAGGCCAAGGGAGATTTGAGCTTGCTCCTTTTAAGTCAGGCCTAAAGCTCCAAGGCGTACTTGCAGACCATGATGTGCAGAATACTTTGTGCCAAAGGGGCTATTTTGGCGATGATTGAGGAAGAGGCTCCACTCTTGGTGAGAATGAGCAAGTGAGCATGGCTAGTGGTAGAAGAAATGGGGATGGAGTCGAGAGTCTGTTACAAAGTTACGCAAGTAAACGCGTTATTGTTTATCTCTAGCCGATTGCCCCATTACTCATGTCACACTTTTCAGGAATGCACCCTCTCGCTTCGCCGTGAGGCGACTGCTTGCCCTTCATTTCTGTGCGTGTGTGTGTGGGCGTTTGCGATCTGCCCGCAAGATGACCTCGGCGAATTCGAGGAATGCTCTTTGCCAGGCGCCTCTCTTCATAAGCCTCTTTAATTTGGCGAGATATTAGTATTGTCTCAACCAGAACAGCAAAGAAGCTACAGGCTTTCGAAGAAGTGTCGTTGATGTGCGGGTGTACTCGTGTAGCCAACACTCCTGTGTACTTTTCGAGTGGCCCTGACCTTAGAGTGTGTATTTGACGTCGCCACATGGTACTGATTAATGGATGGAACTCGAAGCTGGAAATCTAGAAGAAGGAGAATCCAACTTCCGTGTAGAAGCCTCCCGAACGTCGAAGTAGAACTACTCTTATGGGCTCGTAGATATTTTCAAGAAGGGCCACTAAAGATAAACCTTTAAGAAGACCTACTATGCAGGATTGGATTGGGAAGGCTGAGGCCTCTTGGCAAGGGTTTTTGAAACCGATCCTTTCGATAGATCAACATCTCTCCTTATCTACGTATATTTACTCCAGAAGCGTATTTCAGTACCCAGAGAATAGAATAGTTCAAACTGCTCCTGCTGGAAGGTTTTACCCACTTTTTTTCCTCTTCTCTATCACAGCATTCCACCGTTGCAGTTGTTCGCCGTTCACGACTCCACTATCCTTCCTATGCTTCTGACTCTCGAATGCTGCGAAGAGATATGGCCGCCTTTTGGTGCAGACCTTACTTTTGAATTGTACGTCCAGGTCCTGGGTCCCTCCTACAATCAGTTACGTCCGAATGAGGAGCTAACCCATCCAGCGGACACACCTCACTCTTACATTGATTGGTCTACTATTCAAGTGAACCACATGTGGGTGAGGGTGTGCTATCTCGGTCGCCCACTACCTCTAGCCTCGACGTGGTATGCTGGGGATGATGCCGTACAACGGTTGACTGGCTCAGAGGAGTACGTGCCATTGCTACACTTTGTGAGAAAGTTGACTCCTCTGGCACTATCGATGAAGGATTTTCGGGCCAAGTGCCGGGCTTTCGCGGAGAAGGCGAACTTGGCGGGCGTGAAAGAGGAGAAACGAGGCCCAAAGAACTTGTAGGCCAAACTCTCAGAGGAGCATGTATATGCGCGCATGTGTGAGTGTGTGTCAATTGGGCGGTATTCACACATGAAAGAATAACAGGAACTGTGGTGCTTGGTTCTCTTGCTGTTGCGCTTCCTCATATGTGGATTAAGCCATTGTTTGTTGGGTTAGTCCATAAAATCCGGAAGATCGAAGCCTTCTTCACGGTCTCACTGATGCATCATGAATACATGTTACCGAGGAGCTTTTTATTATCTCAACTCGGCAAAAATGTAGCGTCGTAGCTCCTCCTGAGTCTTAACTTCGCTATCAGTGAACGGAAGTAGGAGATTGGTACTACTTGTTAAATGAATGGGACGCTGTGAATATGCCATCAAATAACCTATCCTTTCCTATCTGATTGATTTGGTATTTGGACCAAAGTTTTAGTAAGGCAATTCTAGTATCCAAGTTGTCTAGTGGAGACTAAGGGGACCTCAATGAAAAGGTCTGATCTTATGGCTCCTAACCGCATTGGACAGACTTTCCTGAGTGGAATACTGGATCCAGAGGACTGGTCCGATTTGCGATTACTTTCAGTTGCGGGGGTGTCTCTGTGGAAGCAGCTTGACGATCCTGCTTGATATGCACTTGTGAAGACTGGGAGAAGGGTAAAATTGTAGTTGTGGGTACATTCTGGTGATATGAGGGTGCCAATGTAGATCAATTTTGAGATTTGATTCGCCTCCATGTTAGTGAGTTGATTTGCTGAATCAACAACAACAGCCATAGCAGCTATCGAAGAAAATGGGTAATGTGTTGGTCAGAAGACTGCGGTGGCTAGGTTCCGACACCACCGATCGCCTTGTGGTAGGATTAGCCAGCATAATCAAGGTGAGTCTTCGAGGTGTTTAATCACGGAGACCGGCCATTAGTTCCGTGTCTGGTTTGGTAGGTGGATGAACTCGGTGGCGGATGGTAAAATTTCCTGAAAGTTTTTGCTTCCCAGGGTCCCAAAGCTCATTTTGCAGGTAAAGGTGTTCCATATACATCGTGAAGCATCTTTACCACTGTAAGGAAAATCAAGAACTGAATAAAGGCCAAGTTGGTGCCTTTAAAACGGGTCCTCGTCAAAAAAGGTAACTCAAAATCTTTAGATTATATGGACAAATTATGTCTGGCATTAAATAAATCCTTAGAATAGGTATTAGGAACAACCTGAATGACAACGCGTTTTTAGATTCCTCAAAAATTATGGCGGATAGAAAGGAACATAGGGGTAGTTTGAAGCCAGGGTTATTATCAAAAAGTAAATTTCTGCCCCATTTGAACACAATCGTCACGTAGTAGATATGTACAAGGAATGTTTCCTTGTGATGTGGCGTAACGCCTCATTGGCGGGTGAGACATTGTATCCTCGGCCAAAAATACAGCAATTTATTCTAGCATACCTCAGATAAAGATGTGTAGGGATCTCGCTTAATCCGATCATTTCTCTATGGCTATGGAATGGTAACCAAACAGCCAAAGTTTTAAGACGAAAATGTGAAAAAAACGGGCCTTAATTTTTTATCGTGACTACAGCTACGGTAGACAATGGCAATTTTAGGTAGCCTTCATAGTTTTAGTTTGAAGTTTATGCCAACCTTAACCTTCAATTCATTCAAATTGCGTTTTCCATTGCGACAGTCTCCATTCCGCGTCTTTCAAATCTGGTGTGCGTTGTCGTCAGTTTGCCAATTTATTAATAACATTGAATTTTAAACGATATCAACTATTTTCCCTTTCCCGTAGGTTTTTTCTACAGGCGCGTAGCTGTTTTCTGTAGATTATATTAGCGCTTTTCACATTTCTACGTTAATCGGCCAAAATTCTGGACACAGGTGCACAGCTCGCCAGTAGTAACAAAGACTCGGCGAGCAGACCTAGCTCTCGGTTTAGCAGACCTCCTATCAATCAGCTTCTGTTGAATTTCGATAGACCACAGATATGGCAGCCAACCTCAAACGCCTGTTGTCTACCTCTTAGTAGCGTAGAAACTACTCGCAGAGAGGTTCTCTCGTAAGATTTTTGCTTCAACTTCGCCTATATTTTTCCAATTAGATTGTTAAATAAAGTCACTCCAGACAATTTCATTAGTTCGGTGAAGAGTATTTTGGCTATCCATGTTGAGTCACCAGACACTCTTGAAGTTTTCGTTCAGCTGGTAAGTGTGATTTTCGATCCCCCCTAATGATGTCGTCTAGATTTTTCAGAAGGCTGCTAATGAGCCCAATTTCACTTATCTTTATTCACAACTTTGCGTGGTTCTTTGTGAACGAGCACGCAATTTTGAACCTGAAAACGCCTATTCTGTAAGCTTCGGCGGCATTTTCATGGCACTGTTTTAGACTTTTAAACTCCTCCTTCTCAAGCGTTGTGAAAATGAATTCTTTAAACGACAAAGTATCGATTTTACCAATGCAGCCGCGCGTCAGCGATGCATTGGTGCTGTACGCTTCATCGCTCACTTGGGTTACATCAAGGCTATACCGGATAAGATACTCCACGACTGTGTTAAAGCCCTTCTTCAGTGCAAACAGACTGGAAAGTCTGATGGAGTGGTCCCATCGCTGCTCCAGGAGGGGACAAATTCTACTTCAGTCTACCCGAAGGAAAACGAGCACATTGCCTTGGACATGGAATGCCTATGTGAATTCATGAAAATAGCCGGATCCTACATGGACACTCCCAAGGCTCGCAACTTGATGGACCAGTACTTCGACCGTATAGCGCAAATCGTGGAGCGCGCGTCACCGGAGCGCTTACGGAAGAGTGGTCGTGAAAGAAAATTTATTCCTCTGAGCACGCGCACTCGCTTCATACTGCTGGACATCATCGATTTGCGCAAAAACAAGTGGATGCCGCTTTTTGAGGGACAACTTGCTGACTACGATCAACCTTGGCTTCTGCCGGATTTGCGAAAGACGGTCGATGGGGTGAGTCTCTGTGGTCCCAACTCGCTGACAGTTAGAATTACTCCTGTGACATTAACAGAGTCCTAATGGGTAGGTAGTATGGGGTGGGCCTTTTGCTAACAACACAGATGTTTGATCATGCGAAGTAGGTGGGGTACTTTGTTGCATCATCCTTGTCGATTTCAACCACTACCTACATTTGCATCCATTTATATGATTGCCACTCACTTGAATAGCTCAGATTCTTTCTACCAACTTATGCGATCACTTTGAAACGGCCTTATTAATGCAGTTGAATTTATTACCAGGCAGTCGGGTTACTACGGTGAATTCTTGTTTTAATTTGTAAGACCTTGGAGAATGTACGCGATTGTTCCATATGCATGCATAATAAAGCATATATGCATAATTCTATCTGTATGGTACTCTTTGCTGTGACCTAGACTTATTTGTTATCTTGAACCCCCATATCTTAAAACGTGGCTTGAACCTAATGGGCGTTATTATGGCTGGTCGGCACTGCAGGAGCTTTTCGTAGAGCCTTTTGTTCCACTTGAGAATGTGTAATGTCAGAACGCGTCGTGTACAGTTATATGGTTTAAAATGTGTACATGATTGTGAAAAGTCGTCGATTTTTTGAGGGTGAAGAAGAATGTCACTATTCGTCAAAATAATTTGAGATTAACTTTCAAAAGCAGAAGATTGATTAAACAATTGCTTGACATCTACATATAGTGGAAAAGATCGGAAGCTACAAATTAGGTGGGTGCTGAATGCAATGTGTCAGCAGATGGCAGAAATATTACAGGCTTGCTTTTGTGCCCACGCTAGTGCATTGGTAAGAAAGGATTGCTTGTTAAGTGATTTGTTTCGAGAATTAGCTTTTGTGCATTTGCGTTGTACTATTAGGTGGTCGGATAGATCACTGGTTTGATCGGATCACTTACAGTGTTAGAGACAGTTATAGGTGTAAAATTATCGTCCTCATCATTGATTGCGTTAATAACTTTTTGGGGTTACTTTGTCGATTTCTTGTGGCATAATTTGAAGTAAGCGTCATAATGTCATTGACTAAGCGTTTTTCTCATCTAAATCACCATCCCTGCCATCAATAGGGGTCAAACAGCAGCTCTTCACAGCATAGCGCATCTCGAGCCGCTACCGGGAGTCGCAGCGTCCTTGGCCATTTTCCAGGCAGCCTTGAGCCTGAGGGAGACTGGACTACGCTCAACCAAATGGGCAAGGCACTCTGTTCCCGTGGCAAAGACATCGACTTCTTCTCTAGCACCGACTCGTCTGCTTCTCTGAGTACCGCGAGCTATCGTAACCGGGACAGCGGCTACAGTAGTGGAGGCGGTGGTGCCACCATCTCGCACAACCGCGCAGCGGCCTCTGGTGGCAGTGGCAGCAATGATGGAAACAATGGCGGAAGTAATGGACGTAGTGGGCCATGGCCCAGACGCGGTTTCGCTGAGAGACGTCTTTATCGATCTCATCGGAGTCCAAATTCGAGGAAGGCCTACTCTCAGTGTCCCAAGGCATTGGATGCGGGGCTGAACAGTGCGTCGTTTTTCGAGGTGACTTCACCCTCCTCAGAGCACACCGAAGCTGTATTATTTGTATTTACTTATATGAGGGTAATTTGGTGCATCTACACGCTTGCCTTAAGATGCCATTAGCACCTCTAGGATGACCGACTTGACTTCATAATCGGTGCCAAAATGTTGACATTTGGAGCACACTTTCGTTTCTTGTAATGCTGTGATCAAGAAAATCCTGACATTCTTTGGTGAAGCGTCTGATGTGGCATCGGCATTCGACTTGCAGTAGATTTTCGTAACTTCCTATCCTTGTCGTCTATTGAGCCCACCGTTCTTTCGGAAATATCCGTCTCTTTTACTAGCTCTGGACAGGTTTTGTGTCGACCAAGCGTTTCACGCGTTGGATGAATGATCGCAGCGTTAAATGACTGCTGTGCCAAATGACCTCCGCAGCCGAAATCGTCAATGTTGTGCACACTTACGGCCTTGAGGGGTTCGCTTAAATGTCTCAATGTTAAATGCCTCAGCGTTCCTTCACTGTATCGTACTGTTTCGGGGTAGCTAACTGCATTCGAATTTTGAGATTTTGTTGACATGACAAATCATTCATCATCACACCGTTGCATAAGCGCACTACCACTGTTAACTAAATTACCTCCTTCCCCCTTCCATTATAGCCGGAGTACTTGCAGTCTCCGCAGAAGGCGTCGGAGAGTCAGGGTGCGTCGTCTTCGTGTGCGTCATCGGCAGCAGTGACACCAGCAACGGCAAGTCCCGATTTGGATGCGATGATGATGGGAAGGATGGATGTAAGACAGTTGACGGGAGGACTATGGAGGCCGCCGGTTATGCGTCCTTCGCCTCCATTATCGCGACAGCAGCCGCATCATGCACCACCGGCTGTAATTACGTACGCGGAGAAACAGGCTCCAATTGATGAAAACAAGGAAGCTGCAAGGGCTATAGTGAGTCAGCCTGCTTATTTTTGGGCTAACATTTGTTCCCTCTTGTTCCTTCTGTTCCTCTAATTCTGGGATTCTAGTCATGTATTTACCCATTCGTCCTATAATCTCTCTCATTCCCAACCAGTTCTTCCGTATATCAAAATCATTGATTGATTCATCCCTTTGATTAGTCTTCTCCATATTCACCAGTCTCTTCATTCATCTTTTGTCGATTATTCTTTTATCCTATCCAACGACCTCTCATTTGTCCAGCTCTTCGTTTGTGTACCCATCTATGCATTCATTCGTCCCCTCATTCAATCATCCGTTGACGCCTCTCTCACTTCAGACATCACTCTTTTGGTCCCTAACTGTCTGTTCATTCATTACCCTTACCCTTCATTACCTTCTTATTTCAACCACTCATTCGCGTCTCTTCCTCATCTGTATGTTCATTTCTCTACCCAATCTTGGGTCTCTCTTCTCACCCATTCGACCATCTATTCATCTCAATTTTGATTCATTTACAATCTTGGTCCCCCTTAATCACAATGTTTGCTTGCGCATCGTCATGCCTCTTAAAGTCTCTCCACTTATGAGGCGTTCCCCTGTGAATGCGTGCATAAAACTCCTTCCCCTGTGGTTTGTTTTTGTAACTAATACAAAGGAGGTTGATGACTTGAGCAGTATGGACGCCTCTACTGTAGTCACGCAAATCCGGCTTGCAAAAGTTGCAATGTCAAGAGCGATTGGCTGTTTGATTAAATTTTCATTCTGGGTTGTGTTTTATGCTCATTCTCGGTACTTCCCCCAGTTGTTGCACCCTTGTAAATGACCATTGCCACAGTCGCCTAGTGCACTAAAACTACATACAATTCCGGGGCAAAGGCTAGTGCCACCTTTTGATTCGGGGAGCTGTACCCTGACAATTCTGGTGTGGATGGTGTATGAGGATTTGTCTAAAAAATAGGCTTTCTGTCAATTCCAATGGGGCTGAGAACACACCCGATTCCCATAGTTGTAGTAGTCTTTACTTCCTCCAAGAGTTCATCTATTTGTCATTAATTCTATTAGTTTTCTGCGTTCATTTAATTGTAAACTTCATCGGCGATCTTGATGCAGGCCACGTTATGCGCTGTTATAGCTGCAGTTCGGCAGATTCTGCGGATTTGACATTAGATAATTGTAGGCAGCTCGCAAAGCGCCCAAAATGGCGACCTGTATCGCAGATTTCTGACCACTTGGAGTCATTTTAAGGCGAAAATGCGTACAAAAAAATACCCCTTTCTGTGCTTTTGTTTACTTATAAAGAAGTGCGTTCCCATTAGCCAGGGTCTATCAAATAAATCATCAATTAGTGATTGTTAAATGTTTTTCTTACTATCTTCCACCTAATCGTTACGTCATCAACAGGGGTATCAATAGAAGCTAATCCTTCCGTTCTCGCGTTTATTTTCCCTTTCCTTTTGATCCCCACTTGAGGTGACATTCTCATTTGCCTCCATTTTAGATTGGGATTCTCACAAAGACCAAAAATATCCAGGAGGCAGTCGATCAACTCAAGGGAAAGGATCTCCTTTCTCGGCTGAATAAAGAGGTCATTTTGAAAAGCATCCTTCTCCTCTCTGATGGTAGGTCCCTTATGGTTACAGGCACACTTTTATCCAGTTTTGGTTGTGGATGGTGTCTCAGCGCCTTATCTACTTTTACCGCACATAAGGGCCGCTGGAGAGCTTTTCTGCCTCGCAACTAGTTCATGTGCCTGTCTCAAATGGAGTTGACCACATCTCGGTCTGCTAAGCATCAAGAGCATTTATTAAAGTATTGAGGCCTCTGCATTTATAATCACTCACTCTCTTGATTTTAGATCAAGCCCCTTTCTCCTGAAACCAGTCGAGATCTAGAGCTAGGGTCGCTTATCACGGTGGAGCTCTAAGTCATCGACTCACCTTGCTTTCATAAACTACTTTATACTCGGTTTTATAAATGGTGCGAAAATGAGGACCAGATTTTCCACGTGTACTCGTTTGCATTTGTTGATGTCCATGCTCATCCATTCTTTCTTACTCTGGGTTCTACTGTGCAATTCATACTCATCGGTCCTAAATGGCGATGTTCTGCAAGTTAAGGGCAGACGAGGCCAGCTCTGCATAGTATCGAATTCGGTTGGATCTGTGGTTTACGTCGCTTGCTGGAAGTGAACTTCACATTCACACCATTTGGTCGTTTATGCGTGCCAAGTGGGATCCAGACCGTCGTTAGCCAAAATTGCAATTGTCTTATCGATCTCCTCAATACAACATGAAGCTCTAAATCACCTCGCCAAGCCGAACTCCTTGTCTCAAATCGCTAACTCATTATGGTTGCCTTTGTCTCCTTCCTACCAAGCATACTTGCTCCACGGTGGAATTTGTATGCAAGCATGGAGTAGGTTTTGTTACTGTAAGTCTTCTGAAAAGAAATGCTCGAAAATGAGATCAATGCTGCAGGTGCTCTGAATGGAACCGCTGAAGGGTGCTTTTAAGCCAAGGAAGTGAGAAAAGATTGGGAAAGGTTGTTCATTCTTGTTTCCAGCCACCTCTACTACCTATTCGATGGATCGTCAGGGCAAGCACACGGCCTGCCAACTCGCCTCTCTCCTACAATACTTCCAATCTCAGCCGCAAGCAGATAACATCACCGCAGCTCTTGACTCCGCTTGGCCCCGAGTGCTCCAATGCCTCAGTGCAGCTTCGCCCAAGACCGGGTTGGCTCTCCTAGTCGCACGTCTCGTTCTCACTGGCTCTCTGTCCCTGGCCAGAGTGGCTGAACCTTTGTCTTCAGGACGTCATCATCCTCTCTTCTTGCTCATTCTTCAACAGCTCGCGCAGGTGGCGGCATCAAAGGCGTCTTCAGGCCAGTTTCTCGCCATGCAAGAGACGGAGGACGGCAATAAGGATGTCCAAGAGGCAGAGGACGGGGATTTCATTCCTGAGGGAGTGACCCTTGCCAAAAGTTCAGAGGGCAGGAGGGCACAATTAGTGAAGATGTTTGCGGAGAGTGGTGTGGTGCTTGAGAGGATGCTTCCAGGTGAGTGGCAGATTGCGGTGTTATCCAATCGCTCTAGTAGTGGTCTTATTTCGATCTCAAATCGTGGCACTTTGCTCTGGTTGCCTTTTTGCGCCTACTGACTACGTACAGGTGACCATTACTACTTTGTCATCAATTTGTTAGACTTAGAAGTTAATATCTCAGCTCCTAGCCAGAGATTTTAGCTATATTGCCTTCCATTGCCTTGTTGAAGGGCTAGACACCTATTATAACCCTGTCCAACGGCACCTACATAAAGTACCGCTAAGCCTAGTGAATCAGTCTTGTGGAAGCAAAGCCTACTTCTGCAACACGTCACGATACCCGCCATCTCATGCCATAAAACTCGTCTGTGACGTGAAGATTTGTACTTTAGGTTTGGAGGGCGATACCGCTCCCAAATTTCTTTGTTTATTATTCTCCAAGCCTTCATTATGTCTTCTAGTCATTCGAAAACGATGAAATCTTCTTCCCTTTCCACAATTTATGAAACTGGATTGGTTGATCAGAAGGAAAGCTTAATCACTTGTGCGCATATTTCTCTGTCAGTTTCTTACTCTACCATGACTATCAAGGGTGGGCAAATTTGCCGCCTTCAATTCAGCGTTTCTTCTCGACTTTGTCGGTTGTTCAGCTGTTCTCCACTCTTTTTATCTAAGAATTCTCCATCCTTTGTGGTCGTAAATGTATCCGTCTGAACACCTGGGGTGTGCTGCATTTGCTACACCATTGTTGCGACTTTGCTCTATGTTGAACTCAAGGCTAAAGAAACGAGACTCATGTCGGGTATAGCTTCGTTCATCCCCTTCCACTTGATGTAATTTGTGCTCGAATTTTCAAGCAACTTTTCAACCCAAGGTGGCAGTGGTGCTAAGGCATTCAGATTGTTGTAAGGTCTACCAAATCATTATGATGATTAGCTTAGATAGACAACCGTCGGTGAATGATTGGCTCGCATTCAGCGCTTATAAATGTAAAGTGGAAAAGTTGGGTAAAATTTTTGAGTAAAAGGTATGAATTGTTTTAAACTAGCCCCACTAGTGGGGTTTCTGACCGTGCTATCTTGAATACGGTTACCTATGTATCATCATTGTTCCTCTCAGTAAAATGTAACATTCTTTTTCAAGGCATAAGTTCTACTCTTGCCTAGGGTTTTCTTTGAAGATGGCATCCGATAGAACGTCTTGATTATCATCTCTAAAAGCCATAGAAATCTCCTGTTTTTATCCCAGCTTTCTGTTCTGTCTCGAACATTAATTTGACCTCTTTAATGTCTAGGGAGAAACTTGGAGGGAATACGCAGGATACAATTATTGTAATGAGCGGTATCTCCCATCACTTCTTGCAATGTATTGTAAATTCTCCCACAGATCAGTTTCGCTGTGCCATGTTATGAGGTCATGAGTTGCGACGTGTTGTTGTGAGTAGACTTTATTTTTACTGTCCACTTCACTTGCACCCCCTTAGCTTCCCTTAGCCTTTTCTGTTTCTTAGACAGAAGCTGGTCCTCCACATCTCCTAGTTGTATGGTGCGGGGTAGTATAGAGTGGAGCTGTTCACCTCACAGTCAGCAATTGCGTCTACGATCCATCACTGCTGGTAGTGCTTGCACCCTTGTACTATGGAGTGAGCGGTGAGTAGGCCCTTTTGGGCCTACCAATAATATCCAAATTCACATGGCGTTGCAATGCAAGACTGCAAATACCACTTCACATCACAAGCCAGTTGATCTGTCACATTGCATCTTGGTAGTGATTCAGCAGCTTCTACAATTTCCCAACTTCCATTTATTCAGGTCCCAACAGACTGCCTCGCCACTCGAGCTAAATACGCCATCAATATTACCCTCCCGTGATGTGTTTTTAGTCAACAGAATTAAATGTCTTTAAGCCACCTCATTCAGTGTGGGAGGCTTCACTGCCACACCACACTAAACCCGTTGCAAATTGTATCAAACACGTTTTGCCAGAAGTTTCTCCAGTCTTGCAATTGAGTGTAACTATTTGCAAAGAAAACTGTATCTCGTTTGGTTCAATTCACCGTCTCGCCGACCGATCGACTGACCGAATGTGGGATTAAAATAGCAGGAAGGTAGTACAGAGTTCACCAGCGAATATAAACAATGGTAGACATTTTGTAAGCTCCTTCGATTCACCTCGTCGGGAAGCTGGTGCTTCATGTGGGGGGTCGTTGTTTCTGCCAAGTAGACTTGATTCTTTGTATTCGTATTACACGAAGAAAAAAGTAGTTTGTCAACTCAACTCTGACCATGCCTAGATGTCAAATGCATTTCGTAGCGGTTTAATATATCTTTCAATCGTTCAGCATAAATGAATTTCATTTCGACTGTAGGCAGACATCATTGTCCCAAGACTGTGATTAGCTTCTCGTCCTGCTATCAAATTCTCTTCAGTCGTGTCATTGACCGTCAGTTAATTGAATCGGTGCCGGTTGGTTTTTAACTCTTCAATCTGCTTTTATAGAGGGCAGCCAATCACCAAAGCGGATGCTTGAGCTCCTTCAAGAACGCGGTATCGACTTCTTCCTGCCCTGCTTTCGCCTTGTTGTGGAGACTCTCTGCCCCCTCCTCACAAGTGGCGAGGATCTGCGCATCTTCGCTAACCACCTGCCTAGCCTAGAAGGTCACCTAAGTGCCGAGGTGGTACACAGTCTTATGGGAGCCGCATTTGAACGCGCCCGAATGGCCGGATCCAGTGTCACGTCATCTACCGACAAGGATGAAGTCGAGGAGGCAGAGGCGGCTGCATGGTCTGCGATGATTGTAGAGGGTCGATTGCATAGGTGTGTGCCACCAGAACGCCAGATGGACGTGTTGCATGCATTACAAGTCTTTTGGAATGACAAGGGCAAACCAAAAGGTGAGAATCAATCGGTTTTTAAAATCGGTTTATTTCTTGTTGCTAGATCAAGGTAGGCTTTGCTTCTTCAGGAAACGTATGAGGTAGATTTCAGTGGAAAAGATTTCCTTGCTTTCCATGCATGCTTGGATGACCGATAGTATGGTGCGATCAAGTACCTTGGTTGACAAAGAGTGTGATGATACCTTGTTGATATCCACTTGAAATGAAAACTTTTGTAGTGGCATTTTTGTAATTCCCCCATGATGTAATTCAATTTTGGAGGTTAAAGTACGCCTTCTTATAGTATAGCACACGAAGCGCAAAAGTTCCTCATTGTAATGCAGAAGATCTGAAGGACTAGGGATTCTTTACGTGCTATCTTGTTTTGTTCGTTACCCCATGATACGTTGTCACGGTAACTAATAGGGCATTAGCAAAGGTCGTTGCATGAGAAAAAATTGCTGGTAATTCTAGTGGATTTCGGTTTGAGCCACCCGTCTCGTCCACTGTTATGGCCAAGGGTAAATGTGACATTGTGCTGATATTTTTTGATCGTCTAATCCGAGCTTTATGGAAAGTAAGGGAGCAGATCTCTTCACTCCATATCAGGAAGAAGATTCCCGATTTTGTGCCATAGATTAACGGTCTCATGTTTCATTGCTAGGCTAAATGCCTTCAAGGGAAGGATTGTGGAAAGATCTCGTTGATCTTCTTAAACGACCATATTGAACACTTTTATCCATCTAACTGGTCCATTCTCAACTTCTGATAGTACATCTTCATGCTCCTTGTCATCAATTCACTTGAAGACATCGCAGCCCCATTTGCCTCATAGCTAATCGTTTTCTCTTACTGGTGGCTTTCTCTTGAAGCTTATTGGTGGATGCATAGTCAGTGCCTCGGTGTCATTAAACTGGCCCTCTTGGGTTCTCTCTGGTTCCTCCGGTGAGATCCACAACTGGGATGTTCACTCATATCTTTTATCTACTCCTGCCGCAGGTTTCGTGTTACGGTGTTTCCAAAACCTCTACGAGTTCGATTTGGTTGAGAAGGCGACGTTTCTTGCATGGCGTGAAGAGGTGGACCAAAACTACCCGGCTAAGGGGCAAGCTTTATTTGAGGTCAGCTGTCTGGATTACTTAACTACTAAAAATGAGGCCCTTGGAGAGGGGATGGGGTGATTTTTGCCAATCCCGCTTTATCTTTTTGCTACTCTCCGCCACAGCATAGCACGGCAGAACTGACCCGTGGGATGGCAGGTAATGAGCAGTAGCCCCCATCGTATTCTGTGTATTCCCTCTAAGTTTCTCCAAGAGGTGACTGACACCTTTCCTTGCCACTAGGCAGGCCGAATGGACTTCAACTATGCCTAGTTTGTAAATAAATCAAAGAGCTGCATTCTTTCGCGTCGACGCTGAACTTCATACCACAATTTAGTTTATGATTACAATAGGCTCAATCCTTTCAGTAGTTTATAGTGCATCCAAATGTCTCGGAGTGAAGTAGCTTGAAGTTAGTCAAATGAGTGGTGAGTTGTGGCCTTCTATACGGGAACATGTTTGTGGCTCGGAAAATACCTTACACTCGACCCAGCTCCTATTGGGAACTGCCTTGTGTTCATGTTCTAGGTCATGCGGTGGTTAAATTGGCTGGAAACAATTGTCGAGGACGTTGACAAATCAGACAACGACGATGACGGGAGTGGCACTGCCGGTGGAACTGAAAATGTGGCTCCAAGTGGAGGTGCTGACAGGTCAGCTGCTGACTACGTGAACGGTGATGGTGGCAATGCTGATGGTGTCGCCGACGCTTGAGAAGTGAATCCGAGCCCACTTATACCCATACACATATATGGCTAGGAAATTCCCAACCAATGCTTTCACTTCTTGCTCTCTCTACTCATCTCTTTCTGTGTCTGTTGTACCAAAATGTGTTATCTGTTCGTGTATCTGCCTTGTTTTCTTCAGTGGTACTGCTGTTAATCTTTCCCGCGCCCTCCATTCTCATTCGCAATCACCCAAATGGCCTTCCGTGAATGTAGCTTTGTTTTCATTCTTTTGGGGGGAACGGGTAAGAATGGCGCCTTTGAAGGTGTCATTTTGTGCACATGTTAGAATAGGGGTCAAAAGCCTAATTGTTTGGTATTGCCGGTGCTACATGTCTCCTCTCCCCCCTCCGGCGCGAAGGTAGGGTGCTTTCTGCCTCCCTTCTGGTAGACACATCTCTAGTGGGTTACGCCTCTACTCCGACTACCACGAGGAGGTGCGAGTACACCGAATGTTAATTGCAGGATACGGAAGTTGTTTCGTTAGAGATCTGTCGAACCTGCGCAAAAGGATCTGAGTGCTCATTTATCCACTTTGCATTTCTATTGGCTGTACATAAGCCAATAATCTGCCTCCTCTCCACTGACCAACTGGCAGAGAGATTTTCGATCAATTGCAATTGAATGAGCGTTATCGCGCTCATTGGCTAATTGTGGATTAATGGGGTGGTAGATTCGTTTCGGTAATGGTCACACGTGTACAACATTCTCTTTATCACAAAAAAGACATGAAATCCCACCTACTTTCATCCAACTCTGCGTTGAATGTACATACGCTATTTTTCTTGGTGTTAGTTACCAAAGCTTCTCTACGGAATGGGCTGAGGCAATATTTCTGGTAAAGGTGCGTACGTGATAGTGGATTGCTAAGTGGCTTCGTGAAGTGGACATTGGCTTGCGTGCGATCTTTTGCGTACTTTCTATAAAATCACCGCGCTACGAATGGTTATAGGCAATTTAAATGATTTCTGGCATACTCGTTTTTTTTCCACTTCATCGTCCTCGTTGATAAGTTACACTCCACCTCGTCCAGTTTTTGGTTACACACTGGAGTTCTAAATTTGTAGGCGGGTTTAGAAGTAACTGATTCGACAAAGGGAAAGAGGTCTTTTACATTTGCCCAACTTCCCAGAGATAAAAGGGAGTAAAAATCATGGGCATGCTCGTCCAGCAGCGTTGGTGAATTTCGCGCTGCCATCGCTGTGAAACTTGACTATGCTATAATCTCTTCCAGTGTCTTCAAACGATCTGATTCGCGGATGTCTTCTATGTATAGCACAAACATCCTGTTCTTCGACCTCCTGATTAGGATCAACTCAAGCAGTAGACGAAAGGAGGTAAATACCACTAATTTGAGACCAGGACATTTATGGAATTACATCCACTTTGATGAATGAATTGCCAACGATCCAATTCAGTGACGCTCCCCACCTACTGATGCCCGATTGCCTTTTTTTCACCGCAAGTTGTGCTCGCTCAAAGATTACAAAGTATTTTTGACAGAGGTAGTGACCTCACCAATCATGTTCGGAGGTCAAATAGGTTACAATCGACGTGTCGGAAGAGAGCCTATGTGAATTCGGTGATTTACGCATTTACGACAACAGGAATGATTAGGTTAAATTTTCCTTACGTACAGCAGACTTTTAACAGGAGAAAAGGACAATTTGTTTACATCAGATTACTCCTTTTAGTGGATATTTGGCAAATACTCTTGACAAGTAGACAGAATGACAAATTGCAAAGGCATCCTAAAGGGTAATCATTCAGTGGGAGGATGCCTTCCCAATGAGCCGAGGGACTTCCATAGTCAGGTTGGGAAGCAGTGATTTTCCATCTACCTTGTGTCAAGACTAGCCAAAGAATCATAAAAGAAGGTGTGATAACTCTGACTTTCTGTCCAGCTATGCCCTTGACTCAGGTTGTCAGCATTGGCATGCTAGGGTCAAAGCGACTGGATATGAAATCTGCGTCAGGTTTCGCATGTGTCATGCCGTTCCGTATATGTTGGTATTTATACAGGCACCCCTCAAGCACACCACAGAGGGTGGCCGCTGGTTATCGCCACCCTTTACAAACTAACGCTCCTGCTAGGGGTGACGAGAGGTAAAAAAATGCCTCCTTAAATCAGGCCCTGATTTCCAGCCCCTCGGTGGCACTGTTGCCACCTCTTAACTTTCAGGACCCAAGGCGATCCAAGCAATCTCTTACTCACTTTGACTCAAAAAGCAGCCCAAAGACTGCACTTGAAAACCACTGAAATTTTTTCCAATCTCTCTTTGGTAAAATTTTCGAATATTTAAAAGACAGGGAAGAGAAAACAAAAATTGGGCGATGTTGAGTGTAGTTAAGTGAGAATATGTGGTTAATAAGACAGAACTGGGTGAGTGAGTGAGTGAGTGAGTGGGTGAGTGAGTGAGTGAGTGAGTGAGTGAGTGAGTGAGTGAGTGAGTGAGTGAGTGAGTGAGTGAGTGAGTGAGTGAGTGAGTGAGTGAGTGAGTGAGTGAGTGAGTGAGTGAGTGAGTGAGTGAGTGAGTGAGTGAGTGAGTGAGTGAGTGAGTGAGTGAGTGAGTGAGTGAGTGAGTGAGTGAGTGAGTGAGTGAGTGAGTGAGTGAGTGAGTGAGTGAGTGAGGTTAGCAGCCCAATCATCCCCGGCTCTTTGACCTATTCAGAGGCTTAGTCACATCACTCATGACTCACATACGCACCCTCGCTTGTGCGTCACCCAAACCAGGTCCCGATGAGGTGGTTTTTTTTTCTCAAACAAATCAGTCACTCTGTTTCACCTCACTTCGACTTGAGAGGTGAGATGTTCTCTCCATCATATTCACCTGCACTTCAGGCCTTGTTTGAATTGTTTTTGCAGCCTTTCTGTGTGGTTCACCGTAAGTAAGAGTTTTAGAAGCCTTTTTGTGTGGTAACTGCTCCTTTTCATTCCATTTTGGGGTTAATTAAGGCGCTAAAAGACAGTTGTGTCTCCTAACTTGATCGCTGAGAGTAATTAATCACCTGGCGGAACTCGCCCGCGTTACTTGAATAATCGAACTAATAGTTTTCGATTTCCACAAGCTATTTCTCAATTTATTTACAGTGCTTTTGGTCCTATTTACCTAATTAGTAAAAGGCACGCCTTTAGCCAAGATTCTGGCACACCCCTTGGACCTTGGCAAGCATTGAGCACCTCAACTACGCAGTAACCACATCGGAAAGTGGTTTTTTAATTAATTACAGCCTCAGTAGCCAATCGTGAATGCCGCACAAGGTGAAAGTAAGTCTTGCCCTCTGAGTGTACTTCGGGTGACACGCATGGATCAGCGATATCAACGCCAAAAGGTAGGCAGGTAGGTGGCTTGATGCGCCGAATGCATTGCACAGGATGTTCCAAGTAAGGAAATTGTCGCGTTCCTTCATCTTACAAGTGAGCCACAAGTCGTTCCAAAGGACATGCCTTAGGCCCTAGCTACTCACTTGGTGGGGGGCATAGCCTATCAGAACAAGTAAATACAGCGGTCAATGGGATTTGATGCAGCATGCCACCACTCGACCACCGTCACGAGGTAGGTGACTAATTAAAAATATATCGCTTTCCGTCATGCCATGGTTTCCACTTGGTTTAAGGTACTAGTAGATTTTGTCCCTTCAAAGCTCTAATAACTTGCTATTGGGTAACCAAAAAAGCAGACACCTATGATTTGACCTCGAATCATGATTGTGTTTCGAAATTGTCAGCTCGAAGTCGTGGCTCATGGCATGCACCATTCACTGCCAGGAAGGCTACGCCTAATTTGTGTTCCCAGATGCATGAAAGACGATTTTGTTGTCAAATTCCTCCTCCTTCCCCACTGTAAGTCAGCTCAGAAGCTTGCAGCTTAATACGCAAAGCTAGCGTGCAATGGGAAGGAGTCATGGGAGAGGGAGGGAATGATCCATTCCAACCCCCTTATGAGTAACATCTTTTCGTGGAATTAGGCAATCTCATAAGAGAAAGCTCTTGCTTCTCAGTGCCTAATTCCTGAATATGAATTGACCAATGTAGACTCCAGCCATGGATCTGCAGGAGGTCGACACCAGTACTGTGATGAACGGAGAAGGAGGGCTGTGGGGAGGCCGAGGCTGTTTCTTCCTTGGCTTTTGGAGGCAAAACCGCTCATTAAAACATCACAAGAACAGTAGAGCTTTATTTTCTCCTTTAGTTTTTTAAGAATGAACAAAAAGGCTAAAAAAAGCGATTGAACGGAAGGCTACAAGTTCAGCAAGGCAGCTAAAACCATTTTTTGCGTCTCCGAGGCGCCTATCTGGCCACCTCTGGCCAACCATCGTACAGCTACCGACCGCTCGTACGCAAACGTAGAAGTAAGCAATAATGCGCAGATGCGCCTGTCCGCCCCACTAACCTGCCCTCCGACTGTGGCAGGGGTTGCAGAAAGCGTTGTTCGGGAAAGTGAAACTCTGAGAAAAAGCCAAATATCTTCAAATGTCTTTCGTTCAAATTGTGTGCACACGATATTGCTTTTTATAATTAAGTAGCATCGAAAAAGAATAATGATTGCATAATTGGATTTCTTTGTTACAGCTCCCCTCCTGACAAGTTAGCAGCTTGTTTGCAGTCGTCCAGCTCCTCCTCCCGATTGTAGAGGCCAAACTACGATGTCAAGACGTCAAAAACGAATGGCATCAGAGTTGGCTTCTGACAGTCACCTTAACCTGACTATTAGTACTAAAGCTAGACAAGTCGGTATAAAACAAATCATCCATCTGAACAGGCAGACAGCATGGACAGGAGAAAGAAGCACTAAGAAAATACTAAGGGGTTGTGTTTTATGTCAAATTTTCTTAAGAAGATCAACAGTCATGCAGCCTAGGTCAGCTGTAAAGCCGTAACCAGCCTCCTCGATATCCACAAGCTACAACACCGATAATCGCTTAAAAGTGGAAGGGAGAGATGAGAAAGGTATCTTACAGCTTTGTAGTAGGAACCCCAAAATAATCTGCCATTGAAACGTTGATATTTGCACGTTAATGAGAAATTATTACATTTTTTTTAGTAATAGGAAAGCCAGAATCTAAATTATGTTCAGGAAGGGGCGTCTTCTAAACTCAATGCGTAATTATCGCGTGATTCAAATTAAACAAATTTTCATCAGTTCTAGACGGTAGGGTGCCCCACCGCGCCTCCTTCGACAAAGGTCACACAAAAAACACCTCAAAAGGCGAAGGATCAGGCAGGTACAGACCACAACTACTTGAGTTAATTCCACTGAGGCTTTAAAATAGGTGGGAGTCAGTACGGACCACAAGCAAACCGCCTCCTTATTGCGTTCCACTGCATGTCTGCAAATGGATTCGCTTTTATTCCCTTTCCAGTTAATCTATCATGCATATTTGAGTTCTTTAATTTTCCGGTAAATTTTTTTAGGCGACAAAGCCCCGAACGCATCCTCGTAACATGTCTATCTCCATCAATGTGGGTTAATGGCTAGTATCTACCAGGCATCAAATGATTAAAAAGCATTACAGTATTACCTACTTATAACTTGTAAGTACAGCATATAATAGATCGACAATGTGTTAACTGTCACATCGGATGACCTAACTATGCTTTCTTGCCTCTTTTTCGCTTTCCTCCCCGCTTTCCAGACGTGATCTTGATGCCTCGTAATACAATAATGGCTCGCCACCAGGCTTGAACCTGAAAAATGGCCACCAAAGTTTTTTGGTTAAGTTCCTCCTCCAGTCTTCTCTTCTCTTCCGCGGTTCTGAAATCCAAAACCACTTGCTCACATTGAGCGTACTCGAGTTTAAGCTTTTCGTGGTCTTTACATAGTTTCTCCAGACTAGCTGTCATGGCGTCCAGTTTGGAGGTGAGATCTTCCACTGTGGTGAGACTTTGAATGTACTTCAAATGGTTGGTCTGTAGATCCAGTTCAGCGAACAGACAGCTGGACGTTTCGTTAATTAGGCGTTTTTCAGTGTTGAGACGCTGTCTAAAGTCATGCGCGCTATCAATCAGAGATCTAGTCTCCTCATCGCACATGATGCTGTAGAGATCAGCCCGTTGTCTGTAGGAGGCCTTAAGATATTTGTAATACATCTGTGCCAATTGACGCGCCTCTTGCCACTCATGTTTCAGCCGTCTTATTACCTCATCATAAAACAGTCTCTGATTTTCAAAATGCTTCTCTGTTTGGTGGATCTTTTCATGCATAAACTTTATCATCTGATCCTTATCCATAATAGTTTTGGCCAAGTCCAGGGGCATATCCACTACAGCTTGTTTATCATTACATTGCATTCGTAGCGACTTAAAGGTGCCATAAATATCAATTTCTCGCCCAAGTATTTGAAAAGCATCAATCACCTTCTCCACCTCCTCCAAAAAGGTTCTCAAAGTGCTCTCCTCTTCACTTAGCTTTCGAAATGACCCGTCTGCCAACGCAATGTAGTCCTCTCGGCGACACCGTTCAAATCGTACCAGAGTCTCGAAAAATATTCTGTTTAATTCATTTATTAGGGTGTCACTATTTTTTTCCGCATTACTATCCTCCTCTGCGGGCAGAGTTTGAAGCACAGAGGCACCACAAGAGGCGGTTTTGTGAACCATTGCGAGCTCCTCTACGGTGTCGCTGAAGACGGCTTTCAATGCCACCCGCATAACCGGAGAGAGCTTCCATTCCACCACCTCCTCATGGTGTGGATGAGTGTCGGGTGAGAGGACCTCCATTTTGACATTTCTGCACTTTTACGTCCTTGTACTATTGATTAGACAACTTGACATCAGCTGAGCTCATGCCTCTACGCTGGAATAATAAACCACTTGGCGAATTAGCTGTTTTTCCTTACTTTTTTTTTTTATAAAGAACAACAATTTCCTACGTTTATCACTCAAAGTAGAACACAGCCAAATGGCAAGATATGAGCTGTACTTCTTTTAGGGAAGAGAGAAGAAGGTTTCTGACTTGACAGATCAAACTTGTGACCAGGAGGATCCTGTTGTTAGAAATTTACGGTTTGAAACGAGAAGAGTCCCCTTAAAACTGCCCATAATCAGAGAATGAACAGGAATATCTTCCTTATAGCTTCAAAAATGGCAGGTTATAGTCGCCTTCTGGTGGGATTCCTGCAATTCCGGGCAGAGTAAAATACTCCCACTAGCTGCCATGGCCGTTTTCACTTTTCTACTTTTTATTTCTGAATTGTCTGGGGATCAGACGCTTACTCACTCCCTTCTGATTGGCTGAAGTCGTGGTAGCCTCAGTGTAAGTGCGCTGGCAGCCTAGCCACTGGTGCGAACCCACGCGACTAAGCCGACTGAATGACGCAGACGCAGTCAGACGCCGACCCAGCTTTGGGCTCGATATCTGGCCGCCTTCACCTTCACTGGTCGGTCGCCGGGCCCGTGTTCACACACGTTGTGCTGCTGTGCTGGCCCGTCTGCGTTAGTCCTGACGTCTCGGGCTATTGCTTATCTAGATGCAGGAGAGATCACAACAACTGGCGATCCAGTTTAGAACAGTTTCACTTTCGTGTGTCGTGCCTTGGGAGACATTTTAAATTTGCGCTTTTGTTTACTTTCCCCTCTGATTGGTCATTATTAAGTGGGGATAGGCTTCAGGTGTGCCAGGGTGGAGGCTAAATGAACTGGCTTATCGACACGGAAGAGACACCATCCGGCGTCTTCATTGCTCTCTCTATGCTCAGCAATGTCTGTTGCCTCTCTCAATGGTCCAACTGTGCACAAAGCAAAATTCCACATTTTTGCATCGTTTGGTGAGCAGCCGAACACTCTATCGCTACGAGGTGAAGAAGCCCCTTATCAACCCATCCACCGAATAAACGAAATAAATCAAAAAAGAAGGCGAGCAAACAGACTGGAGAGCAGGGTACTAAGAGGGAAGCGGAGAAAATAATGACTGGGGGCTGCAAACGAAGATGTGAAAAGCGGATTTTAGGCATTTAGCTTCCTAAAATCCACTTTAGCAATTACCCACAAAGGAGGATAACTGTTGCAAACCACACAAAAAGCATCCACATAAAGAGTTATCCACCAAGCTTGGTTATGCAAGGTCAATGAGCTCCTCGGTTCCACCATCCATGCCATTGGCGTTCCTCCATGTAGTGGACTCTATGGGTCATTTTGCGGTAGCGATTTGGTATTTGGCCTAACCACATAATCGGGCTACATCGTTTTGGAAACCGCCTTTTCCTGTCTCCTGTCCTCTGATAAGCGATGAATAGGTCGCGGATGGTTTGATGGCGTTTGTTAGAGAACCATTCGGCATCTTTGCAAAAACTCGGTCTCCCAACGTCACGAGCGACTGTTTGTGATCGAAAACAGCCGGGTGAAAAAATGCGTTTACGGGCAATCCCATGCCAACTGCTAAGCCTTCAGCTGTGAAATTGCTGCTGTAAATACCTGTTGATCTGTGTGAAGCTACTAGAAAGAAAAATTGTCTTCTTGGCTCGATTTGATGGGCAAAGTAGGCGAATCGACTGCGGAGCGGATTAGAGAACACTATTTCCTCATGTCTTCTTGTGCTCCAGTCATCCTACTGACGTTTTGACTTCTTGCCCATTTTTATGGTCTCTTAGTGCTTCTGTAGGCTTGGCATAAATCTTTCCCTTTTCTGGTGTCCCATTTCACGACTTTTAGGGCGTAACTTGGAAGGGCAAAGGGAGAATCTATTGCTGTACTTTCCTTGTGAACTCCTTTTTTAGAAACAGAAAATACGAAGCGTATGGCTTTGTTTAAAAAGACTTACAAGTTGGGAGGGCTAGAGATTATAGTGGCATTAGTTAGGAGCTCAAAATCTCCACTTTCTAGATGCCTGTCTTTTCACCTTCTATCCCAGTTGGAGATTTTGGATTTTACCACTTTCGGTTTAAAAAAGATGTGGAAATAAAAAGACGATAGAAGAAGTGGTGATGCTTCTGCACTGGCACTGAAATGAGAGAGTGTGCCTACTGTGACTCCCGTTCGGCATGGTATCGCAGTTTTAACTTGCAAAATCGTTCACAATTTACAGCGCATGCAGTTGCCTATCGATGAGATAAGGCAACAAACGTAACTATTATTGCTACCGAAATTTTCTTGACACTTGAGGTAGAATAGAGAGGCAGCAAAATCAGGGTATCTTTCTGTTCCCATTTTCTCAGAAGGGTTCACTTTCCGTGATTAACCTCGTGCCCTTTCGCACTCCTTTCTGATCGGCTGCACTTTTAACTGCACTGATGAACAACAAAGGACTAAGTTCAACTCCAGGAAACAGAAAAGAAGTCGCAGACAGATATGCCTTTTTCTTACTACTGAAAGAGTAGTAGGAGAGGTATGTACAAAAATAGTCAGAATGAATTATATATATATATATATATGCATCCCATCATCTTCGCGACGGCAGCACCGTAAGCGGCAATGCCAAAGATGGAAATAGTAGCCCTA
This sequence comes from Taenia multiceps, assembly GCA_001923025.3. Lineage (NCBI taxonomy): Eukaryota > Metazoa > Platyhelminthes > Cestoda > Cyclophyllidea > Taeniidae > Taenia > Taenia multiceps. Next base: position 37,557,584 of record CM010311.1, on the reverse strand, counting down.
GAAGACTCACACACATACACACATCATCATCACACTTATTGAGAGGATAATCTAGGAGGGTTTGAGCTTTGTCCAAAGCGGTGGACTGCTGGACGGGGATGGATTGATGGAAGAATTGGGATTCGAGGTCCTCTCACTCGGACGGTACTCGATAGCCGGTGGGGCGCTAGCCGAGCTGGAAGTGGTGGCATTAAGTGCACTGCAACTACCGCCAATGGTGGGGCTAGTCTCTTGGGTTTTGGGATTCACTCCCACCGCAAATTGGGTGATAATCTCCGAGGTCAGGAAAACCATTGAGCGGATTGCGTTTTTGGTCACTTCTTTACCCGATTTGGATACTAAATTAAGAGTTGGGAAAAACGGCACAGTCTAATGCTTCATTCATCAAATAATGCTTGATAATGTGGTTAGGTGAACGCTCAAGTACTTTTACTACCTACTAAGGCACAGCATAGGTCATTAAGTAGAGCTGCTCGGTTGAGTGGATGAACTTTTCTGGTTACCTGGTGCTTATGGCTGCCATAAAAGTGCAGCAAGCAGATTAGTACGTTACAAACTAGACAGAAGCTAATTTACGTGGCAGTCACTACCTAGCGTTAACAGCATCTCGAAGGCAGTTGGACTTCCATCGGTTTTATACGACCATAAATTTTATAAACCAATAACTAGGTGTCCCAACGATTGTTAGCCGAACTTTTGAGTGCTGAGCATCATACATTTCTTATTACCTTGGACAACAATAAGATAGTTCTTATGTGCTATTCAAAACTAAAGAAAGCACAGAGGAGGTCCAGTGGATGTCCATTATTGTTGGAGATATGGTGGGATGGAAGGCATATAATTTGTTTGTTTTTCAAACGTTAAATGCATTTAATTCTTTAATTATGCTGAAATTTGAGAGGTTGATGTGCTACATGAGTCAAACGTTGCCAGTAGCGATACCCATTTAATTGGTCAATTATAAGATTTGATTGTATCTATTGGTGTAAAAAAGATGAAATTTGAAGCTAAAAACTCATCGAAACTGATTTCCATAGAATAAGACAAAAATAACAAATTGCAGAACATTTAATACTAACTGTGTAATTTACATTGAAGGACGACTTATGCCACATGCATTTCGGCTCTGGTTTGGTGCATTTTTTTGGTAAAATTGAAAAAAGCGGAATTGAGACCAATAGGAGACGGATTGGGGTTCGCGCACACTCTGTTAATAGAATTAACAGCTTAAATAACTGATTTTGGATTTTGTTTGACTTCAAAACATTATTTCAGAAACAGAGGTCACTTTTAGGGCTTTGATGTAGATCACCATTCGTTTATACCAGGAAGTGTTAAGTGGACACAAACCACTATTTCGAATGAACCATCTTAGCTCTAATGATCTTGGGATAAATTCTCCCTAGCTAAACATTAAGAGGTGTACTGAGTGGTTCTTTGGAATTTGTCGTGACTAAACCTCCACATTGCATCCTAGTTATCTATGAGATTTTTTAGTCTCTGTCTGCGAATTTATGGTAAAGCCACACTTCACCGTGCATGACTTGCAACATTTTCTGGGTAAATTGTCCACAAAAATGCATCAAAACGGTAAACCTCCCACGAAGGTAAAATTATAAAGCAAAAACTTACTTGTGGGTCGACAAAAGAGCAACTGCTCCCTTGGCACTCCTAATTCCACGCACATGCTTTCGAGGTTGTCAATGTGTTTCTGTGGTACAAAAAAGAATACTAAACCACCGGAAAATATCTAGGGATTTCAGATAAACCTATTTTTTTCCTGAAATAGTTTTGAAAAATCTGGGATAGAGGGACAGTCCTTTTAAACGGTTAGAGAAATTTGTGCCTGCCCGGTCGCACTCGACCCTATCGTCTATGTGTGCGGAAAAGTTGACCCAACTACTAACCTCAAGAAGAATGATTTTTCCATTGAGAGCCTCCACCTTCAATTCGGACATTCGTCGAGCCCTTTTTTGCAGCTGAATGCGAAATTCATTCCTCTGTTTCTCGTACATCAGAAGACCTGCGTGGAGAGGCAAATGGAGGGTCAGAAATTATTATTGGTCCCCCCGCAGTTTTTCCTCCCACAATCTCTACATTTTCAACGCTTTTCTAGTGTGAAAACTCGACTAAAATATTTGATGATTTCTTTTCTTCGGCAAAATTAAAGACTTAAAATTATCATACTCTTCCCAACTCTAACGTCACATGCAAATTTATAGCACAGATTTGAATGGCCTCGTCATATTTTTAGTTTTAATTCACTACAGATATTCCAAAAAGTCTTGAAGGTAATTCCCACAGGCCATTCAAATGACTCAGCCAAGGGGCGCCTCTTTTTGAAAAATGGACTGCCAGTTTTTAGTATCGTAGAAGTGAACGTACTGTTGACTACCCGAACTATCCGCCAGAGGAGAAATACGATGATCAAGGTTATTTCCTCCGAGGCAATGTAAACAAATATGCCATCAGCTATGAGGGATATGATAATTATTATTCCATCCACTATCTACAAATGAAAAAAATTATCAAAATGCATCACATATAAGTTTTGAGTAGCATGCAACAGCCCAAGCGACCAAAAGATAGCTGGTCAGAGCTCCCGTTTACTAATCTTCACCAATGGTGTTATTGAGCTTAAGTTCTGTGCTAGCGTGGGAGGGTGTTTTAGGCTTCGCGGATGTCAGTCTCCATCTTTGCGTGAGAGTGATGAGCCTTGAGAACGCTAGACTGCTAAAAGCTGTGGTCGGGCTCTTTCAAGGCGAATTGGAGCGCAGATTCCTTCGACGAGATATGACACAAGCGTCACGAACTCAGACACCGTCCCGCAACCCCGAAGAGACAGAATGGAGGATCCCCCAGCGCCACAGCGAATTCGAGTGATAGCGCCCAATTTATGTACTTATAGGCGCTTTCATTCACTTTTCTTCTCATTCGTCCAGTCATTTATAATAAAGCTTATTTACGCTCAATCTCCCTCCGTTTAATTAGCGTAAACGGGATGGCGCGTCAACTGAAGAAAGTTGACAGATGGATCATCTAAGCCACCCATTGCGAATAAAGAGTTTGTAAATCGGTGTTAGACTTTGAACATGGAACAGGTGTGATCTATTTTGACATAGAGGAAATGGATGGGATTATGCTGAGAAGGTAACCGTTTCGATAGTTTGACGTAAGCGGTTCTGAGACGCTTTTTATTCAGGGAAAGGTGCAACTCGTCTTAGGCCACCGAACCCAACAGTGTGTCAAGGGAATTTTAAGGATGAAGCACAGACCTTGAATAGTATGTACTGCTAGTGAGATTAATAAAATAACTACTTAGAAAATGAGCTCAAAATACTTAGGTTGAAGTTGTATACCTAAAGCAGAGTTAGATTAAATGAATCAATTTCGGTGCCGCTTTATAGAAACTAAAAATGCAGACTTTCTTTAAAAACTCAATTCACTAAAAAGTTGCACGAAATCATTAGTTAATAGCAACATCTTGTTTAAAAGGGATAGCTGTTTATATCCGTTATAAGTTTATCCACACAAATGGAACGTCTACTTTGGGGGACACTTTTTGTGTTTCACTCCCCTCGGTGTTGGACTTTTTAGCTGGAGAGGTGAAATCGCTCTGAATATAGGGCTTAATTTTACATATACATAACTAGATGACCAAAAAATTAAATTAGCGTGGAGTTTGTTAATATTCCACCAGCTAACAGTCATAAATACAAATTAATCGCTTTAAAAAATCACTTTTTACTACTTCGATATGTATCTAGCATGTAAATGGTCAGACGTGTTCCTTAATTTGTGATCAAATTTAGAAAAATAGGTGGAGCATGCACAAATCAAGGTATGAGTCTTGCAGACATTTGGGCGAATTCATTCAGAAAACCTCCATAAAATCGACTTTTATTTCTAAACAATAGGCGTCAAACCAAATGTCATATCCTGACCTATGCTATCTAGCTACCGACTGGCGAATTCAAAAAATGAAACCATCGATGCCGCATTCCCTAATGTCAACGGCGCATGCACTACCAAATCGCGGCATCTAACACCGGGTTAGTTATTTGCAATCCCCGGACATGTGACTGTCCCATTCCCTTGCGCATTTACTCTATTTCGGATGACCTTGATCTTTCCGCGATCATCAGTTCTAAAGTCTTACCTACCGATGATGAAGGAAACGCCACAACGACAGTGAAAAAGTGCTTTAGATTATCAAAGAGTTTAGTTCCATTCAAAAACCCCTGAGAGCTTCACAATAGGTTTTTTTTGAGGTTGGTGCTTCGGCCCCTCCGATGCTGACCACGTGACACCAGGGGATGGCTACGCTTGCATGTTTTATGTGTGCATCACAAACATCGGGCCTACTAAGGCGGTGTGTAGTGGGACTGGCCAGCTTTCAGTGACCTATTCTGTTACGCGGACCTTTTAAATCACTTGGCAGTCAACCCTTGTGTTGTTGCTCTATCAAACACCTGGCTCATTTACCCTTCCTTTAGGCAATTAAATCTGTCTGCATTCCAAAACACCCACTCAGATACACGCACACAAGACAGGCACGATCTTCTGGAAACTTAAGTAGCTCAGGGAAGATGTAAGGATAATGCAAAATCCCTTCCAATGACACTTGTTTATGTCTTAGGTGAGGCATCCACTCGGAGCAACGATTTATTACGCTACTAATTACTTGAGGTAAAGGTCACCATGTTGTGGTGTAAGTACACAAAAAAATTGTCCCACCAGCCCCTCGGGTATAGCAGTATATGTTAATCACAGTGGTAAGAGGGTAGACTTACCTCAAATTTTAATCGAAAGAAGGCCCTTCCCATGCAGACCACTTTCACAGCCAACTGGATGACGAAGATGCAGAGTATGAGGATACTAAGAAAGTGGAGGATACAGGCAATTGTGTGAAAGAAATGGCAGCTGCCCGATTCGCCCATCGCCTCCAGCGGACTTTGCATCAGGCGACCCAACTGAGAAAGGCAGCAGGTGAGATGAGAGCAGTGCATGCTCATTTGATCCAAAGGGGGAGCAGAGACACTGTGGTAGACAGTAAATAGACGTCCTTTTGCTGGCCCACCTGTACCGCCACAGTCAGAGCCACCACGAGCAGGACAACAGAGAGCAAATGGTGAAGGGATGGCCTCAAATGCCACGTCCGAACGATTGACAGGACGTTGACAACAGACCTCACGCGTTGTAGGAGCGAAGACGGACTCCGGATCGATGTGACTGGTGCAGTAGTAGCGGTACATCTTGTGATTCATATGGCTCCGCTCATATTCATAGATCTTCTTCTCGGCTATACAAAGTGAAAAACTGCTGGGTAGTGTGACGCTATTTCCAGTCACCTGCATAATCCGAAGCTGCGAATTTCTCACAACTCCCTCTTTTTTTCTTAGCAAGTAATTAAATTTTCTTTTTTTTTGCAAAATTCGTGATTCCTCAGCCGCTCTCCTCTCACCCTGAATTTGCCCCTCAATTTGTTTACGGCGCCTGAGACCTGGGGACCCGGCTTTTCTACCTTTATGAGGCAAAGCAAAGCTGATGTCGGAGCTCCAGGAATTTCTTGTAGAAGGTGCTCGTACTACTCAGTTTGCCGCCTATAACTGGCGTAATCTAAGGTCAAGGACACACTCCAAGGCCTGTAAATTTAGAAGTGAATCAAATGGGGAAGCTAAGAAATTGGGTTGCCCTCGCCTCCCTTTACCTTCCATGTTCGCCCTGTGTGTGTGGTGCTTTTTCGAAGGAGATCGTTCAACAGCTGGAACAATTTCGTCTGAAGTCTCATCGGGGCGTCAGTCAGGGGGAAGCCAAGTCTCCTTCTTATACTCTAACAAAATTAACCCGTGAGATTTACATTTCAATGTGGAATAGGTAAAAAAAGCTGATTCATCACATCTGCTCTATTCCCATGATATTCGCACACATCATACGGCAAATTTCAAGAAAAATGACAGTTTGAGGCGCAAAGACGGTACCTAATGTAAAATCTTTTAAAAATGCAAAAAATTTAAAGCTGATGAGCTTTTAAAACATTTTATTATTTTCTCTATAGACCCCTATCATGAAGTGCCCAGTAAAAATTTGGATACCTCAATTTGATGGATGTTTGCACCCCTTTTGTCCCACTTAGAATGAAAAAGTTGAACGCTTTAGTAACAGAGAAAAATTTTGTATTCTTCCTCGACCGGAACTGACACGCTCTCTTGGTTTTAATAATTTTGCCGGTGCCTGTTCATTGGCCACTCAAGTTTGATTGCACTCGCCCAGATCTCACCCTGGAGAGTCGTTAAGATTTCAAAGAGACCCCTCCAGAAGACAAATAGTTATTCATGTTTCTAATAGACACGCAAACCTCAGGCGACATGGTTTATGCGTATGCCCCAGGAAGATGGGCACGTGAAAGTCAAGAAAGTTACTGCCATACAAGAAAAATACTCAGCCATTTCTTACTAAAAATGGCCTTTGCTTGTAAACATGCGAGTTGGGGATCTAGTTAAATTGATCATGTGCATCCGCCTAATCACCAGTCAATCGGTCTTGATTGAACCCGTCCGAGTCTTAGCGTTGACGCTCGTGAAGGTCACAACAGGGATTATGCAAGAATCAAACAATAAAAAATAACTGCAATTCAAAATATTCGAAACTTCTCAACCAGTCACTAAAAGAGTTCAATTACTTTAGGTATTTTATGCTATTAATAGAAGCTTTGCCTTTTATCTTTTGGACTTATGTGTGTTTCACATGATTAGTCGGTTTTCCGGTAAAAAACTGTACTGTAAATTTGTAATGCAAGGTCTCGCGATACATTTTAACGTTTTTAAAAGATGTTTTCCTAAAAGGATTTCTTACGCTACCAGGACTTCTAATTATATTCATTAACACTATCAATCTACAGAGAACTTTAATCTATTTTTAAAAAATAAGGGGTCAGAAGCTTAATTTTTAACGGAACAAAAAGCATGGGTGCATGGATTTATGCTGATACACCTCATTGCCTTGACTTCTGGTTTTTGGGTCGCCCGTGCTGTGCACGCGATTGCTTACATGGATGCATTATAAAGCGCACAAATGGATCGTTTTATTGGTTTGGTTCCACCTCAGATCTTTGTCCAACGAGGTTATGAATAGAGTCAGAACCGTCTGCATAATTGTCGAAATCTTTGAAAACATGTGTTTCACAGCAAATAGGGGAGGTGTGGTGCGCGGTAAAAGAACGTGCTGTTGAAAGCTAAGTAATTTAGGTTACTAATCTGATCCCACTGATGAATCATTCATCGAATAGCGACGTTGGCGCTCATTGATTAAGACACATCAAAAGAACATTCTGCCATCTTTTTATGATGGCTGATGAGAAATTCGCCCACGTCGTGGGGAGAAAGGGCAGTCATAGCCTAGACGGCATAGTGCCAAAAGCTATAATTTTATAGAGGCATCTTTTGGGAGGTGGGGAGGAAATAGTGGTCATACTGATTGTCTGACGATGTCGATCAGAGGTGAAAGTTTGTGCTTTTGGATCCTCACTTCAAAAGAAAAAACATTACTTTGGTTACATCTAAGTATCCAAATAGCCCACATTCCTGAAGTATGTTCCCCCTCCCTTCCTCCCTTTCTCTCCTTGTCGGCGTATTTGCCGAGGGCTAGACAACATTAACGGCCAGTTTGTCTGTCCCCGTAATGCGATTCCAGGAGAAGCTTGTCTTTAAAACCACCACGCCTGGTAAATTCGGCAGAAAAGCCCTAAGGACCTACTCAACTTTAATGTAGAACTAGGGGAGGGGAACACCAAAGCCTCACTTCTTACCGTTTCCCTGATACATTTCTTGGCACAGACGCTTAAGCAATAAAACCGAGTCAGTTGAAGAGGTAGTTAAAACTTAATTTTCCATGTTTTTTCCTTCCGGACAAGCACGACAGCAATGGTTGCTTTTCATCAGAAAAACAAATGTTATTCAGTGGCTCTGTGTAAAAAAAATTGGCTGAAATCCCCCTCGCCTCGCCTAGAGGTGTATGCAATTATTTGGATGTTGCTAGTGTGCAGTTTGGTGTCATGTGATAGACGGGAGGAGGTGGGGGAAGGGAAGAGCGGGCACCTAAGTTATGTTGTCAGATTTGCTTTCTTACACAGAAATGCTTGCGATTGCCATCTCCTTCTCCTTGCCTTAATCCATCCCTTCCTTATCTCGGTCCAATTTTGACGCAGACAGTCACAGAAGCCACTTTCAGGCGTGCATTACCAGAGGCGTTTTAGTAGTATCCCCTGTTTATAAGGGCAGATGGAAGGTGGTAGTGGTACGACTACAACCTGCCCCTGATTGGTCATCTCAAGGTCGCAGATCGACTTGATTCACAAATGTCCCATATTTTCCCTTGATCGCAGATTATCGTTTGAATGGGATCAGCAGAGGGTGTGTGTGTCCACAGGTTGCCCACGCATCATCAGGTAGGCGAGTGATTGGGGAGAAGGATCAAATCATCCTAGATTTCGTGGTAGGACGGGAGATAAGGCAGAGGCGGTGAGGGAAATTGGGGGGTTTCCCTTTTTGAAGCACTTTTCCATAGCTTGAAGCTATAGTTGATATTTCTCGACTTGATAGTGGCTATTAATCATCTATTGTCGCTGCATTTTATTTTAGAGTGAAAATGAACCTTATCTCTGTGCGGTGCTATGAGTAAACTTTTGGTTTGCTCCTGTCTTCCTTGAACTTATTTTTAGGAAAGGAGACGGCTGGGAAGGAGAGGCCATAAAGATGGGACGGATAAAAAGAGGCTTGGTTTGCAGTGGGTTTGAAGGAAACGAATCAAATCCAATTGCATACGACTTGACAATGTTGACGGGAAGAGTCGCCCTCCTTTCGTTGTCTTCTTCTTCTTTTCCTCTACTTAATATCCAAATACCACTCAAATAAAAGGTTAGCTTCAGAATTTTACCTTAACGGTGGACACACGACTTCACAGGGCAGTCATGTGGGCGTCTGTAGCACCACGCCCCCACTCCTGCATCCTCTCCTCCCAAGATGGGTGATCTTCCATTCAAAGAACTTATCTCATTTCCTCCCTTCAGAAATTTTCCACCACAAATCATTTTTAAATGGTTGTATCGAGAGTCGTAAACCTGCACCACCCATAATTGCTAGTCACAATAAAATCCGTTCATGTGGAAAAGGAGGCGCCTACAGCGAAGGGGACGGGCGACAGAAGGAGAAACCTTCAGCTGCTCTCTCAAAATCATTCACAATACACCTTTCACAAGCCGCAGAAAGTTTTAATCAAACAGTTTTTTCGTAATTTTTGTCATTTATTTAAAACTAAGGGCTAAAGTAACCGCTGAATTTATTCGACTAGGTAAGAGTTAAGCGTTAATTTTCGCATCATTTTTGGTGATGTATGTGGGAAATTTTATAAAGTTAAAACATTTTTTTAAAATGACCAATAAGCGAGGGAAGACAGGATGAGAGGGAGAGAGAAAAAGGGGGCAAAACAGACGCACCTTTAACTGCATGTATCTCAAGGATGATTTCCGCCGTGACGATGAGGGCATCCAGGAGGACTAGGGAGCACATCAACAGCTGAATTACGGGTCCACGCATCAAGTGGAGCACTCGACTTTTAAGTTTTCTGAAAGATTGTTTTCTTTTAAGAATAAAACTTCGTTATTTGTCTTGACAAATATTTCTCAAAAGGTTTGTTTAAAATAGTGAGAAAATGCAAAAACTGTTTAAAAATATGACAAGTGCTTGTGCAAGCGCTTGCGCCGTCTTGATTGTGTGAAGGTTGGAGGGAAAGGGGCAGAGACCAGCAAATGCTAGATTAGGCAGAGAGACTGCATCAGACGGCTCAGATTTCGTGTGACTGAAAACCTATACTCTTGAGGCTTAATATGCCTAGCCTACTGATTGATGATCAGGGGAGATTGCAAATCTTTTCCATTTCTGGTGAATATGTTGAATGGTGTGAAGGAACTCAATGTGATTGGTTGCTCAAAGGATTACGGTCCATCCACAAATGGTGCCAATAAAGAGGTGGGGAGCCTTAGTTAGCATCAATGGGCAAATCGGTAGCTGGAGTGGCAAAGGCTTCGAAATGTCAAGAAGAACTCATTTAAATGTTACATCAACCTGTCATTCACTTTAAATCACTCATCAATTCATCCTGGAAAGTAAATATAATGAAGCTGCATTCTAATCACCTCCTAGCCGAGTTGGAGATCCAACTGTCTGCCAAATGAGGGAGGTGAGATGTCTCAGTTCGCCTTCTACCACATTTTATGGAATGGAAATGAAGGAAGTGGGAAAGGGGAAGATGAAAGAAAAAGGAGCAAAACAAAGAGCAATCAAGAAGACCCTGGAGAGAGCTCACCCCTTGGCAAACTTGACCTCGTTTCTATGGCATGCCTCTTGTTGCAACAAGGCGCAGTCGATGTTGTCCTTCTGCATTTGACGCAAGAACCGACGGGTTGAAATCCATCCGGGGTAGAGAGTACATCTACAATTTCATCCAAGAAAGGTAAAGTGAGGAAAGGGAGAACTAAATTTGAATGCTATGATTTTTAGCCGGAAGGTAGGGAGAAATGTTCTTATCTTTTTTCTTTTCCTATCTGTAAAGAGTCAAAAAAAATTCAAACGATTCAGGAGATATTCACTTATTTGTGTAAGGTAATCTCTTTAAATTGGGCTTTAGGCGGTCGTGGTGAGTTGGTGAATTCACATGGGGAAGTATTGGTGGCGTGGGGAGGGAGAAAAGTTGGCAAAGGTGTTATTTGTCCCTATTTTGATAGGTCATCAATTTTTTTAAAAAACAACAAAAGTTAGTCGCTGACTCATCAGCTTTTGGGCGAGAGGTAGGAGACTTTAAATCCACCTTGCCTTGCTCCTCCCCGTCCACCCCTCACCCCCTGCCAAGGACTAAAAAAGTTGTACAAAACATTTTTGAGCAGTATTTAATAAATTGTAAATTAATTTTGACAAACGGAAACAGAAGGTAGTCGAAGTGGTGGCCAGAAGAAAATTTGCGGCTAGCAAATGATCACCGTGTCTGGGAGAGGAGGGAGAAAGGCAATTTGCTCTTAGTCTCGTAAATCACCTTCTTAGCAGTAGTTTTTGGCTTCTCGCCTCCTTCTTTACAAAGTCTCCGTAAATTAGAGCATAGCGTCTAAGACCACAGGGACTAACCGCCTCCCTCAAGAAAATAAAGAATATGGACACAAAGAGAACCACAGATGAGACGTTGATTTATAGCCTGTTGGATTATTCATCAGCCGCCTCCATTACCTCCTCTCCTAAGGGGAAAAGAATGTTTACATAGGATCGGTTTTTTCCTGCAAAGGGTTGCTTGAGTAGGGAGCAGTGCACTAAAAATTCGTTTTTGAAAGGTTTTTGCACTCCTTTTGAATGCTTTTAAAATTGTCAAAAACTGCGAAGACAAATAAACACTTTTTGTTGTTTAAGGCGGGCAAATAGGGAATCGTTTGACGCTTGCCTCCCAGCTCCTGTGCCCTCATAAAATCGTGACTGTGTGATTATTTTTTCTTCTCAAATTTTAAAAATCTTTGACGAGTCCTTTTTTTACAGGAGGGAAAGAGAGAGAGAAGGTCCAAAAGTCTTCCACCTTTAATCTGAACCAGCCAGTTTCAAATTTTAGCTGCTCTTCTGACAGACTTTTTCTCACTTTATTTTTGCAAAGAAAGTTTTTACATTTTTGGAAGAAGGTAGCACCCCTTAAAACGTTAGACTGCTTCGATAATATTGAATAATAAGTAATCCTCTTTGAAAAATCTTGCAGAATTAGAAAACAAAAGACTGAAAGGAATTGGAGGAGATATCTGTTGAGCAGACAAACTCCTTTCCGTGTCGGCACCCGAAAGCAGGGACCGACAGAGGGTGGGAGGACGAGGTGCGCATCGGGCCAAATGTACCCACGCGAAGGCTACCTCACTATTTTCCCGAACAAAAAACTAAAATAACAAGTGGCGCCTGAATCCTTCCTGAAAACTGACAAACAAGTAATACCTTTTGCTATTTGCAGAAAAATTGCCGAAGGATAATGTGTTTGGTCTTTCGCCTCACTTTGTTCGCTTCTACAACTGTGCAAACAGTAGGGAAAAATGCTTTTCACTTTGCTTAAAATATTTTGAAATAGGAATTATTTTGCCGATTGACTAAAAATGAGAAGTAGAGCGAACAAATTTCTTCCATTTTTTCGCCAGTGAAAGGACAAATGAACCGTATTTTGGCCCATGAAACGGAGCCGCAAAAGAGCTGAGCTTTTCTCAAGTTCTCTCATTTTTTGCAATAAATACATAAAAATTGTTGATTTCATTAAATCCGTTTTTATTAGGAAATCTAAAAATTTTTCGAAAATCTTCGCCCTTCTCCTTTCACTATCCATATTCTCCTCATTTTAAAAATTTTTGTATAAATTTACTCCTAAAAATGATCATGAAGTAAAAATCGCCTAAAAACTATTTTATGCGTTTAAAAATGCATAAATATAAGAGCCGAGCCACTTTACAGGTGCCCCGACGACGAGATAAAGAGGTGGGAGGGGCGGGGAGAGAGGCTTTCGCCTGTGCACCTCCATGTCTCCAATTGGACTGTTTAAACCATTTAAAAGATTTGAACTCTTTAAAGGATAAAATAAAGAATAAAGAGTAAACAGGGTGGATGAGCGAAAGAGGACAAAAAATTTGCACACAATCAAGCAAAAAAACGAACTCACTTATATCCGATGCGACCATTTTTTGAGGGTTTTACACCGTATGCAGGCACAAGCATCGAATCCAAGGCCTTTGAGGTCATACAGAGGATGAGAAAGTAGGTGGTGCACTAGATGGTAGTCGTTGTGACCGAGGATAGAGGTAATAAGATCCAAACTTTGACTGGAATACATCCAAGTGCACAGTGGCACCAAATGCTTCTGTTCCTCCTATTCTTCTTTGCCTCCTCCTCCACCACCACCTCCACCACCTGTGCCGCCTCCATTGCCTCCACCTCCGCCTCTTCGCCCTTCTCCTCCTCCTCGTCCTCCTCCCCACTTTGGTTTGCCATGTGGTACTGTGCTGCTCTCCCATTGGTCGCCTCGGCCAAGGCAATGGAACTATTAGATGTGTGTCTGGCATTGTTGCTACTGCCTGCTAGCCTACAAGACACGTAGCAGGCAGGGGGATGAGGGGAGGGGAAGGATATTTGTACGTTCTCTCCAACCCAGATATTAAAAAAACGATTAAAGTAGGTATCCCTTCACTGCGTAATTGAGGTATTTCTATGGAATCTTTACTTTTTCTACTTTTGGAAATTTGAGACAAAAGGGGGAGGAAAAGAGAGATTCTATGAAATTTGTTTTTTGATTACCTATGACCATAGGAGCCTGATATTTCGGGTTTTGTATTATCCTCCCTCCTTTCGACAACGTGAAGGGATGGGAAGGTGTGGCTTGCCTTGGAAGAGTGGTTTGGTCTGTGGCTGTCGTACCAAGGGGAAATTTTTGACTTCAGTAAGTATCAAAGGTGGAAGGAAAAATAAGCTTAAAGAGGCTTTTTCAAAATCCGTTTAAGAACTTCCTCCAAATATTAAGGGTGCTGGTCACTTCAAGCTTTTGCCGGGTTTTTTTAATCATCTACCACTCTCAGAAAAATAAAGAAACCTCCTTTTTCCGGAGGAAAAGTGTAACTTTTCAAAAACCAATCGTAATAAAAGGTTATCATAAAGTGACTTTATGCCACTAAGGAATAGATAATTATTTAGGCAAGAAGAGAAGCTGGAATAGATTTTCCCCTACCTCCCCTTCCCGAGAAATAAGCCTCCAAAAGTCGAGTTGCTGCCGCTGTTGGGCATTCCGAGACATGCTGTCTCATGCAAGCAAGCAAGTGTCTATCAGGAGTGTCCATTATTCTTAAGGTCACTTTTTTAAAAAAAACAAAAAGATTGTTGATTAATCAGGGATTCGATGACCAAGGTGACCAGCAAATTGGAATTACTTTTATCTGAGTATGTGTGACTCGAGAAGTCAGAGAACTGGATCAGACTTAAATTTCCAGGCGACTTTTCTTTCTCCCTTCAAGTGATTTAAACAATTTATTCCGAACACCTTATTTGAGGACGGAAGTTATGAAAGGTTTTAACTAATCTCTTTCCCACCTCTTCCTCCTTTTCGATAGAAAAGAAGGGGGAGTGGAGCAGAGTAAGAAAACTTCTTCCTGATGAACATCACGACTTCGCCAAAAGGCGCCAATCATGATGCCGATCGTTTTATACCCCTCGTCTCCTCCTCCTTTCCATCTCTATCCCCCTCCACTCTTTATTTCCTCCGTGGATTAAATACCCCATACAAGAAAGAAGTTTATAGGTGCATACACCCACGGACCCCGAGGCCTTGGATGCCATTATTGATAGGCTCTGGAGACTGGAGCGGCATTTCCGTCTCTTCGTTTAAAGTGCCTCAAGGTCGTGCGCAAACATTGTGACAGTGGACGTCTAGAAATCTTACTTTCTTTAAGAAAAAATTCAATCTATGAGGGACCTTTTGACATTTGCCGGACCTCTGTCTTCCTGCTTGCGTTAATTAACTGGTAATTTCGTTCCCCTGACCTTCTGTAAGGTGACACTTGGGCACTTAAGGCGCGTTTTCCACTTTACTTGAACACAAAAAGGAGCTCTCAATTTCCTCTAATTTTGTTGCTTTTAAACCACTGGGATATTCTTTGCCGCCGCTAAGTTTGTTTATCTTGGTTATTGGTACACCAACGGAGGTTTACCTCTGCTACTTTGCATCACACCGCTCTATTAGGACCGTTTAAGAGGGCTTCCAAATGGCACTCATTCTATTGGCTGAAGCGAACCTGAAAAGGTGAATGAAGTGTATAATTAAATGTGACATTGCTTGTCACTTAAGGTGTCCCTACAAATTGACCAAAGTTGGCTAATTTATTAAGGAGAAAAAACTGGTCTCTTGAACGTGGACATTACTGAAAAGCCGGCGAGGAGGGGATGGGAGGGAGAGGAAGAATATAGAATAAAAGACAAGTTTTATGCATCAAATGAGGCACCTTTGGGAGTGTTTCTGTCAAATTTGACAGTCAGCAGCCTTGGGAAGGTTTGGGATAGAGGAGGAGAAAGGTTGAAGAATCATCACAGTTATACGGAGGAATGGGGTCCGTATTCGCCTTGGAACCCGATGTTCGTCCTCTTCTCGTGAGGTTGATTAACCTGATAGCTTGTCACCCAAACAGTACAAACAAAAACAAATAACCAATCAAACGAGCAAACATGTGTCAAATGTGATGACACATTGGTCAAGTGGATTAGACTATCTGCCAGAAAAAGGATATCATGCGGTGATTGACGTTGATAAAGTCCTATTTGATTTCATTGCATGGAAAAAAAATAATTTTAAGTCATTGTTTATGGCAAAAAAGGACAAATTTTAATAAAAAATCACCAAATATGGTATCATTTACGAGTTCTTGCATATTTGCCCCATGCGGTCCGAATTGCGACCGAAGCAGAAGGAAAGAGGAGATAATAAAAGCAAGGAGGAAATGTTCACCCTAGTATCACCCACTTTCATCTGGACAGATTTTTATTGCTTCGATGTCATAATCTCGTCATTTAAAAACAAGGCAAAAGAATTAACAAATAAATAAGTAATCACATGACCACTTCAAGGGTTGAGGAACAAGTCAGGTTACGAAGTGATTCCCTGCCTTTCGCCTACAACTATGGATGGGGTAAAAGAAGAGAAGCCCAAATTATGTGGCAAAATGCATCAAACTTTTCCCAACCTCTTTATTTTACCCAGAAGTTCAAAGGGTAAGGACGTAGAAATGACCTTGAAATCAGCCAATGGTACCCAGAATTAGGATCACATGCTTTGACCTAAGACGTGATATGCGTAAGCGCTCCCCTACTGCCTGCTTTTTAAATTATTCTCATAAATCCGTGCTTTTAAACAAGACGGTGTAGTTGGTTGAACTTAACCCTTCAATCCACTAACCAACCACCTGTTCTCCCGATTCCCCCTAGGAGCGGTAATAAATTCCAAGGCGCGAATGTATTATTTATGTAGGATAAGTCTGAAAGTCCATTCCATTGGGGCGAGGGGGGGAGAAGGTGAGTGTAGGCTTCGGGGTGTGAAATGTTCCATCTACTACCTCTGTCGAGTCTAAATTGTACACTTTAGCAAGAATCAAAGCAATGTGATCATCAATCGTTTTTCAAGAACACCTTATTTAGTCAAGCAAAAGCAGAGGGAGAAAAGTTACCACTTAACCAGCAAATAAATTTGTAGCGTAAAACAAAAGTTTTCTAAGCCCTATTCTCATCATTTAATAAGTTTGAAGTAAGGGATGATTGACATAAGCGAAGTGTTTAAAATGACTTCGTCTCAAGGGTGAGAAACGGAGGAGAGAGGGAGGAGGCAGAAGAAAGGAGATTCGCCATCTAAGTGGATGAGTTACATTGGCTCTGGATGCCTTCTCAATTCTCAGTTGCTGCTCATTGGTTAGTCGGACCACTAGGAGACGTCAAGTCTTGACTTGGGCATTCTGTAAGGGGAAAACTTTCTTCCCACCCTAAAGTGTTTGGTAGGGTGGCGGCGAGGGAGAGGGAAGGAGGAGTGTGCCACCATCTCGCATATTTTTGAGATTTATTGCATTGAGTAGATATTACCTTTGCCATAGTGAAGAACTGCGTCTGCTTCTCATTCAGGAGTAGGAGTCCTATCTGACACATGCCCTCCCATCAGCTAGCCCGTCACAGGGTGTTTCACCACCACTGCCACCTCGATACCGAAATTTTTAAAAGCGAAACCGAGAAGGAGACAGTCTAAAGACTATCCCTTCCAACTATTTAAATCAGCCAGTTTCAATTTTTATGACCCTTTTTACTATGATTTTATTTTGTTTGTTCGTTTGCTTGACACGCATCTCGCTTCCATCAACCGTTGCATCCCCTGACACCTGTCATCAAGCGTTCCGCTCCGGTAATAGTTTTAAATGACAAAAAATTAAGTCACTTCTCTCCAGGTCTTGACGTTTGTGCCGAGGTCATTCCTTTCCCCCTCCCCATTCCTTCTCTTTAATTTTCCTTTTCCATTTTTTTGCCCTTCCATGCTCCTTGTTTTCCCCACCCAACCACTATGATGTCACTTCTCAGCAACAACTTAGGTGGAAAAGTCATCCTAGGCATATTAAGAGATCCCCAAAAGCTTCATTCATGGAAAATTTGCATAACTTTTGCATGTACTTTAACCTGAGCTACTATTAATTCCTATACGTTAAGTTTCATGCCCTACTGAGTGTACGACGCTTTATGAAGGAGTAGGGTTCACTCCTTCCCCTTAAAAGACAAAAAGAGATTATAAAACCGGTGTGCAAGCTCTGGTTGCTTTATGAACCCCAGTTTTTTCTTCCTATAGTTAAAAAGTCATTTCTATTCCCCAGTGAATGTACAATCCGTGGGTGTAGAATTTCCTTCTCAAAGAACACCACCCACCAACGGACATAGTAGGAAAAAAAATAGACGAGAGAGACAGCGATCTTGGTCTCTGTGGGTGAAGGTCTGAGAATAACCTCCGGCGTGCTGTTGTTAACCTTTTCTTATCTCATAGAAATCAGGCGGAATGAATAAGGAGAGGAACTTACAGGTGGTCCTGTCGAACAGATTGCCCCCTGTATCACTTGCATGACATGAGGGTGGGACAAATTTCTGTTCTTTTTTACTCACTTCAAGCAGTATCAAACTCTTGAAAGGAGTCATTTAAAGACATAAAACATCTCCCCTGTCCTCGCATCAGAGATTTCAGCGTTCTCCCCAAACGATTGGGGCCATAGCCCTCCCTTGGTAGTACATGCACTTTATAGTCAAGCAACCGCTGTTGGCCTTTAAGGTGACCTTGAAGGGCGGAAGATAAAAAAAAGGGGAATTAAAATCGTCTTGCACAACTACTTTTCCACTAGCTCTCTGAATTGCCTGAGTGGTGATAGGCACGTCATGTCATCTGTATTTCAAATTGATCAATACGTCAGAAAAGGGCGAACGAGAGAGCTGTGAAAGGTGGGTAGCACACAAACACGTGCACGGCTACCTGACGCACCATTCGTAGGGAGGAAAAAAATTAAGAAGGCAAACGAGAAAAAGACCAACAAAGAAGTGTTGTGATGTCGGCTTTCTTTGATGACGACGAAGCGACGCCCTTTCTCATCGCCAATCCATGCGATGAGGAGAATATTGAGGCGATGGACTCCCAGCTCGATGTGAATAATGGAATTGCCCTACAAAAAATAGATGAACTATGCTTGGAGGGCAAAATTACTGCTACCGAGACAGCCATGTATAAAGCTCGCTACATCAAACTTCATGGCGCCCTTAAAAGGTAGGTGGGTTGACACTTTTATTCCGCCCTGTCACGAATTGCTCGCGGTTTTTGACTCCACCAAGCCCCAATAGAGGTTAAATAGTCTAGTTATTATAATTTCAAATCCAACAAGCAAATTATCAGGCGTCACCCCTTTTGATAGTGTCTTCTCATTACCGCAACAATCGTGCCTGTGGGTGTAAGTATCGCACCTCACAACAAATGATCAAAACGGTGTAAATCTCTTTGCATGTGTGTGGCCACCTTCACCGTTTTAAGAGGAGGGTTGATAATAAGATACTTTTGTAAAAAAAGGAAGAGAAGAATAATTTTGGTGTTATTTTCCCTTGGTGGTAATTCTGTGCCTCCCATTTTACTGAACGAGGAAAAAGAAAATCGAGGAGAAGAACGGTGTGAAGAAGCGGAGGGTAGAGCTATGAAACTATGTCAGATTGCGTGAAAATCACACTCCATTTTCACGCATAAATTGGCCGGTTTTTCACTCCGCGAAAAATTAATGCTGCGACAATTTTTTTTGTCATGACAGACAGGAGGATGGGGGAGGGGGAGGCGAAGGGTGGCGAGGTGTGTGCATGCATGAGAATTTCCTCATGATGTATAGCTCGAATTTTTGCGCCACAGAGACAAAATTTTTCCACTTTTAGAGATGAGGGGATAAATTTTTTATTAAAGACTACTTAGAAAGGATTAAAAAGACATGGGAGGAGAGAAAAATGAAAAATCCCTCTTTGGCCGCTCTGAAAAGACGGGGCAGTCGAAGGCAACAGGAAAAGTGAACTGACCGGGGATTTCGCAATATTAGGTTAGATAGGACTGATGTTTGAGGTATCTTCATAATAAATCAAATTAAGGCGATAAGCAGTTGTCATTTCTTCAAGGGACTCATTTAATAGGGTGGAGGGGAGGATTCCAAAGGCATTAAGAAAAGGGGAGAGGCAGGGCGGAAAAAACGGTGGGGCGAGGTAAAGGCCATCACCAAGACCCAACACTGTAATCTCGATTCACAAGAAGGAGGGAAAAGGAAGGAAAATTAAGAATGAAGGATACAGGGGTCGAGAGGAGCCCTCGTTGTTTAGATCTCTAGAAAGGCAGAGAAAGGAGAGAGGAGGAAGAAAAACACTTCTTGGAAAATTTAGCAGAAGTAGAAATTTTATTTAAATTCCACTTCACGGTTCTGTTTTCTTGCACCAACAAAACACCTTCCACTGTTAAACCCACTTTTCACTCCTAACTGTCCACTTGTCCGATGCTAAGGCGAGGCGCTAACCGCACGAAGAGGAGAAGGCGGGAGGTGGGCAGTAATCTCCCAACTTCTAGCGGCACACACTTGCCCTTTAGCAAGAGTGGAAGGTGATGCAGCCCTGAGTTAACCTTATTTTCAGCCCGTGTTACATAAGTTAGTGCATTTTGACTTCTCTTCATTCTTGTGTTTAATTTTTAGATCACGAGACAGTGTGTATAAACTTCACGCCCTGATGAAGTACTGCCACTCCGAATTGGAGCGTCAGGAGATGGAATTATCGAAGACGGAACAATTTCCCGAGAACGCAGTCACCGAGCCATTGATGATGCGTGCACAGATAATTAGCACATATAACTGCGCCATGGAGACTGAGGAGCGGGTAGAGACCCTCTCCTATGAAGAAGCATTGCTAAGAGAGGAAAGAAAACTCCTCAAGCGCGACTTCTCCCGTTTTCCCATGTCTGAGGTGAGTTGGAGTGGTGATCCTGACATCAGCATTTCCTGAATTTTGTGCATGAGCATTTCCCAAGCATAATTTATTCCTTTGAATAGGTTGTTCTTTTCTCTTCTTAGTTGGAGGCTCTTGGAGAGGACATCGACATCTTTGCTGTAAGTTGCCATTGATTAAATGGGTAGAAGTCATAAGTAGCAGGGGTTTAGAACAAATAGACAAACAATAAGATTTGGGCCCAAAATTTAATAGCATTTGATTTAAGGCAATCAGGTTACACCACTGTATGCTCAATTTCGTACTAAAATTTGTAAATGCCACTTGTCACATATATGTGACACTAGTGGCGGAGCACCTAAAAATGTGGCGTTTCTGATAAAAACCTTTTATCAGATAAAAAGTGCTTTTGTTTGCTTGTGTATGCATTTTTAGGAAATGGAAAGACGATATAAGTCATTACAGGCACAATACCAGGAGACCTTCATGGAGATCGACATGATGCGACTGGAGAACAAAAGAAGTCGTGAACAGCTACGGGTTTCCAAAGATTTCCTCAATGACATTCGTTTGGAGCATACGGAGTCACAACTCCGATTAAATAGAGTCAAGGTGAGCAAGAGGAATACCCACAGGTCCCACACGCACCTCCTCGCCTCAGCCTTGATGACCTTCCTACAAAGTGAGCTAACCACCTCGTTTAAAGACGCCTCAACAGGTGATGAAGGCAATTTGAGCGCAAAAAATAGTTCATTTCTGTAGCAGCAAAGGCAAACAGCATGCTTTTGCCCACACTCACCATACATACCAAGTGGCGAAGTCAGTCGGTTTGTGCGCGGGTGTGTGTGCTCCTCAAGGGCGGGAAGAGGGGGGAGAGGTTTGCCGTCCGTTCGAAGAGAGAAGAACAAAAACCGCCAACCTTTTGAATCCAAAAATAAACCATCTTTGAGAGTTGAAGCTACTTTGCGGAGCTGCATTTCCATCCGACCCCACTTTTTTTCGAGTCTTCCAAAATAAGTGACCAATTGGATTTATTTCTTTTTACCTTCGCCTACTGTAGGTAAGAAGAAAATGTTTAAGCTGCTTCTCCTTTTCAAGCAACGCTTTTAAAACTTTAAAGGTAAAAAAATTACTCAAAATATTGTTAAAAGGTGGGACATATTTTCTTGTTTAGCTCAACAAAAGAAAAGATGAGACCATACCTTTCTAGAAATTTTATTAAGAAAATATTGGGGGGCTGGAGAGGGTGGAGAAAGATTCTACGGCCTTTAAAAAACTTTATTTGTGCATAAGTCGGGGCAAAAGTGGGCTAACGCAATTAAAAAATCCACCTCTACTGCACCTTTGTCCACCCTTTCATCCCCTCCTTATAGATAGATCGTTCTCTCTTGTCTCTTTTTATTAACAAAGTTTAATTTATCAACTTTGGTTTATGCTGTTCTACGGTACTACCCCTTCTTCAAGAAAACGTAAGTTTGCTACCTCCATCCCTATTTATGAGAGGCCAAATGAGAGGCAGGGCAAAAGTTTTACCTCCATTCAGCATGCTGTGCCGATTAGTCCTGCCTACTGAACGGGGGGAACTGTTCAGCGCCACTCGAAGGAGCATCGACAGAGGGTGGCGCCAGGAGGGTAGTTGAGCGCATTCTATCGCATTTTATCTCATCTCAAAGTGCACTCACACACGCCGTCATAGGCGTCATGCGTTTTATTCTGCAATGTCATAGACGAGCCCACCTTGCTTGCTGATTCATTACTTCTAACAGTTCTGACCCTTCGATGAACGAAGAAGGAAAAAGGGTGGGGGTTAAGCTGTCCAAGACACTTTACGAGGAAAATTTGGTCCATCAGCTAATTGATGCAATAACACATCTCATTGATAGGTCTCTACAAGGCAAGGTGGTGACAGGTTTCTTCCTGGCGTCACACATATGAGAACATGATCTTAAGCAATTAAGGACAAGGTATTGTGGCAAGTTGTGCTAAAAGTCAGTTAGTGAAGTTAAAAACAGTAGAACTCTGATCAAGTGGGGATCCTCACCGATTTGCCACCTTTATGGAAGACAAAGATCGAGTAGTTTCTCCTCTGCAACAAGGGTGGTAGCTGAATCCTTAAACCACTCTTTTGAGTAGGCACGACCGTCTCTCTTGACTACCTTGGCTTGCCACAAAGGCCCTTCTTGTAACACAAGATGATCTTACCTTGAACTATCTCGTTGTTCCCCTTCTGCTTCAGGCCGATTGCGTTTTAGCGACTGCCCTACCAGGTCAATACATTAAGGAGACAGAAAAGGCCCGGAAGTATAAGTCGTAAGTCGCTGCTAATAATACCGCAAAACTTTTTCTCAATTTAATGCATTCACTTCCGCTTTCCCACTGTCACTTGATTTCCCTCGATACCTCGGGTGGATAAAAGCATTTCCGGGTTAAATGATCTGTGCTCCAGACAAACAGCGACTTTTGGGATGAAAAGGGAATAAATTTTTGTAGGATCTTTAAGCGCTTATCAGTATGCTTTTCTCAACTATTGAGTGTGTTTGGGAATTACTTTGTCGAGACATTTTTGAGTAATTATGTCTAGCCAAAACCTTAGTCATTCCGTTTTCTCATGTCAGAACAGTGAAGGTCTTCACTAACTGTCGTACGTCCGGAGGTCAACTGACAGGCCAATCGTTCCATTGTAACATACTGTACTATGCTTTAAGTCTCATTCTTTGCTTCTTTAAGGGGACCATTTCCTCTGTTTGACTTTCACCAGGAGCAACCCTCATGCGCAACGCATACATGACTGTTTTTTCCACTCACCTCCAATTATAGCCTCACCGGTGAAATGACCGCAAGAATGTGTCGAGGAGGATGCGTTTGTCAACCATTACTGTTGATATACATTTCCTCTATCACCGATGGCTCTGCTTAGAGTCACTAGTCTCGGGTTGACATGAAGATAATTTTTCCTCTCCACGTCAAATGCGTAGGACATTAATGCTAAAAGGAAAACTTAAACAAATCTACTTCTTCTACGTCTCTTTATTTTCTCTCCATTTCCTTCTGCCTCTCCCTTTTAGGGATTATGAAAAGAAAATTAGAAGTTTGGACGCCCAACACTCCATTTTAGTTGGACAAATGGAGAAGTTGGAAAGCGAACTACAAGCAGTCACCGCAAACAACGAGAATTGTAAACTGTAAGAGAGATGCGGTTTTACCCCTTTCCATCCCATTCCATCCCCATTCCCAATTTCTTATTCTGGATCATTTGGATCATTGTAAAAATTTGTCTAACCAAGTCGAAACATGTGCGTGTGCGTGTGCGTGATTTTTCCTTAAATTTTTGCTTGTCACTGTCTTCTACACACGCGCCACACACCTACGTACACATCTGTGCACGCATACAGGCATGTTCTCGTACTGTCAAGGTCTGCCATTCTCGAAGCAGAGATGGAATTCAATCAAAAGGTTACCTAAAGGTGACATTTTTTGACCTACTTTATAAGTACCTGTGGCCTTGAGGAATATTGATTCAATGTTAGAGGAGTAAAAGTCGTACCCTTTATTGAATTCATTTTTAAGCGTTGTTTTTTAACAAAGGAAAACTTCTTCTCACTATTACCATTTTCCATTTTTATGCAGAGAAATTGCCAGAAACAAAGAAAAAGTGGATTTAAACAAGGAGCAAACGGAGGATTTGATTCGCAGTTTTGCCAATTGGCAAGACTTGGAAATGGTCTCGCGTACTGAAAAGTATGCCACAAATATGCAACTTTTTCCCCTCCCCTTACACACACAGTGACGTGTGTGTATGCGTGTTTGTGTGTCTAATAGCAGATAAATAACGTGTTTACACCCTTCATCCAACTAGCACCCCTAACTACCACAGGTTTCTGCTTCAAAATACTACATACACAGAGAGAGAGGAATTTCATCTGTCCGTTGTTTAGCCAAGGTGACATTTGGAGTGTGAGGTCACCTAGCAGAATAACGCCAGAGAGATCAAGTCACTTACTGGGTGATGATTACTGAGTCAAAAGCACGAAAATCAACTTTATTTTAGAGCCAAATTGACCCAACGTTATGAGACCTTTGTCTCGGAGAAGAAGGAGTACCAGCAGGAGCAAAGTAAATTGAAGTGGGAGAAAGATAGCAATGCGAAGCAAATGAAGAAGGCGCAGGCTCAGCTTGATGTTTACATAGACTCCGTGAAGGCAAGTGGTGTAGACCAAATCTCCTTTTCCCCCACCCTTTTGCTCGGAGGCGAAAGTAGGGGTAGTAAAGTGATAAAAAATGCTCTAAAGGGAGATTTTTTTCCTGCTAGCGTCCTAAATTTACAGTAGCCTTCCTTTAGTTGACCACTCGAGTTAGTCCAGCCGCTTTTTACAGGGAAAAAAAAATAATTAGGTGTGTCATTAATTTCTCTCTCCTCCTCCACCGACACAGGTCAGAGAAGTTAGTCTTAAGCCATCCAGTTAGTTAAGATGTAACATGGCTTGGCTCAAACGATTGTCATGGATTGGTGAGGCACACATGTCGAATATCTGTGGCAACGCACCAAAGTTGTGGCGTCACATATATGCGACACTCCTACTTAGTACTGGTAGTAACCACTATTGAGATGTAAACTGGAACCATCAAAGCTTTGACGTTTATGCTAAATTAATATATATATATATATATATATATATATAAATTTTGACTAAACTTGTTAGTCTGCTTTTTTCTTCACAGAATGCTTCAGCGGCCTTTGAAAAGGCCCGGGCCCGGTTAGCAGTTACACCAAAGTATGACAATACACTTCTCAAACGAAAGGAGAAATTAAATGCCTACCTACAAAATCTGCATTCGGATATTACTGAAGAGGTGAGATAAATGAAATCCACTTTTTTATTCCCTTCCTTTTCAATTAATTTTCGACCAGTAGAAATTTGCGTAAAAATTCTGCGAATTTTAAGATGTCAGCGCAATTTATTGAAAAGTAAGCCATTTCTCCAAAAACCTAGTTTCACCTTGAAACGTCCCTGAGACAAAAGCCCTTCCTGGGATTGTGAAGGATGGAAGAGTGAGACAGAGGTCGCTTCTCTCCAATCAGTACAAAGCCTGGTAACTACCTACAATGTCAGGAGGAATGCTCTGCTGTTCAGCAGTCCTTCAGTCCTGCACTGCAGCAGGCAATTTTCCAGTTGAAAAGATAGGGCTACGTACGCTATAAGGCGCCACAAAATGCCCTCGAGTGAATAATGCCCCTGTCTGGTTCTTTGACGCAAAAACTGGCCATATCACATTAAGCAAATTCCTGGAAGAAATGACTCCTGAGACTCTATAGGGAGACAGTGGTGGTGATGACTGATATGGCTGGAATTTTAGGTCCTTTGGGCTGACCACTTGGGAAAAGGCGGAAGAAGAAGAAGAGTGTGAGTGGCTTTAGCTTTCGCCCCCTTCGAGTGGACTTCGGCCGTAATCGCTTGACAGTTAGTAAGTTGTGTGTGGTGGGCAACTCTGACCTGTTCCCGCACACGAGAGAGGTGGGGCGATAAAGGGGGCGAAGGAAGGAGGAAGATACAACTAGCTAGTTCAGCACGATGTGTCGACAGCTGAAGGAACTTTGTAGTTCAACTGGTGTGCGTCACACGGCTCTCAAATTGCTACTAAGGGCCACTGCACTTGTTCTTGACATTCACCTTATGCAAGTGATGGGAAAGCCAGGTGATGGTATTCAAAAAGTTTGTGACATTTCCCTGTCAGTTAACGTCATGGGTGGTCACGTTCCTTTCCCCCCTTCTTCCTCTTGCCCAACTCCATATGCGAATCATATTTCCGCCTCTCATCAAACCGTCCTAACTACTTAGACGACTTTCTTGAAAAGAAGACACTGACAACTTTTCACTCATGCCACTGCATATAAAATTTTATTGTCATGTCACTTTGGCATGTGTACGCAATGAATTGAAATTGGTGGTATATGGCACTGGTTTGATTTAAGGCCTTCACTGCGAATTCGTCCTTCCAAGTGATGCTTCATCACCCACGGTTGACATTAGTGAGGGCTCTTCTCGACGCGCTCCTGTCGAGATGTCTAATAGTCACATTAGGGACCACACTGAAAAAAAAACCCACAATTGGATCCTGAGTTAAATGAATCTGAGAGGAATTGAGAAATCAGCGCAGTAAATTGCGTCATTGAAGCAACTACCAGTTGTCGCCCTCCTGTTGCATCCACCAGAATGAAAGGCAAGCACAAGAAGTTTCACAATTGACGTATTGAATTATTTTAAATGATTCCCTTGGTTTAATCTTTCACACCCATGAGATGATTGCTTTGCAATTTCCTGCTTCCCTTTTTGTTCTAGGAGAAGCGAATGGCAGCAGAGTATGTGCACATAAATCAAGCTGTAGTACTGTCTGAACGTCGATTGTCCCTGTTGGAGAGAAGTAGAGCGGAGAACTTGGAGCTGCTTCAATTGGCCACCTCTCTGTCAGAGGAAATGGCACGTGCGGTGTGTGAATTCAATGGGGCCTTTCGTAAGCACTCTCGTCTCGCCGAGGACTGTCAAATCAAACTGCGTCTCATTGAACGCCAGCTGGATGAGTTGCAAACACTTGAGGTGAGTTTGTACTGTCTGGGCTAGGGTACTCCCTCGGAGATCATCAGAGGGGTGAGGCTCTAGCAATATGCGACTTGGGTAGGCGAAGACTTGACCACTTTGCAAGTCCTGGCTATTTGTTGGGGTTCTATATTATTAAGAGGATAAAGTAGGCATGGATTACCGAAGATGGATTGTGAAGGAGGTCGTGAGTACCGAATGAAATGTGTGAGGCTAACCAACGACAAATTTGTTCACTCGACGGTGGAAGGAAAGACCGAGATCCTCACGGCCTTAGATCTGGTTTCATTTTCACAACTTCCACCCACCCGAGGCGCCTGGAGGTCATGTTAGAGAATACCCGATTGAAATATTAATTATTAATGAGCAGAAGGGGAGGGACAAATGGTCGTGCTTGGGGAGCTACGCTGCTCAGACCAGAGAGATCAACTGAACAGGTCGCCTCGCCTCGGTCTGGTGAATTCGCATCAAAAGAGAGGAAACTACCTTCTCCTGACCGAGGGTGTAATAAGTAAAAGCATGACGTAACGTCATTAGTAAAGCGAAGGGAACCGAGAGGGAGGACTCGCTCCCGCCATTCGTAGCAGATGCTTTTTCTGATCACCGCCTTGGTGACTCCCCAATTGCGGTAACCATCAAACGATATCAGATTTATTCCCTCTTTCAAGAAGGAATGCATTCATAGCTACCGCCAACGTAGTGTCCTAAGTCAGGCTACAAATCGCAATTAACCATGCCATAGTGTGTGCGAATGATTTATTGTTAAAATGCACAGAAGGAGGGCTGCACGGATGGGCACAAGTCTTGGCGACAGAAAATCTTGCGTGGTCTAAAGCACACCACAATAATAATTAGATTGCTGTCTTGGTGGGAGGAAAAGAATCAGTCTTTAATCCACCAGTCGGAAAGTGGAAAACTTGTTGCTGGTTTTGGTTGACTTTAA
Organism: Taenia multiceps; assembly: GCA_001923025.3. NCBI lineage: Eukaryota > Metazoa > Platyhelminthes > Cestoda > Cyclophyllidea > Taeniidae > Taenia > Taenia multiceps. The sequence goes on along the minus strand of CM010311.1, from coordinate 37,529,982 downwards.
CCTGGAAGATATCAAAACTGTGAAAGAATGTGGTTCTGCTCCGTGACGAAGGTGCTCGCTCCTTCGAAGTCTGTTTCTGGTATTTCGCACAAAGTCCTAAACAATCACCCGAGTTAAATTTAGAGGACGAGCCGCATCTTTGTGAAAGAACCCTGTCGATTCAAAATGAAATCCACCGATCATGCGCTTGGTTATTTTTGTCACTCCACCTTCTCACAGCGTGCAAAGCGTTGGACAAGTAAAGCTAGGCCACTTTTTCAAATCTTCTGGTGCACTTTTCGGCGGGAAAAAAGACTCACACCTTTGCGCTTAGAAACCTATTACACCGATTTAAATAGAAAATTAATTTGCCGAGTCTTGCTAATTCAAACACAACCAGATTCGCCCTTTAATTTAAGCATTATTATAAGACAACCTCTGTCATCATTGGATAAAGGTAAAAACGCTAAGTATGACCGGGTACACCGAGTTTTATGCATTTTAATTGATTTCACACGAACAGAAAAGTTTTGACAAAAAGTCAAATTGTTTTGCAAATAAATCAAATGCATGCTTTCAGGTCAAACTTGCCGTGGATATCCCTGATTTTTGTTTTGGGCGAATTAGAGCTAGCGCTAATTTCTCTTTCCTAAAAAAAACGAGCGGGTATGTTTATGAGAAGTTATATTTCGGTATCCATGCTTTTGCAAATAAATTTTTAAAACCCCTTCACAAAATCAATATTAGGGAGAAGGAGCCACATTTATGCAACCTCTTCCCCCGCTCCAATCGCCAACCCGCAATATCCCTCTCGCCATGCCCTCCCACATAAATTTTATGACTTCCCCATATTCTGGAATTACATTAACCAATTTATTAGCAAAATTTTTGGCTTTTATTGCCACAACCTCGTGTTCCTCCGCGTATATGCGTGGAGTCGATTGTGGAGAGAAGTAGCAAAAAAGGTAAACGGGAAATGGCCTTGGTTGAAGCTATCTTTGCTTAAAAAAGGACAAATTCTTCGGTAGCCCCTGGTCCCTTTTACTTCCCCTTTGCCGCACATCCAGCGGCTGACAACTGACAGGTGTATAAAAAAGATATTAGCGGTGGAATGCCAACACCCAACGCCTTTCTCTTTCACCTGTCACGGGTCTTCTCCTGGTGCTGAGTCTCAACAGCCATGAACAGGAAGTGATGAATTTTGCCTCATAAGCCAAATACCACCCACATAGTCGGTGGCATTAAAAGCTCTGTATAAATAATTAATTATAGCGCCTTCTTCAAAGCACACCGCATTGGTGTCCGATTCACTTAAATTGCAGTACTGAAGCCAAAAGGCATTTTCCACGACAAGCGATTTCCTTCAGCTTGCAACCACATGAAGGTAACTGTTGGACATGGCTAGGACATTGACAAGTCGCCTGTAATTTGGTTAGCCACAGCAGATGATCGCTTGTCTATGGATGTCTCTAAAACAGCTCTCTAATCCCTCCTGAAAGCGTGATTCTCCCTCTCGTCACCTTTGGCCTGCCTGACTGTGAACAGGGATGAACAATGACAGAACGATTAATACAAAGAGGCGGCTGGACAGCATACAAAAGACGGTAGCTTGGCAGATCCCCACAGTAATCACTGATGACAAAATTCCTTTTGAGTCTCGTCTCGAGCTCTCACCATTATGAGTTTATCGTCTACGAGTCCACGAACTGATCTCAGTCCTCAAACGTTTCCCACCACCTTTGCAGACACGACTGAACGACGTCTCTAATCTCTACATGGACGCAAAAAAGGAGCGAAACAACTGTGTCAGCCTCCTTCAAGCGGCTGTTCAAGTCGCTTCAGCAACTCGTGAACGTCTGCGCCAAAGAGGGAATGAGGCGGAGATACTTCTGACTGCAGCACAGCGCAGTGAAGCCCAACTGTCAACGGTGCGATCAACAACCGTCCGACTGATAGCCCAGAGGGATCACAAACGTCATGATCTCTGCAAAGTGGCTGCTGCAGTGGCTGTGCAAAATGCCAAACGCGAACAAATGCGGTTGAAGCTGAATCGACTCACTCTGATGCACAATCAGGCAGAGGCGAGCAGCATTGCGCTTAAGAAGGCTTGTGAAAGGAATGCCAAACTAAGGAATGAACGGGCAATACTACTCATTGAAAGGAATCAGGAGGTCTATCTCTTGCAGGTTAGCTGTCCTGGTCCGAGTGACAGATGCGCCAGTTCTGTAGCATTGTTGAGGATAAGGTAATTAGACAGTGACTGCTCTTTTATTAAAACCTTCCTTTTTATCAGAAGCAGTGGGAAGAAAGTCCTTTCTTCTCCTCCCGAGGGCAATACTGAACCATGTGAACAGTCGGTTCATCCAATCCCCGCCTTTCCTCCCTCATACTTTTAGTCTCCAAGTAAAAAAACTTGATTTTTTCTCCTTTAGGAGCGTGAGAAGTATCAAACAATTGCTATGGCATCGGCCAAAATGGATCTGAGTGGATTGGAAGCTGAGTATCAGACGTCGCAACTCTACCTAAAGCAACTTCGACATATGATTCATCTGTTGCGAGAGCAGGTTCCCAAGAAGATGCACTTAGAGGGCAGTGTCCACGGCCTCATTCAGGAGGTGAGATTGGCCCTCCTACAGTCTAACTTGTTCTTCAAGATCTCCCCTTGCGCAAGTGTGTCCAAACCAAGCTTCCATATTGCATTAATCATCAAAGGAGCCTATCAGATAGAAGTATCACGAGGAGACTGCCAAGCTCAGCTACAGACAATGCGTCACTTCCTTGGAAGGCTTCTCATTTCATGAGATGGCCCTATTCTCTCCCTCTGTAGTTAAACTTCACAGACCCAGCTATTCATGATTGGCCACGGGAGGGAACACCCCTGCTGACAACCGTAGTCTAACCCATGTAGGCTGTCTAGAAAACTCAGAAGTTTCTCCCTTTCCACCTTTTAGCTGATTGGAATTCGCACCTACAAGGCACAGTTGGTATCATGGTTCGAAGATCCCGATCGGCCAGGACGTCTGCGACTACTGGGTGGAGCGGATCCTAGCCAATCGGAGTTGTGGGTCATTCTTGGTCGGCTGGAGAAGCGTCTAGCCGCGAAGGAGGAAGACCTAGCCGAGAAGAACCTAACCTATGAAGCGATAGGGCGACTTGTAGATGCTCTTCGTGTCAAAACGGATGCTAATAGGTGAGGAGGTGTGGTTAGAAGATAGATAAATGGGTGGAAAACGCATCTAAGCCTGCTGTTTCAAATAGGAACTGCATGGCGTCACATACGTGAGTCAAGTTTACATTTACCTCATAATGTATTTTAGACCTACTTCAAGACGCTTTAATAGACACGAACAAATGGCATTTACCACGTCTACGGTTGAGTTTTTTGACATTTTGAAGGGCAGCCTAGCCTTCTGGCATTTGAACGTATTCTTCCCTTGCACAAAAAATAGGAATTTAAAGTGATTAATTAGGAAACAGTAGACGCCATCATGAATTCCTGATTCTTCCTACTCTCGGCTAGACAAATGGCCAGACCCATCTGAAGTAGACTAGTGGGATTTGACTCACCCGCAGGTAGTTTCGTTGCGTGGCTCATTCTTCATACGGTGGTGTAGCTCCAAGCTCCGTAAACAAGTAGGTATTGGCACAACTTCCGCTTCTCAGTCGATAAGACCCTAAGGTATTATCGCAGACGGGGAGTCGTTTCACGATTTGGCTGTAAGACTGGTCTAACAACTATTCGTTCGAGACCAATGACTAGTGCCAACTACTGACGCAGACTCAGTAACACCAATTTTGCCCCTCTAGAGATGACACATTCCGCATGGCAGTGAAGGTAAACGGCATCCAACTGAAGCTCATCAAGTTACGCAAAAAACTGGAGACCAAGTACGCTGAGCTAATCGTCAGCAACTTTGAGCACAAGAAATTACAGAACGAAGTCAGGGTGAGGCGGACAAAACTAGATGCTAACATTTTTTCAAGTTTAGAATAAGGAACGACACCTAGATGTCTGCATGATCCGCACATTAAGCGAGATGCCGCCAAGCAAAGAAATCGCGCGGGAATACAGGCTAATCAAACGTCGGGAGCGAATCCGCAGGGAGCACAAAATCGAAAAGGCACAGGGACCGAAGAAGGTAGGCCTCTCGTACAGTCAAACCCTACCCGAGAAGCGAAAAGCTTTCAAACAAATTAAGAATTGTTACCACCCTAGATACTGCCTCAGAGAGAACCCATTCCAAAACTGCCATTCATTGGAGGACCATCAAACAAGATAAAGCTTGGAAGAATCCCAGCGGTGGAGAGTAAATCACTGACAAGATAAATGTTTAACAATAATTTTATTAAAATGAGCCCCACTTCACAACCTTAATGACAATCCGCAAGCTTGAGCCCGCTTATACGTGGCCACATGAAGTATGCCTAAAACCCAAACAAGGCGTTGATTAATAGGCCTCAGAAAGTATCATTCAACATAACTTTATGACTGGGGCGATAACAAATCATCATAAGAGGACAACTTACCCATCAAAGATGAAAAGTTGACTCACAAAAGGCTTCGCCCGAAAATGAAGATGGTGGGAGAGTCGTTTTAGAAGGAATAGCTCAGCAGAACCAGGAGCCCCCAACTCACTAATAATTAAAAACGCAACAGTAAGACACATCTCAGACCGAATCATTCAACATAACTTTATGCCTGGGGCGATTATTAGTCATCATACAAACATTTACACTTACAACCGTGACTCGCGGAAATTTAGGACATCATAGATATCCGTTCAAAAGAACATTAGGGGTAGGGAAATAATCATCCATCGCGAATTTCCCAAATACAGCATAGCACAACGAGTTGTAGAGGAGGAGAGAAATTCAATACGACGGCGACGACTGAGACGAAATAGGCACAGCACGCAGCTCCTCACGCCCACCATGCCATAACAGAGAGTTCTGACAGCAACATGGGTGGAAGATTTAAACAAACGATGTCATGTGGTGTGCATCTAAAAGGACCCAGTCTCTCATGATGACAATCATACAAATAAAAACCCAAAAATATGCATTTAAGTAGCGGGTCATAATGCAGGACATAGCCGATCAAATTCCTACCAATGAGGAAAGTGCAACACATTTAATAGTTGAAAGCACAAAGCAGAATCCATTAAAATTTTAAAATCACTGTCGCTTACCGAGGAAAATAAAAACAAAACTAAGTGACTCATTTGACTTAGAAGCCGTCCTTGAAAAACCTGACTTAATTTCGATTCATTAAAATTGTTAAATTTGCTGCACACGAAAGTGTACAAAATTGTGGCCACAAGCGAAACATCAAAGTTACTGTAGCGTCCCGAGGCTACCTTTACGGTAAAAGAAGGCGCAGTACTAGGGCAGAATATATATATTCTGGAAACAGAGGGCTTGGGGGCTGTTGGCACGGCCCGGAGGCCGACCAACCGGCTAGAACAAGATGGCCACCCAGGTGACCTAAACCGGTAGTTCGAACAAACAAAGTATTGCAGTTACTGAGTGGAATTTCAGTTCACTAACAGGCTTGTGCTAATCCATAAATATATATGCTCCAAAAGTTTGTTTTTTTGTATTTTGAAAGGATTCAAAGATTGTTCGGCATTTTGAAATTTCAACAATGGATAATGTAGAGTCCTTAAAGGTGAAAGGGCACACTAGTAGGGCAGAATACACATATTCTGGAAACAGATGGCTTGCGAGCTGCCGGCATGGCCAGGAGTCCAGCCAACTGGCTAGTACAAGTTGGCCACCCAAGTGGCCGAAATCGGCAGTTCAAACAAACAAAGTATTGCAAATTAAGGCTTGATTTGCAGGTACATAAAATCTTAGTTATTTGCCCTGCTCTTGGATTTGTTGTAGTTTGTTTAATTTGCGGTTTTGGTTACAATCACGTGAGTGTCATTTCCACCTTCGCCGAAACAACTGGTCTCTGGATCATGCTGTTAACTGGTAACCCTTCTTTTGGCCGAATACATATATCCTGCCATAGAGTCATATCCTTTTTTTAGCCAGGGCATTCACAGAGCACTTTTAGCATAATAAGACAACTTTGAGGGCAAAATATTGCTTTATACCAGAGTAGAACCTATGTATAATTTCAGCAAACATGGTGTGCAGTTCAGCCCACCTGGTAAGGCAATATAACACTCTGAGTGACCATAACCGAAACCGACAGTCAAGCAAGCAGAGTATTGCAGCGCTATGCCTGCGCAGGGGTCCTAGCGTCTAATTTACATTAATGGCCTAATAATAAATCCTTATACCGATTGTGCATATTTCGCACAAGAATTAGGTTCTCTTTTGTATACAAGGAAGTCTCAGTGCGTCACAGGAGACAGCGTAACTTTTGCGGTGGTTTCAATAAAGGTTTACGCCTTTAAACTACTGGTGCAAGTGCATATGGCTCAGCTTTAGCTTTTTGAATACAGCGCATTATGCTATTGCGTTTTTTTCCATTTGAAAATGCCTAAGATTGTAGAAAACGGATTCTTATAAACTCTTAACCAGCACCGAGCGTGTGTATAGATTTTGGCCTCTAAATGCGTTATTATCTCATCAAAAACGGCCCACTTTTTAAACAATTGCTTTTTGACTTTGTTTATAATGTTCTCTGTGCTGCCACATTTTTTGAATACATGGGTTCATGAATTCGGTTTGTTTCGAGTTTGTACTTGATTTACCTCATCGGTTGCATAATGATCCTCGCTAGCTGTTAGTCGTTGCTAATAATTTTGTTTGAAACGCTCCGCATTGCCGTTGCTACATAAAAACTGTCAGGCCTTGATTCGGTCAACTCAGATTTGTTTTATGCGACTTATCAGAAGCTGCTTGGCTAGACCACCGAAAATTTGCGTGTTTACTTTGCTTTGTGGTATTTTTGGGTCTTTAGAGTTTCGTTGAGGCATTTTAGCTCCTTATCTTTACTTGTAGTGCACACAGTTTTCTCTGAGTTGCTGTGAAGCTTTCGAAGTGACCCTTCATTGTCATTTAATGTGTTGCATTAGTTTATGCATCCAAAGTGGTCTCCAGACAGCTGGAAACTTATACAATATGGTTTTACTCCACGAATACTTGGCGCACCTTTTAACTCCGATTTTACTTATTTTATTTTGGTTTCTTTGTTCCATCGGATCGAATGGGCCAGGTTGTCAAATGAATATTTCATTGAAATGACTTGTGAAACTTCGCCTACGTTGTCCTCATTTTTTATGCTGGTGGTTTGTGTACTTAGGCAATTCGGAGTATTTTCGGGGTAAATAGCAAGATGGATTCACCATCTAATGCTAAAATGGTAGTCAAACCGTTTTTGCGTAGATCTTCTTTGAAACATTAGAACACTATTACAAACCCTTGGCTCTTGATCGCCTTAAGACCTTCTCGTTGATGAAAAGTGCTCTGGTCATCAACGAAATTCCTATTTTGAGTTCAGATGAAATTTTTTCCATCCGGCACCTCACCAGTTTTATCGGGCTCCAAAACCACTTCAAAGAGTCGTTTTGTTTCTTTGTCTGCTTCCCCACCACTCGCCTGTGTGGTGTTAAATTAGGAAGTGGATTTCTGTCATTAAAAAAGAGAACTATCCGCTTATCACTGCTATTGATTTGCTTCAACTTAAGCGTTTGCGTCTGAAAAAACTTGCATTTTAGGAAGGCGATTCTCGTGATCAACGAAATGTCGACCCTCTAACAACGCCAACTTGGTGTTCAGATCCACCTCCTCCATCTAACATTTCGCCTGTTTCCATAAAGTTGACGCAACCGTGCAGGGATGTCACGGTGAGTCCTCTGGTTGGCATTGCCTAGTGTACTTTCGACATCATCAGCTACTTTTTTCCCCCGATAACAATAAGATTCGCTACCCAAAATCGGGCTAAATTTTGCTGTTTTGGTGGCCTTAAGATCTGTCTTCGGCATTAACTAAACCCGTTAGGTTCCTTTGGGCCAGCCGGACTGCGAGAATAAGTTGTTATTAGTGCTTCCTCAAACTCTCTGACATCCTCGACGTTGTTTCCCGAGTCACTTTTACCAAGCACCTCGTTAGTTATCACAGTAGTGCAGGAACCGTTGAAGAGGTTTTTTTACTTCCCTTTTAAGGGATGGTAAAATTAGGGTGAAATCAACTTATCGTTGGGAAGTTAGAGAACCCGATTTGGCTTCCCACACACACTGCCCTTGAGTCGAACCTGACTGCCGCTATAAAATATCGTGCTTAAGGACTTCGTAGAAAAATAGAGCTCTAGGTTGCACTGTGCTTGCTTACTCTACATTTTCGCTGGTCTCTTCAAGCACCTCCTTTGAAGAAGGCGAGTCCTAGCGGCCAAAAAAACATTCGACTCTAACGCCAGCAACGTGACGTGTTAACAAATTTTCCTCATCAAACATCTTATTGACTCACTTGTCGTGGAAGCGACGAGACTACGTGAGAAGGTTATTTTTGTGTCTTATCTACTATCATGGAAGCCTCTTGTAAAATTTGCTGTTCAGCTTCTGGAGAAGGTGTGGCAGTAGAGCATACTTATTCTAGAGATAGTGTAAATATTGATAAGTGACTGACTGGTGAGGGTAAGGAAGACCTTCTTCTATTCTTGATATGAAACAGTATCCAGCATGACTGAAGAAACGATTTATTTGACATATACGTCAGACGGACGGGAGTTAAGAAGGTTAAGCAAATGACTGATCCTTTAAGGTCGAAAGATTAACAACAAACTGGTTTATCCTTTTATGCGACAAGAACGTGCCATTTGTTATCTCCAGATTGTTTTCCCCCAATCCACCTCACTTCTAGGGCACGCACTCATTCCTTCCCAGCAGACTAATACTAACTTCACCTTATGTGCTTGTGGGAGAGAAATGGAATCGTTCACATTCTGAAAATATCCGCTCGATGCAACTGAAAGGAGACGGAGCCAGAACCACCCGTTGTCGCCGAATTTTACTAGAACCACAATATTGGCATCTGAGAGATAGGAAATAGCGGTGGTGTTTGGAAATAGGTGGTTTTAAAAATACTTTTCTCCTTCAAACGTGTGTTCAGAGTTGTTCTTAAGTTCGTTTATGGACAGATGCTCCTCCTCCTCCTCCTCCTCCTCCTCCATATTCCTCCACCCTTATTGAATAACCTATCGGGTTTCGTTGATTGGTCGAAATCAGGCCAAAAGTCTGTCTTATTGCTTCTCTTATCTGCTCTTATTGTAATTCCGACCTTCAATAGAGGGAAACAGAACATGGGATGCTTTTGCTTTCAAAAGTAGCAGCTCAAGCTCAAAAAATGTGTCATTTATTAGTGGAACTTCTTATTGACGAAAAAAATGATGCTCTATTGACACTCTATTGACATAAATTTTGCGTTTAAAGGAGACGTTATCGAGAACTCAGGAACCTCTTGACCCTCTATCAACGCCAACGTGGAGTCTGGACCCACCTCCATCGGGCACGCCGACGATCGTCACAACTCCATCGAAATTGCGTAAAAAAGTGACCGTGCTGATCTCTCCTTCCACGGAGGCTGAGTCGACTTTCAAGGTCACTGCTGCTGCTGCTGCTGCTGCTGCTAAAAACGTCTCAGAATCCTCGGAGGGCAGCCCGTCGGCTTCATCCGATGTCTACCTTGAAAAGTCGTCGAAGCAATCTCGGTCGTCATCGCACTTGGCGGATTTAGAGGACGCTACTTGGGAGCCCAATCCACGGGTTAGTGGAAGGGATATCGTCTTTTCCTTTCACTTCAAAGCGGAATAATTTCTTCCCTTTTTTATGTAGCCTCTGAATCGGTGAGAAAGGAGGGTGGCCTTCTTAGACAAATTGGCTACTGCCAGATAAATCACCTCGATTATTTATCTGTGTAACTGTACTATGGTCTAGGAGCATGAAAGAACAGAAAAGCTGGGTGAAATATTCACAGTAAATGGAAGATCACGCTACCTCTGGAGGTGGAGACCTCGTGTCGTTATACCTAAACCAAAACAAATATCTAGACACAACATAGTTCCCTCCATCCCGTCGAAAGTCCGCACATTTTTAGGCCTTCATAGTTTCATCCATCCATGGTAGACATGTTCTCTCTCCCCTTTAATTTTGATGACCAAATAAATGAACTAGGATTTTTGTCCACTTAGATAGTTTGGGTCTATCGCTGCCGTTGATGCAGCACTTCGAGGCGTCTATGAGACTGTTAAAAGGCATATCAGCCGACTGAATGTTTGTAGAAATGTACAGTCTGAAGAGACATAAAACTGCTTTACTACATAGCCTTCTTGTGTTTTTGTTATCAAGATCCTTTCGAAGGGCTTTCGACGCCTGTCCTGCCGCACTTGCAAAAAGAAGTTTGTTCGAAAGAGTGCTTTTCACCAGCATCAGTACCGGGAGCATGGGTTGCTGCCCATTGCCTGCGAAGAGGAAGGTAAGTTCCCTTGTCTCACAATCCTTTTCCGTCATAATCAACCAGTTTCTTCGATGCTACGGTCTTCGACTGATGTTCTGCAGGTTGCACACAGCGTTTTGCAAATCTCTCCGACCTTTTCAAACATCGCATCATCCACGACCCGGACTGTCGATGCCCCTGTCCCGAGTGTGATCGCTTTTTCACCTCCGCTCACGCCCTCAAGGTTAGCTCTCATTTCTTTATTTTCTTTCTGTTTCACCCTGCTGGAATTGGCCGTAATCCTCCAAACCTTCCTGAAGAATTCAAAGCGTTCAAGGGGCTGAAAGGCGACTTATGGTGTAGGTTGTGAAAGTCTGATTGTGGAAGGCTGTGTAAGCTTGTGTATTTATTGTCGAGACATGAGTAAAAGCCTTACGATGATTCGCCATGATCCTGAGAAGACTTGGTTTGAGTGTCAAACCACCGTGGTATAGGTATCGTCTCCCTCGTCTACCTCATCCAAGGCTTGCGTGGACTAAGTTGGCTTCAAAAATCATTCATTACAAAACCTCTTCGTGACTTGTCAATTCGCTGTTCATCCAACCACCAAGTTCAGGGGATTTAGGTCGAGTTCTCTTCGTCATCTTAATCCACCTTACATGGGTTTGGAGGTTATAAACATCTTGATTTCTAGCTAAATCATCATTAAAGCCAAACAGGGATTTTCTAGATACCCATCGGACAGAAAGACTAACACACCTATCACCTTTTGTCACCCAATGCTGCCTTCACTTTGAGTTCCCTTCATTCACTGTCTAACTGGCTTTTTTCTTCTTCCCCTTCCCCTCTGTCTCTCGATGGGTACAGATCCACCTGAGGACACATAATCGAATGATCTACGAGTGCGAGGACTGCGGTCTCACCTTCCATCGTATTACCGCATTCACGCGCCACAGACGAAACCGTCATCCCAAACTCAAAAAGCAGGTGAACCTCGAACCGGGTAAACTGGGGTGGAATTTGGGCATTGGAGTGGGGTACCTTTTTGCATCCCCCCCCCTTAATTTTTTAACCTTTTCTCCCAATTATAAGTTTACCTCCATTTTGGCATCTTGAACAAGCATATCTGTGTCATAGTAGGTCGATTTGCGGGTAATGCCCATCTAGAAGAGCCTTTATTATTGGCGCATTAAACATTTTGGAGCATCTAAACCCAACACCAGGAATGTTGTGGTGCACAATCAGCTTAAATTATTATCATTGGGCTCCATTCGCTTTTCCTTCTCCCCCTCCCCTCGAAGCGTAATCTAACTAGGTAGGAGAGGTGACTCCACACCACGATTGGAGATTGGAGAGCTAAAGACGACTAGACGTAGAAACTAGCTGAATGGGTTTTGCTTTGCAAGAGGTGCTGAACCTGTGGATCCCAATAGAAGGAATGTAGGCGATGATTCTATGTTTGACTGGTTATTTATCTCAGAAGATCAGTCTGGAACGACAGCAAAAAAGGTCTTGCAATGCTATGTGATGGACTTGGCCGCATTGAAATGAGTCAATTTTTAACTTTCAATCCATATAGAGGTCTTGTCGAAGAAGCAAATGGAGAGGATGGATGCCAAGTTGGCTAGCCTTCCTGTTATCATGGTAAGTGAATCTGTCTCCTTCCATCCACCCAAATTGTCAACTTTTTTTCCAATCACTTGACTGACTGAAAATCCACAGCCGCACATAATTCTTGGCCATCATTGACATGTAGGTCATCTTTCTCTTCACAGCCGAAGCCATTGCCAAATAGTCGGCCGGCGAAACTTCCCATTCCACGTATGTACTCTTCATCGCGGGCGGTTGAGAAAGCTCCTGCACCCCCTGCTTCGACGTCGCCGGCGTCTTTGATTAATTTAGTCCCCATATACTGCTCCCCGCCTCCTGGTGTTAGCGACACCGGTGTGGACCACCAAGTATTATTGCGATTATTCTGGTTACTTTAAATATATAAGTAGCTATATTATGCTCACATTACCGCGTTTCAGATTTCTCCGCAGATCTACGCAATCCCAACCAACGGATATTCACAACCCACCTACGAAAATTTCTACCCCACAGACTCCCCGTATTGCGTATCTCGTAAGTAGCACTCCACTTCGCGAATGCAACGGCAGTGTCTACTCCACTGACACGCTATTTTCCTCCCTGCAGCTCCCGACCAAGAGGTGGGTATGAGTGGCAGTAATAATGTCTTCCCAGTTGACCTAAACGCCGGTTTTCCAGTGGCTCCCGCGGAAATTGTCGACCTCAACACCTATCCAGAAATTTCCGCGGAAGTTGCCGGCCTTCCGGACTTCAGTTGGTCCAACTCGAATTCCTATTCTGCAGAGCACAGTCAAAATTGGGTAAGTTGGTTGATTTTTTCTCTTTCTTCCATCGGAATTTATTCTGAATTTTGTTTCCAAATCTGTCTAGCTTCAGCCTATCTCACTGTTCACGGACAATCAACAGGAGACTGGAATGATTCACATGGTTGGGGAGACGTTTCAAGGTGATCCCACCATCAATCTTTGAGCTGCTCCCCGTATACTGATTCCGCTTTGTGGCAGTCTTTCAAATTGTTTTGTATAATGCATTTTCCACGCTTTTGTGATATAGTAGATAAATAGAAAATATGGAGCATTTTTCGCCTTTCACTGTAACGCGGGAGTAGGTTGGATGGCAGAATGTGCTCACGAGTAGCTGGCTGGCGAATGGAATGCACTTGTTGGGGGGCATCGTTATAGCCACTGAGCCTCCATGTCTCCTCCCCTCGTCTGATGGAGCTCGCAAAGTCGAGGAAACTTCTGATGCAGTAAAATTGCTGACGCTTGGATAAAGTGCTATCCCGTTGGAGTTTCCTCCAAATCTGGATGTGTGCCTAAAACGAACATTGGAAAAGAAGGAAAGCAAAATGCTTTTTTTATTTATTTCCACATCGTTACAGAAATTGTGAGAAAGAAGTTATGCTTAAGCGTTCAAATTGTTAGTGTCATCTCTTTTGTGATGACAACCAAAGTGTCAATTCGACATTCACTTAACTTAAGCCTGTCATTAATCTGACCAGCGTGTGTAAGTGTCTGACACCCTCATTAGGTATTCTTGCCATCTCTTCAACTGTGATATTCTTACGTTTTCACTTCTAGTGTATCGGAGCTTTCATTTGTCTTTCCACTGGTTTATTCCGTAGTGAATCAAACGGTTTGGTTGCAGTCATTCTTAGGGTTGAGAGGCCATAAAAATAGAGGGAAAGCCACAATTAAAAGGCAGTTTACCAGACACACTTTTGGCCTCGTCCTCCTCCCACCGACCCATTGTGACTTATACGTCGGCCGTAAAGCATGAGGCAGAAACGGCAACGAATTGGTCCGAATGCCGCCATCTCTGTATAACAAGTTACAATGGAAGGACTGCATAGAGTTCTACGATGGACAAATTCGTGTGCAGATTGTAAGGCATTTACTCTTTCCGACTAACCGACTACATGCCAATGGCATGTCCCTCGGGTTGAAGACATTGAGATGGAGGTAACCTTCATCTATGGCGGGTACGACAACTGTTCCGGTTTGTTTGGACTGAAACAGTTACATGACACGACCACTTATCTTCCACACCTTGTTTCTGCGTCAGTGCACACAGGACCATAATAGAAGTAGAGATTTAAAGCATTTGATGGAGACTGTTACTGGTGTAAAAAACTCACGCCTCTCATTTTGTCTATCCTTCGTGGTTTCCCTTTCCACTCCCTCTACAAGCCCATCACTTTTGCACCAAACTGTCTCTAACTCCTCATTTTTCAGGGTCTTAAGACGTTATGATGCCTCGTTCGTACCCATCGTCCTACAAACCCTCTTAGATGCGCCAACAGGGAGCCTTCTCAATGAGAAGTATAGTTTATTACTTCCTCGGAGGTGAACGCGGCAATATCAAACGCTATGGGTGGCGAAGCCCATGGAGACTCATAACAGAGGGGCTTATAGAAGCCACATCGACTTGTGGTAGTCACATCAACCTCGCAGTCGAGGCTAGCAGTGTTTTAAAATGTTCATCAAAGTGATGGTGGTCTTTGAAGTGGGCAAATAAGTGTACCCCTCCTTTTCCACAATTTCTACCCACCTGTTGGTGATGCACCAGAATAGCCAACCTTGTTTTACCCTCCGCTATGCTGCCGTTGGCGTCCCGTCTGTAGCCTCAGCATCTCACCTCCAAGGGCGATCCGAGACACTACACTCTTACCGCAGTTTTTTGGCTACGGTGACCTCAATAGCACAATATTCCCCTCATCACCTGAACCATAACCTCCGAATATTTTGTGCCTTTCAGTAATTGCATTTCTTCGAAGAAAAGCGAGCAAATTGTAGTAATTTAGACTCAGATCCATTGAGCCTGAGACACCCGCTTGGGCTTATTCATACCAACATGGTAACTGGGCGGCCTTGGACCTAACCAAGTCTCAGTCGATCAGGAGGGAGCTAATCAAGATGCATGAATGGCAATTTCTCGACTCTTGAACATGAAAACCTTATTGTGGGATTGAAACTCGCCCCGGCAGTCAGGTTTCTATTAAAAGCGCGAACACTTAATCGCCCCCTATCCCCCTCCCCCTCTCCCCCATCTCCCAGGTATTGATTCATTACTTCGCATGATTAGAAAAAGATTAATGTAAAGCCTGAGCGCTCGCTCCCCTTTTTTATGATTGTGATCAGGGCCATAAAACACCATTTTTAGGGTCTTAAATAAAACAATTCAGGTGAACCAATCAGATCTGTGCGGATTTGTGTCTTTAACCATTTCAATAAGTGAATTTGTGTGTACGATTTCTCTCAGAGAAGTTTAAAAAGCTCAATGAAGTTTTTTTGCCGAAGTGATCTAAAAATAGTTTATAGTTGGCGGTCTCGCAGATACCCGCAGAAAGATATCGCGTGGACGGGCTATTGGCAGTGTTGACCTGCATTTACGAACTTTGGATGCTCTTGATCACTCTGCTCGGGTTCCTCGCTTCCCCACCACGAGGACAACGCCGTATTTGATGCCGCTAGAGCCTTTTTTTCAGTCATTGCGCTTTCAAATGCACTGTTGAATTTGGATTGATATAAAAGTCGTGTTGACAGGATTCACTCTTCGAGAGAGGCATTTTTTGATGGCGCATCGGTTACTGGACAGTGATCTAGGGATAACGTCTTGGTGACCTCTCACAAATCTCTCTTTCTGCCTGATACACTATCCAACCAATGAACTACGGGCTGATGTCTGGCAGGCAATCTGAAATTAGGAGAATCATAGCCACTGGAACTACTGAGAACTGAAAATGTTCAATTATAGACTCTATTTATCGCTTGAAGGCAAATGAAAAGTAGAGAGATGGACAGTCTTGAACTGTTTTGCTTGCCCAACATTGACTAACTCATGGAATGCCAACCAATCCAAGGCAATGAGTTGTTCAGATCATTCAAAACAGTTGATGAGCTTGGAGCAAAAAGAAAGGGCCTGATAGCCATTGTGATTCTCTGACGGCTACCAGTTATTTACAGAGTGCCGGTTAAATGAGAAACGGATCCAGGAATGATCCTCCCAATAAACACGATTCCAGCATTTCCCAATCAGTGGAACGCGAGCTTGTTAGTTTATTTTAAAGAATAAGGTTTGCACGAACAAATTGGTGCCCTTAATGTCTGAAAAGCATTGCTTGAAGTCAAAAACAAATCTATTCATTGCCTCGGTACAAAAATAGAGCTGTTTAACTGTCATCTAACTGTCCTACTGCCTCGGTAAGAACGGGGAGAGGTTAATTATGACAATCCCTGCAGCCACCAAGTGTAAGTCTTCAAGTTTCCAGCGTATCAAAGTGCTCGGAGCTGAAAATGGATGACCAATCAAAGTAGTGAAGGTAATCCCTTAAATACTATAGGCTGAGGCGTATGAATAGAATAAGCTTATTGGTTAATTGTGACCAAGCAGTTTACATAAAAAATTTAAATTTTTACCTACTTTAAAAATGCTAGAATTTTTACACTTATGGAATGTTTGAATGCATTTTTAAATATCTGAACATCTATTGCATGCACGGAGCTTTGGGATGCCTTTATGATTAGTTAAGAGTGCGACTAACCCTATTGGTTAGTTGGGAGACAATGGCATCACAGGCTTAAGCGGCAGTAAAGAACAGATGAATTTTGTGGTACATTAAATCTGAGGGGACAGCTTGGAGCGAAAAAAAATGCAACAAATGGTAAAAATGTCTCTTTCTGCCTTAGCACTGAACAAATCGGCGATTTATGGCTACTGCAAGGTTTTACTCTTGACAACGGCTTGACAGACCCACAAACAATGTTGTGGGCAGGCATCACCGCCTTTGGGAACAAAAATGATCGTTTTCGCCCTCCCTCCCTGCCCCTCTCCTACACCGGTTGATAGCGATGTAATCCGTACCGGTCGTAAAGCAGCAACACTTCAAAGTCGGCTTATAAGTTGCAGATATTTTTTCCATTCCTTTTTAACAAAATGAGTGCAATATGGTAGTAAGGTCGGACTTTTTCCGGCATCTAGTAAAAGTCGGTGACGATTCGTTCATTTAAATAATAAAATTGCAGACATTTGTGAATTTTATCCTCTTTTTTTTCACCACACTTAACACTTAGGTGAGCCTTTCACCTAGACGACAACAGTAGAGGGCATATTCAAGCTCTCCAAGGTTTCTTCCACCTCTTCACTCTCCCACAAACGTCGTCGGTATGAATTCACATTGGCATTCATTTCTCGTTGCATCTCCTCCTCCTCAAACATCCACTCATTTAGCAGTCTCTCGGTTTCAGTCTTCTTTCCGTCTCCCAGAAATGTGTGAATTTTCGCCTCATAGGCCTCATCACCCCTCACCACAGTACCATACATCAGGCCACCTACCGCTGTAACTATGGCATCAAATCCATCAAATATCATAGTTGATCCATGAGCTCGTTTAACCACCTTTTCAATCTCTCCCTCCATTGTATTCTGATCACGCAGTCGAGTGATTCGCTTCTGATACATTCTGTACTTCCAAAGAGGGGCGATGTTTAGATTAGCAAAGTAATGATTCACCCGACGAATCTTCACCATAGGATCGTGGTAGATGTAAGTACTCTCGGGTAGCTGCAAATTTACTCGTTTATTGGTAAAGTAGCTGAAGCACTGTCGAATTATCATGTGATTTTCAGTCTGGACAGCAAGGGATTTGTGCTCAAACAGTCTGGTGACAGTGCATTTGATAAGGTCGAAGTACACTCGGAAGATGTCATTGTCCAACCGAATCAGAATGTGAGCCTTATTCTTATATTCCTCTGAGCAGGGCATTTTTAGACGCTCCATAGTGGAACGCACCTCCTCAGTGATGGGATGTCGGATTTTTGTGATGGAGAGGGGTGGGACCTTCACCTTCAGGATAAAACCATCAGTGTTGATGTAGATGAATCCAGTAATGTGGGGTTTTTCGGGTCTACTAATGCTACTTACGCCCGTTTTGGAGGTGACTGGACCCGAAATGTACACCTGGATCGGTGGAGCTGGTTTCTCTGACATCGTGCTCTCAATTAGGCTGAATTTGGGTCGTTTAACAGCCACATAATTCAGTTTCCCCGGATCCTCATACACCCTCATGCGCGAGTTGATCTGACTGATCTTTTCGTTCTGAGTTGGAGGTGAATTTCGTGGTACAAGAAAGAGGGGTTCAAGAGTGGCATTCTCGGCTGTAAAGGTGACCCGATAGTTAGTGCCATCGCTCGAAGTGACGTAAATGCAACTGGTCAAGTCACCAGCTGTGTCCTCCTCCTCCCTATTTGAGTCAGGTCGGGGACCCAAGAGAGGACGATTTCCACTGCCAATCGTCATCGTTGCAAATTTGGATCTGATATAGGAGGGTAACGATCTCCTAGAAAAACTTTTTCTCGACCCTATCCTTTCATTGGTAAAATTATTATTACGGGTGGCATGGCGCTTTTTTTCACGCTTTCGAAATTTGACTTGGCAAGTTTGACTAGCCTTTTCCTCCCTCCTCGGAGTACTTCCGGCCCCGCTTACTTGAACCTCCACCGCATCAGACGCCATGCTATGGATGGCTGAGGCAGCTTTTATGGCCTCCATTACTGCTTCTCGCCTGGCCACCCTCCTTTTCTACAACGTGACAACCACGTTTGACATGACAGAGGAAAATCGATGCGTCTCGGTGGTGGTAGTCCCAACGCGGAGGCCCTTTTAGCCACACGCCATTGTCGTCACTCTGGTCGCCTCCATAAACAGGTGAATGTTAGTGTGATATGCAAGGAGGCAAAATGGGCAGTTTTTTTTCCACCCTCATTTTTTGGAAGTAAGAGTGTATGCTACAGATAGTTTAGCGCTGTTAGCCTGTGCTAATTGTTTCAAACAGATTCATTTAAACGATGTGGAACACTCCAGAAGGAGCAATTTTGATCCATAAGAAGAACTTCACATTTTAATCACCCTAGCCCTCCCTTTTCTGCCCCTGGGAAAAATGATACCTCATAGTGGGCTCAAAAATACATCAATAGGGAGACCAGAATATGCCAATGCTTTTGGGAATTCTGACAAGGTAGCCTCTTCAGCTGCATGATGGGTTCCCTCTGCGACGTAGCCTTAAGAGCCTGTTGGCAGTCCTCTCGACATTCTGTACATCGCTAATGTGACTCAAATATGCAGCATTGTATAATGTAGCGGTGATTTATTGCCTTTCATGCCTTCTGATTGGATGCGGTGGCTTAAATGATTTTAGTAGCATACCTTCTAAATAAAAGGGTAATATAATTAAGATATAGTTAGACTTTTTTTGAAAACGTATGAGTTAGGATTGATTGAAAACAATATATTACAAGTTGTAGACAAAATAATTCCATTTACTGTTTGAAAGCCTAGTGAGTGCGTCCAACCCGAGTGGATAAAATCGCGATTACCTGGTGACTATTTCGTCTCTGCTTCGTTGGAACAACCGTTTTATTACATCTACAGCAACAGCTCTCGTCGAGAAAGGGAGGGAGTGAGGTGGGAGATGGGATCGCACCAAATGAGTAATTTGGTAGACGAATCAGGCTTTATTACAGACGATAATAGTTCGTGGAGAGTGAATGCTCAGTAAGATAGCACACGTATGATAAGACGTGTCCACCCTCCTCTCCTCGTTTAGCTAGGTGATCTTTCACCGGGATGAGTTAATAGACGCACTGATTACTCTAGCCTGACTACTATCTCCCTTCCCCTATTGCGGAGGAATGGGAGGGATTTGGAACCCTTAAAGTACATGAAGTGGTAGGGTGAGGCGGGACGGAATGAAAGGAGGCACTTACATCTCTTTATTAGGCGCATCTTCATTAGTCACTTCTGTTAATGACAAGGCAGGGATATGCTTTTATTCCTTGCCCTCTTGCATAACTCAGCCTCTTCGATGATGTCAGGGCATCTCTTCCCCTCCCCCTCCCCTACTCTTTGGAGAAGCAAGCTATCTCGTTTAGCGCCTTCAATGGAAGTGCTCAATCTGATTCCGGAAACTAAATGAAACTGAAACACTTTTTGTGGTAAAGAGGACTTGAACATCATCCAGTTACATGACTTAGTATTCCCAAAAGATGACGGCAATGAAAAAATCTATTCTTGAGAACGGTGAAGACTCGCCTTCAAGGGTTGCACGGTAGGCGTTTTCCGGCATGGAGTAGGTGAAGATTCTGGAGTCTAAAGAAGCGTCACTACAGTCCCTGAGGAAGTTTTGGAATAGTTTAGCCACCTTGTAGAAGCGTGCACTGGAACTAGTCCATTTTTAGCTCTCAGCTCCACATTCTTCAACTTGATACTCCACTGTTTCATTTCCTGTCATTTTGAAATCAAGTAGCCTTTATGCTTGAATGACCTCATTTGATAATCCACGTTTTAAGCGCTGCAACTTATCAACAGAAAATCCATCGTTCCTCTTCTTTACCTTGTCTGGCAGCCCCACCTTGTCGACAGGGGAGAGACAGATGGGACTTCCACAACTTTGCTCCCACGTGTACTCCCTTATAAATAATTAGAGCTAGAAGGTACTGAAGTAAAGTTGGAGGAAGAACAAAAATGCTGCCTGACAGAGACAACCTTTAGCGGTTTAAAAATCCTTCCAGAGAGAGAGAGAGCACTTACAACTGGATGAGGCGAAGAGCCAAGTTCTAAAGACTCTAACTTTTATGCCCTTTTATGGAGAGAATGATGTGGAGGCGAGATAAGGGTGGAACAATTGGTCCATTTAAATTTGTAAGCCAAATTTTCTGCCCGATTTAAAAATTGTATTGTGAAAGAGAGATCGAGGGGCAGAAATAAAAAGGGCAAAACGCATTCCAGAGCTTCGTTGGACAAGATCATGAGAAAATGTTGTTTACCTCGTTAAGTAGGAATAGAGTGGCTGTTATTTGAATGAACGGACTTTTCCCTTTTTTAAATGCACTCATCACCAGTAGAAGGCACGTCTCCAAAGCAAGGCAACACCTATGACTGCTTTCTGTGTCAGTAAACAGTACGAAGTAAACATTTACAATGTCCTGCTTCTGAGTGGAAAAAGTTTTGAAGCTATACGTTAGTTACGAACGACGATGGACACGACCACTAAGAAGCCTCGGCAATCCATCATATAACTATTCTGCCCCTCACACTACAGCAAAGCCCAGTCTGTAGGAAGCGCCTCTCAGTTGGCAACAATGATCAAGCGGTTAAAAGGAGTCTAAAATCCTTCGATTCTGTTTGAAGGAAGATTTACTGGTTTTGTCCAGCTCGTCTTCAGCAAACGCTCTCCTGATGAAAGTGCCACTGCTCCTATTTAGCGGTGTAGACTCAATTTAACATTGTCTAGTTGTTTATTGAAGTTCCTTTCTCCTACTTAAGACATTGCGGAGGAGCTGGGGATTTAATGGTGTGGCACCGTAAATGCTTCCGTGTGTAGTGTTGCTCCGGTTCTTAGTCTCTTCCCCAAATCTCCCATTTTTAATCTAAAAGACAAGAACGCGAGAAGGACAGTTGCACACTAATTTTTTGGATAAAAAAGTAGAAGCCAGATTTCTTTTTCTCTTTGGGCATTGTCAATAAAGGCAGGATTTTTAAGGTGCCGTGGAGGCTCAACTTTAAGATGGAATCAAATAAGATGGCTTAAATTTGTTTATTATCCACATGTCTACAAATTTATGGTACCTTGCGGTTTCAAGGGGACTGCAACGCAGACGGTTCGATACAATCAATTGTAATAAAAAATTAACGATCTTGTGTCACATGTATGTGACGCTGCAAGAGAAAAAATTAAAATTGATGTAATGTAGCAAGAGGAAAGAAATTAATCAACTATTCGATGCAATATGTTTCTTTGCAATTCTTTTTATACCAAATATGGCGCAGCTTAAGAATTTGGAGCACACTGTCACAGCCAGCTTTCTCGATCCCCTCCACCGTCCACTGGTTCGCCGCTTTTTATTACAATATAGTGAACAAAAAAGAAACTGACGTGCATCAAGATATTGGGATCTTCAAACATGGTAAATTAGACATGCTGATTGACGGGATACCAAAATTTTAAGTGGCAATCAGCTTCAATTACAGTGTTCACTGAAAAAAACCCGTGCATTTTTCCTTTTTTGTAAAAAGTGCATTTGCTTCAATATGGCTGGGTCATTTATGGCTCTGATAAATGACCGCTCAGGCCGATATTTTACGACTCAATTAAACAGAAATGGTCATAAAATGAGTTGCCAATATTGCTTCTAACAAAAAACAGAAAAATAAGGATATCATTCTTTTTTGTGCTGAAGTATTGCTCTTTGAACAAACGAAGGCCCTGATTGGTCGACTTTATGGAGGACAACGTACAGGTGACTCGGTTGACCAATCAAAAGCACCGTCAACAAATATCTTAATTTATGGTGAAAAAATAACAAATAGGGGAAGAGTCAAGTTCTTGAATCATTTTTAATTGCAGTCCCTTGCCGTGATGTGTGTAAAAAACGAATCAGCGCAAAATGTTAGTCTAACCTCACGGAGAGATTTGATTGAAGCTTGTTGAGTGGACTCGACTCCAAACCCCGCGGAACTTTAATGCTAAATATGCTGTGCAGCAATGGGAGAAAGCGCGGCAACAGCGAGTTGGCTTTGAGACCAATTCTTACAATGAACGGGAGCAGGATGAGCTGGACTGTCTCAAGAGTAATCATCAACCGTACGCTTCTTAAAAGCCGAAAATAAATGAATATTCGTGATTGAAGGCATTTTGAGCACATCCTTTTGCAGATTAATTCAACAAATATGATTCCCAGATCCAGAGCCTTTGCCTACTAGACAGCTATTTTGGTATGCAAGACGAATTAATGAGAAGTTTCTTGCCCACACATGGAGACGTGTTTAGCTCTTGGTACCTCTGTGTATCATGGACGCCATTGATAGCACCACCTTATCCTGGCCATTTACCGATCTTTTCCTCCCCTTTCAACAATGGGGATGACTTATCAGTGAAAATTTTGAGTCAGAATGAACTTCTTTGTTCAGATGCTTTAAAGCGGTTGGGTGATGCTTGAGCTACCACTACGTTATACAAACGAAAAGCGCCTTTCATTAGCATTTTGGGCATATCAAAGACCTTTCCCGATTGTCCATTAGAGGTGGCAAAGGGTGAAAATAGATGGTGACATGTTGAAAACGAAGGTCATGGAAGTAGAGCAAAGTCAACTGTTTTCTCCCTCAAGTGACCAACGCCTCCTCGATTTCATGTTAGCAGAAGGCATTGTGCAGCACTCGGAGCGTCTTGGTCACCATAGGCAGGACCATAGGCCATCCAATAAAACAAATTAGGAGACTCCACTGATTAGGTAGATGATTTATGACAGAATCATGACTAAGGCTTGCCTGGACAACGTTACGTTACTACAGGGGGACAGTTTTTGATGATGTATGTTAGGCGGTAGTTTTTATGATGACCACTGTTGACAACTTAGTGATTGGAGATGGATTTGGCAGATACGTATGTCTCCAGTTCCTATCGAGGCATACCTTTTGGCACTGTAAAGTTTATAGGGTCTCCCCCAAAATGACTTCATTTGGTCAGGTCTGGAGCCGCTCTGACCCCTATACGCCATGTTGGAAAGCCTGATTTAGTCTCCGATTCAGATTGACACCGATCTCACGACCCATGCGTTTGATGGCCTACCGTCCCGATTGAAAGACAGCAATTTGGGTAGGAGGAATAAAGGCAACATGCGGCTCTTTGAGATTCCATGTTGTGGTAAATAACACCGTTTCTAAGGCAAATATTCCCATGACTGGCAAGTGGCGTATGTAATTCGCTTGCTGTAATGTCTCGTCTAGTCGGGAGCCTCATAAAACAAGGAAACAGCGCCTCTTTGATGCTGTTGATAAGAGAACCATAACTTCAAGGATGCGCAGGAACGGCTAAGATACGTCATTTATGGGAAAAATATCCGATTTCTCCTTTTTTTCCAAAAAGAGTGAGTTAATGGCTACCGTTGATGGTTCTTCAGGCATCGACTACGACGTGGTAGTCGGTGCCGTAGACCGACTTATCAAAATGTGTGCAGAGGAGAGGCGCTCGAGGTTAATTCACCCTTGAATGTGCATCTAATTATCCAATGCTTCCCTCCCCCTGGCCAATCCTGCTGCCCTTAACCTTTGCCCTGCCTTAATGCGGCTCAGGAATGGGGTCTAGTAAAAAATGCAACAGTTTTTGGGGAAGGCATTGACAACAAGCAAGCAAACATGTAGACGCGATGGAGGAAAGCGCATTGGAAAATGTTGACCCGATTCGCTAAAGAGGATGTTTCCTGGGATATCGCTACGGTGGAAGACTCATTAGAAAATTAATCCTTTCAAGAGAATTTTCCCAACATAAAACGGACCAATCACTTCACGCAAGGAAGAGTCGTCCTGCAGGTTAAAACTAAATATCGACATTCAACATGGAGACAAGGACCTCACTTCCTTTCCGCCCCATAGAGCGCGTAAGCCAGGGGCCACAAGGTATACGTACGTGACGGGTGACTGGTGAAAGCGCAAGGCGGTCCCAATCTTGTGTATTTATAACACACTGATTGGCCTTGGTCCAACAAGTGACCATTGCTACGCAAGACTGCCAGTTTTAAGGTTCTTTGGAATGTTTTAGAGGAGCTTCCAGAAGCGAGACCCTCTCCTAACAAATATAAACTGGTTTTTTTGCCGTATAAAAAGTTCCAACATCGAGGACCACAATTGTAACACGTAGCTTTGAGAAAGCACGCATATATACATAAAATTACAAGGTAATTAACTTATTTTAAGCAAAAATTCTGTCCTTTTTTGCTAAGTTCAATCAAGTCTGTTCGCTAACAGGCATTTCATTGCCACATTAAGCGAAAATGCAAGTCTAACGTTTCCTGAGAAATGTTAAGGTAATAAAAGTCTATTTTTTTATGTAAACATGAAGAGTTAAAATTCAAGACAAGCTTTTCCCTTCCTACTTCTCCTCCTCCCTCCAGCCTTCCCGATAAGATTTCGTAAATTTTTTAAACGTGCTTACAACTGAACAATCTTTCAAAATAACTTAAAATTTAATAAGAAAATTTTCACTCGTGGATACTTGTCTCCACGGGAAGAAGTTGCATATATGTTGGCACTCAAGTAACTTTTCACTGGTTTTTTACCCGCTGCAATGGAAAAAGAAATAATAAAAAATTTCATATCTACCTCAAAATATTCACCTTTCCAATACTAAATTGAAGAGGGAAAAAGCTCTGTCTCCAGCATATTTTGCCTCCAATTCACTCTTCTTCTTCTTCTTTAAACTGCAGTTTTATGGGTAAATTCTGTCAAATTTTTAGTTTAGGTAAAAATAATCACCTGGAGGAAGAGCATTCAAGCAAATGGGAAGGATGCGGTAGGGCATTCTCTCCCTCACACCGTCGCAGGGCTCTAAGTGGACATCGTCTTTCGGACCACTTATGTAACAATATTCCGGATGTAGCGAAGGCTCTTGTCTCCAGTCCAGTCTTGATCTGTCCCGTCTGTTCCCACAGCGGGCGCTTTCATTGCCCACTTTAGAGTTGTGCAATTTTCTATCGGTGAGTCAACAATCCTGAATGCTTTCCAATACACACGCGAAGGAGGCGATGGAGCACTCTTCCATACAGGAGATGGCAGGCGTCATATGCGTGTGGAGTGGGTAGAGGGTGGATTGCTTGAAGGCAGCTAATGGATGTGCGCGTTCGCTTAATGGTATAGTACACCCCAGGACCAGTCAGCCAGTTGGTCAGCTGCCCAAAAATCTTTCCCCAAGTTGCAAAGCTTGAAAATCAATTCGCGAACCCACTAATACCTGTTTGTCCGCTTTCCACAACTTTCCTTTCCCCGTTGATTGACACGTCAGTTCTCACTCGTACACAATTCTTCAGCAGTCTTTGCGAAGGATTTCCCGCTGCGTTCCGCTGATTCGCCCCCTGCAGCTGCTATTTTTGTATGAATACTTGGGAGATCTTTAGTTCCTTGGGGACAGTAGGGTTTAAGCTAACAGAAATCTTGCATAAAATACACCTAAGAGTGTCCCCTCAGTAGGAATAATTCCTTAAACCCAGTTGCATCCACATTGAGGCCATTGAAAGTGCCAAAAACAGGTCATCAGGGTTCTAAGAGGATAGCCAAAACCACCTTTTACCGACCCGTCACTTTTTCTTTCTTGAAGCCGTTCATCACCACAAAGTCGGAGGCTTGTGCCTCTAGATAAGCCATCCGCTTTTCAGCAAATATACCTACTGATTCTTTCTGTGAGTGAACTGCCGTTGATGGACCTTTCACAGTAGCCATGGGTCGGGTTGGCTCAACTAGCCTAAACACCTTAAGTGGCAAACCCTTCTAGATAGTCAAAGCTAGTTTTATTAAATTAGCAGCACTTTGGCAGCTACTTAAATTTCTTGTCAGTAGGACATCCTTCAGTTATCTTAGAAGATTGAAAGTTTCTTATCTCTTCAGTTAACTTCTATTTTATCTGATAGAATCCTACTTCTGCTTTAACTTTTTATTCTTGACACAATCAAAAGGTGAGTGTTTACACTCAGTAAGATCGCGCGATGAAGGGGATGTTGGTGGAGGTGTTTTTTGGCCCACTTAGTGTTTAAGGCTTGCTGGTAGTGTGTTGTGCGCGCAGTCCAAACCATCGTGATTGTGAAGTCAACGCAACCTATTTATCATGATTCTGGGGGACTGTTCCACCCGGTCGGCTGGCTGCGGTATGGTATGACAAGCAGCAACACCGCGATTTATGTTAAGTATGGGATTACCAAAATCGCCCACTATCGTATCTACCACTAATAATGTACTTTCTGCCTCTCTCCTTCCCGGATGAAATGCCTTGTTGGAGAATTTAGCATTAATCGGGGATTTTATTACCCTTTTACCTCTTTTCGCCTCTATTTAGACGACCTGGGAACACGAATTCTTTTGCATTTGTCGAGTGTTGGATTACTTACGCAGCGTCTTTTTCCTTTTACATAACTAAGGGATTGGGATTTGGTCAATTTAAACGAAATAAAGCATTTCAAGTGAATCCAGAGCTGTTTCCATGATTGTCTAGTGAGTCTCACTCTACTGACTAGTTGCATGAACGTCGCGTGCTGGTCTGCTTAACGTCAATCAACCCTTCTCGTAAATAGTGGTCTTTTTAAAGGCCATCACCCTGATGGCGTCTCAGGCTACTCGAAGTCCCGGTAAGTCAAGACAGTGGTACAACTCGTTGATTTCCTATAGCCTACAGCGCAAAACAAGGCTTTTATTACCGTTTTTTGTTAAAAAAGTAAGCCGGATTATTAAAAGAGAAGTGAGGCGCGCCAAAACCTTTCCGCATGGAAAGTTGCAGCAAGAGCACTCCTCCGTATTGACAGTGGCCTTGCTCACGACACGACAGCCAATCACAGGCGTCCGGGGCAAAAGAATGACCAGATATGGGCTCTACAATAAAGCACAGTCACTGTCCGGAGGTGGCGCCCCCTGATTGGTTTTCAGCCAACAACTTACTATATATGGTAGTATCCCGAACATAGCTTATGACTCAACTAGAGTGCAAAGTTTTTATCAGGTTGTACAGGTTGATTGCTACATTCCCCCAAAAGCCCCTTCGCAGTGGATTTTTTCCTGTGTAGTGAATAGTTCTACACCAATGTCTGTCTTGATCACCTCTCCCCGTACGAAAAAAATCGACCTCCTATCAAATAATCCCTCCAATCATGAACATGGGGAAAATTTGAGGGTGAGATAAGGAAAAGGGATTTGTATGCCCTGAAAAAAGATAATAATTTCGGTCATGGTGAGAAAAGGGAAACTTTTGGTTCTGATTGGTCAATCGGTGATTGATCAGCCTCTCTCCTTTTCGTTGGAATGTAAGTCTCCCAGATGCCAACGCAACTACATCGCCGTCATAACTGACCGATATAAAATCTTCCCATTTTTTAAATTAATGTTCCTCCTAAACACCTCGTCCGTCCTCTCACCCTCACCCCTTCTCCTCTCTCTGTCTTTCTCTCTCTCTCTCTCTCTCATTTATTGGCCCCAAATAAATGCGCCATTTGTGTGGATGTGGGTGGGTGTGTGCGTGTTTATGTCTTGGAAAAATAGAAGGGACATAAATTGCCCCGGGCTTCAGTAAACTGCTATTAGGAGGGCACATTCGCCTGGTTATTTCCTGCTCTAATTGCCTTGCCTTGGACTTTTGTCATATATAGCCCCTAAAATGCTCGAGATGAGTCAACAGTTTTTGACGTTTTGACGGTCAGGCTAGAGAGAGAGCGAGACCGAGGCCTGGATGTTCCTGTATGTCTGCTGGCTTTTTTGGAGGCTGACCAACTCTGATAGGTGAACGATCGGCCGCAATAAACTCCTCTTTCCTCAAATTGCTGTAGATGGGTAACTCCACAAAGAGGCGAAGCGAGAGGCTTAGGTTTTCGCGCCAGTCTTGCCTCCATCAAATCTATCTAAAAGATGGAGCATGAAGAAGAGGAAGAAGAAAAGTTCAAAACAGGCCAACATACATCACAGTTATCATCCAGCTATGCAAGAACTTTTCGCTGTAGATAAATGACGCGTTGAAGGGCGGAGGACGATTGCTGGGAGGAGCGAAGCAGTGGAAGAGAACCAACCCACAAAGCAGCATTGTTCACAGAAGAGGCACCTCTGATGTGGATGTTTGATTCTTCGTAAACTTACCCCATAAAAATGTCACACTCAAGACCAATTTGCCAGTTGCCTCCAGTTCCATGTTCTACAAGGATGCAATTAATAACTCAAGTGACATCATCCCCGCAACGGTCTCTGCAATGTGGAACAAAAAACTTCACCTCCTTTCTTCTCCTTTTGGCTGACGGAAATCTGGATCGATGAAAATGCAGTATTTTTGCCTTGCATCGGGAAAGGTGCCCTGTGGAAGACTTCGTCTTCTCTCCAGGGCGTGGGGAACGATTAAATTTTCTCGGCCAGGAGATTGGTCCAAGATAGATTCAAACGCGTCGCTGTTAGAGACATCGCTTTGATTAGTTCGTTTTCATGATGGATAGAAAGAACTCGACCAGTCTGGAGCGGTACCGCATCAGGAAGGTCATATAAGTGGAACAAGTGGTTCTGCCATAACTACTGCATGCGTCTGAATCAAGTGTCTTCATTGTTCCTCAAGTGGATTATTTTTTGCAGCACCAAATGAACTCAAAAAGGACCAGCGAGTAACTAGAAGAATGCCTAAAACCTGTAAGAGAACGATATCACTTTAAAACCCTTGGCGTCATTGGCCTTCTGGCTCCTCCTCATTCTTTTCGTTTCCCGCCTCTCTTTCCCTGTCCTGAGCATTTCCCTTCCCTTCTCTCTACTTTTTTCCTCATTTTCGAACAGTGAATTCAGTGACTGCAACTAACAACCATCGGTTAATTTCCCCCTCTTTTGACCAGAGAAAGGAGGCTATGCAATAAAGTAACGCTTGTTTAAATAGTGCGCACAACTAAGTGGGCATTTTAAGTCATCAGGGTTTCTGTTTCCTAATCTGCGTTCTGTAGTACACTAGCGCAGTCTCCTAGTCTCTCCTAATGCTGTCAAGAACTGAAACCTCGTAAGAAATGGGCAAGTAAATTGGACCTGTCTTTTATTGACAGCTGACGGGTGGCTTTAAAAGCCACTCTTTGTTGATCACTTGTGAAAAGAAATGACCCCATAGGTACTACTTCGTCTCCAGACTATTCAGGCAGTGCGTCTCGCATATCATTAAGCCATTTGCAGAAGGTCAAAGGACAATTGCAACTGACATACCTGGTTCGTCTTTGACGCGAAAGTGGTCCTTAATGGGAAGATAGAAGGGCTGAGAGCGCTTCACCCAATCCACCGAATTGTCACGTTTTCCATCTACCTGTCAGGTAACTAACACCCTTCTCTTCATGACAGATGGGGCATACAAATGGAAAACAAAAAAAACAGGCAGCATTTAAAACCGTTTTTACTTTTGCTTTTTTCTCTGAAAAAGCCAATTTTCTCAAAACAGCTGGTAGCTTATTTGACCTTCAGTCGTCACTGCGATTTTGGGCCAGTCTGCCACTATTCAGCTAAGTTCTCACCGGCTCCAGACAATTCACTGAGGTCACGGGAAAAATAAATCCTTTAACACGCGTCCAAAACTTTAAAATCATTCTTTTTTTTTGATTTGACATAGGGAAGCGAAGGTAAGCCAAGTCATGTCGTCTCGCCTCGTTTCTCCTCCCGTCGCCCCACCCCACTTCACCTACATCGCACAGTCCGCCTCGCCTGCCCCTCTTAATAGCATTGCAAATTCCTTCCTCCTTTTTTCTCTCTCCTGTTTTTTTGTTGATGGAAGGCTTCAGGCGATGACGGAGGCAAATATAGCCGAGCACTTTTTCCTCCTCCTGTGTATTAGGGTGATTAGAAGCTAAGGAGATCTGCATAAATTCATGTCTTCTCCCTAACATGATATTGAATGATGGCTTTGAGAGGCGGCTTTAGAGATCGAAAGATAAAACGGTCCATTTTTGGCATCTGGCTATTAGATGGTGGCAACAACATATCGAGGTTGTTATCGGGGCGGCATCAACTTTTTATCACCATTCCAACGCTAAGAAGGTTTACAGCTGGCTTTTGTCTCATGGTTGCCGAGCTTTTCGGCTTACTCCTTGTTGGTCATGCGAACAGATTGGATTCGTCTAGGGACTGTTAAAAAACACTGATCCTGAGGATGCGGATGCGCGATCTCCAAGTCTGAAGCATGCGTTAGGAGGAGGCAACGACCAGCCCGAATTTGGGAAGATCCCAATCACCATCCAAAGGTCCTAGCAATTCAATTTGGCCAAAAATGTATTTAAATAATTTCTCTGTTTTAATTAAGCTGCGCTCTCACAGCTCGACTTGGTACGCGTATGTGTTTACGAGCGGTAGCGATAACTCTCCACTGTTTATTTGTCTAGGATAGGTAAATAGTGAATAATTTATGGGTTTATTTTATGCGCCATAACGAATAATAAACCTCATATTCCTTTTTGCTTGCAGTTCACACAAACTGTGGCATAGTCGAGCTCTTTGTTTAAATGTTTTTTTACTCGTGCGGTGCCTTCAACATCTACTGGTGTTCGGCTTATACTTAACGATGTTCTTGGGGAAAAGCATTTATAAGAAATATGTTTTTTTGATTAAGCTGTAGAGCAATCAAAAGTTAACAGACATTTATTAGGTTAACTTCAACATTGAATAAGATCAGATTATTAGAAACTAGGTATTTTCCCTTCTTCTCCAAGGTTCACATTACTATTTGAGGGAAATGCTTCGTTCAAAAAGACAAGGAGGGAACATTTAGAGGAAATTTAAAACAGCTTTGATTAATTTCGTGTAGGTAAGTTATTTTTTTCCTCGGACGCAAAACTGTCACGAACTCCAGGGGTTATAATCTTGATTGGTCGGGCGATTGCCCAATCGCCACACAGTCTTTTGAATGTTTTGTTAGAATATCAAGTCCCGACGTTTGGCTTGCCCTTCACTCGGTCACTTACCTGCACCGAGTGGCAAGTGAACCCGGCATCACGGCTTCCACACTGTTCACTGGTTACAGGGAAAATTTACCCCAAGTCAGTCCGGTCCACCTGTATTTCATGCTACAATGGCCCCAAAACGCCACAAAAGGGTGCATTCTCTGCCTTAACTCAGTCCGATTGTTTTGTTTGGCCAATTCGGATTGGACGAACTATAAGAAAAAAGAGAGGAAAAGCTCGGAAGATTTTTCAGTAAATCTTGTCAACTTCTCACTCCTGGCAATGTCATAGGATGAAGTTGGGCTCGAGCAGAGCATTAATAATGCATGTACAGATGGGCTGACAAGTTGTCAAGAGAGGTGGATGAAGCGATGGCAAAGTTCATGCCGTCATAGCTGCATCTTGTGTTCTTCCCCATTAGGGAGGGGGAGACGGTAGGAAAAAACGTGAAGGAAGGATAAAATACACGCACACACATCTGCGCACATTTGAGCACTTAAAGTGAGTCTCTGGCGCCGCAGAAAGTGAAAGAAGAAAAATACTACACACATACCCAAATTACTTCTCAGAGTAAGTTTTGAAACCGTTTCATCTAGGCCTCACTTCAACGCATGTATGTGTGTGCGCACTTCGTTTAGTCGGTTAAAGAGCAATGTAGCAGGCGAGGGAATACAAGGTGAGAGAAATGTCTTCCGCAATTTCCCCGTCTTTTGTTTGAATTGTCATTCCAATACGGGGAATGCGAAATAACTTTTCCTGTGTGTGCACCACGAGGCAAACAGAAGCATCCACTCATTGTCCACTCCACGCTTCTAGGGTTCGAAATATTTTGACTTCTCTTGAGAGAATTTGGCAGGTGGGGCTTACATAAAAACAAAATGATTCCTCTATGTACCTCAAAGACGGGCATATAACTCGTCTTCTTCCTAGACCCCACCTAAAACATTCCGGACAACCGGAAGTAAATGGTCAATGGGAAGAGGAAGATGAAAACTCTCATCTCCCCTGAACTTCTCCTGGTACTTCCCAGACTTCAAGCGGTTATCACCTAGTCTTGGTATTTGACAGTCACATGACAAACGCATCACCATAGAAAAGAAGAATAATAAAAGTCCAAAAGGAAGTGGGGTGATAAGAAGACCAGACATTTGTTTGGATGCGCCTGTTCGATGGAAGGCGGGCAGACTGAATCGGTCTCGTGGCCGAGACGGCACCATCGGTTCCGGTGGTGGAGGGATTTAACAACACTGTCTTCCCCTAAGGTCTGTTTAAATTTATGATAAAAGAAAGGTGTCATTGTTCATTGGCTACTACAGTTGGCGTAGATGACACGAACAATCATACCATTTTGGCAGAGTATCCTGAAGGAATGTAACTGTATAATTTCCAAGGCGGTCAACTTATCAGACTAGATGATAACTTAACCGAAGTCGAACACAGTAATTGAAGAGCTCACATAGGCTGTACAACCAAATAAGACGCGTTATTCACATTGAATTGACTAGATGCGCACTCACTTTCGTGGTCATTTCGCCTCCGTTGTAGACTGGTGACCTCTCAGGTCACCTAGCCTCAAGGGAGAAGTCAACCACAATCGACACCAAACGGCAGGGTGAGGGAGCGAGACGAGGGCCACAGATGGAAGAGGCCCGGAAGCAATGCAAATTTTTAAGGAGGACAACATTTGAGCATAGAATGGACAAATTTCCTATTCAGGTATGTTAAGCTTCCCTTGACTTAACTGCCTGCAATCCACTGCAACGTCTCTTTTCTGATCTGTTGGGCAGCTGTGAAGTATTCCTTCAAGTATTTTTATTCGAAAAAAGGAATTTTTCACTTTTCTCACAAAATAATATTTAACTATCGATAGGTAGTTTTTTAGGCACTTATGTGAAATGGAGGGAGCGAAACCTATCACTGTCAAATGTTAACA
This sequence comes from Taenia multiceps, assembly GCA_001923025.3. Taxonomy (NCBI): domain Eukaryota; kingdom Metazoa; phylum Platyhelminthes; class Cestoda; order Cyclophyllidea; family Taeniidae; genus Taenia; species Taenia multiceps. The sequence goes on along the minus strand of CM010311.1, from coordinate 37,496,631 downwards.
GTTTTTTCCTTTCCAGGTAGATGTCAAATTTATTGATTTGCAAAAAATCTGTGACTTTCAAGGCCCAAGCCCAACCGCGCACCACAGGGAAGAAAGCGAGAGAGAAAGGAAAGAGTAAGCTTGCACTAAAAATTTACGACGAATTTATTTTCTTTCTCTTTTTGCCACCTTAAATTTTTACAGACGATAAGTTTTGCCCTCCTGCAACTCCATTTTCGCCTCCGTCGCCGACACAACCGCCCCCTCTGCCTCCGCCTTTTGGCGTATGCGTAAGGTTCATCTCTAGTTGTTACATTTCCAATTGTGATTTGCGCATGATTAGTGCGCACTCACCTGTGACTTGGCGCCCAGAGAGCTCGATCAAGGTTGCCTTAACAAAATCAGGGCTTCTGACTCTGTGGTCTCACACGTTAGCTTGTCTTCACCTTTTTCCACTACTTTCACCTCCTCCTAAGACGCAACAACAATGTGTCCAGGGAGATGACTCACTGTGATTACGGTAGTAGGCAATCACGGCATCCACCTACTAACTCACTCATCCACCAACAGCCTCGCCTGAAGGCCAATCCTGCCATGTAGGCACGCCAATTACTCACTGTTGGGACTCACGCTGACCTTTGTGCCTCCATTTTAAAACAACAGGAAATAAAATTGTACCAAAGTCTGCAGAATTTAAAGGTTAATTTGATTTTGTTGCATACACAACTATTAATGACAGAAATGGCGCTCTAATTGTGTTTTCGTATCAGTGCACTGCCTTCGTTCCTTTCAGCCACGGGGGACCTGATTTCTCGGAAAATCTCTTGCCAATCAGTCAAGAGTCAAATGCACTTAATCTTTTATGCCAAGTCTAAGGTCTTGTCAGTTTCGGCTGCCATCATGACGCTACAACCCTCCCAACTTGTTACTTTTCTTTCTACCCTTCTTGATTGCAAAGCAATAAACAATTATTTTCAGACTGCTGCATCTTATTATCTCTAAAGGCAGATCCTAGCTTGCGGACGCTGTTACCTACTTGTTCAGCCAATAAAAGCGGCTACCCAACCAGGCGCGGGAGTTGGTAACAGAATGTAAGATATTTTGCCCTCCAAAGCAGCAAATTTTTAAAATTAATCAGTAAACAGAGGTAGTGAAAAAATCTCCTCAATTGTTTTTTCCCTCATTCGCCAAATTTTTTGCTGTCTCCTCCTTCTTGGTTGTATCCATCTCATTCCACAGGCTTTTCTTACCTGAGGGAATTTGATGTCCCCCTGAGTACTTCTCTTTTTTAATCCTTTTTCCTTTTTTCCTCAATTACATAGATTCTTCAGTGGCTGCAGTTTTTGTCTACCACCGTCTTCGTTGCGAGATCACTAACACCCACACCCCTCCCCAATCCAACTCAGAACTTCTGTGCGCAGATAACACATTCTTTCAGACTGGCGTCGCACTTCACCTCCTGGACTAACCTCTTTTTGGGGAATGTCCTGGCCCGTAAAAGAAACACCCTTCCCAACGCCCCCTTTCCCCTCATTCACCCCAAAAAAATGTGTCTTCTCACAGCAGAAAATTTAACTCAGGAGATTTAAGCGCTCGAACACCCACCCCGTCCAGACGGAGTTAGCGCTCAGTCAAGTATGAAGTGGTAAATTTTTTTGCTGTAGTATTCCTGTACTGTATCGACGCCTCCACTTTCGCTCCTTCTCCCTCCCCACGCACCCACAAACCACTCCACTACTACACCATCACTCCGTCCGCTTCAAAGCCAAACAAACACACATACGCACACAAAAAACCATCATCTTTTTCCCACGGGTTTTACAATATCTTTTTCCCGTCTGGTTAAAAAATGAAGGGAGGGGAGATGGTGAGCAAGATGCTTAAATGGCGTAAAATTTGTTAACTCTCACCACTTTTGGAGCAAAAACCTGGTAGCAATGCAGGCATTTTTTTGTAAATTAAATCATTTTTTGGGGTGGAGGAGAGGAAGATGCAGAGTTAGATTAAATAAAGTGTAATTTTTAAAGATGTTTCTCTCTTCCCTCATCCTTTCCAATCGCATTCTATCCCAAAGTGACGATTTCTACAAAGGTGAACTCCGATACCCCAAAGTCCTTCTTGACGTTAGCCGATTTACCAGTCCTAAATGTCCTGGCTGTGCCTAAAGAAGAAGAGTTGCCTAAGACAATTTTCATTACAAATTGCAAGGATGAGGGCCCTTCCCAGGGTCACGCCCCATTGTGCGATGCATTAATAGAGCCACTTCTGAGGAGTGATGTCCCATACCAGATAAGGATTTATGCCATAAGATGGATCCCGAATCGAGGGGAAGGTGTGGCGGAAGGCGGATTGGTGGGCGACTACCGGCGTCATGGTGATTCCATTCTCCGCATATTTTGATTGGCCAAGCACGTCTTAATGACCTTGCACTATGGAGCCTCCTCATAAATGGCAGCTTTTAGTATCCATCGTTTATTTCAAAGCGTCAAGAGTACACAAATGTAAGATAGTTGGACCATGAAGTCAACGAAAGAAATTGAGAAGCCCCTACACCTCGAAATATTGTCCAGTTCTGAGTCACTTTTCCCAATTATTCGGCCAGAATAAGAATGCCTCCTCAGCGATACGTTAATAAATTCCTCTTTCCATATTAAAGGAGTTTTGATCATCAGCCAATGGTATCAGCAAAATCAGAAAGCTTTGTAGGCTTTTAAACCTAAGTTGCACATTATTTTTCATAGATAACTCCCCCACCCAATGATAAGGCAGCGAATTCAAGGTCACACAAGTTTTCTCAACCCCTTTTTAACTCATTTCGGCATAGATATCAATAATGTTACAAATTTATGAGTTGAGGCTGGTGAAAATTGCATAGAATTTCCATATTTCAAAAGTAAACTTCACTAAATAAATTGTTCCAAGTTGTTTTCTTCCTATTCCTCTCCTCCAGTTTGGTGAGATTATCCTCTGGCCAAGTTAGTTGATGTGGTCAAAACCACAGGGGAGGTAGTCTCTATAATTCATTTACAGCGAGAGCAGAGAGGATGAAGAGGGTAAAAAAAATATGTGTACACTATTTACTTCTCATCTCATAGTGGAGTGAGAATGAGAGAAGGGCTTAATTTAGGGGGAAAAGTGCGTAACACAGGGGTTTCACCTGGATATGTCATGTGTCATGCCAGTGCATCATAAGCAAGGTCACCAAAATGTGGAATCTTGAGGCGACTGACTAGTCAATTGCTTCTGGAGGGAATCATATTTGCATTTTGAGGAACTTCAGTCGTGCCAATCACCCGGTAGGCAATATATCAACCAACAGGTTGACAGTCAAATAAGCCTTCATTGACTGACTATTGCCTTTATCAAACTCCCTACCTCCCTCCCTTTTCTTGGTCAATCTGAGCAGAAAGATGATTGTTGTAAGAGTCAGAGGGCAGTTTGGTGGAGATGCATGCCATGCCTCCTACACATGAGGACGGCTTTCAGTCACATCTCATGTCTTCAATCGCAGCTCCCCTCTTCACTCCACTCCCATATTACCACTCTGTAGCTTTTGTCCGCATCTCACACACACAACTCCTGTTGTTTGGCAGTCGCACAATTTCGTCTTTCACACTGGTGGTTCAAGTGTTCCTGTTTATCCCACGTCTGTGTACATGTTTATGTGGCGTTTCCACCACCCACCAGCCTCATGTCTACGTGCAGCTTGCACGTGGTCGTCAAGTCAGCTCTACCTACCTGAGGGAAACAGCCAGGGAGAGGTGGGGGAACGGGAGGAGAGGGGTAAGGAGAGAGGTTTTGAGGGGGTTTCCGCGAGCAGCTCTCGCCTTAGTGAAGCGCGAATGGTGCTCCTGTGTGCCTCGACTTTCAAACTACCCCTCTATAATAGCGATTTGTAGATTTCCTTCCTCGATTCTGGTCTTTAATGGCTATCCCCACCACACATTGGTTAAATAGCCCTATGCCACACATAAGACGCGTATATTTTCTCATTCAAATCACACTTTTGAAATGTTTTACACCTAATTATGGTGACACTAATATGCTTCATTAAGCAACTGTTCAACTGATCTTATTACCTTTGGAAATGCTGTTAGTAGTGAAGGATACAACACCTGAATGTATTCCAATTAAAGTCGTCTATATTCCTAACCCTGCCCCCTCCCCACTTTCATACTTATCGAAGAAGTAGTAGTACTTTTTTATTCTGAAAAAGATGGAAAGTCTAGAGTCCTCTGAAACATTATTATTTCATTTTGAAAGAAACAAAAGTATCAATGATTGGGCAAAATCTCTACAAAATAGAGTTCTTACCGATCCTTTGATTTTTTGAAATAATTTTAGAGTTTTGAATTGTTTTGAAAAGAGAACTGAAACAGTGGACCGTATTTCGTTATAAATCGGTATTTATATGCGCGTGCGACAAGCGTGGCGCCTGTTACTTCTCCGACTCTAGGGTATCAAGGGTGAGGCCTTCCACGCCGACGTCTCAGCTTGTTGGCTAACAGGTATGAACAAGCTGAGGGGCGAGGGAGAACGAAGAGGCCATGGTTAACCGAGTCCTAGCCTCGCGTGAACACAGTGGAAACATGACCTTTGCTTCACCGCACAGAACCGATCTGGGGGGTGAGCACTTTAGGATGTCCTCGTGGCTCACTTTAAACAATTTTAAAGTAATTTCTTAAAGTTATCTCATCGTTGAAAGGCATCAAAAAAGATAAAATAAAGGTTTTTAAGGAGCCAGTGAAGATTATTTATCCTACAATTTCCTTCCCTTCCCATCTCCAAAACAGTTTTTTCCCTTACGAGATCAAAATTTTACTAATTTGTGTTTGGAATGAGGCATTTTTTAACCCCTTTAATTCACTCCTTTTTGAGGACCTGTACGCAGTAATTATACGTGATTAATAGCCTGTCACAGTCATTAATTGTGAGTGAGACCTCATCTCGGCTCCCTAGGCATCCGTTGCAGCAATAATTAAGCAGTGATTTGAAGACTTTCCTCCATTACCGGGTTGCTAGTTATATCCTAGAAAGTTGTGTCGGCAGCAGAAAAAATTAGAGACGAGGAAGACAAGGTATATCTAGTCCGCAGATTAATGTATGTGTTCTTCATGTCAAAGGGGATAAAAAGGGCTTTTTAAGGGCTTGCATTTGCCGTTACCATGTTGACTTGGCAACGCTAAGGTGTAAAGAATGGAGAGGAAGGCAACAATTAGTAGGACTAGTGGACCTCTGACATGCCTGCCCTCCTGAACAACTGTTCCCACCAGGTGGCCCCGAGTATCAAAGCCATTCACAAACCTCAGAGAGGAAAATGAGAAAGTGAGTCACTTTTTTTCTCGACCGGTGTGGGATCCAAGTTCCGCCCTAACGACCAGAATTAAAGGCATCCAATCCACTGTGAAGCTACCATGACAATCACAAACTGGAGGCAAAGTCAAATCCTCGGGCTAAATCCGCAGTCTCGTTCACTCTCATGGTGTCGAGGTCATTACCACACCTCAAAGCCATGTTCAAACGCTGGGAAGCAGATTGAGTCCAACATCCTGATTGGGAGGGCATTACTGAGGCCCCATCACGTTCAAAAACATAATACCTTTTTGAAAATTTGTGTTATCACTCCTGAATTACAAAACAGGGGCAAAGGACCCTAATGATGGTTGGCGGTGAAATTTGTCAGAGAAAACCACTTTTTGTTTTTTCATGGTGAGTTCATTTTTTCCAAAAAGCAAATAAATCTTCCTTTTGAAATCCTGCTCAAATTGGATGCTTGGGTACCATAAGTTTCCCTGTCTTTATTCAGTACACTATTAAATAAGTCCTTAAGTCCCCCCTACACACCAACAACTCAACTGGCCGACCACTCTTTGCTGATTCCGTGTCTCCTCTTTGGGAGATTTTGTTTACCAAACCGTCGGATGCTTTCGTATTCACCATCAGAGGTGTTGTTTCACATTGTTCCCCCACCCTGCCCTCCCTCCATACCACCTATAGTAAGAATTCAAACGTTTCGTTTCGTTCCCCAGTCCAGTCTTCCCTCCCTCTCCGAAAAGAGGGGAAGTCTTATTGATTCAGGCTAAAAGTTTCGCTTATTTCTCCCCTTTTAGTGGGTAACTCAATCTGCCTAAATGAGTGAGTTATTCATCTCTACCGCAATTTTATAATTAACTGAGTGGATACAATCTAATTTGTCTCCTTTTGTCCCTCGCACTTTTTCTTCGTGGACCTGAGCGCTACAACATCCGAGTCAAAGTAGAGATGCACTTTCACTGGCCAAAATCAACCAAAAAAGTAGCATTTCTTTTTTTTCTAAAAAAAATCGGGGACTGGGGAGAGGGAGGTAGAGGCCGAGAGACGGGGAGTGAGGTGGGGCAGTGGGGCAGTGGGTTGGAGGAGGAAACAAATAAAGAAGAAATATCGCATCTAATAATAATGGAATAACTTGCGTCCAGTATTTCTTTCCTTTTGTACGCTGATATTTTGTACAAAATTTCATCTGCCATGCCAAAGATGCAAATACAGAATTAAAAATAAGGTTATTTCAGCAGCTTTGTTAGCAGTATATTAACGACAAAAGCATTAACTTCATTTTTGATTGGTGTTCGCTTCAGAACTATGGAATGCTCACCCTTTGTGAATCGGTCAATAGAAAAGGAAGCGTTGGAGGCACTGCATCATCTCTACCTCTCGGTGATGACAAAATCATTATCATTTACCACCTTCCAATTGTATTTTGACGGTGTGACAGTCACACCCTCAGAGATGACCACATATTCGGTGGGAGTGGAAGAGGCGGGAGGAAGAACAGCGACACTGACAATGACAGGCACATTCTTGACACTACCCATTTCCATTGGAGATGATGCAGCACTGCTGAATGCGATTGAGCAGGTGGGAATTCCAACCACCGAGAGGGGAGATGATGGAGGTGGTGGACCTAATGGCGGCGACGGTGGTTGAGTAGGTGGCTGCATTGATACCATCTCTGGATCTCGTCGCTCTAGCAGCACCTCATGAACCGGTGAAGCGATAGTGGAACTCCAACTACGCCGCTGATTGGACTGCAGTTCCAGGAAATTTGAGGATTTTTGACAGAAGGAACGACTTCCACTTTGTAGCCGTTTGCACAAGACAAAGGAGATGATAGCAATGAAGAAGAGGAGGGTCAAAACCCCGACAGATATGCCAATAATGTAGATCCTATTCTCCATACTGGAGGAGGTGCTTTGTACCTCGGAGTGTTCGACCACCGCGTTGAACGACGAGGCTTGGACTGTGTCCACTCCATCATTTTGAAGGTTATTCGAGCTTCCCATTGGATTGGATTGAATCATTTGCACATCATTGAAGGGTCTATCTACCAGAGAGATGAGAAGATGGGCTGTCGACTCTAGTGGTGGCTTTCCTTTGTCTGTAGCAACCAGATCTAACCGATAGGGCACCGTGGTTTGATTTGGCAAAGCCTGTCTGACACTCAGCTTTCCAGTCTGTGGATTGATGGAGAAGAGGTGGCTTCCATACACGGAATGCGTGAGCTGATCGCGTAGAAGTCCCAAAGCAATAATATTTCTTGGTTGGGGCAATATTTTGTACTCCACTCCCCCATTTAAAGCACCAAAGTCAGCATCGAGAGCTTGAACCCGGGAGATGATGGCATCAACTTGAGCAAAAAGACTAACCGAGATGTGGTAGTCAGTAGGCGAGGGGAATTGCCAAACCGGCTGATTGTCGTTTATGTCTACCAGATTGACACGAAGTAGGGAGATCGAACTCTCCTCTCCGTCGGAGACAGAGATAAGTAGATCCACCCAATTAAACCGTTCCCTATCCAACCGCCCGGTGACCAGTAGATCGCCTTTTTTGGTCACCTCAAGGGGGGAAACTTTTAACCTCTCAACTTTTTGCGAATTTATGGGAGCATAGGCTCCGGCCAGAGAGAAAATAAATCCACCAGTAGTGTTGGGAGTGTCAGCATCAATGGCTACAAGTTGATGGATGCGGAATCCAATTTCCACCTCCTCTTCCACTTCCACAGCAAAGCAGTCGACAGTTTGATTGATCGATTCAATGATGGGAGAGGTAATCTTCTGGCACATCTTGTTCTCGACAGCCTTCAGAGAGGTTAAGCGAGGTTGGTTGTCATTCACATTTAAAATCTCCAAGATGACTGTTGCAGTGGCAGTTGGTTGACCTCTTGGATGCGTTCTTTGTTCACCAGCTGAAACCGTAAAAGAAATCGAGGTACTCGTCTCGTAGTCTAAAGGTGATGCCAGCACCAGAGTTCCACTACCAGGTTCTACAAATATTTGGTCATTTTCGAGACTTGTCGACATTTGAATACACCTTCCGGTATCCACATCACTAACGGCCAGATCCATCAATTTTGTGCCAACTTTTGCATCTTCTTTTACAGATATTCGGTACACTTCCGAGGAATCGGGGAAGATAAATTTTGTGGGATACTCGTCAACATCTCGCAGAGCAATGTAGACTGTTGCCTGGGTCTCTAGAGGCTTGCTTCCTGAATCTGTACAAGTGATCTTCAAGGCCAGAAAACCCGCCACCCCTTTACACCGATCTGCGTCAACTGGTTGAATAAGATGTCTCAGCACTACAGCATCTTCTGCATCCAAGGGCTTGGTGGCAATTAGCCGATAAACGTTCATCTGCGGTGAAAGCTGGTTTACTTTGGTCAATTCAAAAGCCCTTGTCAAAGGTGACTCATCTAGATGACAGGTGCACAGGGCATTACTCCCTTCGTCCTTATCTGTGACGGTAAGGTAGGCCAAGACAGTTGGATCCATCACTTCCTCTTGATGGTCCACAACAAATTCCCCTGCAACAGTAGCATAGATCAATGTAGAACCATTACTAAATGGTTTCAACTCAATAATGGGCCGGTGATTATTCACATCAGCTACAAAGATGACAACCAGTGCAGTGGCATGTTTGCTGGCAGGTGAGGTGGAGTTGACACCTTCTGTAGCCTCAACCATGAAGGAGTACTTTTTGGGTTTAAGTTGGGGGGATTGGAGAAAGATTCGACCACTCCTTTCATCCACTGCAAAGGGGAATGGTTTAATTGATGACATTTTACTGTTTTGCAGGGCGTAGGAAACATTTCCAAAGGGTGGAGAGTCATTGTCAACAGCCTCCACGGTGAGGATTGTCGTTCCAATTGGCGTGTCCTCATTAATCACCGCATTGTAGGTGGAATTCAGGAAGGTGGGTGCATGATCATTGACGTTTTCAATGTGGACTATGACACGGATGGAAGAACAGAGGTGTTCCACACGGCGATCTTCACAGGCTTGTAGAAAAAATGTATAGAGTGGAACACTTTCAAAATCGAGTGGTGCCGAGAGGCAGAGCTTGGGTTCTCCGCCTCTAGAGAGCAGATAGAACGGAAGATTCTCACCAATCAGATGATAGGTGACAGGCGAGAGGGAGGATTTTAAGTCCGGATCCACAGCAGTGGGTAGATCTACAGCAGTCTCTTCAATTGTTGCAGTTTCAGGTAGACTTAAAGCCAACTCTTTAATAATTTGACCACGATGAAAGAACAAAGGCGGTGAGTCATTGATGTCGTCGACAATGAGACGGAGTGAGATAAGATACTTTTGATTAATTGAGATGAGGAGGGAGATTTGACATTCTTGAATCACTTCACCTACACCTTGAAGGGGACAGATCATCTCACGATCGAGAGTGGTTGGACTCTCTCCACTGGTGTAAATTTCCCCAGTAGTGGTATTGATATGTACAAAGGTAATCCATTCTTCTGGTGGCGGTGATTCTACACTAATTGAGCGTACCTCCTGCCTAGGCAATGCAATGCCTTGGAGAAGGTTGCCAATCAACTTGTTGGCCTCAGAGTGCTCAGTCACATGGAATGTCAACTCGACAAATTTTGCCTCACCAAGACATGCAATCCAAAGCAGTACAACCGCCGGGAAAGAAACGGGAGAAGGACGCAGAATTCTGACTGGCATGGACGCGGTGGTAATGGAGGAAGAGACGGAAAAGGAGGGGGAGGAGATAATCTACACTGCGCCATGGAAACAAACCAATCCTGACTGAGATGTGGAGAGGTGCATGACCGAGGATGAAGGACACTAAAAAGTGATACAAGGCTTGTTCATTCTCCAAATACTCCACGTCGGAGGGTGATTTTTAGCTCTCTTCATTTGTTGCCCAATGTACTGGAGGGGGATTTTAAATTTGATTGGTTCCTGCGGGGACGATTAGCTCATTGGTCTGTAAGGACCAATCAAATGGTCGCTAGAACTGCACCAGGGTTTTATATCACTTCGCTATTCCTCTTTAACCGAATTTAATGATATCTTCCGTTTTTTATGAGAGGAACGTCAAGGGGGTGGATTCCCTCCTTGTTTTTTAAAAAAAATGCAGATTGTTTTTAGAAAAGGAAAATGTCGGACTTGACACGGAATGCCACTTGATAAGGCAAGGCTTTGGAACTGACAAAACCACTAATTAGTGTCAAATAAGAAAAAAGCACCAAATCATCAAGGAAATGTTGTGGTTCTTCTTTTTTGGCTGTTGGCTTGACAACTCGTATCTGGGGAAGGAAGGGGACAAGACTCCACTCCCATAAAAGCTAGTGGTGAATTGAAAGAATCAGTTGCGTTAGGTCAGCGTCTTGGTAATCCCTTCCCGTCCGTAAATTTGCTCTCTCGCTATTCTTCCTCATTCTAGCTCATTTTGATTTTTAAAAAAATCTATGGGCGAATCACATGCCTTTAAGTGGGAGTTCTGGCGTAAGCGCCCTCTATTGGTGGGGTGTCATGGGAAATGAGACCGTTTAATCAATCATGAGGCCTCGTACTTTTTTTGAAAAGTAGTGAACCTCAGAAGCCCTTTTCTTTAAAAAACTTTTTACAGTGCGTAGAGAAAAAACAGCTGTCAAAAGCATTAAAGTTGCCAGACTATTTAAATCCCATTTGTAGCTTTTAAGTAAAGGTCCATGAAGTGGCATGGGGAGATCGCGGAAGGCCGCCTTGGACATGTGCTGCGTCTAGAACATCGGCGCGGAGTTTACGACAGCATCGGGCCTTCCCACTGGATTCCAAACCCCAAAAACAACAACCGTCTTGCCTAAAATTCCACCAATCCGTAAAAATGGGGCAAACTTTTATTCAGGAAAAAGAAGTCACTTTTTACCTACAGTGTAGAATATCATCAGAAATTTTAAATGAACACTATGCAAATACTGATATTATTAAGCGCAAATTTTTAAAACTATTTTGGAAGTGATATTTTTGCGAATTCCAAACTTTTGTTTATAATTTGTTATGATCCTTTTTTAGAAAAGGGAGTGGATAAATAACGCTTGCACGAAATTATTTTGTTTTTAAACCTGTAGGCTTTGAAGCGCGATAAAGGGTGCTGTATGATAACCTTCCCAAGGAAAGAGGGCTTCGAGCATGAAAAGGACGAGACAAATTATTTGGCCTGTTTTAAACCAAGTAGAGCCGTTTTTTAATGTGACCGCGCATTGTGAAGGTGGATGGTTAGTTCGCATCGGGATGTTTATTTAAATAAAGGGAAATGTATAGGAGCAAATCGACCTTTTTATTTCCCTTCCATGTGGACGCTTTGAACAATGTAAAAGACCCTTTTCCAACGGTGAGAGGTGCTCCCATTTAGCATTCTAAAAATCAAGGCTGGGGATTAAGGTGGCAGGTTTTATTAAACACAAAATATCCACATTGCCACTCCAACTTCCTGCCTAGAGGCGGATTATTTCCCTTAGAAGAAAAAAACAAGTAGTGCTTGGTAGAAAAGAACACTTTTTCTTAGCAGAAAGGAGGCACTTACTCTGGTCATACTTGAGAGTCTTCCTTTCGTGCTGGTAACTTCTTACACGATTTAGGTGTCATCTTTTCGGCAATGCACACAGGTTGAGTGGGTCTCAGAGGTATGGAGGAAGGGCTTTTAGTCCCAATTATTTGTACAAATCAGAGTCACTTTCACCTCTCTTCAATTGGCCCATCTGGATACAAATCTACCACAAGTAGGCATGACTGATGGGTCATGAAGAATGAAGGTGAAGGCGATTCTCGCACATCTATTTGTGAAACTTTTAGTGCCCTATAACCCCAGCTCCCCCTCGTAGAGGAGGGGAGAATTCTTCCTCCGTGATTTACCATCTATCAATTAGGGGCAAAACTATGAAGAGAAAGAAGGAAAGACAGGAAGAGAGAGAGCTTGTGGTGGGCAAAGAGATGGCAGTATGTGTGATATAGAGCAAGTAATAGCAGGTGGACCTAAGGCTTCCCTTCTTGATAACCTCATAAATTGACGATGACAGCTTTAGGCAACCGGATCAGATCGTCTTTTGAGTGATTTATCCACCTCTAGTAACTGTTTCCTGAAAGAAGGAAAACAATGAGAAAAAATGATTTGTAAGTAAAAACAGAGTCCAGACCTATCAGAAAAAGTACTTCGTCAACCAAAATAGATGCCATGACTACAATCCAGTGATCTGTAAGGTGATTTTTGCCAACAAAATAGGGATTAACGAAAGAAGGCTACCTAATCTCAAAAAATGCATTCACTTTTGAAAGTATTTTATGCTATTGAAAATGCTCCTGTTTATTCCAATTGACAGTGAAGTCATTACTTTTCAAGTGCTAAAACTGGGTATGTATAATTTATTTTTATTTTACAGCGTCGGCGCCATTTTGTGAATTCTAACATAGCCAGTCTAATTTCCAAAAAAAAAGGTAAAAGGACGATTTTAAACCGCGAATCTATTAAACATTCATTATGACTGAAAATAAGCAGGAAACTTCAGTAATTTTCCCTTTTTAACCCCACCTGGATTGAGAGGTAGGTTCAGGTAGTTTTAATCATTCTCACACTGGTTTTATTCTTTACTCTTAACTTTGAGAATTTTAAGAGCTTATACTTTATGCTATCAAATTACTTCTGTTTTATCATTTTCTCGTGATATTAAGAGTGTAACTTATTTGGGTTATGAACAGAACACATTGGAAGAGGGAGAGGTTAGAATCGTCGCAAGACCGTCTGACAATCGGCTGAAGAAGTGAAAATGGAAGTAGCTCTTTTAAATGAGCATCCATTTTAAAATTAAGTGACATGGTGGCCTCCCTTTTTTTTCTACAAGTGGGTTCAGAGGTTGGGAGATGAGATTAGCCACACACGCACACACAAATGCTATAATGCATGATTACCTTTGATTGCCAAAAGCTTTAACTCAACCGAAAGGGCGATTCACTTTTCAACGAGCTATTTAACTTCTTCCATCTGTCTGTTTGGCATTTCGATTGGGAAGGCAGTTTGACACATGCATTCGCTGTCACATCGAGACGAAGATGGACGTCAACCAATCTACAGCTTACACCACAACCAAAGCGAGATTAATTGGTGAAAATCGAGAATATGGAGAGTGGTTCACTCGATTTCTGTGAGATGTGTCGTTCAGCATTGGAAGTGGAGGAGGTATCACGGTGTGTTGTCTACTTGGGTGCCATTGAGTGCTCCAATAAGCAATTTGTGGTGCTTCGACACCACTTCATCCCTAAAATGTAGTGGTCTGCATAGGAGATGTAGTTGTTCACTCCGCCGAGGGTCAGTAACAACTTTCTTACCCCATTTAGTCAGATCAGATAGAAGAAGGCCCCGAAACACTAGCTATCTTACCCATTACCACCGAGACTGACTCTGGAAAATATTGCCAAACATCATACTGTCTTTTGCTTCTATGGGTTAAAGGAGGTCTGCGCCTCCTTTAAAAAGGGCAAAAAGTTGAGACACAACAGAATTCTATAACTAAGACGAGGCCTGTCCGGGGGAAGTCGTCCTCAAAATCTCTCCCTCTCGCAAGTAAACTAAATCAGCGCCATCAAGCCATCCTTACTTTTGCCTTGATTGAACCTGTATGGGGAAATGGGAATCGGCTCTCTACTTTTCCCTCCGTCTTGCTTCTCCTCTCCCGCCTCCCCCTGGCTCTGTTTCCCTCAGGTAGGTAGAGCTGACGTGACGACCACGTGCAGGCTGTACGTAGACGTGAGGCTGGTGGGTGGTGGAAACGTCACATAAACACACGCACGCAAGCATGGATTAAACGGGAGCAGTTGAACCTCCAGTGGGAAAGGCAAAACTGTGCGACAACCATGCCTACCATTTGACAGCTGCTTGTATATGTTGAGATGCAGAGAGAAGTCACAGGGTGGAGATGCGGGATGTGAGGGATGGGAGTGGAGTGAAGAGGGGAGCTAAGATTGACGACACAAGATGTGACTGGGAGCTGTCCTCGCTTAAAGGAGGCATGGCATACACCTTCGACTCTCACAACAATCACCTTTCTGCTTAGAATGACTGAGAGAAGGGAGGAAAGTAGAGAGTTTAACAGAGGGAAAAGGCGGCTGCCAGTTAACGAAGGCTACAACTTAAAAGCATTATCGCCCGAGTTAGCAAATCAGTCAATTAGCTCGTGACCTCCGCATAATTGGCTTCTGGCCAAATATACATGTCACACTCTTGTGACACTATTTGGTGAATTTAGGTGGCAGGAAAATAGTGCGTATATTTTTGGTAATAAAAGAAAGCTTTGTCTTTTTCTTCTTCTCCCTCAACTGCAGCCGTGGTCTCGATCACTGCCCATCTACGTTAGCACTTAAGTGAGTCAACTTGACATTCATTTTTCTCCACTTGAAAACCATGTCTGGCGATTAAAGCTGACCATTTTTTGTGCGCTCGTCAAAAATGTCACAGCCACAGGAAAAATAGGGACATGTGAAATTTCTAACAACTCCCCTCGAATGGGCATAAAAGCGTGTCCAGAATTTCACATGCTTCTCAAAACAATTAGAAACTTCTTAGGCATGGACCAAAAAAATTTATTGAAAAATTTAAAATGCATAATGAAACATGAAATACTTTATGTGTTTGACGATTGGAAGTACCTACCTAAATAAGGTTGCCTTTGGGATTTAAGTAGTATTACCCAAAGGGAATTTTTATAGAAGAATAAGTAACTTAGGTCCCCCTTTTTTCCGATAATGGGTGACCAAGGCAATTTTTTATGTCTGCACGCTACTTATACCTCTCTATACCGATTCATGCCAACTATCGGAGGGAGAAAGAGCAGACTGGTAGTCATAACTCCATCGGTGTTTACAACGGCACAGTTGAGCGCTCTGTTGGTATCGACGTTCCATTCACCATCCTCCCACGTTCAGAAAACAGAACAGTAGTACAGTTCGGCTGCCTCACCAATCTGCCTGAAACTCGCCTGCAAAGCCGCGGGAGTCTGACGTGAAGCAACCTGCCACCAGTATTTGGTGCGATTAAGGGATCAACTAACCTGTGGCCACGTTTTAGAGGTGGATAAGTGAAATTGGGATTCCGCTTAGATACCATGCACAGAGATGGTGACAGCAGGTGTGAATGCCACCCACAATGGCCTTTGTTTCTGATAGATTGACTTATGCTGCGAACAGACTTTTGTCTTACCCTAATGTGTCATTCTTTAGCCACTCTCATTCCTCCCACCCAAGGTGCGCACAGTATCAATCTCCTATCCAGGCTGGGACCGTCAACGTTCGATTTGACGATCAGAGGAGGGCCAATCACCCATTCCACCTCTCCACCACCACTGAGGAATGGTTTAAACTACTTACTAGGGGAGGATGGAAGAAAAGAAAGAAACCCAGGTTGAACTTATTCATTTACTACCAAACAGTAAGGCAAATTCTTGTCAAGTTGGGTAGGAGAAGGTGAGTGGGGTGTAGAGTGGGATGAAAGAATGTCAACTGAAGGAGAGAAGAAACTGCGGCGTATGAAAGAGAAATCGGGGAATAAAAAAGAAGGCAAGAGGTAGCTAACAGTTGTGTAGCGTAGTAAAATATTTTTCTGCCTTTAGTCTGTGCGAAATCCGCGCTGCAAAGTAGACAATATGAATAGCTGGCCTATAGGTGAAGGCATCTGTGCCGTCGCCTACATCATCAATTCGACAATATCTCAAGTTTGTTCCAAAATTTAGTGCGTCTCCCTTTTTTGGAAAGGTAGAAATTACACTATCACTTTATTTAGTTCGGAAACCGTTCAATTGCGGTTCACGTCAAGTTGGGACTGGAGATCGCTTAGAGTTGTATATAAACTTGGCGGCATTGTGTTCCATGATAAGTGCTAGGTAGACACTAGGCGATCACTAGGTCCGACATGCTGTACAGTTTCGTGTCAATCAAGATGGAGGAGATGAGGCATTCGGTCAAAAGTGCTGACATGAGGCCTACCAATGCCTTAGAACAAAACAGTTTCATACAACCATCTTTATAAAAACATTATTAATTGAATAAGTCTTCCGCTAATAAGGAAATGCAGTAAGTGGTCGTGTCATGTCAAAGTCCAAGCGTGACTTGAATACGCAGTAGCTTTTCCACAGAACCTGTGGAGAACAAGGTAAGAATTATTAAGAAATAAAGATTAATATTTCACCGAATAGAAGAGGAGTAGGAGAGGTGTTGAAGCACTTTATAATGAGGCAGTTATTAATGCCCACTTGGGCGAATTCCCATCCCCACAGTTAATAAAAGGCCAGCCCTGACATCACGGGAATGAAAGTCCGTAAAGGAGTTTTTTAGCCAAAAAAAGCCAATGACAATGTCACTAAAAAATTTGCCAAAAAGGGCAAATTTTTTACTAGGAAGGGGACTGGGGCAAAAGAAGGACGAGATGAAAAGTGGGAGGAAAGGGAGACCCCTTGTTTAAGACGCAGGCCTATTTAGACGGTCATCATAAAAATGAAGAGTGTAAAATGCTTTACTAATATAAGGGTTTTATTCCCAATTTCTCTCCTTCTCCCCTGTTGCTTTTAAGGATCAACGGAGAGGGAAATATTCCCACAAAATCTAGCCGAAAGTTGACTCCAAACTCCAATTCTAAAAGGAAATTGTGCCTGCTGGTGATCTAATTCATCTGAATAGTTTGAAAATAATGTAACGGAAATAATAAAAAGATATCTGTTTTTTATTTTCGTCTAGAGGAAGGGAAAATCTTACCCAGAGAGATGGAGTAGGAGGTGAGGAGGTGTCGACTTTCCACTTCACCCCACATTATGGGGATAAATCTTCTCAGTTGTTAGTGTTCCGACAATGAGAGGTGTATAGCCTTGCATTCTCCCCCACCTGATGAGAATAGACCTTTTACCTTTTCCCCTATTGACGCATTAATTTGGCCGAGTAGATGAGCTATCTTTGGCAGAACCTACAGGGGAGCGGGTAGTTTTGTACCCCATTCATCACGCACATACCCTTATCCACACACACATGCAAAATGCATGCCTCAGAAATGTGTACTGGGTGGTGGGTGAGCATAATGTCCACTTTGTCCATCTGCACAACCACCGCTGCCTTGCATATTGCCATTTTAAGTCGCAAATCAGCCAGGCAGTCAGCCAGTGCGTCGCTCGGCCATGCAGATAGACAGCACTTCAAGACACACATGGGAGATGTGAAGAATGCCAAGTTGGGCGTCAATCACATTCGCTGTCGCCCACTCACGTGTAGTATCCAAGTGGGATCCCCGCTCAACCATCCACATCCACGATGTAGATGCAAACCAGGCGTTGTACCACTCGTACCAAACACTACTGACAGGCTGTTTGGCCTGACACTGTTATCCAAGCCTTCCGTGACTTAATAGACACATTACAAGTTCCAAATGGATTGATGAAGCGGGTGAATTGCACCACACATCGACGCATTTCAAGTAAGAAAAACGCTAACCATAATAGAGCGTATTAAGACACCGATGAACAGGTTGAGAGACTGATGACTACCTTCTCCTCGTTCGCATGACGCGCAAAGAAAGTGTTAAATCCCTTCGTATCTGTTGAGATGAAACCATTGTATTGGGTTCTGGCATAACCCTTACCAACTGCTTCCCTTACTCTCCATCCATCCCTTTTTCCACTAGCTCCCCCTTCGCTCTGCTCCTTCATCGAAGCACTAACAAATAACTCCAACTTAAATAAACGTAGTAACACCACAAAAATTGAAATTTTCAAATTGGCAAAACCTTTCAAGCTCCCTTTTTGGGGGGTCATTATATCGAGTGTTCCCCTTTTCCCCTTCTAATTAGTGAAAAAAAGGTATTCCTCCTAAACGAAAGAGTGACCTAAAAACTCCTTCACAACGCCTTTGCATTGTTAAAGATGACATGTTGGAGGACGTTTCGCCTCTTTAAAAGGCTATTTTCTGCATCACGTATGCATCTCTAGGGCCGAGAGGCATTGTTTGTAAGTCTTTCTTCCCTGTTAATTCAGAGCGCCTTGCAATTTGTTCGCTCCCCTTCTTCTTCTTCCTCGTCCTCCATGACCACGTCTATTCTGCTAATAAGGGGATACAATACGTGCGTTTTTTTCACCCTATGGTAAGAAGCCACTTAACGGAGCATCTGTTAGCCATGGCACGACCTCTAAAGTGGCCACTTACGCTGCCCTATGTCCTATGAAGTGATCCACGCAGTGGCCGAATGGCCAACACAGCAACGACTGCAGTGCTTCAGCCTGCGGAGCATTTGCGGCTAAAGGCTTCGTCGCTGACGGTTGGAATAACTTAACTGTCTCAATAAGGTAGGAATCCTCCCCCGCCATACCCCTAATAATCTTGCTTAGAGGTGACGGGACTGACCCATGACGTCGTTTGGTGCCCCCGCCATGTCAAATCTCTTTAAATCTGTCGATAGAGTAGAGGTAAAAGTACCACTCCTCTACCTTAAGCAGTTGAGTCTGAAATACGAAAACAGATTTATAAAATTTTAATTATTTATAGGCTTTAAAGAAATTCTCTAACGATGTCGCTCATAAAGTAGTAAGTAGCAGATAAATACTCTGTAAATCAATACGCTGCCATTGATACTTAAGCCTTTAAATAGTAAATCCCTAGGTCAAATTATCAAAACAGTTCTCCATTTTTGTGACTTTTTACCTTTAAAGGTCTAGTTAATAAAATTCCTTGATCCAAGTGTCAACGCATCTTCCCGCCCCCCGCCGCCGTCCCCCAGTCTCTCCTTTCCTGGCTATCTTTAGCCAATAAGAAACCGCAAATTTGGCAACTTAGGTGGTCTGATTTATGCAATGTGAGGGGAAGTTGAAAGTATTTTTTAATTGGGCTGTCTTACATCTCAGAGGAGCGGCATATTTGGTCGCATTTTTACAGCTCCATACACTGCCTAAAAGGTGGAAACTAATTTGAAGACTTTTTTAGACACCGAGATACAGCGATTCAGTTAAAAAAAAATTATTTCCTTCACAGTTATTTGTGGCCTGCACATTTTTTCCACCCACATAATCCCTTCTCCCTCTCCCTCTCCCTCTCCCTCCCTGTTTGCTGAGACGCTAAGCACTATACACTATCGGAGAAGTTGTTATCACTCGTTTATGACATTCTATTTGATGAGCAAATTTTATAAGTGAAACTTAAAAATTTCCTTCCTTGTATGTCTATTTCTTCTACCAACCCTCTTCTCCCTCCTCGCCTCTCTCCACACACACATTCATACATGCATACATATCCATCCCTGGTTAAAACTTGCTGCTTTCAGGAGGAGGGAAATTTGTCCTCCTTAAAGTTACTCCAAGTGCATAAATGCCTTGCTTACCATTTGAACAACTTGATGAAAGAGCTCACGTCATTGGCAGCAATTTTGTTTGGGTGTGGAGAGAATTGGGGGCGGTGGGCTGAGGGAGGAGCAGCGTGCCGTGGTGGAGGGGAACGCGAATTCGTCCTTTTGTGGGGTGAAATCAGATTAAATCCGAATCGCAGGTTTTGAAGAAGGGGAAAAAATTGTGAGGTTCCCAGTGCTATTTTTTGTCAGCTTGCATGCATGCGCTCTTACCAACCCGCCTGGTTGGCTGCGTGGATGCCATTGTTGTTTATGCGTCTGAACTACAAAGGCATAGATAGACATCAGTCTATCTGTTTAATGGTCCCTCAAATATTTTGAAGTTGTTTTTTGAACCCTCCCTTCATAAACTGTCTGGTGAGAGGGTCCAACGGGGATGCGCCGCTGCTGATTTCCACCGTGGGACTTGGTTTTGGATGGGATAACTCCGAGAAGGCAGTGACATCCCATCTTCCCTTTTTCCCGGCCAGACTACCATGCATGTCATTATCCCGCCTTTTCACCTTAATTCAACATCAATGCTTCTGGTGGCACTGAAAGGCACCCGTAAAAAGAGAAGCGAAAATCAACGCATTACACGGAAAATAGACTTTTTGGGCCATAAATCGACCTGACAAAACGTTGCGCTATCAAAGCGCAAATGAACCGTTTAGATGAAGTTCGTGGACTTTAATCACTTCAGAGGGGGCGACAGTGTTTTACTGGCCCTATTCCCATTTTTTTTTCTTATTTACCCTTTACCATATGTCGAGATGATTGTCTACCACTGAACAGCGTGATGGGAACGAGAGGTTGGGGGAGGAGACAATGGCAAAGAAGTGTCGAATTCTTCACTTGCCAAAGGTCATTGCTACCCTATCGATGCTCAGCATCACTTATTAATGGCGCCGTTCTCGAGAGGTCGAACCCATGTCATTCACATTTTGGGAGAGGAAAATGCCAATAAGAAGTGGCGAGAAAGAGAGAGCAGTAAAATATAGCGTTAAATTCCACCTTTTTTCCCGCCTTCTCAGCCCTCCCCACAACATACTTGGAAACCTGTCAGTTGGAACATCATTCACGGTTGAGTAAGCAATGCAAGGAAAACCCATTTGGTGCGGATCCCAATTTGCCCCTTCCATTTAAGCAAAGCCTGTAAAAGTCACTGTCACGCCTGTCAACGTACCAAAAATTTACCATAAAAAAGGGTCTTTCCTCCTCTACCTCACTCTCGTTGGTTGACAAAATAAAATGTTTGGGCTAGGTTACTTTGGGAGAAAATGCAGACGAGTTTAAACCTTCGATATGAGGTGATAGATGTCAAAACTTCCTCTTTTCCCCACTTTGGCTCTTCTCACAAAACCACCACGCCGTAGTCTTTTGTTACTCCGCAAAGCCGGACGGAGGGGGAGGAGGAGGAGAATGACTCCAAGGATGACTCTCATTCATCAATTTCAGGACAGGCAACTCAACCCTCTTGGGGCACTTTTGACAAGTGATCTTGACACACAGGTTTTCTTCCCTTTTGTTTACTTGGTTGGATGATCAAAGGCTACTGATAGATTGAAAAGACTTCTCCTAGTGATATTTCATTCCTGATTTGTCAGAGCCTCAAATGTCTTCTCACACACATTCTTCAATAAAAAGGATTCCTTTTGGAAGAGGAAAGGGAAGGGGGTTGGAGGAAGGTCAATGACTGACGACCTTAAAGTGGTCGTCTGAAGTCTGGCTGCTCAGATGTCCGTCTCACAGGTAGGAAGCCTCGCAGCTCTCCCCTATGGTGTCTCGGTAAGACGGCTGCATGAAGGACTCCAAGTATTATGAACGGAACTCCAGAAGCGGTCACCGTGTGTGCATATGCCTCACTCGTTCTCTTACTTCCTCTAAAAAGGTTTATGAAGGTACAATTCACCACTTCTATTTTATGTCAACTTTTTGTACCTTTCCCTTCTCCCTACTTTTGCCCTAGATGTCGTGCATGTCAGAGGACATAGTAAACACCTGGCAAAAACACACCGAAAACGACCTCACATGAACACCTGTCAAGGGAAAATGGAAGGATTTCATTTTTTTCGTTTCTTTTACCTCTTTCCATACAAAAAGGTCCAACTGATTCTCTCGTTCAATGCCAAAAAGGCAACAGATGATAACGCTGATGATGGCAGGCTTAACATTTACTCTTCTAGGAATGGCTCTCCACGTAAGATTCATTACCTTCAAGCGGTACATTTAAGTAGGCAAATTTGTTTTCATGAAATATGACAGCAGAAATTAACTCTCTTTAACCAACCGTCCAGGTTACAAGGTGATATCGGTTCCTGGGGGCGAAAATTAGGAAGAGAATCCGAGGAAGGATCCAAAACGAGGCAAAACTATTCCAATATTCTAATTTCCTTTTTTCATCAAGATTTTCATGAAAGAAAAAAAACATTAGTTAAATAAATCTTGATAACCTTTTTATACCAGATGATAATCTCGACACTGCACCCCTGTCATAAAAGCATTTGGGCAAAATAGCCCCATTTACAACCGTCCGTCCAACTGTTCCAAAAATATAAATTTTAAATAATCCGATTAGCTTCAACACCCTTCCCCCTCATTCTTTCCTTCCTTCTTGCCTTCCTTTTTACTTGCTTTATTGCCTACCTAGTCAACACCCATGCCGAACAAATAGTGTTAGTAAGATTTAGGTGGAAAAAGAGGAAAAAGTAAAGAAGATGAAAAAGAAGGGGAAGAGGGATATGCAAATATCAAGGCTCGCTGTTATCTAGTTGAGCCTTCCTACTGTTGCTGGGATTAAAGCACAAGTTCGTTGGCTTTTCCTTCATCCTTCCCCCCACCTTCTCTCCGCGCTCCAGCACCCTTCAACCCATTTCTTCCTTCAAATTTTGCCTTTCGGTGGTCGAAACACACGAAGTGACCAACTTTTTGCTACAAAACTGCACGGTTTTGCATCAGATGTAGCCAAAAAATGGGAGACAATGCAGCCTCCCTTCCAACAATTCTTAGATGGGCGCAAAACCTCCCAAACAATACGAGCTGTGCAGCCTATTTGTAGCCCCTCTTCTGGGAATGAGCCACCGACTCCTCTGTCTACCAGTGAGCCCGAAGGGAGATTCCGCGTTGAGATTGTGCATTGGTTGAGAAAAGGGCAGGGAGGTGTAGAGCTAGGCAACGTTGCAGCGCCCATAGCTGTCTAGCCTAGACCCCATTCTTTCTCATTAAAATCAAAAACAAATTCAACATACGAAACCAAAACAAGAATAAAACACGCTTATTTTCTACTCGCCTCCACGGATTCAAGTGTCATAAATTATTGCCAGTCATTCGGGTATAATCGCTGACTTATCACTTCATAAACAAGCATGAAATGAATATGCTTGTAGATTAGGATAGACAGAGGCCATCTCGCCTTTCCTCCTCGAGTTTAAATAACGTTCACCCGAGAACTTTCGCCCTAAGGTCGCCTCTGCGAGCTTTTTTCTGGCCCAAGCGAGTGTGGAAGTGGGGAGAGGGGAGAAAACACTTTGGAGCAATTATTACACCCAGTCAATGTTTTACTATTTGTCGTGTGATTAATAAGATAGTGTTACCGTCTTCTCCTCTTCCACTACCCTTCCTCTTCCTCGCTATTCCCTCCTCCTCTCCACCTTTGCTAAAGTTAATAGGGGACAAATTGAAGGTGCTACATCAGAGAGGGAAAGAGGGGGGAAGTGGATTCAAGATTTAAAGAAGAGGCGGAAAATGGGGGAAAATAGAGAAAGAATCACCGCTGTTAGAGGAGAGAGGGCAGCAACTCTGCGAATTCCTTGACCAATGAAATCCTAAATCAAAAGGGAGTCTTTCAAAGGTGGATGTGCGCATAATTAGGACTCTGAATAGATGGGTTTACATTCGTTTGACTGGAGTGTTGAATGCGCCGAGTTGATCCAATCCCAGCGTCCTAGTTGGCTATTGACTAAATGACCAATCATAGCAGGGGGCGGACATGGTAAGAGGCTTAACTATACTATGCTCAGGGAGCGGAACACGTTGACATACCCCTCATCTGAGAGCCTCATTTCCGTTTAACATGACAGACTTGATTCGAGCTTGTCTGGTTTCCAAAAGTGGGGAAAAAGTTACTAGAGGAAGACCTTCTTCTTGCGTTGAGAGCAGCTTTCATGCATGTTTTGATGAGAATGAGCAATGGAAGGGAAAGAGATGGAACCATGAAGACTGCAAAGCAAATAATTGATTCAGAAACCCTCAAAGCTGTTCGAAAGACATTGTTATCCTTAAACGATTTACTAAGTACGACCCCTAAAACAGGTACCTTGTCACCTCTAAAAGGCTCTGCATCCTCTGTGTGTGTGCTGACAGAAGCATTCACGATGAAGTGGCCACTGGTTGAAGCCCAAATAATAAGGCTAGCTTAGGCGTACGAGAAGTCAAGGAGAGGTAGGGGTCTGACAAGACACTGACTTGGTAGTGGGCAGGCATAGGATAAAGGAAATAGACCCGTAGGAGCCCAAGTTTGTTCCTTTTGGAATCTCTTAGAAATAAGGAACCATTAATCCCCCCATAAAGATGATATGACCGTGAAATTATCTTCGACTTGATCATGGGGAAGAATTTGCTGGATAGTCGAATGTACGGCATTAGAAGTACATTCTATCGTCGTCAATGCCTCTTGGTTTTCCGGCCCCTCTTTGCACAATTACTCCAATGCACTTGTTCTAATTCCCCAGACGTTTCGATCTTCCGTGTCTATTTGACGAGTCTTCGAGAATGCCTCGTCAAAACTCACAATCTCGTTGCGTCCCCTTAACTGGTCATTTCCAAGGTCAAAACAAAGTCGAGGCCAATCAAAGTACTCTGGGTAGGATGGAATGCAACCACCTTGCATTGAAGGTGATATGGAGATGATGGCACTTGAAGTGAGTTGGGAGTACATTGAGCCCCCTACTGTCTTTGTTGGTAGCCTTCTCCATTTGCCTCCGCCTCTTATTTCATCAGTCCAAGGCGCAAAAAGACTAAACGTTCCGCCAAGAGTGAAATTTACCCAGTCAGTCGGCAATGTGACAACTAGGTAAGTAATCGAGGCGTCTAGACGAGAAAATACCACACAGTGCTCGGACGGTAGGCTGCTCTAGGAGGAAGGGAGGCAGGAGGAGGCGAAGGGGAGGGAGTTAGAGTGCCAATTATGAAAATTGCATTAGCTAGCGCCACCAAATTTGTAGCCGTTGTGCAGTTTTGGAAAATGCGTGTTAAGGTGCAACAAAGACTTATAAAAACTGCGATTATTACGGCGTTACCAATAAAAATCGCCGCCACGGCGACAAGCTCTGGCGTCACAAACACACACACACACACACACACACACACACACACACGTTCAGTTAGTTAGCTGGCCAGTTAACTGGCCGGCTAGACATCGAGGGTGTTAGGAAACCTCCCTCATTCCTTCGCTCCGTGTCTGGGTGTGCGTATGTTAGAACTTGGAGGCCCTCCCAACCGCCTCCTTCCACCTCATACGTGAGTAAATGAGGTAACCCATGCCGTAAAATCGGCCACTTGAAGGGAGAAATGACATAGCTCCCTTTTTACTTTTAACTAACTAAATGTGTTAGCGATTCGAATGGATACTCTATGAGGTGCAGTGGACAGCTCTCAAAGTGCTCGGGAAGGCGCGTGAAGGGGTCTGATCTGTTTACCAGTTTTTGGTCCACATTAAGGTTCAAGTAAAAGTTTTCGGGGTGATTTCGAGGACTGGCTAACGACAGGCTGATCGAAGCGGATGCAATGGCACCAAGTACACAGTCGAATACATTTGAAAGTAAGAAAGAGGCTTTAGTAATTAGGCGTTGAAAAGGAGGTTTTGAGAGAAAAAAATAAGCGGATATAGGGATGAAATCACGTCCCTGAGAAGAAACCTCTATCCTTACATGATAAAACCAACTCTAGAAACAAAAAGGCAGAGATTAGTGGATCAGCCAATGCGAAGAAGGAATTCAAGGGACCGCCCCTTCCCCCGCCACAAAACTTACTCAGGAGATTATTACTTAAGAGGGAAGGATGGGAAAGAAGACCTTACCTTCTTGAAATTAGACAACCACATATCAAATGGCCATGAAAAGTGGATAGTTGGGAACAAAAGTAGGGACAAAAGATGCCACCTTATTCTGGTTGCTGTATCACAAGTTTTCGAAGAAGAGGCAAGACTTTAAAACTTCAGTTGTACATTTGAAGGGTGTGCTATTTGACAGCTGACAGCTTTATCAATGCGGAAGAATAAAGAAGACTTAAGGAAATTAAAAGCCAAATTAACACTCTTCCAGTTCTTCTGCATTCAACTCTTCCCCACTTCCAACATCGTCGAAAATCTCCTCTTCCTTTGACGACCGCACAGCTTGGCCTCGTTGAAGAATCAGTGCTTTTAAGTCAGCTGAAATGGTGGAATCTGAAAATGGAAGTCAATGGGCAAGAATTATGGGGAGAGTTTAAGTGAAAACCGAGGGATCTAATGCCCACAACTCTGCTCGGTGTATACACACATCCTCATGAACAAGTCTGTCGGTGTGCTATTGACAGCTTTAATGCGTGCTACACCACGCCAGCTGCAGTTCAGTTCAAGACGCCTAACAGACTTCAAACATGCTGATTGACAAGTCTTTCCATGTCTGACAAGTTGACTGCTTTTGTAATCAAGGCTGCTAGTTGTCAATCGATTTCACCATAGCATCAGGCATGCATTCCACATCCAAGATGAGCCAATACCCCTCCTATGCAATTCGAGATAGCTTGTTATTCAACAATTTCTGGAGGTTGAAGAGATAATTCTTTGTAACACTCACGCCTTATGGAGGTTTCTGTTAGCGCCTCAGTTGCAATTACTCCACCATTCTCTTCAGGATTACCAACATCGAGCAAACGAGGGGTGCCATCCGACTGTGCTTGTGTGGGCAGGACTTCTGCCGTCCTGACAAGGTGGAAATTTCGACCACGTAGAAGGAGGCGTTTCTTCATATCTGGAGACAGGCCTCGAGGAGCCTCCTCCAGAGGGATATCACATTCGTCATTCTAAGAGGGAGATAAAGACTCCTACTAAATAATGGAGACAATGCCATCTGAAGGTTGCATTTACCAATGTATGAAAAAAGATGAAAACGACGAAAAACTACGCAAACTGCTTGAGCATATAACTAATTTCGAGGGGGATTAGCTAACACATCCTCTCTGCCCAAACATGAGCCAAAAGGTTCGCGGAAAATTTGAAGTGAGGCGAAGAAGGAAGTTCCGGCGCCAGGTATAATCAAAATGTGGATGGCACAAAATTAATTAATTATTCTTCCGATTTATATAGACGTTTTGCGGTCTCCTACTCTCATCAGGGAGGACATGCAAAGCGATCTCTCGTCCACACGAACCAAAACAAGTATTTCATGGCTGAGAAGCCTACTCTACTCCCACTATCACCACTATTCGCCGCCGCACTTGGCTACTGTTCCACGAATTTTCAGAGTTATAAAGCAAGGTATTTGTGGTAGTTAGAAATACTTTTAACATGCATGGAGAAGTTTTTTCCATTTCTTGGACTACTGCAGCTGACGGAACATCGGTAAAGAAAACATGGCAGTTGGAAAGAAGTTTCACGGTTCGATGACCAAGGGAGCGAGTGACCGGTCGGCCAGCAAGTAAGGTAATAAAGACAAAAAATTTGAATTCGAAAAGGGGCAAGGAGGAGGAAAAAAGAGCTTTCTAATTTTGGGTGCCCGAAACCCCCTTTAGATTACTAAAAAAGATATCCTCACTTTGATTAATTCTTCCCAGTAATCTCTAAGCAGCGCATCAATCCTGGCACATAATTCTTCATCATTCGAGAAGAACCAAGAGAGACTTAATCAAGGCAATGTCTTCAGTGATTCATCTACCCTCCAAGAGAAATCTTTCAAGTCAACTCCGTGCGATGCGTTCAGAGACCGCACTTGCGGCAATTGCTCTCTACGACGAAAACTTAGAATACTTTGTAAGGCCGACATGCTTAAATATCTTTCATCAAATTCGGCCGATTTTTGGTGCGAGGCGGAGTCTGGACATGAAGAAGGTAGTGGATAGGCCGAAGGCAATCAGCGAGGCCCTAACCAGCTTTCCGTGCGCTTGCTGTCCCCATACCACCAAATATTGTTAAAAAAAACATGGGAAAATAGAAGGCTTTTTGGAGTATGGCATAAATCGGGGCGAGTGAGGAAAAAGAGGAGGACATTTTATAAATTCCAACAACGGCAGCGTCTATAATAGTGTTGTAGAGAGACAAAAGTGGGCAAAAAAAGAAGATTGCACGATCATGGAGGAGGAAACACAGGTCCTCATAAATGTTTGATGACTTCCACACACACGCACACAAAAAACTTCTAAAATTTTCTTCCCTACCCCTTTCTCCCTCCAAAAAGGCAGAGAGAAACAAAACAGGAAATTAAAATTCGATTAAAATGTGCAAAAATAAATTTACTTTGACAGGGGAATCGTAGATGAGAGCACAGTAGGTCAAAAATGAGAAAAATAAAAAAAGGCAAAGGTGCAAATGAAGGCTTGAGAAACACACGGAGAAGAGAGGAAAGCGGCGGAGACAAGGCGGAGCGGACGTGAGCGAAGAGGATCCCATTAATAAACAGGAAATTCAAAGAGGAGGAAGAAGTAAAAAAATCTTTTTTAAAACAGGGTAAAAAACATGTGGGACGAATGAATTAAACAAATAAAGTTTACTTAAGGCTTCATTAGATGCGAAAAATTCGACGCTGAGAATTTTGCGCAGTCGTCTTATCCACCACCCATCAAAGTGCTCAAAAGGCGCAGAGGGGAGAGGTGTGGAGCAAGAAAAATGGGTTTTGCTTGAAAAGCGCGACAAGAAAAAAAAAGAAATGAGGGTGACTCGATTAAGTAGATCAGTCAACACAGGGTGGCGCCTTGTTTGAGATTGACAATTTGGCAGGCTTAAACACACCAAAAATGCAGCCATTTGTGTAAGGTCATTCGAGCAAACCAATGGCCCCAGTCAACAGAGGAGAGAGCCAGTCAGTAAACCAGGAGGACTACCCTTCTCTACGAAGAGAAATAAGCGATATGAATTGAAAACAATCACGCGTTTTTTTTTAGCAAAGCGATTCTTTTTTTAACAATTTGAGACGAAGTAAGAAAGGGAGAAATGCCATCACCTTTTCTTTGAGAAACGAAATGGTTCGATCATGTGACTAGCATTGGGTAAAAACTGATTTCTCCATTTTAAAGTGATTTGAGAACTGGAAAATTCTTTCCTCGAAGTTATTTTAAAAATGGCGTTATCAAACATCAAAAAAGTAAAAAAATGTCTAGGATTTTAAAATCAACCAAGTGTTCGTCTTCTGCCTTTTTGCGTGCGCCCTTCCCTAAGCACGGACGAAGAAGTGGGAAAGTTGCAATATATAGAAATGGATGCTAGTGAAGCAGAACTCCCTCCGCAGATGGATTAGACAAGTTGTAGAAAAAAGGAGGGTGGGAAGAAACAAACTGCGGACGAAATTCACCAACAGGAAATTAACTCATTTTACTCAAAACCCAGGTTGTTTTTTAGCAAAAAAAGAGAAGAAATAACCTTGTAGAGATCGCCAGATAGAAGGGGAGGGGAAGGTAGACGTTTCCCATTGAAAGTTGTGCAGAAAGGCGGTAATTTTGAAGACAATGATGACGAAGAGGTGGCAAGAATGGGGAAGTGAATATTCTAACTACGAAAAGAGGGTGAAAAAAACAAGATGCTTAAAGAGAAGGGAGGCAAAACAGAAGGGTAAAAAGTGTTGGAAATCTCCCACCTCCCGAAGCACATCAATGACAGCACAATGGAGGCTTTGTCTTACTCCATTTTAACTAGCAAATTTTGGAGCGCCAAATAAAACGTTATCGCCGCAAAAGAAAAGGTGATTAAAGGAGACCAACATTTTGCTCCTCCTTCCTCCAGGATAATAGAGTCCAAGGGGAAAAGGGGAGTGAGAACAAAAGGTTGCTTCTGCTTTTAGTACCTGGGGGCAGAAAATTAGATGATTTCAGAGAAGATGAAAATTCGCCAACTTCAAAACACTACCTCAAATGCCGTAAAGACTAGCTCTATTTGATGAAAGAATTCGAGGAAAGTTCAATGTCTCTAAGGAGAAAATCAATGGTCCAAGTAACGTTGAATATCTGGAAGGTGTGAATGTGTGTGTTTATGAGTGCAGACTGCAGATTCACACAAATAACTCCACCAAACTGGTCGTTTTCTTCCACTCCCCCTCCCCCTTTTTCTCTGACTAAATATGTGGCAAGGGGAGAGAGTGGAGGAAGCAATCACCAGAACTCCCTCAAATAGTTACCTTTCTTATGCTTTGGTTAATTGTAGGTCTGTTAAATCGGTCGAAAAGCGCAGTCTGTTTATTTGGTAAGGAATAAAAACAGGAGACGTGTTTGGCTATTTTGCTTAACGTAGGCACTGAAGCCTTTGTGGTCTGAATAACTTCTTTGGGTGAACGATATTTTAGCAGAGGGATGACATCTACTGTGGCTGAATGAGTCTGCGAGAACGCACAAAGTAAAGAAAAGAGGTTTCAAAGTTCATTGCTTCCCTTTTAACAGTTGCGCAGTATCAGATAATAGCGGACTATCCACAATATCTGGAGTGTAAAAAAATGTACCTCTCTGCCCTGTTTGAGACAGACAGGGGTCAATCAGGAAAAAAAACAAATAACAGAGGGAAGGATACTAATTAGCGTAGGCACGAAATAGCTCTCTAGTGGATATCCGGCATCCAATCTTGAACAGTCCAAAACCAAAGGTGGCTAAACTGGGGTTCGTGGAGATGATGGAGGTGTTGGTACACACACACAGAGCGACCTAAGAAAATTTCTTCCCGAGACTTGTAAATAACACTGACAAGGGGGCTGGTCCACTCAGCCGAGAGAGTACGAATAGACAGTAGAACGCTGCCTCTGGCAAGCGCACAGTGATCGGAAACAACCTAATCTTGTTTCACTTATCTGTGATAATGACGTACACCTGAATCATCAAGATCTGCACCCTCAACCTGGATACAGTCTGTTCCAGACAAAATCAAGTGGAGAGACTTTCAGGAGCAAGTTAAGCAATGCAATTCACTTCACCTTGGAGTTCATCAGAGGAGGAGTCATAAAGGTCAAAGCCAACTCGTGACTCGTGCCTTTCCATGCGGTAAAGAACTAAAATCAGATCTGCTAAGCAATGGTCGCCTTCCTTTACTTGACTTTAGTTCGACAGGAAAACGAGTTTAAAAAGGCAATACACTTTCTAGTCTGATGGCGAGTGAGCGAGGGGGGAGGGGAGGGGAGAGAGAGCATTAAAATTTATATGAATTAATGCTTCGCACACTGAACGCAATGGCTTCATAGCTGTAAAAGGTAAAATTAGACTGCTCAAAGTTTAAACAGAAAATCCATACAAGATGATGTAGTCTGAAAGAAGGTTCACATCAAAGCCAGACCGTCGGAGCTACAATGTCCTCAACGTACGTTTCATACACTGCGACTAAATATTCATCGAACCAAACATATGCCGAGCCTGTGGACTAAAAAGCGCCAAGGCCAAGATCACCATCACCATCACTGCCAGACGTACAGCTAGGCGAATTGGAAGATATGCACACCAAAAGCAATGAAAAATGGCCTCATTTACTACATCACGCATTCTGTAGCTAGCTCGTAAATAAATCCATGAGCTCGGAATTATAAACGCAATCGTTCATAGGGCAGCTTCATACCATCAACACACGCTATCGCATACACACAAACGCGCGCAAGCACTACCATCATTGCCTGCTATCTTGATCAACCCGTAGTGGTGTAGATTGGCTCACGCACGATCATGACACATTTGTTACTTACTCCCACCCCCCTTCCCCTCCCTCTCTGTAGTACCGACTGCCATAGTAGGCACGTCACGATTTGACTCTAACAACGCCTCTCTCAAGCATGCACACCAAATTCCGCCAAAAATCCGGCCCCCTCCTCAATTGCAGTTCGGAGGTCCGCTGCCGGCTTCGCCCCACGCCTCAATTTTTCGGAGAAGTTGGGTGAGAAGTCTACCAAAAAAGGGGGCTCACCCCCTCTCATTCTTACCGCATAGTGGGTGCCATCGTGAACCAACACACACACAGGATCATTTTATTGCCAAATGCGTGTGGAATGTAATGATCTCGCTTTCCTCAGTGAATGGCCTTTTGCGCCAGGGTTTGTGCAAAGATAGATATAGTGTACCAGTCAAATTTTATAGCGCCGCATAGACCTGCGCTGATTGCTTACTTCAATCTCCAAAAGCAAAGGGGTAAATATAGCACAAGTAGTTTTTTTGCGATCTTCTTGCCAGTTTATTTTGAAATAATCACCTTTTCACCCTGGAGGAAGAATGAGGGGGGAGGAAAGAGAGGAGCAGAGATATAAAATTTAGTTTCATGACTCTCATTTTTATGGCCACTATCAAACAAAAGCACAAAAAAATCCATTACTATTCGGTCATTCATTACCTCGAGGAAATTCGTTCATTCTGCAGAGCCTTCTGGTTAGATTTTGGCTCCTCGGTATGAATTAAAAGAGGCAGAAAGGGAAGAAAGGTAAACTACGCAAAAGGCAAACGCATAATCCACTAAGAGTGCAATGTAATGAATAGCGGAGGGTGGAGGAGCGGGGAGAAGAGCCTCCACAGCGAGGCGGAGAAACATAATATGTTACAGGCTTTGAGGTGAGGCACGAAGATGTGGCCAACCCAACGGTTTAATAAGAACCTTATTACTGGGAGTGGGGGAGAGGAATGCGCCATGTTTTGAAGCCTCGCTCAACCATCATTTCGCCACGAAGTATCCCTCGCAGGTCGTCAAATTACTGAGGAAAATGAGGGAATTGAAATATTGGCAAAATTATTCTTTGCCAGTTTGTTCCTCACGAGCGCTAATTTTCTTATGGTTTTTACTATCCGTTTTCACAGGCATGCGTGTTCCTTGTTTGTGTACATTTTTACTATTGAGAATAAACCGAGAATCACCACCACAGCTGAGATTGACACGGACAAGCGTACAACCAGCTGACTGCGCCTGGAAGTCCCATCATCAGTGCGGTGGGCACCCAAGTTCCTGCATGATGATATATCCGTGAAAATGTCATTGTTACCACGCAGGTACGCACGAAAACTGGTAATGCTATGGTGGGTGGACTGACCCAGGACATATACGGAAACCTAATCACCATTTAATGTCACTTACTTCTACCCTGTGGAAAAGCCAATAAGCGTAGGCAAAATTTTTCAGTCATGACTGAATTTAAACGAGGTGATGCTTTACAGCCCTCTCTTCGATTGCAAATTTTCCAGAAAAAGAAGCTTTAGAATGCTAGTAAAAACGACCTCACAATCTGGAAGGGGCTAGTCACCTTGTCAAATATGAGCTAAAGGAAGTTAAATTACTTGATTGAGATCTAAAAATGA
Organism: Taenia multiceps; assembly: GCA_001923025.3. Lineage (NCBI taxonomy): Eukaryota > Metazoa > Platyhelminthes > Cestoda > Cyclophyllidea > Taeniidae > Taenia > Taenia multiceps. Next base: position 37,463,505 of record CM010311.1, on the reverse strand, counting down.
TAGAGAGAAAGTGGGAGACATTGCCGTGGATACACCACAAAACTTGGTTTGATTAAAGACGCCTTATAAAAAAGACGAAATTAGGAGACGGCGCAGATCAAGGCACCTTCTGCTCCTCCCTCCCTTCGCAATATCTTTCTCCCCCTCTCTCCCTCCTCAAGCCTCCATAATTCCATCGCACAATTTCAACCGCACATCCCTGTGCTCCAAATGAATGAATGAATGCACTTTTGACGTCTTCACCTAACCAAGTTGAATTTCAAATTTTCGGAAATTAATTTATCTCTACCGCAATTCCAATCTTCTGGTGGCAGTAACATTGGATGTCTTTTCCTTCCATTTTCTTTCGATTGTTATTTCTCTGTTCTCTTGATTGAAAGGAAATAGGGAAGAGGAGTGTTACTTAAAAATACACCTGTGATTACTTCCCAAGAGAGGAGGACGTGTGAAATACAGGTGTGGTGGGAGATAAGGCTGACTCCACCTGCGTATGCAGCTATTTCGTTTTAGAGTTCAAAGAAAGTGAAAAAACCTAAAAGCAAATGAGATTTTAGTTTTAAAACATATCAAGTGTTAATTGCTTCGGTTTTTTTTTGCTGTTTTAGTGCACTAAGGGTCAACAAGTAAAACGGGACTATCGAATTTTCCAGCGATTTAATGAGCCAATGAAAACACAAAATTGATGGCACGCATCTGCTCTGGGTCAAGCGGCACATCATGACTTGGAGCCACAGCAGTAGGACACTTGAAGTGGACCTCAGCATTCGTGACGACATGAAATCGCTTTATGATCGTTAATTTTCAAAATTAAACAGAAAAGCAGGATCTCCTCCTCCTCATCCTTCCACAAGTCTCGTGCTTGAAACACTTCCACCTTCGCTGACAGAAAGGAGGAAGTAGGCTCTACCGTGTAACGCTTTCAGAAGTGCTGACTCATCAAGGTCCGAATAGAGGGGCTTACCCGGAGAAGGAGAGTCCCTTTTCTTTTCGGAAAGATACTGCGCCTTTGCATAGAGAAACCTCCTGCCTCCCACAAACTAATGTTTAAGGTGTCACAAGCACGCGACATGACAAATGGTAGTACCAGATAATATGAGTTATCTATGCAGCTGTAGTAGTTGACTTCTGCTTGGCCCAGACATGTGTCTTTACAGACTGGAAGGCGTCATCATCGTCTTCCGTACCTCATGTAGGAGAAAAGCAATGGAACAAAACCCGATCTTAAAACTTTTGATAAAAAAGGCCTCTAGAAATTCGGAAGAAAATCGGACTCCTCCCCTTCAAATCGAAGGAGATTTTCTAACCTCAAAAACAGTTGTCTTTTCTGCCATAAGAAGACTAATGCATGAGGGAGAGGAGGAAGGAAAAAACAGGACGAGGACGAAGCAGCAGGAAGAGAAATGGGGACCTGATGCCTGTCCTCTATTTCTCTTTTTTTTTCTCCACCACCCCTTACCTCTTACGAAACCATAATACATATGGGGGTAGAGGAAATGCGTGCTAGAAAGAGCTAGTAAATAATGTGCCAATCCTCCTTCCATCTATCATGTCAATTTTTGTTAGGTCTCCACAGAATCAGCCATGCACCAGAGATATAACTTTTGGGCGATCTACTTGAATGCAGGCACTGAATAAAGCATAAGAGAGTAGCATCTTCGCTGCCATTTCCGACGGTGGCATTTTAAGCGGGCAACGAACTCGATGGGACACCTACAGGACCCAACCGACATTGCATCACCACTTTCAAAGAGAAGGAATTACGATCCGGTCCTGAAAGTTCAATCGCCATGCACGCTCAGACCAGACAGCAGGTTGTCAAAGCATGACTTATTCGTACTGATAAACCCGAAGTTACACTTTTTTTTTACTTCAGCGCCCCTTGTTCTAACGAAACATAGACGTGATGGACGTGCTCACATTCAACCTTGTCGGTATCTCACGAATAAGCAAAGCAGACCTTCTGTAGGTCAGTACAATACAATAAAGCTATTTTCTAAATCATTGACCCCAACAATTAATTCACCTGTCACCAATCAGTACAGTAAATATCGAAGGTGCAGGCCATAACCACGTAGGGAGAGAGTGACAATGGCATTCTGCCTTGTACAATGGTTGACTTTTCTGTCAGGACTGCAAACAAGGATACAAACCAACAGGCCAATAAAACAACACACACACACATCTGCCTCCTGATTTTTCCCACCACCTCCTGACCAGATAGATCAGGCGTGATGGGAAATGAGGGGATAAGAGGAATGTGACACACACATACACATACAAAATCGAGCGCATTTTGTCAAAAAATACGACTGGTTTGTAGAGTATTAAGGCCCCCTCCTCCTAATAGACAAACATGGCAAGCAGAGGTCATAGCAAAAAGTGGCAGTTGTCAAGGTGATTTTGAAGGAGACGAAATAAAATCCTCCCTCAACTTATGTTCATACAGCCCTCTCCAGCTATTTTCTTTTGATGAAACAAGGGTCGGAGATGAAGAACGCCATTGGGGAGGGGATGAGAGGGAGCGCACAAATCCACACACGTTAAAAGAATAATTTGCGGGAAAATAGTAATTTTAAGTTAAAATGAGGAAAAATTTCGGTCAAAAGGCACTTTTCGGCATCCTAAAGCAAGATTACCTTTATAAAGTTAAAGAAAGGGATAAGAAAAACATTTCCTAACTATAATCCATACCCGCCAGTTACAGAACTCATAGGGATGTACTTTCTGCGAGGAACGAAGACGCTTTACAAGATCCCAAACAAGCAGGAACAAATGCCAAACAAATGATCATGTGTCAAAATAAATAGTCACAAAGATGTGGCGAATTTCTGGCAGATTCTCAGCCTACTTTTGTGCCTTTTCCACTAGGTTGATTGGATAGTAAACATGGGTAAACAAGGAGTAAGTGAAAGTTGTTGTTGTTGTTTTGGCCTCCTCTAGCAACGATTATGCATTGTTGGCAATTTTGACATACCGGAATTGGCATTGACTGCCTCTCGTCAACGTCAGGCGGTGGGGATGAGGGCGGTAGTGGTGACTGGTTGGAATCCAGAAGACCCCTTGAACGGGAAAGTGCTTTTGCCTCACGTTCTCGTGTCTCCACCATTCGATGTGCTATCACAGAAGTAAGCTCGGTAAGGAGAATCGCACGGTCCGCATTCCTCTTTTTCATCTAAAAAGTGGGAAAGAGAAAATAACGCCCGATTCTGGCGTGAAGCGACCTCTAGTCTGGCTTTGCCTGATTGACCATGTCTTTCAGTCATCTCGTATTACAATACCAAGTGTTTACGGGCTTCGATAATACTGCATCAACCTTCAGAAGAAATTGAGACGACGACTGGGTACGCTGCAGACGATAAACAATCAAACACGAAGTCAGAGAAAACTCACCATTCACATTGTTTCGTCAATTCAAGATGGCAAAAGGTTTCACAGACTGCCCATTTACGCAGCACTTCTAACATGCATTTCGATAGTTAATTATCTCCTAACGAGCACCTAACACAGTCCTACTCTCAGCTCTATGTGTTAGCAATAGTAAACACACTCATAGGAAATTGCGGAAACCCTTGCTTTTCAGGAGTCATTCAAAAAAAAATGTTAAAGACATGTAAGGAGTGAATGAAAGCAACCAGAATGAAATTGGACCTTTCGACTGCCCCATTTTGAAGTAGTCCCATCCTATTATTCCTTATGCTCCCCTCAGATCGCATAGATAGATGAGTCTCAGGTAAGCAGTATTATCCGACCTCCGCACTTTCACATAGCGAAAGGAAGCCCAACCTTCTGACTACGAAGTAGTGTCTGTGTCTTAAGAATGTGGAATGGGGTAGTGCATGTGCAGAGATCCTCTACAGATATTCACAGCCCAAGAGAGTTTAAATTCCCAAAGCAAACAAATGAACGCTTTATAATGCCTGAATATAAACAATGGCATTCATTTCTGCTAGTCATTTTATTCAGCCACACCACAAAACGCGCCTATTTTTTATCCCTTTTCTTTAGTGGTAATCTGATACCAACCACCCAGGTTTTGGGCAACTCCCATAACTTAATAACGGAGAGTTGAAATGAAAAGCTCTGGCAAACTTGAACAATGCATAATTGTTCATCTTTTTTGTAGCAGCTACCACTTTTTGGTGGTGAGGGGGAGTGAAGGAAGGAGAAGTACTTTAGCTTGTAGAGAACAAAAAGGCAGGAGTGCAATTGGAATGTGTAATGCATACCTCTTAGTTGTACCCTCTAAATGACTTCCCTCGTGACAGTTTACCAAGAACAAAAAGGGTAAAGACATTCCATCAAAATACACAATATGTGGCATACGCTACTTAAATCAGTATTTACAGTCATTTTGCCTGATATTTCGGCAGCACCGAACTCTGTTTACGCCCTATTAATCTCCAAAACGACATACATTTGGTATCACAGCGTCTCCAGCCTACCAGGAGGGCGTAGACTGGCACCTTCTACTTCTTAATAGTGCAACGTTAGCGAGAAATTCGGCGTTATCCACGCAGTCACCCATGCATCAACAGTGTTTACTAGACTTAAAAATGCATTGTGAACCTTTTTTAATTGGAAGGGGGACGCCTTGCCTTGACATTTCGCTACCAGTAGAATAAATATAGACGATATCGGCGCCATAGGACATATATGGCACTTGTTTCTCACCATTGCTCCTTTTCTTTTCATAAATTGAGTGGTTGAGCTGAAGACCTTGCATTCGTAGCTTGACGAGGTCAACTTTAGCGTCTCCCATCATGATTTCATGCCCGCCTAGATCATACTGCTTAAGTGAGCAAAAAGGACTATCCAGGCTGAGGGTTGGATAAGAAAATGTAGGATTCAAAATGTGTTGTAGGAGATTACGGAGTGCTACTTAGGCTATTGTCAGCAGTAACAGGAGTGCAAAGTGCCCACCGAAGGAGAGCACTTCCCAACCTCCTTTCTCCGTCCCATCCGAATCCAAAGCTAACGCTTCTGTGTGCGTGTTCTTCTCCACTTTTTCAAAATGGGCTTTATAACTTAGGTGAATGAGTGCCTCACTGACCTAGTACGCGTTAGTCTAAAAATAAGTTCCCAATGTGAACGATGCGGAGAAGAGGGTGGAGGTGTGGGTGGGGGGCGGAGTGGGTAGAAAATAAATCTTCCCCGGTAAATGCGAAAATAAAACGAATGAAATCTGAAACCACCTAATCCTTCTCGTATTTTGGTTGACTTGCCTTCAAAAAAGGGAAAATGAAGGGGAAATAAATGAAGAATTCTTTCACAAGATTAACAAGTTGATGCGACAAGCTTATTAGTTAAAAAAGCTTGAAAAAAATAAATACTTTGAAGGGTGGAAACACAAAGAAAAGAAGTAGGGGCCATCGAAAAATGTGCCAAGAGAGGTAGTAAATGTCAATTTTAAGACTACAAATGAGAACCAATAAACCGCCTTAAAATCTGACCAACCTATCGATTCGGAGGTGACCTAGAGCCAATCACGGCTGCGGTGGACAACACAAGAAAGCCAGTGCCAACAATCACCTCCAGGTGATTCACAACATGAAAACCATCCCACTGGAATAGGTTGCGGAGGGGGGTCGGGGAAGAGGTGCCATTCAATAGGCTCATTACTCGATCGCCCCGTTAATGACTGTGAGGAAGAGGAAAAATGAAGGGAAACACTGGGCGGGGGGAGCAACATTCAACGCTTTTGGCTTTAGAAATAACAACGCCTTATATTTCTACCCCACAACTGCATTTAAAAAGTCTGAAATCAAAAGAGTGAACTTTCTGTCTGTCAAAAGCGTCAGTACTCACTTTAGTGCAATAAATTGCAGACCCAGAAACGAAAAGCGAAGCAGGGAACATGCTTAAAAAGCTAAAGTGGGGCTTTTAAAAGGTGGAGAATCTTCTCTGTCTTTCATAAAAAAGGAGCAAGGGAACACCCGCACTCACACGTAACGAAGTGGTCAGAGCGAGAAAAAAAAAGAAAGATTGGGATTTTGAAAGGAAGGCATTTACATCTCTCCTCTTGTCTTGGTATAGTGCCATCGTGATAGAAAGGCATTCATCAATTGGAGCAAAGATGATAGTGTCAAGGAACCAGGGGTAGCGCAGAAGGACCATGAGTTCTGCCCTGCATTCTCTACTCCTACTGGTGGCGATCTCTCGTACTTCTTTTCCCCTAGGCAAAGCGATGAAGACTTTTCAACAAAGAATGTGACAAGGAGAAAGGGAGAAATGGAGGAATGAAGAGAAAGAGAATGGACAAGTGCCCAAAACAAATGCAGCGCTGCCGAAGAAGTAGTTGATCATGAGGTATACACCACTTACTTCCTTTCAAACTGACTACGAAAATGGCCATTGAAATAGACTTTCGATTCGTTTGATTGATCCCTAAATAAACTAAAAGTTGATTGGTCAAAGACATGACATCTGTTTGCTACTTCTTTATCTCATTAACTTTTAGTGACGCACCGGTTCCCCTGTCTGATTCCACGTGTCACAAATATGTGACACATCGCGCATTATTAGCTTCCTCAAGTTTTTCTTCGGCTCATATCCAGCCGTCTGTCTGTCTTATCGCCTAGTGTCTGTAGATAGATGAAGCTGCAGTACTACTCAGAGTCCTAAGATTCCAGTCGGACTCTCGCACCGGGAATAACAGAGAATTTTGCAGTCGTTGCCGACCTTCAATATGGCTATAAGGTTTCATAGTATGACTAACAAAAATAAGCCACTAAATACCATAAAACTTGATCAGGTCCCAAAGCTACACATGCGTGAAAGAATTTACGCTCTCACCAAAGTGGCACCTCATGGGTGAGAACATTAGAGAATCAACTAACGCTACCTAAGGCCTGCAAGGCAGATACAGGAAGAACGGCAAGTGACTATTTCACTTCTGCCGCTCACGAAGGTCAAAAGTTCCACCCTCCTCCAGTTGAAAATTGAAACTGGAAAATCTGACGTGGTGACAAATAAACGCCCTATCCTGACCCTCGTCAACGCCATTTTAGATAGAAAAATGTGGATGATACCTACTTCCCTTTCCCCCTACAATTTTATAATCCTAGTTTTTTTTCGTTAAGATTGACACCCTCTAAAAGGAAACTTGTCGAAAAGTAGTCGTTAAAAGGTAGTCCGAGATAGTTAGATCTTTGGAGTTCTAAAACCAAAGTTGATAGGAGATTGGGATAAGGAGGAGAGGTCACGTACTTGGCGGAAATGTGATTGGCAATGCGTGTTGATGCTAGGACGCTCTTATTGGGGTCTCATTCCAGAATCGGTAAAATAGAGGCACAAAAGATAGGCAATGAAGGTTAACTTCTCCACTAAGGCCTTCCTCCACCCGACCCTCTTATGGCCGATAGTCCGTAGAAGTAAAGGGAGGAGGAGGACAGGTGCACTTTCATTTCCGTCTTGGAGGAGAAATTTAATAACTTCAGCAACGCTTTTTTGTTGGTTGCACTATTGTAATTCTTTCATTGACTTCTTATTACCACTGCGCTCATCATTTCTGCAATGCAGCAACAATCCGAGAGTCACACCTCACTCTCAATAGAGTTGAAGTAGTAAAGGAGGGACAGAGAGGAAGAAAAAAACGTACCTCAGCTTTGCTAACTGGTTGACCTAAGTGGTCGAAGTCATCGTAGAGGCCCTCCTCTCCCCTTGCCTGTGGATCGTCAGCTCCAGCAATTGCTTCAAGACACTGAAATTAAATGCATAAAAAGGAGTAAACAAATAAAAGATGACAGTGTGGATGTCATCGGTAGTTAGATGGACTGTGAGTGAAATGTAGCATCCAGGGGGAGGGTGATTAAATGTAAAGCACCTAATTACCTTGAGCAGTCTATAACCATGTAAAGAAAGAAAGGCGAAGTAGACCAAGCTGTTATGGCCTTTAGGAGAGCTCACTTACCCAGTGCAATTTCCACCCTCTCAAATTTAGAAAACAGAATAACGCCTTGAATTGAGGGTTAAACTTGAGCTGCAGCCACAGCAACTGAGTTCAAGGGGATGAAAAATCTGCACCGGTGATAATTTAAATGTATTCCCTGTTGAAAATGACGCAAAAGTTAAGGCACGTCACTCTATTCCTGATGTCTCAATAAGAGAGTACACGAGTTCAGCAGAATGGAGAAGGTGGAGGACCATCGGCAAAAGGTAGAAGGAACATCAAAATCGCCGAACAATGAAGGGTCAGGAAAGGAGCACTAATGGTAGTGTCGTACCGCGAAATTAGATTAAATAGGGTGTGCAACAAAGGGGGTACGAAACTGTACCTGGTGGAAAGGTGATTAAAATAGCGCTGTCAAATCGCGCGATAAATAATTTTAATCTCTTCTGGTACAAAATTTAGGTCAGTGAAAGACATAATCGTGATATGACGATGACAGCTTCAAATTCTATCCTGTGGCATGACCTATAACTCCACAACCCATCGAGACGGTACATAAATAATAAGGACGTGTCTAGAGTCTAATGTACAAAGCAAAACCTATCCAGCCGATGAACAGTATTATTGCTTTAAAAAAGGCATTAATTCCCAAAATGAAATCATTCTCAAGCAATGATGCTTCTTATTCGCCTCTAGTGAACAAATTTCCAACACGAGTCAAAATATTCTTGCGAGACATATATTCAATTTTTTGGTACAAACCAACTTTCGAGTGAGAAATGGAGGTGGGAGATCCACATTTAACCCTATTTTCAAGCTTTCACAAAATAAGACATGTGGAGGAGCCCAAATAGCTACAAAAGGAGACTTGAAAATTGGCCAATCAACAGGCTACTTATAGCGTAATAAGTATTGCCATCTAACATTATTTAAATATGGTGTCCTTTTAGGAAAAAAAGTATCCTTTGAGAGAACTCAGCCCAGGAAATAATAAAGTTGTTTATTTTATGCAGTGAATAAATTTTAAAACAGGTTGAGGTTCCTTCGTGAAGTACTAATCTAATTCCTCGACGCAAACCATCTTCACAATGAACAACAACGTAAACAAAAGATTATCTTTAAAGGTAAGTCAAAGCGAAGGGAGCTAAAAATACGTTTACTCAAGTCGGTTCATTGCATGCCTCACGACCCGAAACAACTTCTCCCCCGTTTTTACCCTATCCTACTCTCCACCAACTTAACTAAGGTAACACCCTCCGTCGATCCCAAGGTCAAGAGGGAGAAAGAGCTACTACCCTCTCTCAATTCCTTCCTAGAAGTTTACATCCAAAAGGGTATGGAAATATTGCTATATTAAGGACGTAGATATCACTTTTGGTAGAAAAAAGTTCAGGACCACCTAAACATAGGCACATTTCAAACCTTTTTTTGCGCTCCTTTTCATTCACTTTCAGGGAGGAATGCAGAGTGGATATGAAAGTGATTAATAAGACCACTTTTACCTCTCAATAGGAAGGAATTTGGGTTTTTAAAATTAACTGTTCCTTTCAAGAGACATCCCTGCCTAAGTATACATCCAGAATGGGAGATGAATCACTCCCCCATAGAGTGGATTTATGTGACTTATGAGGAGGCCTTCGGATGTCCGGTCGCCTACAGCCACGATCAAAAGGAAGAAAGGATAGAGGAGTGCTACAATTATTTTAGAGAAGGAGTCACAGAGAAGCTAAATATCAGCGAAACACCATGACAGCTCTAAACTTGAAAGAGTGTGTGTGTCAGCCAGGCAGGCAAGGAGATGACAAGAGCAAGTGTTTTTACCTCCATGAAGAGGGAAAAATTCTTCTTCTCAGCAGGCAGATACTAGTGATTAAAAGTGGATTTACTAATGTGAGTATTCTGGTGGAATGGAAGCGCACTACCTCGGAATCCCAAACGGTTACAGGTGGAACCCTGAAACTGAATCAAGGATACGATCATCAGATAGTCCACGACTTGTCCTGCAAGTTTTTATCATTTCATCGGCCAGTTTTGTATCGGTTGATTAATTCTTTCATTCTGACCATCTCTGAGGACGGATAGATCTCACCTATCGCTGCTAGTTGTGCCCACAGCTCACAACTCCCTAGAGAAGTGAGGGGAGGGGCAACGAGTGGATGGTCGGAAGGAATCCCAAATATCGCATCTGTCCAATTAACGAATCCCACGATGCAAAAGCCATTTCCCGGCCCAAGTCACTCAGTCAGCAAGTCAATCAGGGAGCAAACTCCTCTCGATAGTGCGCTTTTATAACGGTGGAAAGTAAGGGAAAAAACTCGAGTAACAAAGGAACGGGAGACTCCGGAGCCGTATCGAGAGCTGTAACATCTATCCTTTTAATGACTGACACCACGCAAAGAAATGTGAGCCATTAATTATGTCTTCACTTGGCCGAAAGATAAGCGACTAGATAAAGAAAAAAAATAATATAGAAAAAAAAACGTGGAAGCGAGGAAGAATTGAAACTAAGTGATTTACCCCGATGAGGCAAAAGAGCAAGCAAACAAAAAAAGCGAGAAAAAAAAATAATGCATTCATTTAAGCCAACCAAAGGTTCGGTTAGACCTACGATTCTCCTTCCATTAAAGCTGAATTGCTTAAAAGCAGGGAAGGAAGAGAAGGGAGAAGAATGTGTTCCTCATTCCATCATTTCCATAGAGTTAGGCTTTTCCCCTTCGATAGCGGTGGACTTACACAGCGGGCAAAAAAAGATAGAGCGTTTGTATTTGGGGGAAGAATTCATTTATACTACCTTTCTGAAAGCCTCGAGTAGAGATTACTATCCTTAAATCAAACTAGGGTAGAATGGCCGCGGACATCGAATTCACAGAAGCCGCTTAGGTGCTTGTTTAAGCATGGTTGTAATTGCATTAAAAAATGTGAAGACAGGAGTAGTAATTATTCATGTCGATAGTCAAGTCAACCACTTCTTTACTTCAATAATGACATAATATCATCCTGGAAAGCGGAAGTATTCCACCCACTGGAAGTGGAGAGTGTGCGCCAGAAGAACATTCAAGAACGGTCATGGCACTAGCCTTGCAGACCTTCTCTGCGGTGAACAACGCCTTCAGTGACAAGTAAAGTTCTAACGAGACCCACCTCATCTTCAACAGGCGGTTGTTCGGAATCCAGTGGTATTAGTTTGTCCATTCCTTCCACTATGGACGTCGATTCAGGCACGTTGGGAACCGGAATCGGTACTGCCGTTTTAGGGGATTCAACTTGAAGGGTCTTCTCTGCCTCATCCAAACAGTACTGACAATTGGTCAAGAGTATGCGCATTGATTGAAGGTCCTCATAGGATAGTTCAAACAGTCCAACCGAGTGTGCCTTGGCAGCGACCCTTTCCCTCAATTTATGAAGCCTGAAAAATGATATTCTAATGCAACCATCCATTCTTTATGAGCACAGAAGAGTTTACAGATGCGCTGAGCTAAAGGTTGGACAAAGTCTGGACACATTGCTGTACTATGGAATCAAAATACCCTAAAAAAAACCCGTAGGGAACGAGGTTGCCTCGGTCGAATTGGGAAATCCTCCTACTCTAAAAGTGCTTTACAGGTCCCGTAAATAAACGTCTTCATCAGCTACTTATGAAGGCTACCAAAACCTACATCGAACGAATGACAAATAATCGGAATATACCCTAGGAATTGCCGAATCTACTCCAAGAGCCATTCAATTTGCCTTCATATCAGCCCATTTTGACATTACACAATTATTGGATTAAGATGTCAGAAAGTGAAGAATTTATTGTTTGAGAAGAATGACTTAACATTAAAGCCTAAAATTTACGGACAAGGGAAGGGAGATATATTTGTTCAATGGGTTGGGGATGGGGAATAGGTGACGGATACTGGCACCCTGATGTAATAAATTATATCAGACTAACTGCTAATAAAACTTAAGTAACATAGACCTCAACGCACCGACACGACAGGGAGATAACATTGTAATGAAGACTAGCCAAAGCTGAGAGGTGTTCCCTCACTTGCACCTCTTCGAAGGCTGGACTGGACACCTTGGTCACTCCGCTTGGTGGTTCGTCCCCAAACCCACCTCTTTCCTCCAGGTTTACCCGCATCTGGTCTACGTCGCGCAGATGCCCTCTTCCTCGTAGTAGACACCATAGCCAGACACAGAGGGCATTAATCACTCGTACTGGGCCAAAAGGGAGGCAGAATTAACCGGAAAAAAAGTCTTCCACAAGCCACATTTATGACAGCTTTAACAAACCCCACATCGAAAGGACGGAAGTCATGAATTCGACGGTGAGCAATGAATTGAGACCAAATAAAGATAAGCCGATTGGCAAACGATGGCAACAGGGTTTAAGCATACAGGAAGGTCACTACTACCCGACCCCAGGTAAATATTGGAGAGCTCAAACTTGGGCGAGTTAAAAGCTCAGAACTTACAATTCAGAATGATAGATTCGTGGAAGTGGAGTGCGACGAAACAGCCAAATACCCTTGCCAATTCGGAGTCGAACTCAAGAGCGACGCAGAACATAGCCTAGAGATTGGGAGAGAATGATACTGAACAATATTTAGCGTTACCTTGATATTTAAAAGACTCTTTCTATTGGCTTCTCCATCGGTCACATTCTCGTGGGAAATGGATAAAGAACTACCAACTTCCACAAGACTAGATACAAGGGAGGGAGAGGATTGGATTATTTGATTGATGGTTCTGGATAGTGAGGAGACATTTGACACGTAGACAAACAGTGCATCGTACAACTGAGAGCTGTACTTCGGTAGCACAACTCTGTCTAATTGATTCCGAAATGCCCCTCCCCTACTTGCACTGAAAAAGATAAAGAAAATTAAATCGTTTCCAAGGTAACCACTGGGATCCTTAGGCGGTTTTATCGCAAACCACTTACAGCATATAGCCTATCTCAACGGTATTGAGCCCGTGGAGTAGGGTAACTGATTTTCTGAAGGTAAGGTGAAGATCCTCCATAAAACTGATTGCATATTTAACCAAAGAGACGATGAGAAAGATGAACATTAACTTAGCAGTAATAAGGAGGAAAGACAGTATGCCAGCACAATAGATCAGAATGCTAACGTTCGAGAACAGGAGGGCGAGGAAAATCGGTAAGATTGCGAACGAAATGGGGACAAAAGAAAGAGGACGGAGTGGACACGAGGACAGCTGCCTTTCGAGATCACTCTTACACTGCTCAAGATATGCGCGGTCATTGGTGAATATGTGTTTTGACTGGACAAGGCATTGCAGGAGGTGCCTTTTTGGGAAATAAATCTAGAAGATGCCAGTTAAAAGTTTGACGCTACAATGAGGTTGTAGTAGTAGGAGAGCAAATCAAAGAGAAAAACGTATCCAGACGTTAAGCTGGACAAATATGAGGGCGCAATACTTGCACAAGCTCTTGTATCTTGATCTCCATCAACACCACTGAAGTTGTCCGCATCGTCTAAATCCAGACCTCGAAGGTAGATGCGAAGAGGATGACTCTGGAGGAAAAAGTTCAAACAAAAACACCCAGCCTACTGGAGGAAAAACACTCAGATCTTCATCCATAGCGCAAATCACAGCAATGCGACCGATGTGAAGAAATCGTAAGACGAAACGTCTATTTAATAGGGGTGAATGAAGATTATTTAGCGCCCGATCCTATAAGAAAAGATTAAGCGAAATCCACGCGCTTAAGTACCATACTTCTGTGGGATCAAAGGGTAATAGAGAAAGATACAGGTAGCATTGCTGTGTAAAAAGAAAGCCACTTGCTCACGTATTTTGAAAACTTCGATGATTCGAGCTATACTTATTTAAAGTTGTGGATGTTACTCAATGTCTACTAATAAAGACTAGGTGACTAAATGCATTGCAAGTGTTCCACGATTCATCACAAAGTTACCGTAGATTTATGGTGTGTACTCACAAATACGCCACCTGGAAAAAGCAACTACCTTGCACCACACCTATTGGCAGAGGAGACGTTCAAGGTCTATCTTGTATTTCGCGCATCTGCTTGTAAAGTCACTTTCAGCGAATTAGAAATACGTTATTTAGAACAAAAGTTTTTATTGTTCACCAAAAACGAGCTGGCTCGCTGGCATTTTTTTGTGTCAAAGTAGACAGTTGGGTTTTAAGTCCATTTAAAAGCAAACACGCGTGATAAGCATTCCATATTTCCAATATTTAACCAAGAGCAGTGATTGGAGCTTCTATGGATAAATAGGCTTTTGCTAATAATTATTGGCTCGTTTCTATATCCACTGCTTTGCTTATGAAACCTTAAATTTTATTGTAGCGTCCCGAGACTTCGCTTAAGGTGAAAGAAGGTATACTACTAGGGCAGGATATATATTCTGGAAACAGAGGGATTGGGAACCGTTTGCACGGCCTGGAGACCGGCCAACCAGCTAGTAAAATATGGCTGTAGCGTCCCGAGGTTCCCTTTAAGGCAAAAGAAGGCGCAGTACTAGGACAGAATATATATATATATATATATTCCGGGAACAGAGGGCTTGGGGGCTGTTGGCACGGCCCGGAGGCCGACCAACCGGCTAGAACAAGATGGCCACCCAAGTGACCTATACCGGTAGTTCGAACAAACAAAGTATTACAATGGCCATCCAAGTGGTCGAAACCGACACTTCGAACAAACAAGGTATTATGCTTATGCTGCCGAAGTGAGAAAAAACCGCTTACCTCGCGAAGGGATGTGTATTCCAACACAAGGAAGCAAACAAATTATTTGATGCATATTGCATTAAGTAGCGCTGCGTTGCTGAATCCGGTTTTAAATAAAAAGAACAAAATGTCCTCCTTCTTATTTAACGAGCTAACTTTATGTGTGAATGCAACGAATTTTCATTGGTACTTTTATTCGATCGTAATAGCTTCTCTTCGTAAATTCAGCCAAAGTAGTTTACGTAAGCCATAGTGGGTTATCAGTGCCATCTCTATGGTCACACGTTACGGCTGAGGAGGTAATGAGCCAGGTACAATGGGTTGGGGGGGACGGGGCGTTAGCAAGTGCAAAGTACAGCCTGTTGGGAACGCTATGTGCGCATATCCCAACACAAACTTGTACATTGTACTAAAACGCTAGCACACTACAACCAAAATACACTTCCCCAGAGCGACGCAAATCACGCGGCAGTCAAGGTGATTACCGAATCACTGCCACTAACGAAATCATGCGCGCACTATCCTCAAACATGTTTCGAGAGCTACGACCAGACCATCCAAGCACTATTTTTAAGTCATTGTTTCTGTTAATATTAACATAAATATTATGAGTTTAGATGGTTCGCTAGTCGACGGGCAGAAGAGCCAGTGGTAACAAACAATTTATTAATCTCGACCTTTATTGAAACCACACAGAAGTCAACAATAAAATGTTTAAGTTAAGTTTTTTTCATAAGGCACGTGCTCCAGTTCAATGTGACGCCCATTGCATCATCGATGGTTTTGTCCACGATCGTAAAATATGAAGTACATGAGAATAGGTGCTGCATCACGTAAACAGAAGCCCACTGTGTTAAAGGAATTCTGACGAAACAAAAAGTTTTGTCCACCGTTCTGTACTACCTGCGTAATCTGTGCTAAAAAACCAGAAAATTCAATTTCGCACTCGTAAACTTCTAATGATCATTAACGGATCCCTTTGTTTCTCGTATCAACAGAAAATGGGTGTCGAAATTGACACCTTCAACTTAGGAACTAACATATTTAAATCATTTAACAAACGTTTTATATGCCTTCAGTGCTTGAAAAGTGCTTATTTGTAGGTGAGATATATGATCCGATCGGCGGAAAATAATTGAGAGTTCTTGGTACAACTCACCACTCGTTTTGGTAAATGATTAGTTTAAGATCTTAAGGTCTAAAAATTAATCAGTCTTATACTTCATTTAAATCGTCTTGTTTGAGTGGAATGTGTTAAGTTTCCGGGTCACTTGCCACTCCGCGAAAAGGGGAAGTGTGGATCTTTTTCCTCTTTGAAGGCCACCATTTACCCGCCCTTTGTGGATGATCTAAATTTGCTGAATAACTGAGAAAAGTGGCTTTGGAGTTGACAGTTATGCAAAAAAGCTTGTTTTTACCCCAATTCCAAAGTTGCTGGGATGTGATCAAGTGCATACAATGGTGTGGTAGAGGAACGTACCTTCAGGTAGCTGTTTAACCAAACAATCCAATCGGAAGGTGCGTCAGGTTAAGGGAAATCCTCCTCTCTTCTTAAAAAATGAACCTTTAGTCGCTATTGTTGCCGTAATTTGGTGATGCTTGAAGGCGAAGCTTGAATACATTAATTCACGATCCTAAGGTCGTCGAAGAAAGTTTCGGCCATTTGAAGACCCTGGTGTAGACGATGGTCAATCTCACTTTTGAAGTCCATTTGTTATGCATGGCGTCGCAGTGTTGCTTAGTTGTTTTAGACTATTAGATAGGTGATTGGAACCTTTTTCTTTTCAATCTAAGCGGTTTGACTTTTAAGGTATTTGTAGTTTACTTTATGAAACCGGTACTTCGCATTCGTTCACTGGTCTTCATGCCTGATCTTTCCGAGTCCATTCTTGTTCACTTGGAAACTCAAGGATACATAAGCCGTTGCTGCTCTCCTAACGAAAAGGATGGATGTAATCATTCTGCGTTGTATGGGTTCACTGTACTCCAGAAGGTAAAACTTGAAGCAATCAACCCTATCACGGTGATTACGACGTGGACCAGCTAGCCCCGACGATTGGTGTTATGGTTGTGGGATTCCCTCCCAAAGTCTCTTTTTTATCATAAAGCAAATTGAAAAATTCGGTGGATCTCGAATTCAATGACTTGCGTAGTGCATGCGGGACAGTTACTTCACCACTTTTTAAAAAAAACGGCTGGTGCCTCCCACTCGTTTTATCAAAGACTAATCTATGATTTGATTTCGACAAGTTTAATGTAAAGTAAGCCTAGAATAGAGCTATTTCGAAACTACTGTAAAAATTCCCCCGAGTTCTCCTCATTACCTGCTGCCATTAAATCGACAACAGACAGGTGAACATGCACAGCTAGTAATACACCACTGGCAGCTAGATAAAGTGTGATTTTTATAAAATGTCATTAAGGCAATGGCTTGTTTTAAGTGAAAAAAGGGGCATCTGCTGCCGCCAAGGGATTTAAAACTAACTCTATAATCACTATTACAATCAGACCCACCTTTGCCCCTGTACATATCCCAAATCCAGTAATTGCCTTCATTAGAAAAATCCACCTCGACTCTTACATTGGCTATGCCAAGAGTTTGTGCATTGTATCCTACAATTATTACAGACGGGGCTTGCGCCTCGAGACCTGAAAAGCTCACTAAAAGGGCATCCACTGGCATGCAGATCGCGATTCTTGTGGTCAACATGATAGTAGGAATGGCCTTCACCCACAACGCTTGCAACCACTACAACTGGATGATCTGTTGCCTATCCTGCAACAGCCACATCTAGAAGGTCTGTCTCGAACAGTGAAATAATCACGTCAAGATTATATGCCTCAACTCGTGACATGACCACTTCAAAATTTGTAACCTCAAACAATGAAATCACAAATATGGGCAGATCCGTCTCCCCTCCCGCATTCACCACGACCAACAGTTTCACCTCCACTTCTGTGATCGTGGACCTTGCACTAAATTTTCCGTAAGTCTGTTTAAATTACTGACAAAAAGGCCCGCATATTTGTAGTGTAACCGTTTCGCACCAACCTACATTTATTTTGATAAATGGGTTCCAAAAGGAAAATCAGTACGACAAAATGTGGCGCAATGTTTTAATAGATTTAAAACACTAAGAATCACATAAGCTTTTAGATATGAGTGCTTTCCCTTATTTTTTGACAAAATATGCGGATTTTGAGAATACGAACACGCTATACTTTTGCTGATTTATTAAAGGAACTGTCACATTAAAGCATGACGGTGGTGCAAAGTTGTTTAATTAGGAAATTAGCTTTGCTGAAGCAAGGAGTAAATAAAAGCAAAGATGAAGGAAAAAGAGTCCCTTTGCCTAGGCTTTATAAGCTTTTACCCACTCAATTTGAAGGGAACCATTGCCACTTTGTTTAAATTCTTCGTACACACCACCGAATGTTTGCAGCCCAAAGCGGAGATCACCGGGATCTAGAGGACGACTTATGTTAACCCGCTTGCCCCAATGGTAAATGTGGAATCCGCTGAATGGAAACTCTATTTCCTGGAAATCATCAGGGGCCTGTGAAATGTAAAAATGGGCATTCACTTTAAAATGTTTTAATAGAGAGAGGGTGACTAGGTGGGTGGCCACGGACAAACTGTCATTTGATTAATGAAGCACATTATTCCGTAGTAAATAATAGACTAACAATAGACTATTGCTTTTCCTCACTAATGCGGTGGCTGCAAATCTAAATACGATGGCAAATGGCGCATCAAAATGAGCAACTAGGAAGGATCCATGGGCAAAATACGGGATAAAAGCCAAATAAGCAATACTTACCTTAAAAAAGTATTCATAAGAATAATTCTGCATAAAAATAACTTTAAACCACTCGTTTTTGCCAGTTCTTCTAAGTTTTATCTTAACTCCGTCATAAGATGATGCATTGAAACTGCCCAAATAATTAACACCGGCAAAGCAGGCTCCACTTGGTAAAGGCACTAAATTGTACTCAAATGAAGCCATATTTAGTCCCTAAATTGTGAGAGTAAATAAAGAAGCCTACATCAATGGTGATGTTTGAAATACTTGCCGAGGATTTACCACCGCGAACCTTATCGGTTAGGGGTTTCCATAGTAGGTAATCAATGGGCTTATAATTTTTGAAGTCAAACAACGGACATTCATTCTCCATACCACTGCATATCACACTGAGCATATAGAAAGTTTTAACGAATTGAACAGTCAGCATCGTATAAGGTGGCGATGACCACTATACCGATCCGCAAGACGCGCTAATTTCATCAAGGTCATAGTTTTAAAATGAATCAATGATCTGATATTGAAATCAAGTGATAGTTTTTGGGCAGTGACTGTTAACAGAATCATTTTTTAATCATTTTTCTTTTTCTCCCAGTTTTGGTCTGTGCACAGATGGTTTATATGAGTAAAAGGCCCAACTTAGTGTTTGCCACCGATTGAGCAATTTCTGTCGCCACTACCGAACGCAGCCAACTGCCACAAAATCACCTTGACACTAGAGTATCTCACACTGATAGCACAAGGCATGCATTGGTCGGTAGAGTTCAAACGCGATATCAATATTGTAGATTGGCAATCTTAAGTTATCCGAAGATAAAAAACAAGATCTTAGATAAAATCGTTTTGTATTTCCAAACCCGCATGTTAAACCTGTTTGAGATTGTGGAGGAAACTGCTTCTGTGTGCTGGATTGCCAAGTTTGAGCATATTTTGGATGAATTTTCACGAAAGTTCTTGCAAATCCGTTGATCTTAGCCTTTCATTCGTACAAGATTCCATGCTATTTTTCAACTTATTATAACGAATTCTTGCACTGCCGGCAAAACGTATTCTTTAAATGAAGAGGATTGTCCTGTTAATTTGTACATACTCGCTCTAAATTGGATCACACTGCCAGTTTTCGATTATCAATTGCTTTTCATTTCGGCAATATTTTGAGATTCTCCAATTGCTAACGGCCTTGACTCCCCCGGACGACTTGTTATCACAGTGATCCCCGCGGCGCTCTTTGATTTTTCTCGTGTCTAAAAGTTGGAACTGTCAGCTACGCGGAGGTCATAGGTCTACATGCACTTATCATGCCGACAGTCCTGGCGCCCTGACAACTGGTGCCTTGGTGTTTGACAGGCCATGATAAAGTTGATAAGTAATCGGAGCTCTGTAAACAGGTAGCCTTGGAGGCTGGACTAATCAACCATAGATTCACTTTGGGAGTAAGCATGTGCGCACTCATTGATTCCATCTAAAAATGGTTCAAACAAACTACCCGCGTGATAGTCCGATCAGTTAAGACAAATGCACAAGATGCATAATCTCCGAGATTTTCGGTTGTAACGCTCACGTGTTAAACATTGCGGCTCTGAATGCGTGCTCTTTAGTCATCTGTATAAGAAAACACCGTCGAGGTCTAAAATGCAACAAGGAACGTTAATCAATGCCTTACAGAGGCAAGAGAAAGTTTAATTTGAACTCTAGAACTGCTTCAACATCTGTTTACCGACATCTCAGTGAGAGTAAAATTGTGACTCCAATATGACTGTCAAGAAAGTTAGAAAGAGATTTCTGAGCCCTTCACTACACTTCTTTCCTACCCTACCGCTCGGCTGTCACCATTCGACTTCCCAAGTTTCGCTCCTTTCTATCGCCTCAAGCATGTAACATCTTCGAAGATGACCGAGACACTCTCTTAATAAGCATATCGGGTCTAAATGTGTCACAACACAGGCTTTTTGGAGCACCAACGATGAATCTGGAGCTCCTCTCATGCGACGGCTCAGATCCTGCTCAGGGTTGTGGGGTGGGGGCACTACGTTTACACACTTAAAGCCCGCCTAAGTGAGGCAGCACAATCATTCAATTCCACTTGATCGCACCAGGCTAGGGACACGTGAGCACCCTCCGTCCAGCTCGAAACTGGCCCCATTCCTAAATCCCCTGAGCGGAATAGCTAATATGCGGCCCCACCTGTCACAAACTAGAGCCTAGCATCCACAATAATAGCGCAATCCCTTCACTTTTCGAAAGAATCTCTGCATTTATTAAAGAAAAAAGGTCCTCTACTTGAAAATTCCCAGGTATTCTTACATCGACTGAGTGGCGTGTCACCAACAAACATCTGTTTATTCATATCACTTCCTTTGCGAATGCTCACAAACTGTACGCAAAACCGGTGAAAAGTTAAAACAAGCATAAACAAACCAATCCAATTCGACTGCATTAGAGGTGTGAGAATATATAAGGCACTGGGGCGCGCATTATTAGGTGTTTCTTTCTCAGACAAATGGAGTCCTATGGCCAAGTTGTAATTTTATTCTTACGTAAGTTTAATTTCTCATTTTGCTCCTCCCTTCATTCTGTTATATCTTAATATCACAAGGAGTGATGGTGCAACGTTACAAATTCATTTTATTTTTCGGATTTCTTTTCATTTCCACGACGACCCTGTTTAAGTGTTTCACGTTAAAGTTTAAAAATGGCAAGCTAGGTGTCATTTGCTTAAATTTAGCTTTTAAGGCTACCATATTTTTTTAAAATTTTATTCGAAAACGCAACGATTTGATTATCGTTAATGCTGTGCCCTTCATATCGATTGGACGGGTCCATCAATCTTCCAGCTGTTCAATCGATAATTGGTAACTATGCCGGCCACGAGAACTCATAAAAGTGTCATTCGTGGGGAGGAAGAGGCAAAAAGAAGGGGAAATTGTTCTTTTTTTGAGTAAAAAGTCATGAAACAATCTGCAAATTCGTGATCATCTCTTACATCACTTTATTTACTTCTGACCACTGTCGTCCGCTTTCCGTAGCATTAAGTAAACATCCGCTTCCAAGTTTTGTCTACATTGGCACCACAAAAGTGTAGACCACAACAGTCGAGGAGATAATTGTAGTTCCACTGCAATGTGGATCGCACTTATCCAATTACCACGTTATGACGTGATGAAATGAACCTTATTGAGATGCAAAATATTTTTTTGTTCTTCTAGTAATTTATGTCAGTTGGGCTGAACAACCACCCTCTACCATCTCCTATGGGCTAGCAGTGGAAATGCAGAAGGATCTCAATGACCAAATAAATCTTGAATACGAGGCATTCTATCTCTATGAGCAGCTAGTGAGTCTACTGATTTGCCTTTTCAGTAGCGTTCCCAATTCGGTTAATTTTGACGCGTTTAATGAGGTGAAGCTTTGCGTCACTACCCACCTAAGCATTGCAGTGTCGCTAAAACCACCCTCATATTCCCAACCCCTAGGATCGGAATCTTTTTAATTAGCGTTTAGTGAAAGCGAATGCTACGCGCATTATTATTTGCTGGAGAGATTTGGAGACCCCCCAATTCATTCACCTGAAACCTGCTGAGAAGTTAAAATATAACGAAATAACACCAAACAATTTCCAGGTTAGTAAAGCGATGTAAACTAAGCACTAAGGTCGAGGATAAGTGCAATGGGATTGGCCTAGGCTGTGTAAAGACGCCAGCGCGCTCTTTGAGCGCCTCATTCGCTCCTTATTTTCACGGCCATGACAGTTCATTTTTTCTCCTCTCACATGTGCCTTTACCGGATGTAAATTATGGCGCCTTGGTGGCTACATTTTGTGAAATATGCGGACATCAGCGCGTCAACAAAAAATGAGATTGGTGGCGGTCAATGTGGCCACCTAGAGGAGGTGAATTCTAGCAACAAAAAATTGTTCCTGTTTATAAGGTTCACATGTAAGGGCTGGCTTATTCCTTTTTACGATTTCCTTTGAGTCACAAGCATTGTTTTCTCCACCATTTTTGGCTGTAGGCAGCCTACTTCGCAAGGAGCGACAAGGCGCTCTTTGGATTTTCGGCATACTTCCGCAAGGCGGCTGATGAAGAACGTCATCATGCGCACGAACTCATCGAGATAATGAACAAACGAATGGGCACAGTCACGCTGAAGAATGTTGAGGTAATGGTGGATGGATGGGTGAAGAGAGATTAGATGCATAAATGGATCCTAAATGCTTAAATCCAAATGCTACTCACGAATGAAACATACTGGTCCACTTGGTTGGTCAGTGACGCGGTAGTAAAAGATTTTGGTAAATTAGCTCCGATAGCCATCTCTTTGCTCCACCTTTTAGTAATTTCAATCTGTTTCCCAGCTCATTTTACTTTTGTCTTCATTTTCGTCTTCTTACTCATTATCTCCAGATTCCACTTACTACCCCCACCACATGGCGGACACCAGCGGAGGCATTGCAAATGGTCCTCGCTAAGGAAACAGCGGTCTTGCAACACTTAAACGGGCTCTACATAAGGGCACAAGACCTCAACGACTATCATGTACGTCCTTTCGCGACGTCTTTTTTTCCACCACTTAAATTTTACCAAACTATTTCTTCCTTCCATCGTCTAGATTCAAGACCGCCTGGATCACTTTGTACACGAACAAACGACGGCTATCTTCAAAGTACGGTCCCTAATCACCCGATTAGAGGGCAAGGGTGATGCTGTAGAGTATCTCATTGACCAGGAACTCCTCAACCCTCCCTCCATGCATGACTAAATCCACTCTAAAGACAAATGATTACCGATTTTTAAGAATGATTGATAGAATAGATTTCGAAAGTCTTCCTGTATTTTTTGCCTCTCATCTGGGAAGGGTGGGTGGAGAGAGGTGGACGGAGAAAAGTGGCAGCTAGGTGGTACGGGGAGGGAGATGCACCTTGAGCGTTCTGCAAGCTGGGATGGAAATTGTTGTAGATTGATGTAGTGGCTGGAAGAGACCTCCACCCTATCGAGATAACCAGTTGGAAAAGCGATGATTGTTGACACGAAGGGAGAGAGAAGTTTAAGTAAGCACAGCGGCTGGATAGTGAAGAGGGTGTCTGTGTAGTTGGATTACTGGTCTTGGCCTTAAAGTGAGTGTTTACGTATCCAAACTGTATCTAAGTTTGAGCTTAGCCAACTGAGGGGGACAAGTGGCTTCTAAATGGCTTGTCGGAGCATGCCCATTGGAGACACTTTACGGAAGTACATGAAACAGAAGGATAAGTACGGGGTAGATGGACGCATGACGGCTACGCTCACTGCTTCGACTGCAACGAGTCCGCGTGTGAACTGCAACAAGCCACGAGACGCATCCACATAAGAAACGGCAATTTCATTCCACAGAGATGTCTCGCCATGTGAATTCCGTTGGTCACATATGACTATGGTGACCCACATTGACTCATTGAACACCCCAACCCTAGCCTCAAGCTTTGCTTCCAAGTGCCCATCAAGAGCGTTGAGATACATTCGTTGGGGTCATTTGCGACCTCAATGAACTTTCCTACAAGATTGAATTTCGTAAAAAAAACTTCAATATTGTCCAAAGCTAGACAACTGCCAACATCTCGGAGGTGGTGTTTTACCACAAGCATTGTATCTTAAAAACAAATAGTTTATTTGAAAATCATCCACCTTATTTCATTAGTTAGTTTACAAAATTTCTTTGTAAATTATCACAACTACCGCTTTAACAGTTTTGGTCGGTTCTTACTGGCTGATTATAAACCTACTTTAAAAAGAATTAAAAATTCAATTCAGCCTTGCCAACAGAACAACTTTTAGCGATAGGAGTGGAGACGTACAAAACCTGTGTTATGTATATAATATTAAATCTATGTTTTAAGGGCACCAAAGTACCACCCCAAACAGTTGTCCGTTTTTATGGATGGATAAGATCTATCTACTTGATGCAACAAGATGCAACTTCACGGTATGGGCTTGAAAACTCTCTCCTCTTCCCTACTCTCCCTTTCCCCCTCCCTCCCCCCCCCCCAAACCTCACTCTTCCTCTTCCTAGCTATTTTCATAACTGGTGAATCTGTCAGCAGGGAGTAAGAGCTATTCATGATGCCACATGACCGCAAAAGCGATGCACAAGTGGAGTTGTACTTCAGAATGGAATGGAGTGGAGCTTGGAAGGAGGACGTGGGGGAGGATACTGCCTCACCTCATCCTTTGGGCCCTTTTGTCAGGTACTACTCCGAGGACTAATTAATTTTTATCGTCCAGGGCCAATGTGTTTTAAATCAAGATGAGAATAGCAGCAAGTTTGCTAGACTAGTATGATTGTAATACATAGGTTTATTAACTCTCAGTTTTGGTAAAAGGGCGATTGTGCCTTCCTGTTAAATGCACATTTTAGGCCGAGCATTATTTTTCCATTCGTTTTCAAGGAAGCCTTGGAGTGCTACATTGGTACCGTGGAGAGCTAGCCCGATCTTAAAGGACTTTATCCCTATTTCTACTACTAGGCGATGGACCTTAGCGAGGTAAAAGAAGCGCTTAGTTGGCTGGAAGTATCGCTCTTGACCCATGGAAGAGAATAATGTCTGCCTTTGGCAACCCCTACAGTCCTGTGTTCTGCAGGAATGCCAACTACAGCGACAGCAGCATTTAATAGAGTTCCATTACAGATTTTCCTACTGTACTCCTAGTAAGATATTGATAAAGTGAACTTGTGTTACATCCTCTACTTCTCCACCGAATGGATGGAAACCAGGTAGACATATTCCTGTGAAGCTCTGAAACGGAAGAAAGTGGAAAAGACGAGCAGAGGCGATACCGCATTCCCATAAAACTATTTTAAATCCCCCGTCCTTGTTTGCATAAATATGCTTTCCAGTCAGTGTTTTTCCGCCTACCTGTAAAAATGCATTATGACCTGCTCAATTCCCCATTCCCTAATCCAGGTTCCATAGAGGAACTATCAGGTGGAATCAGTGATTTTGCGGTCAAGTATCTCCTTAGTTGAATAGAATTTCGAAGGTCGGCACGATCGGTGTGTGCGTGTTATCCCTACAGCACCAAATATGCTGTGATGGCTAACGCAGGAGGCTGATGAAAGGGAGCACCGGAGACGGCGCTCAAAAGAGGAGAGGAGCAAGGCAATACGCTGGTTGTTTGTTTAACTCTCAGTTTTGGTAGAGTGCTGTGTTATATCTTCTTTTGCCTTCAGGTGGGTCTCGGGATGCTCCAGCAACAATTTCAAACACCTCGTTCCGGTAACGGGACCTAAAGGTCCGTTATCAAAATCAAGCCAAGATCTCCGCAAGTGTATCTTCAAGGCATGGTTTGGTATACGAGCCACGCAATTAAGTCTTAGCCTTCTTCTTCATGGTTGGTATTTCATATCCTATCCAAATAGTGAGTTTTCCTTGACCTCAACAAGTTTTTTATTTCATCGAATAAAATATTCTGGAACAAAATTCAGTGAGTTTCACCTTCTCCCTAAAAACAAATACCCTTTGTGATACTTTGTTTGTTCGAACCGCCGGTTTCGGTCACTTGGGTGGCCATATTGTGCTAGCCAGTTGGCCGGCCCTCTGTTTCCAGAATACATGTGTTCTATCCGAGTACTATGCCTGCTGTTACGTTGAAGTAAGTCTCGAGACTCTCTACACCCTTGGGCATTTTTCCGTTGGTCTCCCGTAGGCTACTCTGCTACTTATAGCTTTAAAATAGAATGCATACTTTTACGGATCTGAATTCTCACTGAAGCGTCCCGGGGCTCCCCTTAAGGTAAAAGAAGGCACAGTGCTAGGGCAGAATATATATATTCCGCGAACAGAGGACTTGGGGGCTGTTGGCACGGTCCGAAGGCCGACCAACCGGCTAGAACAAGATGACCACCCAAGTAACCAAAACCGGTAGTTCGAACAAACAAAGTATTACACTCACTTTTATGAATGTTTTTATGGTGCAGAATATTGTTACCTTGATTCGATTACAGACTAAACCAGTAAAATCGCAAAAAATTGCGCCATTTTCTCCATAATTATGTGTTTTAACGAGGACGTTGATGCGAACTGTTTAAGTCTTCTCCCTCACCATTTGGGTTAGCATAAAAGTGTGGGGTTGTGATGATCGGGTTGTTCTCTCCGTTAAACTTTGCTGTCTAAAGTGGAGCCTTCTTTTTCAGCATTTTCACTGCTTAGCTTCGACTTTACTCTCTTCTTCTGTTGAAACGTCAGGTCTTTTCAGGATGTACTTCGGTGTCTTTGGTTCTACAAACACTGCGACGGAGTGTTTCCTCCATCTTCTTTTTTTCGACTGGATTTTTGCTGCGTTGCTGCTGTTGAAAAGCTCCAAGTATTACATCAGAACGACTTTGTTGGGAGAATAGGGGAGCATCAGTCATGCCTTGTGTACTTCCGCTTGTATTCACATTGGATTGTTTTATTAGTGCGTTTGGTCCCTTTTTGGAGGCAGAGCCCTAAAATAGCAACTGTAAGACTAACCATCCAGGTGTCATCTCGCATTAACGACGAGCACACTTCTTTGTTTTTTGAGCCTGTCAGGAAGTTACGGCGATGATTAACCTTAATCGAGCACTCGGGCAATTTTTTCCGTGGAGTGAATTTTTGGGATAGCAGGCGCGGAGGACAAGTGAGGGCTTCCCATTTCAACTCACATTCCTAAATGCCGCATCCTATCCAGCTTAAAGCTGAGCGATGCTTTGTGGAGAGAACGTTTCCCTCCCCTTGAACTCTTGTGAAAGAGATCTCGAGGCATGAAACAATTCCATGATTTCCCTTTGCTGGGTTACCTTGTGAGACCAAGAATAGCCCATTCTCACTGACTGGTGCCTTGGTAAGCATCATGATACTGTGCCTACTTTTATCGAGATGATCCATTATCGCCACCCTTGTTGTTCAGTCTTCAGGCACTTTGCGATTCCCAGCAAGACATTTCCTCTGCGGTACATCACATGGGAGACAATTGGCCTCTTCAGGATGAAACATTCCCTTTGGTGTGGGGAACATGGTCATGATAGGTTCGTCACCTGAATCATTCAACTTTGCAAAATGACCAAACCGGTGATATACAAATTGGTAGTTCCAAATGACAGGTGGATGGTTGAGAATGTCAATGATTTACCGATCAACATCCACTGCTTGTATGTAAACTGTCGTATGCCCTTAAGGTCCTCCAGTCCGAAAGTCAGTCTTGTTTACCTAGGTCTAGCAAAAACTGTACAACTTTTTCTGCGACGTTATGGTACAATACTGGTCTCCTTGAGCCCCTCCCAGAAAATTTCTCAGGCTAGTGAGGTCTGCGGAGGTAACTTTGGAGAATTGTAGAGTTCCACAGGATTGGACCCATAATAAAACGATTTTGGGGTCATTTGGCTTTCACTATCCTCAATCCACTCTTCTCTGCTTTATCTTCCCACCGAGGGAACCAGAAAGTGATCATGGAAGTTCTCAGACTAAACATTTATTGTTTGAATTCAAATTTCATTTTGGTTTTTTATCTAGCAGCTTATTTATTGTGTCCGTTCGGGAGACCTTACCTTAAGTGAATTTGTTCCCCCAAATTAAGAAGGCAACCCCACCATCATCTAATTGTTGGCACCTCCATTCGGCCGATGTGCTTTTACTAATGGAGGCTTGAGCTCCCACCAAATAAAGCCCGAAAACCTCGAAATTTCAATGCGCATGAGGCCTTGCTTCCACCCCAAATGCACTTGGAAAGAAGTGTACCGAGTATCTGTGCATGGTGGGTAGCGAAGCTGTTATTATTTGTTTATGGTAACGCTTTGGAGGTCGCCTCTGCCGTTAGGCTCGGATGCAAAGTAAATACCTTCTGTTGCATTCACCCATTCTGATTATTAATTCAAATCATACCGAATGCAAAGTGTCCTACACAAACCTTCTGCCAAGGATTGACAGACCCAAACACGTACTTCCTCCCATGATTCTACACATTGCATCAAGTGCCGCCTCGCCCAGATTTCACATCTCTATCTTACTTTAGCGTTCGGCAACCTCCAAATTTAGGTGAGGTACTTTCCGACACTGCTTAAATTCAGTATTTTTTTCCAAAAGCATCAGCAGCATACGAACTTGAATAAATTATTTTCCCTAATCACACCTTTATGCAAAACATAGAAATCTGAAAGATCACTTGCTGCAGCTTTAAAATTTATTGTGGGGCACAGAGATCGCTAAAAGCAGCCATCAGTTATCGCAATGCGCGAAACGTTAAAACATACCGCCTACTCATATTAAATAAGTGGTGACGTTAAAGTAGAAAAGTTCGTTCCATTAGACGTTGTAAATGCCAGTTGTGATGGTGCGATTGGACGACGCCCGGCGACTAATCGTCGCCCCACATTGCCCTCCGGTTCTGCTCCTTTCGCTTTCGTCGCTCTGTAGGCAGATAAAAAGGAGCGGTAAGATATACGGTTGGCAACAACACCGAGTAGACTAATCGACTCTTGGAATGCCACTTTGATAGAGCGTGTGAAGCTTAAGGCCTGCAGCTCAGAGGGGTCAACATGAGCACAAGTATTGCAGGAATGAGAGCTACTTCAAGGAATTTGACCTTGTGTGATTTGATCAGCTATTTACACAGTTTTCCCGTAGAAGAGACTCGTAATATGTTGCCTTTTAACTGAAAGTGTAAAACCACCCAGGATAGTATATTTTAACCGATAAAGAGTAGTTTGATTCAAGGGCTTTCTGGGATTGTCTACTCTGAAACCGTTCAGAAAAAGAAAAAGATGAAAACTACAACTTTAGCCGAATCAAAGTAACGGTGTTCAGCCTTAGAAGTAACCTATCAGAGCCAGTTTAGTGAAACATGTGGGTAGTCCATTTCCGCTCTACATAATTCCTTCAGAGGGTCAGCAAGGTCACCGCATAAGATCACCATCAACGGAAGATCGTTTAGAAAGACTAGAAAGTCTCGAAAAGTCTTTTGAATGAGTGAAACAAGAATAATAAATTTGCAAACTTAATGCAACGCGGAGGCAAAGTTGCCAGTCTACCACTAAAACAAGCTTACGGATCTCAAAATTACATGACACACGTGGGGGGCCAACCCTCCTCCCCTTGGCCAACATAGAGGCGAAGGGAAGAAACGCTGGCGCATCATCGTAGCAAAAATGATATTAGTAGGATCACACCGATAGGGTCATCAAAACACCAATCAATCAATCTCTGGTGTGCGTGTTACATAATTATTACA
This sequence comes from Taenia multiceps, assembly GCA_001923025.3. Lineage (NCBI taxonomy): Eukaryota > Metazoa > Platyhelminthes > Cestoda > Cyclophyllidea > Taeniidae > Taenia > Taenia multiceps. The sequence goes on along the minus strand of CM010311.1, from coordinate 37,433,890 downwards.
TCAGAGTTTGATCCCACCCACCAGCTCTGGAATCAATGAAGGACTATTAAGTGCAGCGGATTGCAGAACCTCTAAAACCACTTAGCAAATCTTAAGAAATACAGAAGGATAGACCCCAAGTTAAATAAGTGGTTTAGTGGCAAATAAATCACCAAACGCGATCAGCTGATGAGTCGAACGACAACAAAAGCCTATGCGATTGATCGATGTAATGGTAACAGATGGATAATCATGCAAGCACTCTAGGACAAATACAGGCGTTAAACAAGAGCATGGGAATAGTTTAACCTCTAACGTCACTCACCTTTAGCCTCCTTTTGAGCTTGCAGAGAAGCAGAAGAGGGTTTAGGTCGCGGCAACCCAAGATGAGAGGAGATGATTCGATTGGCGACGCTGCTATCACATGGTGGTCGTTTCTTATAGGGCATTGCCCAATCCCCCGGAGATTTGGCAATCTTCCATTTCGAAGCCAAGGATGCCTCTTCCAGTAGGCGAGCCTATCAGTAGAATAAAGGGAAGCAGTTAGCCTATTGCACCAACAAGCGAAAAAAAATTCCGCAATGGATTTCAAAACCTTGATAAGAACTCCTTTGATGCTTCGCAGGGCTAGTTCCGCGGTGAGAGAGGAGGAGAAGACGGCGAGACAATGGGTGTCATCCACCCATTTAAGAATGAATCCACTCTCGTTAAAGGGACGTAACACAGATTCAAGGGCCATTGTTTCAAGATCGGCTGGGAAGTCGTAAAGTTCGATTATGTGGCGCAGTTTATCGTAGTCAAGGTCGGGACCTTGTTGATAGTTGTTAGAGGCACCAACAGGGACCTTTACAACTTCCTTAGACTTTTCATCCTGAATACAGACCCCAAAGTCTACGAAATTATCGTCGTTGAGGCTTAGGTGTTGGAGGGTATCGAGAAGGTCACCAGGAGGTTGTTTTCCACAATCTTGAGTGCTTGCGTGACGACGTGAAGGTGAAGTGCGCTCCCTTTGTTGTAACAAGCGGGAGCTTCGGAGGCTGGGAGGAACGTAGATTTCAACTGACGGTCTTCTCGAACCTCGAGAATCGGTTTTAGTCGCCATTCCCAGTGCTGGGAGTTGAAACGATTTCGCATTAACTATGAGGAACCAGGAACTGCTTGTGACAGGCAAAAGACAAAAAAGGAGCAGCTCTAAAAACAAAACCTCCCCTCTTCGAATGGCAACAAGTCAACAGAAAACTAGAACACCAAATCGATCCCGGCCAGCTGACACAACGCGCCAGCCTATAATGTGCGCGCTTTGTCAGGGTACATACAAATAAAAAATTTGGTTTGTCCACATTTATATTTAACATGTGACGAAATTCTCTTTTGATATCAATGCAAATAGCTTTATATGGTTTTACTGCTTTTAAGACGTTTTTGTTTGAAGCACTACTTTTGGTAGTCACAATTATGAATAGGTTTGGGCCTCTCTGGTCACGCGTTAGGTTTGGCTGTGCTGTGCTTTGCCCTAGGGGTTGCACAATCAAGCGCAGCGTTTTTCGGGGTCACCGTCATTTCTCATCAGTTGCTGATGCGATAGTTGACCCTAAAAAGGGTTCAATCTCCGCAAACGTAAATATAGTTAATTATAGCCTCGCTGGTGCTTATATTGTCTCCTACAGTGAAAATGGGTTCATGCTTAGCAATGGGACGATTATTCGTGGTCCCATGGTTTCGTTTCCACAAAACGCATTTTCTTGGAGGGTAGGATTCCGTATTTTTAGCTTGCAATTAGTCCTCTTTAGATTAATTCGGCAGAGGACATCAACGAGGACTCCCTATCATTGTTTAGAGTTTTGTGTCCTGAATTAGGTATTTTTTATTGAAAACAACTTTACTCGAAACCCATTAATTTAGAAATTTTGGTCATTGGCAAAGGTGCTGCTAGTGAGAAAATTAACCAACGTGAGATAATAAACATGTGTTGGAAGCACAAATTGGGTGTCGAAGTCTTATCAACCGTACGTTTTTAAACTTCCGTTCTGTGGTGAACTCTCCGTCAAGCTCTAATTCTGGTTTCTAGGCGCTGGCTGTGGGTACTTTCAACTTTCTCAATTTCGAGGGTCGTTACGTTGCGGCCGCCCTCATCCCTCCGATCTGCAGGGATGTATACGACGATCGTCAACGCCTGAAACAGCTCGAGACAGCTCGAGATATCCAGCTGTCCATTGAAGCGAAGTCGAAGATTAAAAAACTCCCAAAACCCGAGGCCCCTGCCTTTCTGAGAGGACTCATACATCCATCAGATAAAGACAAACAGTGATATTTCCCTTTATGCCTCGCGGCTGACCTGTTCACTCGTGTCGTGTACAGTCGTGTTTATTTTAATCATATGTTTCTTCACTGGTGTCATATCTTTTAACGTCTTTGGGCTTTATTCCCTTTGCTTCCTGCCTTAACATCGCTTCTTACGTTCTTGAGCTGTTTCTGCATTTTGCATTTATCTCCTATTTAAAAATAACTAGGGAAATCAACATTACCGACTATGTTATGCCGATTCATGACAACCGCACCATGCAGAAGTTGCCAACGCCTGGCGTTCTCTGCCAGGGCTAAATTTTCGACATCAGGTAGGGAGGAATCGGACGATAAGCTGATTCTACCATCCTTGAGGAAGTTGGTCAACCGCCCCACTGTTGCTATGCAGATGCCTGATATGGCGCGTAAATATGCCGTCTCAGATGCCCCCCTCATCCCCAGCTATTTTCTTGGGAAGCTGCAATTGGTATGGTTTTGTGATGTTTCTAACGTTATCTAATCGTAATATTTATCCCATTGACATGATACTCATCGTTGATACTTGACTATATTTTCCATCGAAAATCCCGAAATTTGTGGTCTTTTTTGGGGAGAAAAGTGAAAACGGGTATGTTTTTGCTCTCTAACGGGACTCCGAAGTGGTTTGAGAAATGAATTCTTGCTGTCGAAACACTGCAGATAGGAAATGAGGCATCTCTCTTGTTTTATGAATGTTGAGCCAATTGTTCGTCTTTAAATCGGAACGGATAGATTTCGTCATTTGCTAAGCGACGTGATGACCGAAATAAAGGTTTCCCACGAAGTCGGTGGTTTTGACTATTACATTAATGGTTTTGCTTTCCGTACCCGATTCCTGTGTGATTCTACCTCATGCAACTTTGATAGTGTCGCTTTATGCATTACTTCTTTCCTCATTCTTCCATAATATTTGCTTTCAGGAACTTTTAGAGTACCCCGAATTACCGACAAAGGAGGAGGTAATTCAAATCGACAAGTTATTCTGTACGGTGGAGGACTGGGTGACTAAAGGTGTGATTAACACGTTCACCTTGAGTTTCTATTTCTTTGTTTGAATCCGTCACTGAAGCCCAGTTAACACTTCTTTATTTATCCTCTCTCCCTCTCTCTCTAGTTGACAGTAAATCAATTGACGAGAAGGGTGTCATTCCAGAGGATGTACTTCGTGATTGTAAAGTCATGGGTCTCTTTGGTCAACGGGTTGACCCAAATTACGGAGGATTGGACATGACTCCACTTGAGTCTGTTCTCGTTGCTGAAGCAATGGGATATGATCCTTCACTCTTTGCCACTTTCACGGTACACGAAGCTCTTGGCTTGAAGGTGTGTTCCCTTCCATTTATATGCGCCATGAGGGAAGTGAGCGGTAATGTCTATGGTGCTGTCAACGTTCGTAAGCCTCATAGCATGAAGGTCCGGTTCTGGTAACCATTTCTGCTCTCCTGTAAAGTGGTTCTCTTGAGCTACCTGTGAAAAGGCACAGGGTCTTCTTTAAACCACTTCATGCTTCCTTCCAGCAGTTTTCGAGGTTGGGGATTCGTGTCTGAACATTTTTTTAACATTTTATCGTCAAGATGTTCCTCTGCTCCAAGGCCTCCGATTGAAAGTTATGATAGCGATGCTTCCACGATAAAACTAAAGAAACTTCATCAGTCAATGTCGCTCTTCAAAGTAGTACATCAGAATCCCCGCTATTCGTTTATTTCCCCCATGTTCCCGGTACTTCTTGATCAGACGCATGCTGAAGATTTGTGTTACCTTCTAGGGTCTTCAACTCGTGGGTACCGCGGCACAGAAGGAGAGGTACCTTCCATCTCTTGCATCTGGTGAAAAGATTGCGGCATTCTGTTTGGCTGAGGTCTCCAGGTACGTTCTTTAAGCATGCCATTAACGCCACTGTTAAACTACTGATCTAGCTTTTGTCAATTAAGTGGCTCATCATGTTCCCATGGTGTCATCCTGGTTATGAACCACTTATTTCGATGTAAGTACTGTCCCCGGCATGTTAATTATTTTATAGATTTGAAATTTTTTCGTTTATCTAAGTTTCTAGCTTTTTTTGGGAGTTCATTTGCCTGTTGCTCTTTTGATTACTTTTTTGGCTCATGCTACTCATTTTGCTGTCGCATTTTTTTGCCATTGTTGGGGTTTGATAAATTATCTTAGCTTTCAGTGACTTCTGTATGGCAACCAAACTGCATCATAGAGCTTGTGTAACAGAGATAAAATAATCGCAGCGCGATTAAACTGCATTACTCATTGCTCTTTTTTCGGTTTTGGTCCCAGCGGATCCACATCAACGCAATCTCAGACTCGAGCCATTCTTAGCCCAGACAGTAGGCACTACATCCTCAACGGTCGCAAGGCCTGGGTCGTCAACGGCTCACGCGCCGACGTCTTCACTGTTTTCGCGCTCACCTCCGTTTCCAACGAAAAGGTTTGTGGCCTGTACTTCCTTCTGTCAGGGTATTTTGTGTTTGGATGGAGCCAGTCTTCCACGATCCCCGTTGAATGTAAATACCCTTTATGCCTTGGCCCTCCTCTTCGACTCCTCCCGTTACTTCCTTGTAGGGGGAAAAAGAGGATAAGCTTTCCGCCTTTCTGGTGGAACGTGGTTTCGAGGGGACCATTGAGGCTCATCCACCACTAGAGAGAATTGGACTTAGGGGTCTTGATCGTAGGTTCATTCTTTATCTTGGTATCCACCCATCTCCCGATCTACCCACTCTCATATTTTCCAGTCGTTGATGTAACCTTCAAGGATGTTCGAATACCGGTAGAGAATGTTCTGGGCGCTTTGGGCTCCGGTACTGAGGTGAGTTTCTTGTCTGGCAATGGCTTTTCTCCGCCTTAACAAGATATGCTAGAGAATGATGTCTAAAGCTACCGTTCTCTTTGAATCGGTAGCAATCGCATTAAATGTCGCTGTTTTGCAGGGCATTCCTGATGCTTCTATGCGCACTTCTCTGCATTGCGAATTTCCTTTTTGGATGCATTTGCTTTCTGCTGACACAAATACAGTAGACGTTTTATTTCCTCAAGGAGTTATAAGGCATACCAGTTTGATGCCGTCATTAGAATGAACATCCACTGTCTCTAATTGCTGTTTTGAGGTAAAAATCCAGTGCATTTTTGCCGCTTGCCTCTGTTACGAAGAGGGGGTCGAAGAATAGATTCTATTTAAACTCCGACGCTAGGATGAAAGGGACTTTGGGAGCTTTGGTAATTTTGTTATCCACTCCTCTGCATCCTTTTTTTTTGCCAGGATAGTTAACTTTGTTTCCCTTCATTTTGCTCTTAGCTCTCTGGACGGATCGCATGTAGTGAGCGTTACTTGGTGGGCGGTCTATGCGTGGGTCTCTGTCGCGATGTCCTGGACGCTCTTACGGAGCATTGCAACATGCGTCAGCAGTTTGGCCATCCTCTCAGCCATTTTGGCCTGGTACAGCGCCGGTTAGCGCACGCTGCCGCCCAACTTTATGCGATGGAGTCGGTTACCTACCTTGTGGCCGGTTTTCTGACTTCACGACCACAACGCGATTTAATGATTGAGTCGTCGGCAGTTAAGGTCGGCTTGTTGGCTCATCCGCTTTCAGGGTTGACTCATCTGTCTGTCTGGCTCACTATCTGTTCATCTCCTCTCCATTGATCATCGACCAATTGGTCAGGATCATGCGTTTCACTTCCTTGTTGTTTTTATGTGATATTGACTCACTTTCGCTATTATTTACTCATAACGGTAGAGATTAATTTATTCAACCGTTATCAAGATGGTGGGTCTGTCTCTTTGTCCATGCCTTGTCTTCATAACTATATTGAAAACTTGCTTGTTACTCCCCCTTCTCATTACTTTTGATTTCAATAGAAATCCCCACCTTAATGTTGCGTGGCTTGTCAACTCAATTAGTTGTTGTATCCATGTGCCTTCTGTCACTCATTGGTCATGGTTGCACGTTTTACCTCCGCATTGAATTGTCCTCTGCCATGATTGGTAGTTGGTCCGTTTGTTAGACTTTGTTTAAGACATTTGGATTCTGCATTTCACCTCCCATCGACCAGAGCGGAGCTGTAGACTTCTGTAGCTTGACCTCAGCCTAGTGCACACAAATCCTGCCAGCCATTACTGTCGTTGAGTCGTGAACGACCAAGTTACCCATCCACTTCTCTATCTCTCCAACAATTCGTGAAATTCTTCCACCCAAATATTGCGTTTTAATCGAGTCTAATCTTTCTCCTGCTACTTTATTCTTACCCCGAAATGTGCGTATTTTTTTCTAGGCATTTATCAGTCTAAGGTTTCATTCTTTCAGCTCTTTGCAACTGAAACTACCCTTGCCCTGTTGAATGACTGCATCGTGTTGGCGGGAGCGTTGGGATTCACCAAACAACTGCCAGTAGAAAGATATCTGCGTGATTCAAGGGTACTCACTTCCTTCATGGTAAGCTTACGCCAGTAACCCCTGAGAGTTCTTTTATCAAGGCATCCCTTATTCAGAAAGTGTCTTGATTGAGAGCAAAGCTTTGAGTGAGGAGCTATCCATGTACCTTTCTCGGATACGTCTTAGGGCGTGAATGACCTTCTTCGCGTCTACATCGCCTCCGCCAGTCTCTCCAAGGTCGGGAAGGAGTTACGTTGCTTTGTGGAGTGTGCACGCAGCCCCTCAAAGCATATGTTGTACATGCTGAGCGAGGCTTGGCGCAAGGATTGGCGCACGGCATTGCTAGCTCGCGGCTGGAGCGCGTCACCTGCTGTCGTTACTGCAGCAAAAATGGAAACAGAGCGAGGCATTAGAGCCTCGACACGTGTCGGTGACCATCTTCATCCCAACCTTCGAGCTCTGGGTGATCGGCTGGCGCGTCTGGTAGTGCAGACGCACGAGGTGACTAGGCAGGTCCTTATTCTCCATGCTAATGTGAGTTTTCATTGCTAGCGCTTTCCCTTTCTGCCTCCGTAGCCTTGCCCGTCAATGTTTTCTTCAACTATTTAGACAGTAACTGAAGACCAAATCTCTCTGTGGCTACTCTCTGATTTGGCGGTAGGACTGTTCACGGTGACTGCAGTTTTGAGTAGGGCATCAAGAGCGAAGAGTATTGGAGTGAAATATCATAATAACGAGGTGAGAGTCTCGATGGTTGCACTACTCAGGTGTCAGTCAAATTCAAATTCAAATTCAACTCTCTCACACACACACACACACGCATTAAGCTTGAGGCTGTTGAGTGGATCTGTCCATTTATATTACAACCGTCCCCTCTCCAGCTGGAGCTGGCCGAACTCTTCACTCTGGAGACACTGGACCGTCTAGAAGGTGAGCTGTCTAGTTTCAAACAGAAGGCCAACCTGCACAAACGCATTGCCAGTGTGATGGTGAAGGAGAACGGATACGCGCCGGCCAGCCCTCTCAGTCGTGTCTGGTAACTTTACCTGGGGAAAATCGTTTCTTTTCTGCTGCTATTACTGCCACTTTAGGATTCTATTTTATTCATAGACCTTTTTTTCGATTGACATATTCTTGCTTGATTCATTGGGAAATTGGACGGCTGGGTTACCATATGTACTATGGCACTGATTTCCTTTGTTATCTTGGCAACGTTTTCTTAGTTTTTTTTTCCTTCCTTAGTATAATTGATGACGTTATGATTTGTATACTACAGTCTTGCTCAAACCTTAGGTTTTATTGATCCTGGCACCAAAGTTCACCCCATTAATGGGTCGTAGCGATGTTGGGTTTGTGTCTAACGTTATCGACGCCTTTGCTACAATTTGATTGGTGCGTTGACTAGACCTACGGAAGCCTTGGCCGAAGGTGATTGGCCCATTTGCGTTGGGGCAGAGAAAGATGCTTTCTAGTCGTAGGCACCGAGGCTCTTTCTGAGTCGCCTTTCCTGTTCACCCTCTTTTAATAACCATGGTTCCTCTTGTCATTTTAAGTTGTGTTTGGTTTTACGTCGGTTTGAATTAACAAAAATCAGCCTTAACCCGCTTGATTTGAGGCGCCTAAGTTTGTTGGTGAAGGAGTATAGACTTAAAGGTAAGCGTGTATAGTTCTCCAGGCGCTTTCTGATTCCCGTGAAGTCGGTTCACTCTTGGTTAATCCTTGAAAAGGTTGATCACATGTGATTGGTGCTCCTGTGCACTTTCTTTGAAATTTATGTTATTAAATAGAAAGGATTGTAAGCATTTGATCCTTAATTCGTGTTTGGTGCCCGATGTTGTTGATGTTGAAGGCTACCCACTCCAACTTCATTATCAGTTCAGTGGTGAAGGACAATAGCAATGCCGCAGTCGCTCCCTGCGGCGCTGCTTTTTGCCTGTCTCAAGTCAGTTGGTACTGAGTCACTTCATTCGAGGAATCGTCGTTGCTGAGGCGCTGTATACCCTCTGTGGGTCATGTTTGTCAGTCGTCTTCCAATAATATAACTATAGGAATTACTGTTCGATGTTGGCGTCGGATACCAAACGCTCCAGTTTCGGGCACATAGTGATCCATGCAAGCAAAGGCTAAAGTGTGATGATGCAGGATGGTCGATCTTCAGCCATATTTCGAGATGTAGTAGAAGACTCAGGAAGTTGGCAGGAAATGGCATCGAAATGGCACTACCTCCCGAAGTCACAGACAGATTTATCGGAAGGGGCGGCTTGGGGTCAGTTTTTGGCTAGTTTTGGTGAACTTGGCCGAATGCGATTCGAGGGTTGGTGATTTTCCTCCTCAGCTCCTGATAGAGTTGCAGCAATAAAACAAGGGGCCAGTACAGGAGGGTTGGGTAGCTATGTGGCCACGGTAAGGGCATAAATTGCAGAGGATGGGGGGGCCTGCTTTTTGTCTTTAGAGCGCTGTCCGTTTTGATTCATGCGGTTGCCCCACATGAGTTCGTTGCTGATAAATTACTCACGAGGCAGGAGCAGGAGCCATTTTTGCATGTCTCGGTGGAAGAGTGTTTGATTACAAAGCTAGTGGTGAACACAGTCGACTGAATGAGCTCTATCTGGTTTTTTGGGAGTGTTGGGGGTGGCGTTCGTGCATGCAGTTAGCGTATCTGTGCAGTTATTCAAATGTGTTGCTAGTCCGCTGTCCTTCATTTTGCCGTTGATATCGGCGGTAGCCAGTTGGCGGAAAAGGACGCCAGTGGACTTAGCAGATTTCTGTCTTATAGTAGAAAGAATGGGAAAACAAGAAATGTTCTGGTCAAAATGAAGACTGATTCAAGGTCATCAAGTAGTATTGCGCCCTGAAAATCAATATTTGGTGCATTCAGCTAATGTCAGATGCATTCAAGCAACCGCATAATCTGTGCTTGCAAAACACTGTGATGCATGATTATTGCAATTTTAAAATGCTATAATTAGTGGTTAGCACTTGCTATGTTTTGAAGCTATTGTAAATTTTGTAAGAAAATCTCCTTAATTTTTTCTGGTTTATTTAAATGCATCGCATCATTCATCTCCTCGAGGAATTACTGGTTGATGGCAAGCCTTGTTTTTATTGGCTTACTGTATTTTCGGGGACGTCGCCTCTTTTTGGGGCATTGTTGTGTCGTGCGCTGGACTGTAGAAATAGGGTTTGTCTGTTATAATCATTATGCTCTCTTAGAGGGCAATTAATGTGGAGCGTCCGTATCACTTTATTTTGCCTCTCCTTATCATTGGTTTGTTTCTCTGTCCTAGGGATTCCCTCACCAGTGCCTATAGAATCCCCCGATATTGTGTCGATTTACTATGGGCAAAGGTAAAACCTTCGAAGACAAGACGCGGTACCGAAAATCAAATGCCCCCAATGGTGTACCAAAGGATATTGCTCCAGCTCCAAACAACAAAGGTGCAGCACAGTCGGCACCTGAAAAGCCGCGGATTCGTAGATCGCACCGCAAAACCCGCGTCGGATTATTTGGTGACTTTAGCTCGGAACTCTGCCGAAAAATTGTTATGAGTGCTTTTGCGATCATCATCATTGCTGTTTTGCTCCATTTTGGTGTAGAACACAGCCAAATTATGAGGCGACAGCGCCAAATCTACACTCCGATCAATTTACCCAAAATGATAGGCCCAAATGGGGACGGGCCGGAAGCTTTACCCGAACTGTTTTGGGGGACATACAGGCCTGGAATCTTCTTCGGGATGTCGCACAGAAGTCCCCACTCAATGCTTTTCGGTCTGGCTTGGGTGACGTTTGATGGTAGATCTGTGCAGTTTCGTCATCAGTGTACAAGTGAAGGTGACATAAAGAGGTGCGTGATTTGTCATAATTTAATCCAAGTCTTTATAGCCAGGTTTCATGATAGATATGCTTGAATCCATTGACCGTCACGTTGAACCTGTCGTATTTTGAGATTTTACTTGCTTTTGATCCGGAATTTCCTTATCACCTCAGCTATAACTGGATTGAACATGATGGGCGAAACTATGGCATTGAACAAATCATCGCTGGCAATCACAATATCACCGTGGCGTTCGTTAAGCGTCCAGCCACTCCTAGTGGGGGTGATTGGTCTGTTCGAATATCAGTTTCAGCGGTTGATGGCGTAAGCATTCTCAAATATAAGGCTATGTGCTGCCTCAGATCGTAGTTTGATTGCCAAATTTGTACTCGTGATTGTATATCGGTCTTTCACTTTGCTGCTTGAATTAATGTCGCTGTGTAAGTGTCAAGTGGCGTTGTTAATGTGGTGGCTAATAAGCCTTGTAACGCTTAAGCTTATCTGCTGACTTTGATGCCTCTTATACTCTTTTTTCTCGTCACCCCGACCTTCTCAAATGCCTTGCAGCATAAACAAGCTCATCGACACACTTCATTGTAACATTTCCGCACTGCTTCCAATAATTAGAAGGGGAGGGGCAAAGCCATGTATGGGTATAGGAAATCCCTTTTCTCACCTAGTCGATTAAAACCCCATCAATCTCAATTCTATTCTACGTCTACCTGCCCGATTCTACAAGGGGCCGCATTCATTCGTACACAAATGGAAATGAATTGAAACGGTTAAGAGGTAAGTGCGGCACGTTTTTGACTTTTGACAAGTGTTCAAGTAGCTTTTAACTGTTTTACTAATCATCAAATTTAGTGTACCTTACAGGAGTGAATTTACCCGTTTTGGTCCCATTGGTTGTGTTGTTTGACTAATGTTGTGCACCACCTCCCCTCTTTCTCATACTAGGAACAGTTCACATATTTACCATTAGTCGTGTGTACTTGTGTGTGTGTTTTGGTGAACAGCAGGGTTGACGTAGTTGTGGCGAATTCGCGCATTAACTAAGATGTCATTATCAAGTGGCTGACTTGATCTATTCATTAGATCGAGAAGTAATGGTCGTTTTTTCGTTTAGGTATGACATATCTACAAGGTCTCGTTAATTTCGCTCGGTGAAAAGCAGTTGAAAGAGTTTTTTCCAGTTCCTACCTTGATTTAAAAATTCGGAGAATGATGAATAAGTGTACACCTCACTAGAATTTATTTCCTTACGCTCTTAAAGTGTCCACAACTTTGTTTGGAAGTAACCATTGCCTTTGAGGTACCCTAGATGTGGTATGAAAATTGAAGTACTGCCATTATCAATTTTCCAGCTAGGACGCCGCTTGCGTTTATCTAACACTGTCGCTTCTGATGGCTTTAGCTCCTTCACCATGCCAGTGATATGCTCCTTGGAAATTCGATGTGATGTGAAAACTGCAGCAGTTGACTTTCACGTGTGGTTTTTGTAGCAAGGTTGGTAGTGTAGGCAAACCAACTAAGAGTTCTTTGCGGTGTTTGTCAGAATGTGTCTCAACTATGAAAATTATCTCAATGTTTCTGTTATATTTCCTCTTCTATCGCATACACGAGGAGCGGTGCTTTCCGTTCGCTGGCAAATAATTTGCTTTAGCTAACACTTGGCATCCACTCACCCCACTCAACCATTCCCTCCCGTATTCAATAATTTTAAAAGGACAGCTTTTTGCGGATCGAAAATGCGTTAAAATGAAGCTAGGTTGGTAGTATTAGTGTGTGCCTCACATTTTCAAGACATTTTAGCCAAGTAGATTGTGTCAGACAATGTCAGCATGAGTACCGTATTCATTTCAAAGCGGAACTTGTTGCTGTCACTCAGGTCACTCTGATTTCATCGATTTAAGGTTTCACTCAGGAGTTGGGTGCCTTCCAAGTGAATTTTCACACCGCAAAAAGCGGTACTCTGAACCCTACTCATTTGGCTGGCCACTGTCAACGCGAAGACGCCCTCGTAGCGGCTATATCGAGTGGGTTAGCGCTGCGCGAGGATCGTAATTCAGTTTTCTTCACCGGGGACCAGGTGAACCTCCACTCGCACGAAGCGACATTGTCGGGAATGCCGACCAACCTCTGGGTAACGGAGGTCACTCGCCCTGCTATCCATGCCTCTCGCCGAAATTCCCTTGCTGCCAACGCAAGCGATGCCCATCATCGTAATGAAGCACCTCTTGATGTACTAGAGGTAGAATTCGTCTCACAGGCCTCCACTTCTTCTGATGCGGTGCCTCTGGTCGGTTCACGATTCAGCAAAGCTTTGGATGAGCACTCAAAGCGCTTCCACGAGGCCTTTCGTCGTAAATTTCCGCACGATCCCCGGACGGTCAGTGAGGAGCAAGTGAGTCGCTTCTGCCTTGGTAGTATCCTACTTCTCGAAAATTGTTCTTTCAAGTTGTCGTGAACTCGTAATGTTAAGCGCGCATGTGAAGTGCTGCCTTTATCCTTCGGCCCAGCACGTCGAACGTCACTAAAGGGATAAGGATTGGGTTGGAGAATGAAAATGAGGGGAAAGCTGTTAGCACTATACCAGAAAACTGTCAAGTTAGGGTATCCTCAGTGGTCCGCTTCCCTTTGCGGTATCATGGCGGTGAACAAGCATGTCAATGCTAGTGCTCTGCACTTTACGGTTTTGAATGCTTTCATGGTTTTCTGACCGATGAAACGTCTGTCACATAGTTTACTGTACTTGGAGTGGGTGTGGTTCATGTCCCACCCGTCGCCACTGGGGACTTTTTCCTGCATTACCCGAAACGCTGCCCACTGAATGGCATACTTTTTCGACATTTTCAGTTTCATCTATCGCAAAGGGGGTCGGTGAGTGTCTTGGAGCGCCCTAGGCACAAGGGTGTCACACGCTTTTTCGCAGGTCCTAACAGACGATCCCATTACCTTTATAATTGTGTCAAGATGTTTAGGGACCTTTGTCAGCTAAACTTGGACTAAAGGCGGGTGCTATCCACCGAAATCCAGTTTCTAAGCAAGCAATTTGACAACACGCCTGTTAGGGAATGCTTTCGAGGTTTCTTGGTTGTCGACTTGAACGCAAATGATATGGTACTTAACGGTCTGTTTGGCTCCTCGAGTGTCCCCACCGTCTGCAAAATCGGAGAACCTTCATCTTGTGTCTACTTTTACTTATCCGTGGCGTTTTATTTCGCCATGTTGAAGAATTGCGTTTTCTTGAACATTATTTTGACCGAGGTTCTTGAACAACACCTTCTCACTTTTTTACTGCCGATGTAAGTTGTGAATCCTGGCTTGCAGAAGACACCAAAATCATTGCCCATGGATTACTGATCTGCAGTAATTCACTAGACTGATGGGCCCTCAGATGGTGGTTGTAAACCTCTCTAGCTGGTCTTGGTCCATTTTAACCACTGTCTGTTTCAGTACCAGAAACCTTGTCTCACATGCTTAAGTACATAAAAGTGGCAGCACACGGGTGACCGTGTTTATTAAATTTGTTAGGTCCTACCCTCTGCGAGGTCAGTCAGGTGAGCAAGTGAGCCAGTGGTTCTATCGGGATGGCAACAAGATTAGCGAAGCGTATGACTATCAGATCAAAGGGTATAAATGGCCCACTTGCAGCATTCGCGCCTCTCACGGCATGTGCTACGTCAGTTCAAGGGGAAGGCTCATATAAGGGCGAAAACTAGTAATATGCAAGTGGGCAGCTGTCCTCCGCCTGAGTCATGCCCATTTGCGAGAAATCTATAGCCCAGGGCGTGAGGTTCGTATCAGCTGCGCAGGAGCATCAAAGTAAAACGTGGCGAATGGAGGACAGCAGCACAAAATGTCCACTAGTTGCCGTTAGCACCTTACGTGGTTTCTATTAGCGAGCGGAATCCATGTTTTCTTACTGTGGGTATGCTTGTTGCTTATCCTCTTATTGACTTCAACACCAAGTGGGAGTTACATAGAACCTTAGAGGCTCATGTTCCAGGGGCGATAGGATCAATGTAGCACCCTGCACAGGCCCCGTGGCAGTCGGTGAAAATTGGATGGTCGAGAAGTAGCTAAAAGATATTTCTTGTCTGAAGTAAATTAGAAGGCAAGATGTCCTCAAAAATCTGCTCTTTCAATGTCTTTGAGGTTGATGATTAAAAAAATTGATAAAACCCTTTGAAACCATTTGTTATCTATTAATGCGTAATGTTTCTTTCTAGCTTTTGACCTGGTCTTGAAGATCTCATTAAATTGGGAGTTTATAGGCGTGACAAAAGCACCAATGACACAATCAAAAGCAAACAAAAGCAACTCTCAGTGTCAATCATTACAATGAAGGATTTTTTTCAACAGGTGAAACTATCAAGGATATCGCTGAGCAATATGCTTGGTGGCGTAGGGTACTTCTACGGCACCAGTCTGATCAATTCTCCTCTGCTCGAGGCATCGGTCTTCTCCTCAAAGCCCAAATCCACCCCTGTTCCATCGGTGGAATACTGGCCTGCCGCCCTTTTCACTGCCACCCCTTCCCGTAGCCAATTTCCCCGCGGTTTCCTCTGGGATGAAGGATTCCACGCCCTTTTGATAGCTCGGTGGGACATAGAACTGGCGTTACAGTCCCTTGGGCATTGGTTGGACCTCCTCAATATGGAGGGGTGGATTCCCCGAGAGCAGATTCTCGGCTGGGAGGCTAGAGTTAATGTACCTCCCGAATTTGTTATCCAATCCACCACTACAGCCAATCCGCCAGCGCTGATTCTTGCAATTGAGGTGAATTATGCTCACATTCTCATATCGCATAGCGTTTTTTCCACCATTTCACAAGTATTATGCTCACCTATCGTATCTTAATGAATGTTGCCTAGCACAGCGTTGATGATACTTGTATTTCAATTCGTTTCCCGTGTTCTGACAAGTGGACCTGCTTCCTCATTGCTCGTGTTTCGTGATTATTGTTTGTTCAATGGCGAAGTCCGACTCCATTTAGCGCTTTTGTTATGCGAATGACCTTGAAACAACTTATTTAGTAGAGGAGATTTTATATGCCAATCCAACATTATGAGTTGCTTTTTTTGTAAGTGGATTCCACTCTACTTCGGCAACATGTTACAGTCCCTTTTTGGGGGATAGTGCCTACCTCTTCACTGTTTCAGTAAGTCCTTCTCAATCCTCCAAACTAATGGTGCCTCAATCTGCGTTTATGCATCCACTGTTTGTTCCAATACTCCCTTTGTGGGACTCGGGACGATTTCCAATTAGGATTAAGTGCAAGCTCTGCCCATTACTGGTTGAAATCTGCCTCCATTGTGCCATAAGCGGCCACTGCGGTGGAGTATTTCATTACCCTTTGCTGAATCGTCCCTTTTTAGGGCCATTTGAGTTCAGCTTCATCAAGCGTTCTTTGTCATCAATTTGCTGATGTTAGGATCATGAGATGCCGCCTTTCAACTTGACTTGCCTTTATGCTCTCCTTTCAGCGGCTGTTTAGACAACCACCTGACATCACATGAAGCCTTTCAACAATATCTGTTTTTCATGAACTATTCTTAGGCCCTTGGTTGCTGGATGTACGGAACAATGAAACGGCAAACACCTCTATGAAAGGTCACTTTTTCCTTCACTTAGCGCACTGGCAATGGTTAGTTTTCCTCACCTCCGGCTGTGTGGCGGAACCTGTGCGACTTAGTTTATCAGTTCATACAAACGAAAAAATAATTCCTACTATGTCCACCGATTACATCGCAACGCAGGATGACTTATTATATATGTTGCAACTCTCATCTCACAGGACATGCTGGACCGGTTGGAGACGCATATGAGTGTGGAGGAAGCGAAGCTATTCAATAAATGGGCTCGCGTCGCCTTTCCGCGTCTTCGTGCCTGGTTCGTTTGGTTCAGCACCACTCAGGCCGGTGAACTGCCCACTGCGTTTCGGTGGCGTGGGCGACCTACGGACAATCCCTTTCAGCTGAATCCTCTCACCCTCGCTTCGGGTAGGTGTGATCCTCTACTTAAAGATTTTTTTTGATATCTCTCTACTCCACTCCATTCTATTTGCCTGACGGTTGTGGCAGTTTCTATGCCTTAAGCTAGATAAGCTTCATTTCGTTTGTTAATGTTTCTCACTTCCCATCCCTTGTGTCTCTATATCCACCTGTCTGTCTCTAATGGCTTTACTTTCTGAGAGGTCGACAATTCCTGTCGTTTACCCTGTAGTATGCTCTGCATTCTCACTGGCCAGCCTTGGCAACTTTGCATCCCTTACGTGCGCACTCATCCACCTCTTTCCTACATTATTAATACTTTTGGTGTCCTAATAGGTCTTTAATCATCAATGAATAATTTCTACTGGCCCTTGCGTCTCATTGATGCTCCGCACTAATAATTGCCTGAGACGCTTTGAGTTGCTGTTTCATTTTGCTGTTTAGTAGTCGGAAAATTCTGCTTCACCTTGCCGGACGGAAATGCTAGCGGAAGACAACTGAATGCCTTCAGTGGCAGCTGTTGGCAGACCTTTTGTCTGTAAATAACCTCTCTTCCACCTGACGATCTAGTCTTGACGTCTGCATTGTTTTGCGTCCCCAAGACCCGCCTTCCTGTTAGCATTTGATCTTGGTGTGCTGATTGCCTAATTCCCACTGCCACGAAATCGCTACCTTTTTCGTTTGACCACGCGATGTAAACCTAATGATTTCATGGATGGCAGTAAACTAACTGATGTCACCATTAATTCATTTTATCGAAGCACTCTGATGCCTCCAGTTCAGACCAAATTAGACCCAGTGGGGACATTTCACTCCTTAATGGCTACCCATTAGGAATTAACTGCTTTCTATTTTCCAGTGGCGGTAATATCGGAGGGTAATGGTGTGTGTGCATTCCCAGGAGGGTAGCAGTATATTGGAGTTGGGTCAAAGAAATAAGTGAATGAACTCAATGTTTTCTCCTCGCCTTACGCATTGTCTCACAATTTATTGGTTCAACGTGTAGAGCATGTGATGTGAAGTTTCACACACCCACACGCACATTGGGTTTGGGCACGTTAGCTTGTGCTAAGTTGATAAACCCGATCCATTTTACTGACTATGAATAAGTGGGGTGTTTTTGGCTAATCTGTCTCTTCTCTGGTCGCCAATGCTAGTAAGTGCTATCCTTCTGAAGCCGCTCAAGGAAACAGACTGGTTGAAGGGTTGGAAGTAGTAAAAAATAGATGTAGTGGTAGTAACTCGCTCACAAGGCCGTCACCATGACGGTATGGTTGTGTTGCATCATATGGAGGGGTAATCGCCAAGGCGAGGACTCCTTTTCTGTCGCCAACTCCGGGCTACGACCTGGTCCTATTGGCTGAAATTTTTTTAGCACCGAACTTATGCGAAATGGAGTTGGAACTCGCTTATTCACTAAAAGTGTTGGAGTTAAAGACTCGTTTTTTTGCTATTAAAGGTGGTATGAGGACTGTGCACCACTGTGAGAAGGTTCTTCTCATGGATTTCGATGGGCTGTAGTCATCTGTGGTGTATCCTCTATCTTAAGGGGCTAGGGTTAATGGCGTACATGAGGCAGAATAAAGCTCTTTTGGAAGGTTCTATGAAGGATCTAGAGTCAATCTAACTTCTCTTCCAGGCCTGGATGACTACCCACGTGCTTCGCACCCCACCGCCTCTGAGCGTCATCTTGACCTACGCTGCTGGATGGCAGCGTTTGCGCGCACTCTTGCCCGTCTGGCAAAGCACTTCGAAAGTAACTCCTCTGCCTCGTCGTCATCGAGTGCAGAGGAGTACCGATCCCTCGCGGCGCAGTTGCTCGATCCGCAACGACTGGACGAACTACATTGGGATGAGGCGAATGGCATCTACGCGGATTTTGGTCTTCACACGGATGAAGTGACTCTCGCCAGCCCTCCTGTAACTCATACACCTCAACCTGGTGAAGCTCTTGTGAGTAGAATAATTCTTCTAGATGGTTGGTGCACAGGCTTGAGCTCGTGGGAGCAAGGTAGCTGCGCATCCACTCGTCAGACGATGTGCTTTTAGTGGCTGCCTGACGAGCTGGTTACCTTCATGTGTAGACCGGTTTTGAGACTGCCTGCTTCCTGACAGGCAAGTAATGTTGCTTGAAGTTTTGTTGAATGATTGTGTTGACCAGATTAGGGTGGAACAATGAATAAAATTCTATTAACGCTGGCTCATGTATCTCGCTACTTCCATCAGGGGCTTGTGCTCACAAAAGAGGGCTCAGCTGTCCTCTTAACTAGGTAACTTCGCCTTACCTTAGCTGTTTTTGGTTGTCAAACCTGCAAGAGGTGATGACATTACTCGAAGACCAGATCACCAAGCCAACAGAAGTCGTTGGTTGCTTGGATGGCTGTATTAGCTCATTCCGAAGAGGCGCGCTAGCTGAGGTGTTCCAAAATATGAGTGGGGTCAAAAACGTTGAGAAATCGCCTCCATCTTAATCATTTTCTCTTTTTTCCCATTGAATGGGCTGAAGATTTTGAATATTAAGGATAATCAGACAATTCCACAACAAAGTGGGTTGCTAGGCCGAGAGAGACAGATAGAAAGACAAAATACTTTTCTTGGCCACCCGCCACAGCCTCAGAAGGAGCGCAAAGTATTAAAAGAGCCACAGGAACAGTGGATAGCCTCAGGCCTGGGCTACGTCTCATTCTTCCCCCTCTTCCTGCGTCTCCTCCCACCCGCCTCGCCGCGTCTGCCAAGCCTGCTGCAACATCTCGCCCATCCCGCGCTCTTCTCACCCTATGGATTGCGCTCCCTTGCGCTCACCTCGCCGCTCTATAATCAAGCCAACACTCAAAATGACCCGCCTTACTGGCGTGGTGCCGTCTGGATCAACATAAACTACCTTGCCATCGAGGCCCTCAAGTAGGCAACCTTTCTTTGTTTGAGTTTGCCTTGACTCTTAAATCTTCTTTTTCTGTTGATTAGGTAGGCTCGTTTGGCTGTTGATTTGCGCCAATGTGCGCATTTTGGTTGGCATTCTGATGATTGGGTGGCATCACGTTGGTAAAGCATAATCTGCCCGGTTATGCTTACCTTTTAGTTGACGCTCTTGTTACAGCATCATCTAATTGAGCGAGCAAGTCTCGATGCCACCTTCATTGTGGACAACTCTACTCAAAAATATTTCAGTAGCATCCGTTAGTATGCGTTCACAGCCTCCCACCCCAATTCTTATGGTCAAGCTGGGCGGAGGGCTTTGCATAGTAGTAGTCTATCACAAAATAACGAATCCCTAGGTTAGGCAGGCACCCTATGGCACCCTACCTCTCTGGTACGCTCCAAAGATCTTTGAACCCGGCAGGGACCCTAATTGACCTGCCCACGCTGAATTCCTTTTCACTGAGAATCTCCTACCTTGCAGATACTACGCCCAACACCCAGAGACACCCACCCAAGTGGCGGAAAAGGCTGCTAATTTACAAAAACGCCTCACGGCAGCGATAATGGGCACGGTGTTGGGCGAGCTGAATCGGACCGGTTTTACGTGGGAACGCTACGACGATCGAACAGGTCGGGGGCTGAGTGGACACCCCTTCAACGGCTGGACAGCGTTGATCAGTTTGGTCATGACTGAAGAGATGACTACAGTGAGAGTAGGGGACAAGGAAATGAAATGAGCTTGGAAGATTGCGCCTCAAGACTGTGATGTGTTTTCGCCGAACTCCAGACCCTCTCGCCCCTGACCCCTTTATATCTATCCCTCCATTCATCCCGTGTTTGCTGTGAATATACGTGAGTCCAAAGTAACAAAAAACTGATATATGTATGCATATAAATATATACATCAATACTTAAAGGAGGGGCGGTCCAAAAAGCCTATTTTTTGTCTGGCTTTTTGTGTTTGTGGTGATGGCCGTGATGCCTTCGATGGGAGTGTTTATGTTTGTTGCGGGAATGAGATCTGCTTCTCGATCGGGACTTTCTTTTGCTAAAAAGGAAGAAATTCTGGTAGGTGGTATTGTGTGGTGTAAAATGGGGATGAACGAAACGGTACGAACCTTGCCTTCTGCTTCTTCTTCAAGGCTTTTTTGGCAGAAGCTGAAAGGCAAGAGTTCCAACTCTAGAGTTGTGTCTAGTTCACTCAGATACTCGGCAGCTTAAACGGAGTAAAAGTGGATAATGCGTGCGAAAAGAAGGAGATGGAGACACCTGAGTTAGCTACACTGAGCTACCTTGGGTTCGTTTTGGGGTTTGTCACTAACCAGCAAGGGCCCATTTGGCCTTACAGCACGTATGGGATGCGGTAGGTCCCACAGAGCTTAAGTGGCAGTAGTGCAAGGGAAAGTAATGTAACACGATGAATGTGGTCAGGCTCGCAGGAGCCGCCACCGAGAATACTTGGCAATGAAGCTAAAGAAGTTAAGTTCTCACAGAGCTGGAATTTTTTTGGCAGACCGTTGATTTGTTCCCAAAAGACATGATTAGACAATAATTCGTAAGCTAAAATAGCTTAAAGATACAAGCAATGAAGGGCAAAAATGACAAGGTAGAAACAAACCGATTTAGAGTGGTGGGAAACGCAAAAAAGGTAGACCAGTACCACAAGACCTGAGATCTTTCTCTTATTGAATGCATGAGTTAATGCTGACACCAACTAGGCAAATTTAGTACAAGTCCTAAGCGGCACAAGACGAACCTAGCTCTGCCTTTCTTTTCGCAATGGCCTCCTTAAGCATCTCATCATCGTCCGAGTCTGAACTGGTACTTTCAATATCCAAGTCGATATTCCCCGTTTCTCCCGAACGCAGATAATTCCGACATTGAAAAGTTAGGTGGCCGGCTAGATGGACGGAGTTAACTGGACAAGCGTATGCTTACAAAATCCACACTTTTTGCATCCAGCACGGAAAGGTCTTGACGACTGATTGGCAGCTGAACAAAAGATTAACAGGAATTCGGAAAAACCCACAATCCATGGCACGAAAAAGCGGAGAATGCGGTGGCTACAAATCCAGATATCGAACAGCAGGGAATGCGGATCGCCAGTTTGTTCCACCGCTGCCATAATTTATTGGGTTAAACAAATAGGCCTAAATATCTACCTTTTTATAAAAAACTGATGACAGAGATTCCGAAATCATTTCACACTGCTGATATTACTTAGGCAGCACTCGGCATTGCAAGAATGAAAATGCTTTATTCTTATTTGTAATTGGTCAGTCTGTTAGCTATATTTACTATCTGTTTTCTGTGAATTCGCAGTCTTTTCGATTCGTAAATTAGGTAATCCTACTTCAAAATTTTCATTTTTTGAGGACGCAAATTGATTTGTGTTAGAAGGAAGAAATAGCCCTAATCATATAAATGTGAGTGTAGCGTCCCAAAGCTCCCTTTAAGGTAAAAGAAGGCGCCGTACTAGGGCAGAATGCATATATTCTGGAAACAGAGGGCTTGGGGGCTGTTGGCATGGCCCGGAGGCCGACCGACCGGCTAGAACAATATGGCCACCCAAGTGACTGAAACCGGCAGTTCGAACAAACAAAGTATTACAGTGAGCATATCCTGAGCAATCTTTCGCACTGACTCCCAAGCTCAGCAAATTCTAATTTTGTCATATTTAGTGGTAGGGTTAAAACTTTACCGAATCGTTACCAATCTAACAAACGATAAAAGAAATGTCACTGTGGTCAGAGCTGTAGCTTTAATACGTTTATTCGCTTAACTCTAGGTTTTGATGTCACGCCCTTAGTTGGCCATTTTCCTTCACCGAGTTGACTAGCCTCTGGACTATGCCAGTGGCCTATATCCTTCCTGAACTCCGAATATTTATTTACTGCTCAAGTATTATGTCTTCTTTCGTCTTTAGAGGAATCTGTGGGCGCTACTGAGCATGTATTGTCGACTTTTGGAAGGAACTGAGGCTTCTGTCAGGTGTCCGACCACCCACCAAAGGCACAATACCTGCGACCTTAACCCGAGAGTAAGGCAAACAATTAAGTTATTACGGTGAATGAGTCCGTCTTAGTTGGACATGCATGTCAGTTTTGTAATTTTTTGTGTGATTGTGATTTCATTTGCAGTTTATTTATTTGTTTATGATGGCAATTTATATAATCACTGTCTTTAGTACTCGAGGTCCTTCTGAGGCATCTTGCAGCTACCCAAGCCTGGAACGCTCTTATATCCGCCTCTTAAGAGTACTTATTTGAAATTTACCTTCAAACTTCCATTTGCTTTGTTTTCATGTCTCAGATGTTTTAATTCTCCTTATAAGCACTCATTGATAATAAACGCGAAGTACTAAAACAGGCTATGAGTCAACTTCCGGGTGGGAAGAAGAGGCATTTGTGCAAGACAAATTAATCCAGAAATGGGAAAACAAACCATTCGCTTTTAGGTGAACAATGAGGATACCATTTTAACTGGTGTCCCGACATCCTCACGTTCCCATAGACGTCAATGTAGTAACTTTGACAACCTACCCGCAAGATGTCATGGCCTAATATGGAAACAGCGAACAAATCATGGAAAGAAGTGGGTCTAATCAGCAAATTCTAGCCAAGTATTAATTTATAACCTAGCAATACCTAATGACAAAATTTGAGGTATGACATGCGTGAACACCAAATAACTCTATGCACGCGTAAGAAGCAATAATTATGCCAGGCGAGATTTTGACGAGGCCAAAGCACCACCGCCACCACTCCTGCCAAAAGGCGGGCAGCAGATGCGACAGCGGATGAAATTGCGCAGTTGTCAGACGAAAAAGTGTACAAGAGAAAGGCGAATTAACAAACACTCGAGGGGTGTATTGACGTAGCAATCTAAGGTACCTATGCATGTAAACGTTGACATCACATAAGTGAGCATCCAACAGCCAACGGAGGTGTGTATGTACAGAACAACAACAGCAGCAGCAACAACAACAAGGAGGAATGGTATTCGCTTGTGCGGACTTGCACATACAAAAGACTGCCTCGACTAGACATAGGCACAGCATGAACGGGGGAAGTGGGTACCGAATGCTACTTGCATGAGGCCACTCCAATGAACTCCGTGGTCAGAGTATCTTCCAGGCTCAAAGAAACAAGTGGAATTGCGAAAATGACGCAAATCTTTAACACAATGGCTAAAAAAATCGGGAGACATTTAAATGAACTGTGGGTTCACTTGTCCTCTCCCATGCACTGAAAATGAAAAAAATCTAATGACATCTGTTAGAAAATTTTTAAATGCTTGGCATTTCCCTCGACAACCATCGGAGGCTTTTAGAGGCAAATTCTCAGAAATGTACTCGTAAAACAGGGGACAAAAAGGCGGCTACATAAAAGAGAAAATGTCCTAGAGATTTCAGGAAAAGTGAGCCCACTGGACAATGTGAGACCCCCATAATTATGTGGACAATATGAAGGAAGAACGGAGAAAGCGAGATCTCGGGCGTAAAAAGATAGCGAGGCAGTGGGAAGGAGGAGGTCAGTTTGGCTCTTTGGAGTAATGGCGCACAGTGAATCCACTTCTCCTTCCCTTTCCAGCTGTTGTCAGTAGTTGTGACCCATTTGAATTAATAGCTTGGGGACAACAGGAGGATAAAAAATTACTCTACACATTGTGATGCTTCAGTCATACCCCATCCCTTGTTTAGTGAATAGTACAAAGGCATGAAGTGAAAAAAGTGGAGGTCAAACTGTATTTTGCCTTGCTAAAATTCCCGACTTCTTACTAATGTTGAAGGTCACCATTGCGTAAAGTGTTGATCACTAATTGACCGTAAACATGTGTCAAGTTAGCTATAAAGCAATAAAGTAGCTATACTAGCATGCCCTTTCATCCCCGCTCCCTCCTCCTCTGACGTTGCCTACAGTTTTTTAAGGAGCAGTGAAGTAAGTGAAAATAAGCAGCCATTGAAAACAAGTGGACACTAGCAAACGACAACCTTTCTCTGGACAACTATGTCAGCTAGAATGCCTTCACAAAAGAAAAATGAAGTTTTGACAAGTTGTCACGCACGTAATTCCGCTGCAATTGATGAACACTCCTCACGTTCCTCTAAAAGGACAGATGGAGTAGGTTAATTTCCCCAGAGGGATAACTAGAGAAGAAAAGGAGTTTATTTTTTTCCATTTCTTTTTAGAAAATTAGTTCTGACAGTAAACAGGGCCTCTTCAAGCCCCAATCTAATGTCGGAACTGGGGTTTAGGCATTAACCGCCTTTTTTTAATGCAGCAGCTGTCATGGTTTCACATATAAGCATTGGCATGCTACATGACACTACGGTCACATATGGCAATATCTTTTATTTCCCTCTCCCCTCCCTTCCTTTGGTCTTTCTATCGCTAGCTCATCTCACTAAAACTGATGGGCTTTCTCTGTCAACCATGAAGTCCTACTCTGATCGTCATCAGAGGCAGCACATCTCAGTGGGGAGGGCAACGGGAGGGATCCGAGCACGAAACGTCAACTCGTAAGTCTCCTACCAACATGCAATTACGGCTTTTCCATCAAGCCATTCAAATCGTATCACCTGCGTTTCATGAGGAGTTATTTTTCTTTCGCCCACGGACTTAGTAAGTTACGCTGATAAGATACAGACCAGCTGCATGCTTTGGAGAGAAAGAGAAAGGATGAATACCAGCCTAGTGAACAATTGATTTGTGATGTAAGAAAAACTATGACTGGTCGGTCAGTGACTGTGTCATCGAGCTCCAATCTGACACTGACACCCCTTTTCGGGGCATTAAGTTTCGCTGCACTTAAAAAATCCGTGATTTTTAGGTGAGAAAAAAGGAGGAAAACGGAGACAAACTAATCTGCCAATGACTGCTTGCTTCACATTCGAGGAAGCGTTTCTCTTGCCTCCACCAAAAGCAGCATTCCCCTCCTTCACTGATTTGGCAGAATGCCACTTGTTCTGGTGGTCCCAATCCCACCGCTGTTCATTTCCCCACCACGGGTGATACACTTTTCCTTATCGAGGTAACATTATCTACTGGGCTATCATAATGCCACAGAGCACCATTATTAACACTCAGTGGCAACATTTATAGGATCTTTGGGATGGATATCAGCACCTACCTACCCCACCTCTTGTGTCTACAATGCTAAGGTGAATGTGCAACTAGTTCATGCAAAAGGCCACATCTTGCTAAAGGGTTTGGGCGGTCTCGTTTAGCCATGAGTAACCCGATCTCCTTACACCATCAATAGCTAACTTCAATGTAACCATGGGAATGAGGAAGGGTTGTTAACGTGCCTTATTCTTTAACCAGCATGGTCAAAAGATAGTCCATTCTCCCTTTCAAACGAGACGGAGTCTTGCTACGAAGCCACTAAATATAAATCACAGATTCAGCTACTTCCGTTTTTTGCTCCACGGCCTACATTCTGCTTTGTGTGCCTTTCAGGCATTTGAGGGTCATATCTTGACGTGGGGAGAAAAATGTGAAGCGATGTTTACTGTGCCATCTCGGCTAACCCATTACAATTACATTACGCCGTATCTCACGCCAATTTATTCCACTCTACACTCTCCATAGTTTTAAGACACTCGTATATCTTGCACTGTGCGGCCTTTTACAGGACTAGGAGTAAAGGCATTCTTGGCACTGACCAGTTAACAACTTCCGTCAACTGGCTGCCTTGAAATGAGAACAGTGCCATGCGCGTAAGGTCCAGGTTGATGAAGGCAAGAGACCTCACTCAAATGCCTACGCCAAGTGACTGCTCAGCCGAAATGGGAGGATTAATGTGGACGAGGTTTGTGTAGCACAATGCATGCCTGATGGCAGACCTCTCACTGACCACGTGGCATTTCTTCGCATCCATACCTCATTTGACTGAAGATCCAACAGCATCAACTCATTTGCTCGCCAATTCACAATCCACAGTCCCCGCGCCCCCAAAGCCATGCCAGTGGCAGCCTGTCCACGAAGAGCCTCGTTGCCCGCCAACACTGACTTCACGCGTCCAGTAGCTGCGTCAGCGACCAGGAGGCGACTGTTTCCCGTGTCCAGAAGGAGGACACTAGCACTGTCGTCTGGTGGACTTGTAGTTGCAGTGGTGCCAGTGGTGGTGCCAGTGGTGGTGCCAGTGGTGGTAGTGGTAGTGGTAGTGGGAGTGGGAGTGGGAGTGGGAGTGGTGCTAGTGGTGGATGGTGTCTGAAGGCGACGCGATGGCATCATGGTGACAGCGAATGGCTGCACGAGTCCGCGACCATCTGGACCTGCAAGTGAAGGAAGCATAGAAAAGCTCTTTTACTAAGCTCTTCCGGTTGCAGTAGTACTGACGCAACTACACTATCGACGGCTGAGTCTGCGGAGACGGGCTCAATTCTGCCTCATGCCGAAATGCGGTGTGCACACATTGCAGAGTCTTCTGTTCATCCTGAGTGCCCGAAACGACACTCAGTAGACGACATGAAATCCATGTGCCCCGATCTTTCCTGACCCAACTTCTGTGTCAGTGGCATGGGGAGCTACGAAGGCCTCTCCCCAATGCAAAGAAGTAGAGGGCATTAGGTGGTCTGCTGTTTCGCCTTTAACCACTCAACATCCCAATCCTTCACCATGCCTGCAGTCTTCCAGGTCCTCCGTACGTTAATCATGAACATCTGCGATACTAACCCACGCCACTGAAAAGCTTGGAGATGATTACTTCATCTCAGATGTAAAAGCGACTATTCCACATTTTCGGGTGCTGCTTTCACCCTCCTACATCTCGCATCTCACGACAAGTAATTAAAAGGCGATCGATTGGGTAGCCACACCCATAACACTGTTGGTGCCTGGTTATCACTGAAAGCCAGCCTCAATCATTCTTTTTTCTTCTTCTTCTTCTTCTTAGCCTAGATACCATGGTTTCGAATTGGGCAATAGAGAGAAATGAGGGTCAAGACGGACAGGTTGGCCATCAACAGTGGAGGGCTGGAGCAATGACTCCCCAGCCTTCCAATCGTGCACACTAGAGTCGATCTATCGAAATTTTTTTCGATGAGGCGCCACAGACACTGCAATCAAGGAGTGGCATGACGCTTGATTAGAAGACGATTGCTCTTGATGCTACTCATCGCCATCACAATGCGGGCTGCACATTAAAGTGCCATAGTAACCTATGCTAGTAACTGGTGCTATCCGCGGGCCTTAGATGATGGAAAGGCCAAAATACCGCGCTTATAGGGAGCCTGGACTCTTTATCCATAACCAAGCTTCGCTTTACCTTCCACCATCGATGCTGCACAAATTGCGGCCTCAAACAGCATCATAAATGATTGCGAGGAGTTCGAGGCACATCCACCTCCACCAACTGGCTGTTCCCAATAGACCATGCCCAAAAAATTGTAGGAAGCGCTATGCAAGTAAAATCTGCTCTCAGATGAGCAAAGAACATAGAGATCAAAAAATAAAATATTTATAGATTAGGGAGTTGGAGGGGTATGGCAAACAATGGGAATTTGGCTAAGTTTGACCAGATAAAGATCTCGAATTCGTGTCTTCTGGCTTTTTTCCTTCAAAATTCGAAAATGAGCCGTCACATCTTTACATCTCTCCTCCCATCATAAGAGAACAGGGAAGAATTGAGGATTAAGGAAGAAGATAGGGAGTAAGAGGTCAAATTTTGTGTAGCCATCTCAACTCTCACCCTTTGATTTTCGCGACCAATTCTGTCACCCAACTTCTTCAACTGCCATTCCAATCCCGTGTCAAGTCACGCCTCTGTGACTGTCCAAACTATCAATGCAGAATGATGTTTATAACGACAAAATTAGGCAACGTGAACATCACTCTCGGACAAATTCAGCCCTCATGCCTTACTCCTCCCCTCCACCCACAACTACTTGCTGCTCAACTTTCCACTTGGATGCACGTTCCCCTTACCAGTCTCCATGGCCAATGACCCTACTACAGTCTTTACGATGAAAAAAACACCCCTACGCCAATTGACTGCTCAGCCGAAATGGGAGGATTAATGTGGACGAGGTTTGTGTAGCACAATGCATGCCTGATGGCAGACCTCTCACTGACCACGTGGCATTTCTTCGCATCCATACCTCATTTGACTGAAGATCCAACAGCATCAACTCATTTGCTCGCCAATTCACAATCCACAGTCCCCGCGCTCCCAAAGCCATGCCAGTGGCAGCCTGTCCACGAAGAGCCTCGTTGCCTGCCAACACTGACTTCACGCGTCCAGTAGCTGCGTCAGCGACCAGGAGGCGACTGTTTCCCGTGTCCAGAAGGAGGACACTAGCACTGTCGTCTGGTGGATTACACCACATTAACAGCAACCATCTGGATCTGTAAGTGAAAGGAAGCACAACCAAAGCGCTATGCCCAATCGAGCTTAATGTCTGGTTGAGAATTTAATGAATGGAAGAACCTTCTCCTGATAATGATAGTGGAAAACAACACTCAGTAGACGATATGCGATACCTGTGTTCAATTTTTTCATCATCCAACCTTTATGCTGGTGGCACAAGGCGCTACGAAAGTCTCGCTTTCGTGTTACTGGTCTTCTACCTCTAAGTCATGTGTACATTTCACCACTTTTAGCAGAGAAGCAGAGGGTAACACAAGGAAGACGAAGTTTCTGAAGCAGCGAAATTGATTGACGGAATCCAACTCTTTATGTGGATTTATTTTGATACACTGACCGCGTTATGATGATCAACACCGAGGAGCGATCCCTTCGGATGCTGCGTACGAGAATTCTAAAGAAGCAGAGGGCCTAAGCCTGGCCCTCAGATCCTCTGCTGTGGCTCCAGTCTTCCAGGTCTAAAATAAGTGACCTATCCTACTAGTGAACGCGAAGATGACTGCGCCTCCTTAAACATCAAACTAACAATTGCACTTCCTTGGTACAATCCTCTGACTTTTCGTATTTTTAACGACGAGTACTCAAAAAGCGATCAAATGTATTGCCACATCTAATAAAATTGTGGCTCTCCTCTACCGCAAAATAATGCCAGCTCTATTAATTCTTTCTTCTTTTCTTCCAGACACCATGGTTTTAATTAATGAGAGCACCAACAATCGAGATTTGATGTAGCAATTCTTTAGCTTCTTAACCGTGCTGACACTTTAGCGTCTGGATGATGCCCCACTATTTTAACCACATTCGAGAAAGTGCTTATGAAAGATCCGTCTATATCATTATCACGATGAGGACCACACCTTGAAGAATGATATGCTTGATCATCACCAGGTCGTGAGTATGACCACTGTTGGGGAAAGACTCCAGTTGAAGAGATGGAAGGCGAAGAATGTGTATTTTCCATTGCCAAATTTTGTTTTGCCTTATTTCAGCCACGCAGTGTATATTGCGGCCTTCTACCACATGGGGAATGTTTGTGGGAAGTTAAAAGCACTCCTGCCTCCACAAACTGCCTGGTTTTATATCAGCCACACCCATAAAAGCACCGGCTCCTCAAATGCAATAAAATTTGCTCTCAAATGAGAAACGCACCTAGCAGCTGAAATAGGTAAATGGCCAAGAGGAAGAGAGGAGATTTGAGATACATCCAACTGGGTATTCCCCGGACAAAAACCTCCAGTTTATATCCTGTAGCTTTAGTTTTTCTTCTTTTCAGCAAAAAAGTTACCACATTATCAAATTTCCTTGCTCCATTATGCTATGTTTTAGGTGTAAGAATCGTGAAAGAACTAGAAAATGGGAAAGGTTAGGGGGAGTAAGAGCTCAACATTCCCGTAGAGCAACCTCAAAGATCACTTCTCAGTATTCGTGATCAATGCAGTGTCTTGAAGGAATGACTCTCTTATAAACGGAGACAAATTGGCGCCGCACTTCCCAATCCATATGCAACACTGTGCGATGTGACAGAACTATACACTCCCTCCTCTATAAACTCATAACCCCACTTCTTCCCTCCTCCTCCCCATTGATGCGATCCCCATATTCGAGTAGGCATTAGATCACTTTGGATCTAGTAACTACGTTGGGAGCTATCATATACGTTATATTATTTACCTCTTTAAGGGAGAGTGCGACAGCTTGGACACGCATTCACAAGTTTCGAGAAGTTAAAAAGTTATTTGACACTGTGCACTACCTTCTCCACATCACTTCTGCTTCCCACGCATCCTGTTCCATAATTACCTGAAGGTGGCTCAAGTGCGGAAAATACGAAGAACGAAATGAAGCAACACTCGTGACGCTGATAACCAATCAGACTAGGGGAGAAAAGATGCACAGGTAAAACCCACCATCCACAAGGCTCCAACGCGGTTTCTGACGTCCACGCACGTGCAGGCTGAAGGGAGAACCACGAATGGGGCGCGAGAGGATCTGCACCACAAGAGAGTGCACACCGGGACTGAGGGCACACAGGCTGACCTCGTAGGTGCCATCACCGTGGTCCACCAAACACACAGGCGCATCACGACCCTGGGCATCCTCAAAACGCACATTAATTGGATCGGTGCCTGCAGTCTGAGGCTCACCGTGGTAGTCGTAAGCCCGCACCATCACCTGCGCCCACAAAAAATAAGGAACGAATACAATCCCCCTCATCCAACGATCATACACACAACCACATGTCGGAGTAGAGGAACGACTTCTGTTCTGTGTGATGGCAGCACTGTGGATTCCACCAACACCCCCTAATCACCAAACTTCTCACCAGTCATCGCTGATTATCGTGCTCAACTCGGCTCGCAAAGCAAACAAACCGAAATCACATCCACCAAGTGCCACCGAACTTCTACCACATGGGCGAGGTTTCCAAGTGATTGAAACGTAGCGCGCATCGCATACTGCGTCGTGTCGAGGTACTGGCGCATGCCTGTTTACAAGACCCTTCCCACGAGTCACAGGAAGTCACTGTGTACCGAGCTGCATCAAACACACCACACAAACATCTGGCGGCATCCGATACACAGGAGACGCAAAAACAACGACTGTACTTCAGTGGTCTTTGCTATCATTCCTGCGATCAGTCAAAACAAAAACTCAACAAAACTTCCCAATTCTCTCCACCTTGCTCTCTCTCACACACCCTCACTCGCACACTCCTGCATCCTGCTCACTCCGATTAGCGTACCTTAGCGAGTAGGTGGAGGTGAAGCTCCTCCGGCAGTTTGGCTGTGCACAGTGGTGGATAGGTGGTGCTCACAGCAGTGCGACCGAAGGCTGCCAAACACCGTGCAATGTCCACGAAACTCGCTGATCCGGGTTGTGGAGGTGTTCGTTGTGCCGTTGTTGGTACCGAGTCTTCGCCACTGACTGACTGCTGCAAAGAAGGTGGTGGTGGGGAAGGAGGATTGTCGTGATAACGCAAAAAGGCGTTCTCTCGTGGCTCAGTCAGACTCGCTATCGTATCCAACTTGCCGTTCAGGTAACTGATCCCCTTCGAAATAGAACGCACGTCGATATGGGTAAAGAGAATAAAAAAGGACTGGTTACTGCTTCTATTTCTCTTTCCACACATCACTCTACCTACTTTCGGCATTTCCACTACACATCAGCCGTTAGTAGCCTGGCATTTGGGTGGTACCCTTCATTACGACTTGCCATTTCCAGTTGATAGATAGGTGTCAACCTTTAGTTTCGTCATTTACCTTGCCTTATCCTCTTCCTGGGTCGTATATCACCCCCTTCCAGCAACTCGCAAACAGAGTCAAGCCTTTCGGACCACTTCCGGATTGTATGCTCACATACTCCACTCTCTCTGAGTAACGCAATAAGAGGGTTGCCAGAGACCTTTGTCAATTTGGAACAAGTTTAAACCCGGAGATCCAAAGTGACATAAAAATGTGTGAGGGAGAGGGAAAAATCATACCCTATTGCACGCAAACAACTTAATTGACTTCACAAGTACTCTTCCACAGATCACAAGAGGTTGAAGTTCTCTATCAACATAATAGGTCGAACTGACTTCTATGGAACTTCTTCAATAAGTAAAACATCAAATTAAGAGACCGTGGGATATAGGCTGCAATCAAACTTGACTGCGAAGTACCCAGAGGGTGAGTATCTCAATGCACATCACTACGTTAAAAGGACGGTTTACTGAGTCCTGTTGGAAGAGGATAAAAGTGAGACGGATTGGAAGCCAACCTGTATAAAAACCTCTCAGAAAATCAGTTGTCTTCTTCTTCACTAGAATCTAACATATGAATCAAAACATAGGAGCACAGCGCTTCTACCTGTGGATGAAGTTTGCGGATTTGTGGATAATTTGCAACCAGGATGTCTCGAATAGTTTTCAAATTGTCAGTGATAGTGGGGTCATATTTAAATATCCTTCTTATTCCTCGACATCACCGATGTCTCTACAATATTCTGTCACCGTTGATTACGTCAAGCAAGGCTAAAACTGTGACACAGAGATGAGAGGGTACTGGAGCGGATACACAATGGAAGGGGGAGGGATGGGGTAGGACACAAACCCACCTATCAAAAGACGTGCTCCACCCACTAACTTGGTTAACACTTGACGTGTAAATTTACTAACTGCTTCAAATGCCACCAACCTTAAGTGAGGTCTAACAAGAGGTATCTAGGGCTCGGTATTTGTCTCTACAAAAACGGAACTTCAATAAATGCTAATCTTTGAGGGGCCTCTGTAGTGGTGCAATGGTTTGCTGGACACCGTTTTGCAATGCGACCTGGCCCTTGAGCCAGGTTAGTAGGCTTCCAGATCTTCTATGCGCTCTGTCATACCACTGTGACTTTTCACGACTTCAGGGCAAATCCTGTCTGGACAAACATGGTCAAACAGCTGATAGCATCACTAAGTAAGCTCTCCTGGGTCCCTAACCAAGTTAAGACAAAACTACGAATTAGCGAAAAAGTGAATATGCGTTGTGGTTGTAGACGCTGAGAAGGGAAGAGCATTTTACAGTGCACAAAATGCCGCCTTTGAGACGTTTAGAAGGCAGGATAGAGGTCACGGTCAAACGATCATGAGATCCACAGTTTCCATTGCACGCCATTCCCTATCTAAGTTGGAGGGAGAAGAAGACACAGATGGCACTATTAGAGTCGTGAACAAGAAGTTCTTTGACATTGTAACATTACAAGCTCCAGTTATTTTTATGCTAAACACGATTCCCTTTGCAAAAAAAGCACGGTTAAGCAAGTGCTTTTAGACTCTTCGGGTGTTCACATTCCTCCATAAATCGCCACAGTTAACCCGAAGTGTATGTGACTCAGCTCCACTACTTAAACTTTGATTCTAGAGATGTTTGCTTAGCCATTCATTCCTCCTGCCCGATTCTATTTGGTGAGGGGGGGGGGGGGAGAAGGTGAGGAGGAAGAGAGGGTCGTTGGTGAGCCAACCGAAACAAGCAAAATGATCACGATAGGAATTCTAAGTTGCCTATCAAATAGCCGAGGTTAGATTAGATAATATTCTTCCCTCTCACACATCTCCCTCCTGGGTATAGTGTTCCACCATTTCGTGGTCTGCAATTATCACACGCCATTCAGTCATTAGACCCCTTCATTAAAGGGACAGCGCATAAGTAAACGAATCAGACTAAATGAAGACTTGCATGTCTGATGGCCACTTTTGAACTCTGAGACAACAGACATGATAGTCTACTCCCATCAACCGACCGATTAGCCGATCTACCATTTGGAAAAAGCATTTTCAATTGTAGGTTTTGGCGGTTTTAGCATAGCTTGCAAGCAAAGACTAAAACACCCCTCCTTTCAGAAAAATCGTCAAGATGGTAGCGTAGTGCAGGATCCTTGTCTTCCCCACCCCAGCCTTGGTGCTAAGCTCACCTCACTCCAGCATTGCCGACATTATCCGCAATCTAGAGAAGGATGGAAGTTAATGTAGGCTAAGCAATGAAATGTGAGCTTTTAGTGCATTATGGAGAACTGCCTCTATTGACATTGAATGCACACACAAGGCTGTTAATTAATTCTTTTAAAAAACCTTTACAAAGTAGCTCACTCACATTTAGTCGAGTGTCTCCAGCCTTCTCTCTCTTCCACCCTTTCACTCCTTCTTCCTCCAGGCTTTTTGAGGCACAAACACACGCACCATCGGAATGGAGACTCTCTCATAAACGACAATAAACACACTTGATTTCCGAAGTAAGAATCTGCGAACGGCACCATTAGCGATTGATCAAAGCAAATTTTAATGAGTGTGGGATGAAGCAGAACGAAGAAAGGTGAGGTAGAGCAGGGAGGGGAAAAAGTGCGGGAAATGCTATGAAACCGAAGCGGCAAATAAAAAAGTGCGTACGCACAACCTCAAGCACGAAGACGCTTAAAGGAGAAGAGTAGGGGGAAAAAGAAAGAGTTATTTGTCTGTTTAAATGGTTAGTACGAATGAGGTTGTGGTAATGAAGCAGTCACATATTCCTCTCATTTACTTCAAGATGAGCACATGAACAAAAGAGACTTGGAGGGGAGAGGGCGATTGATAGTCGTAGAACTTGCCACTCTGTTTTAGTCACCGTTATAGCATTACCTGCTGCAGTGGATTTTGTATGCATCGCTCATGGAAGATTGCGAAGGGAATACTAGTCCCCCTCGATTATCCAAGGCTGACTACGTCGGGTGAATGTTAATCGCACACACCCCGCTTTGCAGTGGACCTATCCGTCCTCTTCCAAGAGGTATATTTTATTAGCTATGCAAAAGTTGAGAATGTAAAAAGCATTAATTGCTTCCTAGTCTGAAAAAGAATTATCACATTAGGGTAAAGCCTTAGTTTAAACATTTTAAAAAGAAGTATGAGCAGCGATTTATTAATATTCTGTTTATGTGAAGGTGGTGATGTGCAAAATTTGTTGACATGTGCATCCCCATTTGGTCGCCCAGGCGAGTAGAAATCTTTAAGAAATGAAAGTAGTCCTCCATAAGCTGTAATATTCGAAGACATCGCACTGTAATTAAACTTGGCTTAATGAATATTCACTAATATTCTTGCATACAAAACGATTGCAATGCCGCTAAAGAATAGTGCTAGCAGGCCACCAAACTTTACCTCCTATTGGTTAATTCATAGCCAGTGGAAATCGAACAACCTTGCAATGCTTTACTCTTCATTGGATGGGACTTATCCAATGGGAAATAAGTAACTTCATGGTTATCAAAATGCTGCGTAAAGCACAAAACGGATAACACTGCACATAGTCATTGGAACGCTGAATTTGTTTACACACAATCACCCATAAAACCTTTGGCGGAACTACCCTGGTGTAGGATGAGGTAGATGAAAGCACTAGTGAAGAAGGTCAGTAGCGTAAAAAACCTTGTTCTCGTTTTGCATAAGTGTTATTTTAACGACTAATCGACAGGCGTAAAGGGGAGCAATCATTACCATTATAAAGGTGTCAGGGTAGAAACGGGCAGTGCATTTACCTACAGGCACCACCAAATGGCGGTTCCATTCGACCCATTCAATTTTACCCAAAAACCTACCAAAAGATATTGGATCATTCAACAAGCTTACTCCACCGATATGAACAAACGTTCAACTCCAAATGAGATCCATAAAACTATAGTACAAATGACAAGACGGTGGAAGCACCCGAAACTAGTGCGCGCAGGTGACAGGGATGAAACTGTGAGTCCGTGTTCACCTACTTGTACCCTCAAACAGCACGGCACGGTACAGAGATATAGTGCGCGGGCGCTTTGATAAATAACGTGTTCAAATGGCCTTAACAATCTCAACGTTTTACCGGTGACGGCCTCTCTCCCCTTCCCCCATCCTGACCCTACCCTAGTGTACATGGCTGAGGGATCGCCAATCTTTCTGAAACAAATGTAGCAATACTGCACAATGAATTATCGGATGAAAGGCTTGTCATAAAGGTACTATCTCAATGGTGGCACAAGCGTACAAATGTTCCATCTGGACAGAGTACACGCAGAGCATAAATGTCTGGGGATATAATGGCGCTTTAAAAATCAGCGGATCCGCAATGGGGATGGTGAATGACAAGAAATAAGGAATTACGTGAAAGCTATGCAGGTGGTCGACACGTCACGGTTAGCCTCAAACATCCCTAATCTAACCTGTATTAGTGGTCGGCTTTAGTTGAAAATCAAAAGCGTGGAGAAGGCTGCTGCTGCTGCTGCTGCTGATGATGATGATGATGATGATGATGTCCTCGTTTCACCAGTGCCTGTATCTCTGTGAAAGTGTGTGAGTAGGTAAAAGATTCCTAGTTAGGATTAGCCCAAAGTCAAGGATGTAAAAGTTATCACTTTGGCCACCTAGATCAAACAAAACCAGCAGAACCTCCTATGACCACAAATAGCCAAACGGAATGATTCCAAAGTGGAAGTGAAAGAAGGAACATTGTGGACACTGAAACCGCAGAAGTAAGTAAACGTTCGAATAAGTAAGTGGTTATGGATCAAGGGCCAAGATAGGGGAAGTGTTACGAAATCGTCGGTCAATGGGGAACAGTGTCTCTTACTGACATGCTTTCTAGATCCAAAACAGCCAATCGGCCAATAAATCTGCCCATTTGGCAACTCAGCAACTTGATTGGTGGAATGAAAACATGACGCAACGTTGATATCGACAAACTTAGGAAGGTGTCATGCCTGTGAAGAAGTCGACAAGAATGGCGAATAAGGGACAAGGATCTCCTTGAAGGACTGGCAAGGATAACAACCAGGTGAGTAGTGGGGTTCTCCAGATCTTCTACGCCATCTTTTGTTTTTACTTAATGCGATAGCACTGAATTACCTCAAGCAGTCAACGTGGCAAAATCTGCGTATGTTAACTTGTAAGTGCGTTGATGAAGCTGACAACTCGAATTTTCCTTTTGTAAAAATGCAATCTAAGAAATAAAGGTTTAAAATGAAGTAACCAGCTCTAGCTTAAAGTAAAATCCACAAATCGATCGTCTTAAAACATAAAAGTGAAATAGAATATGAAAAAGCAAAACAGCCAAACACTTGTTAATTGACAAACCAATTTAAAAAGTGCCTGACACGAATTAGTTTAGAGGTGGTCGAAAGGAAGTGAGAGGCATTTGTAATAAAAATTCAGTCGTCTGTTAACTGCGAGTAAAACAAATGACCCTGATTGGCTTATACTCTCACGCTCATTACAACTGGCTCGCGGATGCCTCTTTCCAAACTGATTGTAGAAAAATTTTCAACTAATTTTATTGCTGTTGCATTGGAAAATAGGAGTATGCGTCTAATCCGTTGGTAGGAATGAAAAACCTTGATAAAATAGGGGCTACGAGATTGTGACGTCTGTAATGACCAGATCAAATGACATTGTTGCATATTTTGACAAATCAGCAGACAATCTCAGGGATTTTGAACCTAATTAATAGGGTCAAGGAGTAGTTATCCATATTTTTCAAGCAGTAAAGTTGCCTGAGGTGGAGGCAGGGAGTGAGGTGATCGACTTCATGTTGCTTTTATTAAAAATTAGAAGCCCTGCTACTTCATCACCCTACGTATTCATACCTGGTTTCTGAACGAGGCATAAAAAGGGAAAAACTAAGGGGTGCAACTTGACCAATCACAAAGTTGATCCACTTCACGTTCGAAATAGAGTTAAGTGATTGGTGGATCTTGTAGTGCGGATATATTTCCACATCAACTTGATAACCCTCTCCCAACCTCCACATCTAACAAAGTTAATGCTGTAACGAGTTGAAAAATCGGTGTTTTATCACAAATGTACTCAATTTCAGGTACCCTAGTAATTAGAGAACTAATCAGGCAGCTTTAAACTATGCCTTGAGTGGTGACGGCCATTTTCACCCTTCAACTACTCAAATAAAGCAAAGGCGAGTAAGTGAATGGGAGAAATGGCAAAATATTGCAAAATGCATCAGGTCTTTTAACAGTAGAAGAAAGGAGAGCAGAGGAATAATAGCCATGTATGGCAGTAAATTGGCCGAGGCAATTCCCTTAAGGTTGGTTACCGATACAGCAGACTTGCAGAGATGGGCACCCAAAAAGTAGGTCAAAGTGGCCGGAACTTTTAATCCTCAGGAATATAAGTAGAGCAATTCAAAAAAAAAACAAAGATATCGCAATTTTGTCTTTTTCTTATTGGGTCAGAAAGGGGAATTATAAGTAAGCAGATGGCCTTGTGCAAAAATTAGTTCACTCAAAAATGCGGCTGAGTAGAAGTGAAGTCTAAGTAGAGAGCTTTACCTTGGACGTAAAATAGATCGCAAGATCACAGAGTTTTCAGATGAGAATAAAATCGACAATTCACTTCTTTCTCTTCCACCACTTCTCATTCTAGACTAATTAAGTGTGCCTCGGACAACTCATTAGACTACACCTCAGAATTAAACACAGTCACATTATTGGCCCACCTGGATGTCAGTGGGGTGATATGAGAGGATAATGTGATCTCGTATTGCCTTTCTCCTGCAAGAAGCAAATACAAACACACCGCACGGTGGTCAACATGTAAAAAGAAGTCTCCAAGCTTTAGGCCTAAGGCGACTTTGACAGATACCACAACCTTCTCAAAAGATGGTATTCCAGCAAGTCCTGGCTGCTGAAGCTGCAATCCATAAAGTAATTGGCTATTCCAAAAGGCTAAGGGATCTCAGACTTTTCCAGTCCTCTTTTAATTTGGGGCATATAATGTGGATTTCCTCTATGAGGCACTATTCCATCACGGTATCACTTCTCTGCCTTTTCCGCATCTTACTTCTTAGTGGTTTTGCTCAAAAAATTTCTTAATGTAGCAATTCCAAGCGTAGATAAGTCGTAGATCAGATAACACTCTCAGCATTACATGGAGAGCACTGCATTCATCGATGCGCTGACGCACACCCACATCAAACTACCAAAGATAAACCAAAAAAAACCTTATTCACTGAGGTATAGTGCCTTTCACAGATGACAAAGTGTCTGGTGGTGGTAACGCAACTCCAACTGGGAGAGGAAAACTCCTCCAATCACACCGTTTGCAATCGCATCAGGACTGGACTGGGATGGGGTCCGAACGACTCAACACCTTTTCAAACGCACCACTTACCTAGAGGACGGATGTGAAAGTGCTCCACACCTCAGCCATGCTGAAGGCAATGGAGACCGGAGAAAAGAAGCCAAAGGACTGGCGAATGGAAAGCACTGGCAGTAGAGCATCGTCATGCCTTCCACTCTACCCACCCACACAACAAATGCACTCTCCCTCCACTGCAGTTTACTTCCGTGCTCGAGAATACGACCCCACGCAACTATTAGTGGGTTATCACAATCACGAAGGAGATCGGTGAGAGCACTGGGCGAGTCTTAGTGACTCCATGGAGGTGGAGGTGGAGGTGGAACGGTTACAATGACGTCTGATTTTGGTGGTCACCTCAATTTGGAATTGAACTGACGCTACACATTGACCACCCAGCTGCAGACCTTGCACAAACAAACATCACCTCCACGTGGCACTAGTGGCCGACCAGACGGAGGAGCAGCACTGGCAGGGAAATAAGTACCAAGTGTCATCCCCATGAGGCCAATTCGAGTGGTCCTGGTGATTGGAGAGCATTGGCGGTTAAAAGCATGAAGTGGAATCACAAAGGAGGGGCGAAATCCTAGCATGACGGAGTTGGAGAGTTGTGGAAGTGTCTCCTCCTCCAATGCGTTAAAATTAGGCACATTACAGACGATTGATCACTACCTCTAAGTGATTTGACATTTTCCGTTAGCCCCATTGATTTCAAGGAAAAGGATACCATTACACAGGCAGAGTCCCATGGTGGTATCCACAGTCTGCTTGACCTTCTGAAGAGTAGAGTCGCTATGGAGGAGGGGAGGAAAGGCGAAAGAGAAAAGGAAGACAGAAAGGCGAGACTAGGTCGTCATTATTGAAAGAAGGGTGAGGGTAAATTGATGCTTTACTCAAGCTATGTAAGTGCATCGTAGAAGTAAATTTTAGCCCTGCAAAACATTTCCCTCTATCCCGTTTTCCCTTATTTCTCGTTCCTTCATAAATGAGTTGCATAAGAAGGTCTCTGTATCCACCTAAGCACCCATAAATTGTGGATGATTCATAATTAATTAGGCGAGAGAGGGAGAGAGAGTTATAATCCAATCCCTAACTGCCTTCTCCCCCCAAAGAGGAAAAGAGAAACAAGGGTAACTTCGCCATTAATAAAATATTCACTATAGCAAAACAAATTTGCTGCTTTGTCGTAGGGTGAGGTGAGTTTCCTCTTAAATAAGGATGCAGGTTGCGTCCAAATGAATAGAAAAAAAGGGTCCAAACAGAAAGCATTTTCTACGAAAAAATAAAAGATTGGCAATAAGTAGATAATAGGAGGAAAAAGCAATAGAAATGGGGCAGTTCCTTTAGCCTCGATACAAACCATCTACGCGTGGGCTTAATGACTGCCCAGTCAGATCATCGCCCAAGCAGAGGTAGGCAAAGCCTTCTCGTGATGCAAGCACCGTCTGCCATGCTGACCTCCTCCTGTCAGACCTATAAGCAAACATGAAGAAATTGGGCAGGAGGAAGGGTCAGAGAGCCTCAAAGGAGCCAACTTTTGCACCAGTGATCAGTTGATATTGGAAAAGACACAACAGGGAGGAAAAGGATCATTAGTACAGAGCCATTCACCAAAGGCAAGGCAAAGGCATCTCTCGATCACTTGCGGGAAATGATGGCAGTGGTCAGGAGAGAAGGGATTTAACACCTTTGTGCGCTTGACAACCTCTTTGCACCAAAGTCATAGTGCTGAGTTGCGACTGAAATGGGCTTCCTGAGCAGCGTAGCCCCTTACTGGATCAATCAGTCAGTCAAGCAGCCAAAGCGAGACGGCACCTCCGTCTGTCAAGGTACGAGGTGTTGTAACTGTCTCCGAACAGCGAAAATAAAAGAGGAGTTGGAATAATCAAAATGGAAGCAAAGTCTGAGGTTGATAAGGCACAGAAAATAGAGAATGTGTATGCTTTATATGCGATGATTCTGTCATTTGATGAAGGCAGAAGCACACCAATTAACTACAATGAATACAGCTATGTGAGCATCCCAAAACAGAAAATTGGTGTACATTAATGGGGCTGTGTTGCGTTCTTGGGGATGGAAGATAAAGAGGTGAAAGAGAGAATTACAAGCTTTCAAGGCAAGAAATTACAATAGCAAGACGGTTGATGCCTCATCCCTTCATCACCGCCGCTTTTGCCTTTACTTATTAAGGCACTCATCAATGTTTGTCTAAGCTCTCTGATGCCTCCAGCATAATAGAAACCCAATCTGCAGTCCACTTTCCTTCTCTTAAAGAAGCAAAGACATAATTTAGCATCAGTTTACAGATGTCCTACTAAGCAAGAAGGGAAACCAGTTGAGGAAAAGCCTATTTTTCGACCATATGAGAGCACTGTTATTTGTGTGTTCGCGTAGGCTCCCCAAAAGAAGGAGAAGAAGGGGAAGCATAATCACATGAATTCAGAAGGGAGGAATGAGTAAACAGCATAAAATGCTGTAGCCTTCGTTCACAAGGAACATAGACAGATAGTTAAACTACCAATTTCTATGTTGTAATGTTAGCTTTAGTTTCTTCGTTATCGCGATACATTTAATTAGCCTTCAGGTTGCTTCTGATTTTAAATGCAGCCGCCTGAAGCACCGCATGCCATTCAAACTGATATGACCCCTTTTAAGCCAACAAAACACCTCATCCGTCGATGCGACAGAGGGATTTTGGGATCTGGCACAACCCTACCTACACCCCTCCAATGTGACACAGCAGCTCTTCACGCAAATCACGTTGTGGCCGAGTTGCCATTTTCTGGGCTGGCTGAATGCACTTCTTCCCGTCCTCCCCTCACTCTCCGGTTTGGAGGGAGAAACGATGGGCTTCGCTAACACCTCGAAGTTAATGTGCTATGCCCACAGTACGCCAGTCCTTCCCCCTCCCCTCCCTCTCCCTCTCCCCCTCCCTCGCCTCCTACCCAGCACCCGCTCCCGCCCCCGCCCCCGCCCCCAACACATCGCTTTAAAATTGTCACCCAACTTCTTCAACTGCCATTCCAATCCCGTGTCAAGTCACGCCTCTGTGACTGTCCAAACTATCAATGCAGAATGATGTTTATAACGACAAAATTAGGCAACGTGAACATCACTCTCGGACAAATTCAGCCCTCATCCCTTACTCCTCCCCTCCACCCACAACTACTTGCTGCTCAACTTTCCACTTGGATGCACGTTCCCCTTACCAGTCTCCATGGCCAATGACCCTACTACAGTCTTTACGATGAAAAAAACACCCCTACGCCAAGTGACTGCTCAGCCGAAATGGGAGGATTAATGTGGACGAGGTTTGTGTAGCACAATGCATGCCTGATGGCAGACCTCTCACTGACCACGTGGCATTTCTTCGCATCCATACCTCATTTGACTGAAGATCCAACAGCATCAACTCATTTGCTCGCCAATTCACAATCCACAGTCCTCGCGCCCCCAAAGCCATGCCAGTGGCAGCCTGTCCACGAAGAGCCTCGTTGCCCGCCAACACTGACTTCACGCGTCCAGTAGCTGCGTCAGCGACCAGGAGGCGACTGTTTCCCGTGTCCAGAAGGAGGACACTAGCACTGTCGTCTGGTGGACTTGTAGTTGCAGTGGTGCCAGTGGTGGTGCCAGTGGTGGTGCCAGTGGTGGTAGTGG
The DNA here is from genome assembly GCA_001923025.3 of Taenia multiceps. Taxonomy (NCBI): domain Eukaryota; kingdom Metazoa; phylum Platyhelminthes; class Cestoda; order Cyclophyllidea; family Taeniidae; genus Taenia; species Taenia multiceps. The sequence continues at coordinate 37,390,837 of CM010311.1, read as the reverse complement.
TAGTGGTAGTGGGAGTGGGAGTGGGAGTGGTGCTAGTGGTGGATGGTGTCTGAAGGCGACGCGATGGCATCATGGTGACAGCGAATGGCTGCACGAGTCCGCGACCATCTGGACCTGCAAGTGAAGGAAGCATAGAAAACCTCTTTTACTAAGCTCTTCCGGATGCAGTAGTACTGACGCAACTACACTATCGACGGCTGAGTCTGCGGAGACGGGCTCAATTCTGCCTCATGCCGAAATGCGGTGTGCACACATTGCAGAGTCTTCTGTTCATCCTGAGTGCCCGAAACGACACTCAGTAGACGACATGAAATCCATGTGCCCCGATCTTTCCTGACCCAACTTCTGTGTCAGTGGCATGGGGAGCTACGAAGGCCTCTCCCCAATGCAAAGAAGTAGAGGGCATTAGGTGGTCTGCTGTTTCGCCTTTAACCACTCAACATCCCAATCCTTCACCATGCCTGCAGTCTTCCAGGTCCTCCGTACGTTAATCATGAACATCTGCGATACTAACCCACGCCACTGAAAAGCTTGGAGATGATTACTTCATCTCAGATGTAAAAGCGACTATTCCACATTTTCGGGTGCTGCTTTCACCCTCCTACATCTCGCATCTCACGACAAGTAATTAAAAGGCGATCGATTGGGTAGCCACACCCATAACACTGTTGGTGCCTGGTTATCACTGAAAGCCAGCCTCAATCATTCTTTTTTCTTCTTCTTCTTCTTCTTAGCCTAGATACCATGGTTTCGAATTGGGCAATAGAGAGAAATGAGGGTCAAGACGGACAGGTTGGCCATCAACAGTGGAGGGCTGGAGCAATGACTCCCCAGCCTTCCAATCGTGCACACTAGAGTCGATCTATCGAAATTTTTTTCGATGAGGCGCCACAGACACTGCAATCAAGGAGTGGCATGACGCTTGATTAGAAGACGATTGCTCTTGATGCTACTCATCGCCATCACAATGCGGGCTGCACATTAAAGTGCCATAGTAACCTATGCTAGTAACTGGTGCTATCCGCGGGCCTTAGATGATGGAAAGGCCAAAATACCGCGCTTATAGGGAGCCTGGACTCTTTATCCATAACCAAGCTTCGCTTTACCTTCCACCACCGATGCTGCACAAATTGCGGCCTCAAACAACATCATAAATGATTGCGAGGAGTTTGAGGTACATACACCTCCACCAACTGGCTGTTCCCAATAGACCATGCCCAAAAAATTGTAGGAAGCGCTATGCAAGTAAAATCTGCTCTCAGATGAGCAAAGAACATAGAGATCAAAAAATAAAATATTTATAGATTAGGGAGTTGGAGGGGTATGGCAAACAATGGGAATTTGGCTAAGTTTGACCAGATAAAGATCTCGAATTCGTGTCTTCTGGCTTTTTTCCTTCAAAATTCGAAAATGAGCCGTCACATCTTTACATCTCTCCTCCCATCATAAGAGAACAGGGAAGAATTGAGGATTAAGGAAGAAGATAGGGAGTAAGAGGTCAAATTTTGTGTAGCCATCTCAACTCTCACCCTTTGATTTTCGCGACCAATTCTGTAAGTGGAAAACAGGAATGCCGCTCTCAAGGACGGCAATAAACTAGTGCTTCTCATACCTAACCCTTCTTACTTCTACTTCATCCTCTCCCACCCTCTCTCATTTGTGCAATTCCATGTCCGATTTCGCGATTAACGCTGCACTTCCTAGTGGTCAAACTTTAAGTCGACTGCAACGCTGACCACGAAACTCCAGTTCTCCCAACTGGAAAAGTGTAAATAAGAAACGGTACAAACAAAGCATGTTAAGGTTTCCAATGGCAACCAGCCTGGAAAGTGGAACCAGAAAAGTAGGACTCGCTCCTTGGTAAAATTTGGTAACTTCGACTTCCATCCACCCTGTGCCCGTCCATTCTCCCAATTGCTATGACAGCTGAAATCACGAGCCAAAATAAGACAGGCAGGGATAGGAAAAATTGTTTAAAGGGATGATTCCAGTTGGCCCAGTGACAAGTGTCACAGGGTCAGGCGTGAGAGGAGAGGCAACGCTAGAAGTCATCCAACCGAATGTCATTCTGGGCGCTAAAAAAACTAAACATAAAAAGTCCAAATCTAACCACATTCAGGCCTGGGAACTTTGCTAGGGATGACTATTGTACTACAATAGTGACCTGGTATGCAAGGATGCACCCGATGCATTTTGTAGACCTTCGAGAGCTGCATACAGCTCTGAGAAGTCAAGAAAACATGTGGTCTTATCGCTGGCTGACCACTACAAAGAAGATTGTGGCGGTGGTGATGATGGTGGAGGAGGATTGTCGTAATAGGGTGGAAAGGCATTCTTCATTTGCTCTCTCAGACTCGCTATCGTGGCCAACTTGTCGTTCAGTTAACTTATTCCCTCCGCGATGGGTCGTACGTTGATCTGTGTAATGAAAAACAAAAAAGACTGCAATCAAATTATCGAAAAAGATCAAAGACCTCAAACCTACACCATCTCTTGTCACTTCCAGGTCCTCTTGGCCTCTTGGACATCTGGCTTCGAGCGTCATCAAATATCTCAGTAGGTGTTACCATGTCACTCGTCTTCAAAATCGCAGCAGACATTAGACTAGAGTAATTCCAATTTCTGGCCAGCTGCACCTTCTAGTCTGATTTTATGAGAGACGAGCCGACTCTCGCACAATTTGGCCCCCAATGTAGCGGTCAGATCGTCGCATCAGACGAGGGTACAATTCGCCTATCACCTTTTTCCAACTCGAATAAAACGGTGACGAAGTGGGTAGACGGTTAATTACACATAAAAGAGACCGAACTTACATGTAAATTAGTCTCCCTTTTCTCCCTCGTGGCATAAATTAAAGTCGACGATGTCGTCTGACGCCGTGCTCAGACTCGCCCATTTGATTATACCCTCCCTCTCATCTCCCTCCCTCTTTTCTTTTTAGTACATTAAAAATAAGCTAATTTGCGGAGACCATGTCAAAACTTAGTAGAAATTTTGGTGTCCTCATCTTTAAAGAGCCACTAATCACCACGAGTTAGATGGAGATGCCCACTATTGAATATCTTCTTTTCATGCATCGATAAGGTGAGAGAAAACATAAGAGGCATAGCTACCTACCTCAGATAGAGAACAGATTTTGCCTGATTGAGTGTGTTAAATTCAGCCATTCAGCATGCGACACAACTTGGTGCATCCACTGTTAAAAATGGATAAAGACTGTATGTCACATATGTGTGACGCGACTGGAAAACATATAGTGGTCACCAATGCGTCAGCATAAAACACGATTTACATGTGACTCAATACAACCCAACTCGCGTACACTGAATGAGTATAGACGCTAAGTGGAATGGGAGGCGCGGAGTGAATGTTGTCGTTGCAATCATCTCACTACTTCAGTGGATTAGCATAATCCCGCCAGTAGGGCAGCGGAGATGAGGAAATCAGAAGGGGTCTAAATCGTGTTCCTTCTCTTTGGATGGATGTCAATAACAATCAACGTTACTGGCGTCAGGGTCTCAAGGGCATAAAATGGACAACACCACTATGCTACCTCCCCTCTCCATCTGGCACTCCTTCACTCTCCGCCTAAATGAATGTTTATGATGTGGACAAAACACCTGAAAATTGTAATTGTCATCTGCTTTATGCTTGTTTACTTTAATCAACCTCTTTGGGGTACGAATTTAAGTGACAATTTGCAAGGAATTCGTAAAGAACGCGTGTCACACATTCGTGACTCTGGAAGCTGAAAGGTCAGTCAGAGTAGCGAATGCACGCTTACAAAATGCAACTCATCAATCTGTTCTGCGGCACTGACTTTAGGACATACATCGGTAGTACGCATTCAAGGAGGTCACGGATGACCACACAATTCCCACAGTCATGCACATTCCTAGCCGACAGCTCCACGAAATCACACGCTGTAGCCCCACAACACGCTTCAGTAAGATCTGTTACTGCAACCATCCATCCGTCCACCCACCCTCCCTCTCTCCATCCCATAAAAACCACTTTTACCATTTCCTTGACACAACAGTTGTGAATGGCCTGGAATTTGGTTAACTGCTTTCACTACACTACGACTTGCCCTTCCCAGTGGTTGTGTAGGCGTCAGCCGTCGATTTCACCACACACCTTCACTCACCCTCCTGCCTAGGTCATGTACCACCGTCTTATGATGATTCGTCAGCAGGATCAGGTCTATCATGCATCTTCAGGATTGCGGGTTTACCTGCCTTGTTGTCTATGAGTAATGTCATAAAAGGCTATGCGAAACCTCTGCCACTTTGAAACCAGGTAAAACTCTGCTTGCAAAGCAGACAGGCTCAAGTCATATCTAGTTAGGTCAAAATGGACCTGAAAGTCATGCGGCTTCGAAATGGAATGAGAGAGATAAAAGCATGGGGGCAATAACACCCTACCACATCTAAACAATTAAGTTGACTTTACAATTCTCTCTTCACAGACTACAGGGCGTCAAACAGCCTTCCATGCAACTTATTCATGACCTTTGCAGCAAGCGAAAGAATTGAATGTTCTAGGCTGCGGGAAAACTTGACTGCTGACCACCGTCACAACCGTCGGAGGCCAAGCAACTCTACTTACATCACTGCCTCAGAGTGGTGGTTTACTAAAGCTTACCGTAGCAGGAAGAGGAGGAGACGAAAATGAAGCAAATCTGCACAACAGGTTCCCAGGAAAGCAATCGTGTTCCCTCTCACCGAGATCGAAGTGTAGAATGAATGCACCTAAGGTTAAAATTTAAGGCGAAGAGGTGAATTACGACACATGAATGCTTCTGCCAACTGGTAGATATCAACAGTTTGTCATTCCTATCAGGAGTCCATGTCATGTGATCCTCTTTATCGCTACGTACCGTCAATGACTTCTTCCTCCAATTCGCCTTCATTGAAAGGCCCTGAATTGCTCTAGAAATGTGGATTATATCAAAGGAAAATTCAAGAGAAGATGAGTATGGGGGATAAAGATAATGTAATACCAAAAGGAATCCATGGTAGAGGGTGGGAGAATGTTTGGGTGGAAGGAGGAGGGGAAGAGTTCGAGGCACAGATCTAGTGACTAACGTGGTAAACGCTTAATGCACAGATCTACTTACTGCTTAAATTATCGTTTACATTAAGTGAGGTCTAACTCAAGACCTCTGAGGTTCAGTAATTACCTTCACATAGAATAAACTTCTATGATAGCATGATTGAGGTCATGCACAGACGATATTGAGGTCAACTGTATTCACTGAGGATCTAGAACTATCTAGATGGGAAGGAGCAAAAAAACACAAATGGCAGTATTACAAACATGAAAATGAAGTGCTATGGCAGTGTGACGTTTCAGGCTCCATCATCATGCTACAAACTGATTTCCTTTGTTAAAAAGAAAGTGGTTAAGTATGTGCTTCTAGACCTTCGGGGTGCTCGCAGACTTCCATGAATCAACAAAGATAACATGTGTTGCGTCTGTGTGTGTTTGGTTGGGTATGTGGTTGTCTTCACCAATTTAACTTCAACCCTAGGATTGGTAGGGCAGAGTGAGAGAAGGAGGAGTGAGTAAACATTTGTGGTTGTTTACTTAATCAACAACATTTAACACAGCGGTCATCACACGCACACCAAGTGGAGTAAAAAAAAATAGTGGCATTCGGTCGAGGTAGTCATCCTGCCTCTCGCCTCGAGGGTTGCAAGTAATACACCTAATTCGTTCATGTATTGGTTTCCCTTCCTTTGAAGTGACAGGGCGTGAGTAGGTAAATCATGAATATTGGACACTTTTGAGACCTGGGATAGCCAACACACCAGTATCCTTATGACAGACTGTTTAAACAGACATCAAGATGGGTAGCAGTAGCCTATCACATGAAATTACTTGGCAGATCCAACGATCTGTCACTTAAGAAAAGACAACTTTAGTTGGACACCTTGCCATAATAGCCTCGGTTCTAGTGAAGTTTTTAAGCAGAAGGCGTGAAGATGTACTCTTTTAATCCAGCATAGCTGACATTATTTGTGCTGTGAGAGATAGTTTATGTAGTTGTGCAATAAAGCGCGTACTTTTAATGTAGCATGATAAACTGCCTCTATTGGCAGCGAATGTACTAACAGAGCAATTGATAAAGCCCTTTACAAACGTCCTTTAAAGTAGCTCGACCTTCACCTCTTTACTGTTCCCCTCGCCTCTCAGCCCCCAGAGTGACGCAAATTACCATCAAAACAGTGGCACCGATCCATTGAACCAACGAAAGCGGCACTCAACAAACGACAGCAGTAGTCGTTGATCAAAACAAATTTCTAGTGAAGGTGGGGCGGGATTGCGAGGTGGGAAAAGGTCAGAAAGCTGAAGCAGAAAACCTACTTGAAAGTACGTACACACGCACAAGCATGAAGATGTTGAGAGAAGAATAAGAATAAGAGGTAGAAGAAGAAGAAGAAGAAGAAGAAGAAGGGGAATTAATTTTGCTAATCGTTTAGTCGGCAAATGTGACTGTGACTATGGTGGTGGTGGCGGTGCCTGGAGCCTCAAGAGGCATGCATGAGCGAAAGGGACATGGAAGGGAGAAGGAGATTGGCAGTCGCACAGCTTGTCACTCCATCTTCGCCACACCGTTACGGCATTGCCTGCTGCATTGGATCATGCATGCATTGCTCATGAAAGGTTGCGGGTACGAGAAATAATCCTCCCTCAGTCATCCGTCATTGGCTACAACAAGTGGGTGTCAACTGCACACACACACACACACACACACACACACACACACACACACACACCACGCAGAAATGCACTTATTTCTCCACTTTCGAAAGGCTGAGTTTGCAGCAGTGCAAAGGGAGAGGATGTGGCGAGCATTGACTCCGCCTTAAACTGGTGAAAATTTGCCACATTTGATTGCACGTTTCGTATGCATCTCATTATCTGTGCATCTTTGCCGTAGAGGGTTTTTCCTCAATGAAGGACTAACCTCAGACATTTCGAGAAGAAGTTGGTCTGAGTCATTGCATTCTGTTGGATGTTTACATCCTCTTTCAAACCACTATATTTGCTCAAAGCGGACCCTCTAAAAGGTGCAGCCGTGGAAGATACCACAACGCAGGTAAATCTGAGCCAATCTATGCCAACAAATGCTTTGATTAGATAAATCCTAGTCATTGGGGAATTGAATATCTTTAAAAGCTTTAAAAATGGCACCAAGAAAACTGAATGAATGAAAAAACGACGCCAGAGGTGTATCTTAAAGAGGACAAATTGGCCAGCCAAAAAGGGTAAAGCCATCAGAGTTGTGCATGAATGTAGTGTGTGTGCATTGTCGAATCCGAAACTGCACAAGTAAGTAGTTAATGATCAAGGACCGAGAAGGGAAAGAGTTAAAAATTCGACATTCAGTGGGGTGTTGTGTATTCCTAGGAGGCCACTAGCGAATGAATGCTACCGCGTCACCCAATGTGATCATGCCAGGTTTTAGATAGAGGCATAACATTTGAGAAAAAACACAAGAGCTGTGGCTGACCGGTCAAGAAGCCGGCCTAATTCAACTTCTAAATAAGGTAACGTGATTGATGGGCCTCAAAGTACGGGCATTTACCCACGCCAGTTTGACCGCCCTCCCCTACTCTCCGTCCTTAGAGGAATACAAATTGGCTCAACTTGAGGTACCCTGAATGATTGGTAGATTTGCTAGGCGTTTTAAACAGCACCTTGATGATCCAACTTCAGCATTCTACAAAAAAAATAAAAAGGGCCAGTATACGCATCGAGTGAATTGTACAATATTACAACATAGACATCAAAGGGATGTAGTTTGAAGAAGAAGAATAAGAGGGGTGGAAAACAGAGGCGGCTAAGCCAAATATAAAAGTAATTTGGCAGTGACGGTTCACTTAAGGTTATTTACCGGTAAAATGAACTTTAACCCGGCGCACTTGCCACAGAGAGTGCAAGCGGCATGCACACACGCATGAATGCCTGATCCAGTAATGGGAGATCCAAAATATTGGGTCAAAGTGGCCCAAACCTCATGTTCTCAAGAAATCGGGCGAAGCACTTTAATAAAGGAATGGGTCACTTTTATTCACAGGTTGGATAAAGGAATAAAAATTGAGGCGATACACTTGTTAGAAGTAAGATGAATTGAGAATATGGTAATTCCTTGCGCAATTTCGACCCATTAATGAATTAAATGCTTGTCACCACCTCAAAGCCGTCAAAATCGGAATGTAGAGATGTAGAGGGTTGCACATCAGAAGTATGACAGCTTGCAACAGCACTTCTTCCTTTCCAAAGTTCTATTTTGACTTCGATAACTATTGCTCTAATAACGTGAGGAGTCTGTGGTCTTTGAAGAGCCCATTGACACCTAATGGACCGAAAGTGCAGCTTCTATTGCAAAAATTGACGGGACAAAGTGAGGTGGACTACTTGCTTACCAGAAAGGGGTCTCCTTACTTCATCTGTCCCTACCAATGCCATTTAAGCGGCTAGACTCAACACGAATGGACACAGCTCATGTCCACTAATCAACGAGAGGTCATAATGCCTTGCACATCAAAAGGTCCATACGATAGCTACCAGCGAATTGATCTCTATAATGGTAGGGTTCTGCTACTTCACTTTAAGCCCTACTAAGGAATTGTAACGAACTCACATTTTTGAACATGTTTTAAAGTCATCACAGCGAATTCAAATTCGGATGAACTCTACCTCCTCCACCTCCTCTCCTCCCTCTTTTCCTCCTGTTCTTCCTCAACTCCTCATTCTTTGCAATGCGATCATGGCTCAGAAGATCCATAATCATATGTAATCACCTTTTTAGTCCATCTAACTCACTTGTTTCTGCACACTTGTGGGTGTGGATTCGAGCGCTCAACTAACTCTAACACTCCAGTTAGAGGGTACAATCTTTCCACTTTTCCGCCTCCAATACAACGTCTAATTCTGCTTCGGTATAAGAAAGAACACACCTGCTGACGTACTTACACAACGCGGTCTCCATGCGTCATGCTAAGAAAGAATAAATTCAATAGATAGCTCAACCCTCCCAATACGTAGCATTTGAGTGGTCTTTTGCTGGCGAATCCGTACTCCATAAAGTAATTGGCTATTCCAAAAGATCGTGTGATCTCTGAATTTTACAGCCCTGTTTAATTAGGGTGATATCGCGTCGCATCATCGCCCATTCGGCCCTGCTCTCTCCCTGCTTCCAAGTGGTTTCAATGCAAAAATTGACCTTCAAAATATAGCAATTCCAAGCGTAGATAAGTCGTAGATCAGATAACACTCTCAGCATTACATGGAGAGCACTGCATTCATCGATGCGCTGACGCACACCCACATCAAACTACCAAAGATAAACCAAAAAAAACCTTATTCACTGAGGTATAGTGCCTTTCACAGATGACAAGGTGTCTGGTGGTGGTAACGCAACTCCAACTGGGAGAGGAAAACTCCTCCAATCACACCGTTTGCAATCGCATCAGGACTGGACTGGGATGGGGTCCGAACGACTCAACACCTTTTCAAACGCACCACTTACCTAGAGGACGGATGTGAAAGTGCTCCACACCTCAGCCATGCTGAAGGCAATGGAGACCAGAGAAAAGAAGCCAAAGGACTGGCGAATGGAAAGCACTGGCAGTAGAGCATCGTCATGCCTTCCACTCTACCCACCCACACACCAAATGCACTCTCCCTCCACTGCAGTTTACTTCCGTGCTCGAGAATACGACCCCACGCAACTATTAGTGGGTTATCACAATCACGAAGGAGATCGGTGAGAGCACTGGGCGAGTCTTAGTGACTCCATGGAGGTGGAGGTGGAACGGTTACAATGACGTCTGGTTTTGGTGGTCACCTCAATTTGGAATTGAACTGACGCTACACATTGACCACCCAGCTGCGCACCTTGCACAGACAAACATCACCTCCACGTGGCACTAGTAGCCGACTGGACGGAAGAGCAGCACTGGCAGGGAAATAAGTACCAAGTGTCATCCCCATGAGGCCAATTCGAGTGGTCCTGGTGATTGGAGAGCATTGGCGGTTAAAAGCATGAAGTGGAATCACAAAGGAGGGGCGAAATCCTAGCATGACGGAGTTGGAGAGTTGTGGAAGTGTCTCCTCCTCCAATGCGTTAAAATTAGGCACATTACAGACGATTGATCACTACCTCCAAGTGATTTGACATTTTCTGCTAACGGACCCTAGTGATGGCCGCTTTTTAAGCAGAAACGGAAAGGGGGAAGTGAAAAGGCTTCACTTGAAAGTGTCTTCAAAAGAGTGAAATACCCTCAAAGATTTCGGAGGAAAGGCACCTGCTTCACAGGCAGTCGCACGGTGAAATCTACCCTCTGCTTGACCCTCATATGGGTCAAGCCAATGGGACAGAATAAAGGAAAGGAGAAAGACATGGTCACCACTATCAAGAGAAGGCTATGGCTAATTTGACGTCTAAAGTTATTGGCGTGCAAGAAATTGACAGCCCTTTCCTCTCCTCTGCTGCTGGTATTTGCTTACTGCTAAGCAACCAACCTTACCTACCTGGTGTTCCATGGATATCGCAAAAGCAAGAACCGGGATTAAGGGAAATCATACCCTTGTCTTGTCAAATTTCCAACTTGTTTACCAAACAGTAAATGTCATGACAGCTGCATTTTTGCACCTGACCCTCCCTGCACACTTGAAACCACAAGTCAAGTTGACGCCTATGCCAAAGCAACTTTGAAATAATAAAGTAGACAGGCTGGCACATCTTTTAGCCTCAACCTTACTACTGTTGCCCCCGACTTTATGCGGGGCAGTTAAAATGGCTTAGGCTAAGCAGCCACTGAATGCATGCGGAGAATGACGGACTGCTACCTTTCGTTTGAAAACTGACAATAAACACGCTAATTGATGGCATAGTCAAGTCTTCTAGTGTCATACATCAACATCAACACCTTTACGAAGGAGAGCTGACGTTTCGACAACCTGCCATGTGCACAAATTCGCTGTATTTAAGGAGCACCTGCTACCTAGCTCTCAACGGACAAATTTGATAAGCAAAGCTCCTGAGGATTAAACCTAGAAAAAGAAGTTCCATTCATTCTCCTTTCCTTTTTCCTTTCGTATAAAATTTGTAAATAACTAACAGAGGGAATGTCATCGCCTACGGAAACAGGTACGAAAATAGATCAGATTTCCTGGACTGTCACAATTGTCAAAAAGTTAGCCTAGCATTGTACGCTTTATGTTTCTTTCTCCCAAGTTCCGAATTTCCACATTCGATCCATCAGTGTCATGGTTTCAAAAAAAACCATAGGATGCTGTTTGACTCTACTGTCTCATATTGGAGAAAATTTTGTACCTCCACCCTCCCTCCCTCCCTCCCCACCCCACTGACAGATCGCCTCATCTGTACTGCCAAAGTTAGGAAGCGGAATTGAAGGATCACAGAAATGGGCCACGTCCGCTCTACCCAATTTGCAGCTCTTGTTCCTGACTAGGGCCAAAATACCGTGAATCCCCTCCACCAACCATCAAATCGTACTGTCACTCTCGTCAAAGGCAATGCAGCTTATGGAGGAGGGAGTAAGGGAAGAAGAAGTACACAAAATGCCTACTCATAACTATCCTAACAACATGCAATTGTGTATTACTTGTTTCGCCTTTTCCTTTTACCTCCCCATTTCAAGTTATTCGCGTTTCCAGAGTTTATTTTCGCCTATGATCTTGATATTTCTTATAAACGAGATAAAAATGAGCCCTTAGATTTGAGAAAGTAGAAGAAAGGAAAAAAAGCGTTTCAGTGCATACTTGAGGTGGAAAAGCAAAAAAGATGCAATTTCGCTAAGTGAGAGTGACAGTAATTTCCAATTTTGCACTGCCACCTCTTTTCACGGGCGCTTAATTTCCGCTATTTGGCAAATACCAGGGGAAAACGGGAGCAATTAAACTATCCGCTACTCAAACTGCATTCCCCCCCCTTCACCAACTTTGATTAATTCCGTGGCGCCACTCCCAACATTGTTATTGTGTCCACCGCAGACAAATCACAATTCCCAACAGATAAGATGGCACCTACCAGGATTTGAGATGAGTGCCAGTGCTCCCATTCGCCCACTTCTCTCATCGATTAAACATGACACAAAGGTGAGTATGGAGCGCTTTCATGGAAAAAGCCATACTGCGTCAAATGGTTGGGACAGACTTGGTTGGTGTCAAGCAACCCCATCTGTCTGTAGGGTTATTGCTATGCCCTATTCGTGTAACTAGTCATCACCACAATCCTCTTGCCACCAAGACAGACGTTTCCCACGATGCCACTGAAAAAAATACCGACATTACCACCCCTGTTTTGCTCCACATTATCTTCTCTTCACCAGTCTACACTCCGCTTTGCGTGCCTTCTTGGCATTTGAAAACCATAACTCGACGTGCAAAGGATGAGGGGTGGGACAGCGCCCCCCCTCCCCCTCCCTCCCCCTCCCTCTCTATGCCACCCCACACACTCCTCAGTCTTGTGGCAATAACAGATCCGACATTCTTCTGCCTTTTACACAACTACCAGTAAAGGCATCCTCCCTCACTACTCCCTTCAATCGTCTGTCTCGAAATGAGAAATGTGTCGTGCGCATGTCCCTTACCTGTATGAGGCAGAGCAATTCCACACGCAATTGCCGTTTGGCATGCAGGAAGGCACGCCCAGCAAACAATTCCCCCACAGTCGACGATCTTCTGGGGAGAGAGTGGCGTTGCAGAAGTGTGCGGACCTGGTATGTTCTTGCGATTGGTGATGCATGTCATACCCCAAATCAGTCATGCAGTCAGTTAAGTGGCAAATAACCTACAGTACCACTTCATAAAACGAGAGAGAAGTGAAGGAGATAGCCTATTGGTATCAGTAGTGTGTCTGGCACACTAGGGGACTTCTAATACAACTCTCCCAATTGATGCTGGTGTTAACAACGACACGAACCACTTCGATCACCTCGAAGATATATCGAGGATCACACATCAATGAAACTGTTCGACTGAGGTTAGACACAACTGATGGACGTAACAATTTGATTCACCTAAATGCCGTTTTGACAGGCAACAGAGAAGAGTCATCACAAGGACCTGCGTGATTCGTCAGCCCCCACTCTGGTGACACCGACCCTTCCCCAATCCGTGCAATGGCATCATGGAAGTTGATTAAAGTCCAGCAAAATCAGGTCCCCCTCACTCTCTGTACACTCATGTCCCAAGGTCCCACATAAATTAATTTCCTAAGACAGTCTCTGTGCCGGCCAAAAAGCCCACAAATTGTAGATGATCTATAAACAATCATGAAGGCAAGAGGGAAGAAGCAATCAACGGTAACCTCACCATCAACAACATAATCAAAAAAGTAATGGTAGATCCGTCGCTTGGTAGGGCGAAGCGGATCGCAGCTTAACTGAGGGGGCAGGTTTCGCCTCAACAAATGGGTAGAAAGGATTTGGGAAGAAGGCTACTTTCTAAATGGGAAGTGAATAATAAGTAGACAGTGGAAAGACAAATCAGGAGTGGTATAGGTTCATTATCCAGATGCGACTAATGTTGCTTACGACCTTTGTGTCTCGACAACCATTTACGTAGGGACCTGATGACTGCCCAGTCAGATCATCGCCCAAGCAGAGGTAGGCAAAGCCTTCTCGTGATGCAAGCACCGTCTGCCATGCTGACCTCCTCCTGTCAGACCTATAAGCAAACATGAAGAAATTGGGCAGGAGGAAGGGTCAGAGAGCCTCAAAGGAGCCAACTTTTGCACCAGTGATCAGTTGATATTGGAAAAGACACAACAGGGAGGAAAAGGATCATTAGTACAGAGCCATTCACCAAAGGCAAGGCAAAGGCATCTCTCGATCACTTGCGGGAAATGATGGCAGTGGTCAGGAGAGAAGGGATTTAACACCTTTGTGCGCTTGACAACCTCTTTGCACCAAAGTCATAGTGCTGAGTTGCGACTGAAATGGGCTTCCTGAGCAGCGTAGCCCCTTACTGGATCAATCAGTCAGTCAAGCAGCCAAAGCGAGACGGCACCTCCGTCTGTCAAGGTACGAGGTGTTGTAACTGTCTCCGAACAGCGAAAATAAAAGAGGAGTTGGAATAATCAAAATGGAAGCAAAGTCTGAGGTTGATAAGGCACAGAAAGTAGAGAATGTGTATGCTTTATATGCGATGAGTCTTTGGTTAAGGGAGAAACATATTTATCAAAAGAAATAGAGACAGAAAGTCTTGAGGCATTCTGAAAGGGAAAGCATCAAGACATTGATGAGGTGTCGCTGCCTCTTTGACGTTAAGGGACGAGAATGTTATGCCATCGAATCCGTTGCTACTTACACCCCGTTGCCGTTGCATGCATCTTTACTCAGCAAGAACCTCATAAATATTTTGTTGAGCCCCCTGATTTTTTTAATGTGGTAAGGGCTCGCCCCTCTTTCAGGGTATCAGACGACTGAGAGTTGCCAGTTAAGCTAATAAATTATGGGCTTGAAAGGTGAGGGAATGCTGTGCTCTTCCTGCCACTCAGAAGTTCACCTTTTTGACCACATGGTAACGCGGTTACGTCCGTAGCTTCCTAAAGCATTCATATTGCAAATTCTAGGGCTTTAGAGAGTAAAACCTGTCGTGATGTAAGGCAACCTGAAAGGTATAAGAATGAGTGGATGCAGATCCACAAGGCAACTCTTGTTACTGGTTCCTTTGATGACAAGGAAGAATGGAATTCAGGGACAGAGCTTTTTTCCACACTACAAATCCTGGTGTCGTCGCGTGTACTTGACATGATGTCAAACACACCCACACACGCTACTCTTCGCCACTTCACTACAGTCATAGTGCAATCATGTCATAGACAAATATGACATGACCCAAGTTACTCTATTTGTTAGTTCAGACGCTAGAAGAAAAAAGCTATTTGACAAAGTCATCCTACTTATTCACTTATCACAGATTGCTTAGACTTGCGACCCCAATTCCTCTTCAAAAACAGAAGCCACATTTAACGTGGTTGCTAGGTTGACAGTGGAATAGGAACCTACAAAATGGTAACACGAGTATGCTTGTGGCCTCCAACATCATTTATATTGCAAAGTCTACGACAGCATAACTTGCAGCAGACCGCAAAATGTGGTGAAAGGCGAGAAGATATGTAAACGGATGAGCGGGTGTGGGTCTCCGAAGCAACCTGCTTTGGTAATTCACTTGACAACGAGGCAAAAACGCATTCAAGCATAAAACACAACCCTACTGAAACGACATGATGTAGGTTGGTCCTGAAAACTGGGCACATTATTGAACACTAGGGAAGATAATACTTGAGCCTAGAGAGACAGCCTTCTTCTTGCAATGCACACCATCCGCCCTTCAATGCCTTTGCAGTCCAACCCTTTTACATTTGATTAATGACACTAGAAGAAAACAGATGCCAATACAACAACAACAGAGTTTCCTTTGCATGCTTCTTGAAGACTGCTTCAATTCGAGATCCCTATTGCTCTCGAACACAGCAGTCACCTTTAGCGTGGTTGCTACGCTGACAGTGGCGTAGAAACGGCGTGCTTGCAGAGACCAAGTTAACTACGAAACCTGCAAGAAGACATCTTTTCATTGCTGACCTCACGCACGCACGCACGCACGCACGCACGCACGCACACACACACACACACACACGGAGAGAGAGAGAGAGAGAGAAAAAAAAAAGAGGGAGAGACATCAGCAAATGGCTCCAGCGTTGACGCTCAAGTTCTAATTAACGACACAACCAGCACCTCTGACTCTCTTAGAACTAGAACCCAAAAGGTCTAGCAAATCCCGTACACCGGTTTGTAGCACAGGTGAAATTTGAGGCAAGAGGTCAGCCACACGGATACTGATCATGGGGTTGGGCGATCGGGACACTGCCTTATGAGATCGCACGTTTTACTGCCCTACCACCAACTGGTCAATTAGCCAAGACAGCAACTCTCCCAACCAGTGATGATTTATTGCCACCTTGAGGCTGTTGCATCCTTCGCCTCGTGGCGCATCAGCACATGGCGCATAATCAAACCCTCCAACATAAAGTGTGACAGCGATACCAGAGCCTTCGGAAGCAATGCAGAGTACTGCAAAGGCGACCTCTCTCCTTGCACACCCTACGCGCCCGACGTGATGAATCCGCAGGAGGAGAGAGAAAAGAATCGAGAGCGAACCAAAAAAGAACACCCACTTTCGACAGAGGTATTTGGCGATAGGAGGATGGCTGGACAACAGCTGAAGAAATGCAAACCCAAATTTAGCTCTCCTGTAGGTAAAAAAGAATGCTGAAATGTGCAGTGCAGGAAAGTGGAGTCATTGTGACGCCAGTTCTACATGTGTGGGGAAGAATTATGGCTGCTCATCTAACTCGTGTGTGTACGTATGCGTGTAGGTGTGAATTGGAAGGCGATTCAAATTGGACTCGAACAACTCCTCAAATTACATGGACAACCGAAAGGCACCAATCACATGACCGAATGGAGGGTTAAAGCAAGCAAAAAAGACTAGGAGTCTGGACGGAGAATTCTGATGGATGAGGGAAATGATGAAAACGGTTGCATGAACATACATGGCTTCCGGTTTTGGGGAACGGTTGCATTTCAACCGATGAATGAATAAAAAGGACATGAAGGAAATTAGCTTTGATGGAGTTATCCAAAATTCATGCAACGTCCTCGACATCTCATCAAGCAAGGGGCTGATTCTGACACCAGGGCTGCGCAACCGACCTAGCGAAATGGAAGGGA
Source organism: Taenia multiceps (assembly GCA_001923025.3). Classification (NCBI taxonomy): domain Eukaryota; kingdom Metazoa; phylum Platyhelminthes; class Cestoda; order Cyclophyllidea; family Taeniidae; genus Taenia; species Taenia multiceps. The sequence goes on along the minus strand of CM010311.1, from coordinate 37,374,062 downwards.
CGAAAAGACTACGGAGAGGTAGGTAAGCCCTACCAAAAGGAGCGCCTCAGACAGCCAAGAAATTATGCAACATCTTGTCTGGATCCACTTTCCAAAACGCACAGTCTTGCATTCAGCTTTTATAAATTGCTCCAGAGAGGTGTGCCAAAAATAATCCTACCCTGAATGGCATGGGAAGAAAGGGGGTTAAAAATCCAAGGAGCAATGCTCTGCAAAGGAAACCGCCCTAAATAGGAGATAGAATGAAATTAAAAAACCAACAAGATTGTCTAGATAGGGAAAGAGCCCTAATAACTGAGGCTCCACTCAACAGGGCTATGCGAGTGACGCAATAGCATCGAATCTAAACACGGAACGACTGGAGAGGCGATTTGCTCCGCTGTCATTAAAAGTTATTGAGTTTAAAAATGCTTTGAAACTGTTATTTGAACTGCACGACGCGTAATAAGCATTTAAAATTTATTGTACCGCTATTGCTGGATCCAACCTCCATGGGGAGCAATAGCTAGGAGGATGAAATAGGGTCGCTTCTTTGCGTAATCGCCCACATATTGGCGGTCAATCTTCCCCACCCAAAGTGAGGCACGATTAAGCTGCAATAATTATGCCAGGCGAGATTTTGACGAGGCCAAAGCACCACCGCCACCACCACCACTCCTGCCAAATGGCGGGTAGCAGATGCGACAGCGGATGAAATTGCGCAGTTGCCAGACGAAAAAGTGTAGAAAGGCCAATTAACAAACACTCGAGGGGTGTATTGACGTAGCAATCTAAGGTACCTATGCATGTAGACGTTGACATCACATAAATGAGCATCCAACAGCCAACGGAGGTGTGTATGTACAGAACAACAACAGCAGCAGCAACAACAACAAGGAGGAATAACGTTTAATTGTGCGTGCATTTGTTAATTGGATAAGTGGTTAAGCAGAAGTCTGCCATTGTTTGTATGTGCAGTGTTGACTAAGTAGTGAGGTGGACTAGGAGGAATAAAATGCAAGGCCGACGGTGGTAACGGCAGTTGCGGAATGGGAAGAGGCGGAGGAGGAGGGGAAGGAGGAAGATACCACATCATACAAATCGGATACAATGCGCCGACTGTCCACCAAGGTCCACGGCTACTAGGAAGGGTGAGGTGTCAGGTAACGCCGCCAGTCCGGCCAGTCGTCTCAGACCCGGCTCCACTTCCAATGTATAGGCCTGTTTTCTCGCCTGGCGCATGAGACTCACTCCCAGCTCCTCTGCGCCCACTCTCAGCTTCGGCTCTCCCTCGCTCGTTGCTACCGACTCACCAGCGGCAGGGACGCAGGCAGAAGAGTCTGCAATAGCTTTACGCCATGCCACCTCAGGGTAGACAATAACCGCCGAACGTGATCGATCGGTGTGACTAGCAAGGAGACACTCTCCCAAATCAGTGGCTGTGCAAGCCGCAGAGACACCACCGAAGTGGCCCCGAAGTGCCGCAGTGGGGGTGGGGGAAGGACACCCAACACCTCCACTACCAGTGACGGAGGTGGTAGGACGCATAGAACCACCGATGGAGGGTGGGCGAAGTAGTGATCGATGAGCGGTGGTCGCATCAAGGGCTAGGGTGCTTCCTGGGGCAGAAGAGAGACCACCGACACCACTGCCTCTGCCACTGCAAGATGCAGTTCGTTGCGACTGCGACAGGGAGTTTTGAGTGAGTGTGGAGGGCAGACAAACATCGGAATCCACTTCGTTGCCTGGTCCGGTGGTAGGAGATAGTGGCATTTGCGACTGGAAACTCATCCCTCCTCCGCTGCCTCCACCATTCATTGGTGCGTAGAGACTCCCAACGTGTGCACCATCTGGAGAGTAGATCTGTCGGAAACAAGCATTAAATCGTGTGTGAGAGAGGGAAAGGGAGAAAGAGAAAGAGCGAGAGTAAGCATGGATGTAAGAAGGAGACTAAACTGACCCTCAATTCGGACCCAGCAGCAAGAACGATCTCACCGGAAGTCATTACGCACATGCCAGTGATGCGACGCAATGCGTCGTTGATGAAGCGCTCTGTGGAGGCAAATTTACGTACACCACGGGAGCTGTTCTGCGCACCCACCGCTGCAGTGCCACTGCCGCTGCTTCCACCACCAATTAGCGGGTAAACTTCGTCATCGTGGTAGGCGAAAACACAACCTGCACCGTTGTCTGCGATGAGAATACGTCCAGTGCGTGGGCAAATGCAAACGCTGGTAGGCTCCACAAACCTCGAGCTACTGATACGATCCACGATCTGCAAGACGCAATACAAAGAGGTTATCTGAAACTGCACCGCTAGGAGGCATAGAAAAATTGTTCACAATCAGTATTTATATCATGCCTTCGGCTTTTGCTCCCCCATTACAGCTAATTATTTTATTGAACGCTTCAATTAACCGATTTTAAATGCAGCCGCCTGAAGCACCGCATGCCATTCAAACTGATATGACCCCTTTTAAGCCAACAAAACACCTCATCTGTCGATGCGACAGAGGGATTTTGGGATCTGGCACAACCCTACCTACACCCCTCCAATGTGACACAGCAGCTCTTCACGCAAATCACGTTGTGGCCGAGTTGCCATTTTCTGGGCTGGCTGAATGCACTTCTTCCCGTCCTCTCCTCACTCTCCGGTTTGGAGGGAGAAACGATGGGCTTCGCTAACACCTCGAAGTTAATGTGCTATGCCCACAGTACGCCAGTCCTTCCCCCTCCCCTCCCTCTCCCTCTCCCCCTCCCTCGCCTCCTACCCAGCACCCGCTCCCGCCCCCGCCCCCGCCCCCGCCCCCAACACATCGCTTTAAAATTGTCACCCAACTTCTTCAACTGCCATTCCAATCCCGTGTCAAGTCACGCCTCTGTGACTGTCCAAACTATCAATGCAGAATGATGTTTATAACGACAAAAATTAGGCAACGTGAACATCACTCTCGGCCAAATTCAGCCCTCATCCCTTACTCCTCCCCTCCACCCACAACTACTTGCTGCTCAACTTTCCACTTGGATGCACGTTCCCCTTACCAGTCTCCATGGCCAATGACCCTACTACAGTCTTTACGATGAAAAAAACACCCCTACGCCAAGTGACTGCTCAGCCGAAATGGGAGGATTAATGTGGACGAGGTTTGTGTAGCACAATGCATGCCTGATGGCAGACCTCTCACTGACCACGTGGCATTTCTTCGCATCCATACCTCATTTGACTGAAGATCCAACAGCATCAACTCATTTGCTCGCCAATTCACAATCCACAGTCCCCGCGCTCCCAAAGCCATGCCAGTGGCAGCCTGTCCACGAAGAGCCTCGTTGCCTGCCAACACTGACTTCACGCGTCCAGTAGCTGCGTCAGCGACCAGGAGGCGACTGTTTCCCGTGTCCAGAAGGAGGACACTAGCACTGTCGTCTGGTGGACTTGTAGTTGCAGTGGTGCCAGTGGTGGTGCCAGTGGTGGTGGTGGTGGTGGTAGTGGTAGTGGGAGTGGTGCTAGTGGTGGATGGTGTCTGAAGGCGACGCGATGGCATCATGGTGACAGCGAATGGCTGCACGAGTCCGCGACCATCTGGACCTGCAAGTGAAGGAAGCATAGAAAACCTCTTTTACTAAGCTCTTCCGGATGCAGTAGTACTGACGCAACTACACTATCGACGGCTGAGTCTGCGGAGACGGGCTCAATTCTGCCTCATGCCGAAATGCGGTGTGCACACATTGCAGAGTCTTCTGTTCATCCTGAGTGCCCGAAACGACACTCAGTAGACGACACGAAATCCATGTGCCCCGATCCTTCCTGACCCAACTTCTGTGTCAGTGGCATGGGGAGCTACGAAGGCCTCTCCCCAATGCAAAGAAGTAGAGGGCATTAGGTGGTCTGCTGTTTCGCCTTTAACCACTCAACATCCCAATCCTTCACCATGCCTGCAGTCTTCCAGGTCCTCCGTACGTTAATCATGAACATCTGCGATACTAACCCACGCCACTGAAAAGCTTGGAGATGATTACTTCATCTCAGATGTAAAAGCGACTATTCCACATTTTCGGGTGCTGCTTTCACCCTCCTACATCTCGCATCTCACGACAAGTAATTAAAAGGCGATCGATTGGGCAGCCACACCCATAACACTGTTGGTGCCTGGTTATCACTGAAAGTCAGCCTCAATCATTCTTTTTTCTTCTTCTTCTTCTTCTTAGCCTAGATACCATGGTTTCGAATTGGGCAATAGAGAGAAATGAGGGTCAAGACGGACAGGTTGGCCATCAACAGTGGAGGGCTGGAACAATGACTCCCCAGCCTTCCAATCGTGCACACTAGAGTCGATCTATCGAGATTTTGTCCGATTAGACGCTATGGGCATTTAAACAACTGGAAGATGCCTCTCAACTATGGCTGCACTCAGGGGTAGTAAAGTCATTGCTGAAAGACGACGATTCTTGATGCTCACCATAATGCAGGCTGCTACTTGAAGCTTGATGTGTTGGGCGAAAGTATCCAGTAGTAGAGAATGACTACCCATCAGCCTACCACGATAGGAACTCGGAAAGGCCTTGCTTAAAGAATGAGGAGGAAAGAAGCATTTACACAGAAAAAATTCAGTTTGTCTTCCACCATCGATACTAAACAAATTATGGCCTTCTACTTCATGAGAAATATTTATGGAGAGTTAAAAGTACACCTACTCCCACTTACTGACTCGGCCCTAACCAACCACACTCCCAAAACCGTCGGCTTTTCCAATGCAATAAACTGCTCGCAGATGAGCAACGTTCGCAACAATAAAGGCGGTGAACGCATTGGGGAAAAACAAGGGAAAATCAATTAAATTTGACCAAATAGAGATCTCAAATTTGTATCTTCCGACTTTCTTACTTTTCGTTCCGACAATAAAGTGGTCATATCGTTACATTTCCCCACCACATCATGATATGTTTGAGATTCAGAAGGCAGGAAAGAAGTAGGAAATGGAGAAGGAGAGGGGAGTAGGAGGTCAAGTTTTCTATAACCATCTCAACTGTCACTCCTTGGTGATAGAGAGAGCGCCCTCGAGGTAAATGGTAGATTAATTCCCTTGCCCTGCGCACCACTTAGCGGTATGACAAAACGATGCTTTTTCACCTCCTCATACTATCAGCTCTCTCCCTCCCTTTTCCATTAAGTTCGTGGCTGTCACCCCATGCCCCGGAAGTCAAACGGTAAGAGCAGTTGATTCGCATGACAACACAGATCAAGACATACAAATCTTCCCAACTAAGAATGTGTGAGCGATAAATGGTGCAAAAAAAGGCATGGGTAAATTGGTGTGATAACCAAATTGTATGGTGAAGCAAGAAGGAAAGTAGAAACTCCGTCCAGGTAGCATTTTTAAATGTGAATTCTGCCCAGTTCCAGTCCTCTCGCAAGAATGGGATGACAACTGAAAACATGAACCAAAACAAGACGATCACATTTAAAAAAGTGGATCAACCAATGACTCAAGGTGGTCTAGAGCCAAGTGTCGAGGTGTCAGGCGGGAGAGAGGAGGCAATGCTAGGACGCATGCAACAAAATGTCATTCGGAGCGCAATAGAGCGAAACGAGACAGAAGAGGATCATGTTTAAGTCTACTGTCGTTAAGATAGCATGGAGACCACATTGGTGACCAGGGTTGACAAAGATGCATCGCATACCTTACTCACCCCTTTGGAAAAGAAGATATCATCCTTGATACACCCACAGACACATTTTTGAGAAGTCAAGAACAAATCTGACACCACACACTAACTTATCTACATCACTTCTGCTTCCCACGTATCCTGTTCCATAATTACCCGAAGGTGGCTCAAGTGCGGAAAATACGAAGAACGAAATGAAGCAACACTCGTGACGCTGATAACCAATCAGACTAGGGGAGAAAAGATGCACAGGTAAAACCCACCATCCACAAGGCTCCAACGCGGTTTCTGACGTCCACGCACGTGCAGGCTGAAGGGAGAACCACGAATGGGGCGCGAGAGGATCTGCACCACAAGAGAGTGCACACCAGGACTGAGGGCACACAGACTGACCTCGTAGGTGCCATCACCGTGGTCCACCAAACACACAGGCGCATCACGACCCTGGGCATCCTCAAAACGCACATTAATTGGATCGGTGCCTGCAGTCTGAGGCTCACCGTGGTAGTCGTAAGCCCGCACCATCACCTGCGCCCACAAAAAATAAGGAACGAATGCAATCCCCCTCATCCAACGATCATACACACAACCACATGTCGGAGTAGAGGAACGACTTCTGTTCTGTGTGATGGCAGCACTGTGGATTCCACCAACACTCCCTAATCACCAAACTTCTCACCAGTCATCGCTGATTATCGTGCTCAACTCGGCTCGCAAAGCAAACAAACCGAAATCACATCCACCAAGTGCCACCGAACTTCTACCACACGGGCGAGGTTTCCAAGTGATTGAAACGTAGCGCGCATCGCATACTGCGTCGTGTCGAGGTACTGGCGCATGCCTGTTTACAAGACCCTTCCCACGAGTCACAGGAAGTCACTGTGTACCGAGCTGCATCAAACACACCACACAAACATCTGGCGGCATCCGATACACAGGAGACGCAAAAACAACGACTGTACTTCAGTGGTCTTTGCTATCATTCCTGCGATCAGTCAAAACAAAAACTCAACAAAACTCCTCAACTCTCTCCACCTCGCTCTCTCTCACACACCCTCACTCGCACACCCCTGCATCCTGCTTACTCCGATTAGCGTACCTTAGCGAGTAGGTGGAGGTGAAGCTCCTCCGGCAGTTTGGCTGTGCACAGTGGTGGATAGGTGGTGCTCACAGCAATGCGACCGAAGGCTGCCAAACACCGTGCAATGTCCACGAAACTCGCTGATCCGGGTTGTGGAGGTGTTCGTTGTGCCGTTGTTGGTACCGAGTCTTCGCCACTGACTGACTGCTGCAAAGAAGGTGGTGGTGGGGAAGGAGGATTGTCGTGATAACGCAAAAAGGCGTTCTCTCGTGGCTCAGTCAGACTCGCTATCGTATCCAACTTGCCGTTCAGGTAACTGATCCCCTTCGAAATAGAACGCACGTCGATCTGCGAAAGGCGAATAAAATAGGAGTGCAATCAAATCATCGGGAAAAAGTCCAAGACTTCAACTTGCTTAATTTCCTGTCACTTCCAACTCTCCTCAGACCCGTGGCCACTTAGCCCTGCGACTCCTTAATTAGGTACCAGATGCTAAGGCTTTGACCATAGATGGAGGCAGTTACAATTTTCTGAATAATAAATATTTTTGAATATTTCAGCGTTTTTCGATTGATGATTCCTTTTCGTAGCATCTAATTTCCATAACAATCAGAAACAAGCTCGATAAGATCCCACCACCGGTAAACACGAGGCGCAGACACTGAATATCCATCTCATGATCAAGGTCAGATAAGGCAGAATGTAATAACCACTCGAGTTCTAAAAGCTTAATCAAACTTGTCGTGTCACAATTTAGTACACGCCACACAATACTAGTCAGATCACTGATCAAAACGGGGATACAATTCACCTATAATTTCTACCCAAGCTAAGTAGAGCAGGTGAAGCAGACAGACGGTTAGCTACCATGAAGGAGCACATGTTTACATGCAAATCAGTCTCTCTCTCGTGGCATAAATTAAAGCCGATGATGTCGTCTGGTACCGTGCACAGACCCATCCGCTTGATTATACTCTCTCGCTTTTTCCTTTTTGGCACATTCAAAAAAATCGCTGATTTTGAACATACAATGCAGTTCACGAGGATTGCGTTCTAGATCAGTAAATTCCGATGCTCTAGTCGCCAAAGTGGTCCTGACTACCACCGTTCAGATGCAGATGACTACTGCCGAATTGCTTCAGTTCAGATGTTGATCAGGTTTGAAAAAAAGAGAAGTGCGACAACTCGCCCCAAATGGAAAAAAGGTCCCATGCCTACTTAAGTGCTGCAAATCCAGCCACAAGTAATTTTTGACTCATGAAAACTACCTCTATTAACAGCCAATTCATCAACAGAGATATTTATCGGCGCCTTGATAAACGTCCCCTGAAGTAGGTTGTGTCCATTTCATCGTTCCTCTCCACCTCTCTCGCTGTTCTTCTATCTCCTCCCAGCCCTCAGAGTGACGCAAATTACCATCAAAACAGTGGCACCGATCCATTGAACCAACGAAAGCGGCACTCAACAAACGACAGCAGTAGCCGTTGATCAAAACAAATTTCTAGTGAAGGTGGGGCGGGATTGCGAGGTGGGAAAAGGTCAGAGAGCTGAAGCAGAAAACCTACTTGAAAGTACGTACACACGCACAAGCATGAAGATGTTGAGAGAAGAATAAGAATAAGAGGTAGAAGAAGAAGAAGAAGAAGAAGAAGGGGAATTAATTTTGCTAATCGTTTAATCGGCAAATGCGACTGAGACTATGGTGGTGGTGGCGGTGCCTGGAGCCTCAAGAGGCATGCATGAGCGAAAGGGACATGGAAGGGAGAAGGAGATTGGCAGTCGCACAGCTTGTCACTCCATCTTCGCCACACCGTTACGGCATTGTCTGTTGCATTGGATCATGCATGCATTACTCATGAAAGGTTGCGGGTACGAGAAATAATCCTCCCTCAGTCATCCGTCATTGGCTACAACAAGTGGGTGTCAACTGCACACACACACACCCACACACACACACACACACCACGCAGAAATGCACTTATTTCTCCACTTTCGAAGGGCTGAGTTTGCAGCAGTGCAAAGGGAGAGGATGTGGCGAGCATTGACTCCGCCTTAAACTGGTGAAAATTTGCCACATTTGATTGCACGTTTCGTATGCGTCTCATTATCTGTGCATCTTTGCCGTAGAGGGTTTTTCCTCAATGAAGGACTAACCTCAGACATTTCGAGAAGAAGATGGACCAAGTCATTGATACTCTGTTGACTTGATGGAGGCAAAGTGCACGTTCTGCTGGATGTTTGCATCCTCTTTCAAACCATTATATGCGCACAAGCTTTTGAGACACAAAATAGACCCCATAGAAGGCGCAGCAGTCGGAGATGGCTCACCACAGTTACACTTGATCTGATTTACTTATTAATGAGTTTTTTTCAACCAAGAGGGTGAGAATATGTAGGTAGGTCAAAGTAGGGAACATTTGAAGCTTACTTCCGATTGAATGAATTCTAGCCGTTGGAAAATAGTATATCCTCAATAGTTAAAAAAAATGGCACTACAAACACAAAACGAATAACATTTAACATGAAGATCTTTCCGTTGATTCTGCCTACTCCCCACCACCCACAGTGTCCCAAAAGTTCCAACATTGACGAAGGTAATTGTAGGCAGCGATTGCCCTTGATTACTTCAAATGGATCCGCCCTGATGGGGGAGGGACGGGTTGAAAGTATCAGAAAGCTTCGTTTCCGTCATTTGTGACTGGCCTATCGGCATGAGTAAAAGAACTGCGATCACCACGAATAAAAATGGGTAAAGTTAGAAACGTCCAGTGCTTTCGCCTGCAACTACCGCTTCTTGAGTGGTTTCATTTGACCAGCTCATTTCTGACCATGTAACTTGACAGCTCACAGCCTCAGTGCGTGTGGCTTAAGGGCCGGCAGTCTTTCTACGAGAGGTGGTAATACCGCACAACGCGTTGTTCCAGTACCAAAACACCTCTCCACAGTACGCCGATGAAGAGGGTAGTAAAATAAGTAATGCCTAAATGACTCAGATTCACACCAGATAAACGGCTTGTCAGGAAGGTATCAACTTAGCGGTGGCATAAGTGTCTAGCGTAAGTCTACCAGAAGTTGGTGCAGAGTGTAAACACTTTTTGTAGGTGCACATTGGTTTTGCAGCTTCCTTCACAACTGACCCCATTGACTACCTCTGTCTCGTCTGTCTCAGGATGAGAACTGTTTCATGCACAGGTTCCAGACGGACAGAGCAGGTAGATCTAAGCCGTAACTGCTGTTTCATCTTCAGTATGCAGCATGGGGTGAATAAATCCAAAGGTTCGCACACAGTGCGTGATCAACAGAGGGCAAAGTGGTGGTTTGGAAATGAATAGACCCACACTAGCGATATCTAATGACAATTAAAAATGGAGTGCGCCAAAGCTGTAAGGGTAGTTTAAACACCCTTAGCAATGTTGACAAGTCTCTGGTTGCCTAAGTCACCCGAAATCTAATGCGTCTAGTGGATCCAGCTTTACTTGGGAAGTCAATGAAGAAGAATGAGGGTAAGGATGAGGAGGGGGAGTTTGACGTACCAGACTATTGAGACGATCACACTGCTCGCGTACCAGACTGCGTTCGGACTCGATGAGAGCCAATTGGTCCTCCAGTGCGTGTCGCTTCTCCTCACTTATACGTCGAATGCTCTGCGTCACTTCTGCCTGCCTTCGCTCCACCAGTGCTCGTATCTCCGCGAAACTCGACTCCGCTGCCTGTGTGCGTGGATATGTGGAAAATCCCCAGTTAGACTTGGTCAGAAGTCATAGATCGACAAAAAACGACTAACAAACCAGCCAACTGGAGTGGTGGACTGGACCCAACCATAAATAATGATTATTTCGCTATAACCCACGAATACCAGGTCGAAGAAGCTAGCTTGTTTTCTCTCAAAGAATTACGCCTTTTTTCTCCACGATGATTCACTTCATGAAAAAATGGGTACCCTTCGCCCAAAGGTGATGACAAAGTGGGGAAAAATTACCAACCTATGGGCATTGGCCACATTTAAGTTGTCGTAGCATTTTCGATTTTGTACCTCCGAGGTAGGGGAATACCAAAATTAACGACTATAAACACAGCGAAGATCAGAAGAAACCACTAATCATAAGCAGTCAATCACGTTAAGAAGAAATTTGACAACGCTACAGGATAAGTTGACCACCCGAAGAGGACAAAGTCATCAGTAATTTCGATGACTACAAACGGGTAAACGGAATGAACTAAATGTGGAGATAAAGGTAGGCGCATTGCAGAAACCAAAGCAAAGTAGTAAGTAGTTGCAAAGCAAAAGCAGAGGAGAGGAAAGAGCAACGAAATTACCAATCAATGTGGAGCATCATTCTGATTGGTCGGCTTTCTCGAGCCAATAAAGCCAAACAATCAATAAACCTGCCAATTCTCGAACTCAGCTAGCTGGATAGTGTAAGGCAACCATGACAAGTTATGTAGGCAACCCAGCCCAATTACTGGAAGTATTAAATATGTAACACTAGAAATACGCAAAGCTTAGTTAGCAGATAAAAAGAATGACCGATAGTAAAAGTGTAAAATTTTGCAAAGTAAATGATGGAATAGGGTAAGAGACTGTTTTTGATGTTCTATACCACCGTGTATTTTCGATGAATGCGATGACATTAGACTACGGCACGCGTCAAACCAGGCATAATCTGTAGATGTGAGATTTTAAATGCGTCGATGACCTTGAAGTTTGTGATTTCTCCTGTGTTAAATGCTATACAAAATGTAAAGATCAAAGGTGAACCAACTAGCTAGCTCTGGTTTTAAGTAATATTATCAAATAAATCCCCTTAAGAGATGGAAACGAGAGAGAATGAGGAAAGGAAAAGCAGCCCCTCTCCTGTTAATTGGCAAATAACAAATTGACTAGAAGGATGTGTTTTCGCAACCGAGTTAATAGATAATCAAAAGCAGACGACATTTGTGGTAAGCAGGTAGTTGACTGATAACTGAGGGGGGATAAGAGAGGGCAAAAAAACAATCAGGTGCCCTCCACGATGATTCTTCCATCATGGATGCATATTTCTAATCCCAGCATTGCTTGACAGGAAATGTTTTCGCAACCAACTTCATCACCGTTACATTGGAGAATGGAAGTATGTTAGAACGAAGAGCATTTACAAAGAAGAAATCATGTATTTGGGGTGCTTGCAGTAACCCAACTACATAATGCTAGCACAGGTTCCAATAAACTCGTGAATAATCTGATAGAACTTAAATCTGATCAATCAAGTCCAGGTGTAATATTATTCACATTTATTAATTATTAAAGTTGCCTGCGATGGGGGTATTGGGTGAGATGATCACCTTGACATTACTTTTATTAAAAAACAGAGGAGTTGCACATTCATAGGAAAATGAGGTTAAAAAAGGCTACTTTATCACTCCGGGTGATCATGTCTAGAGGAAAAATGGAGTTTTGACTAACCAATCACGAAGCCGATCTACTTAACTTTCCAAATAGTGTGATTGGTAGATATTAAATTGCGAACACATTTTCACACCAACTTGACCACCCTCCCCCCACTCTCCACCTCTAATAAAGCTGATGTTGAAGTGAGCTGCGAAAATCGGTTTGTACCGAAAACGGACCCCTAAACAGGCACCCTAAGTGGTCGGTGAACTAATCGAGCGATTTTAAACAATGCCTTGAGGAGTGGTAGCCAATTCATCAAATCTCGGTGGGTCCATGATTAGCTAATCCACCTTTCAACACCAGAAACGAAATAAAAGGACAGTGTTCGCATCGAAGAAATTCTTAAATGGCAATAATTTGACGAAAACTAATTTCTTAAGGCTAGCTACCATAAAAATGGACTTTTACTTGACGCATTCAATTACAGAGACCGCAAGCAACACGTACACGTGAATGCATGGTCCATTGATGAGAGGCCCTAAAGAGTGAATTAAAATAGCCTAAATTTTAAGTGCTGAGAAAAAAGGATGAAGCACTTTAATGAACAATGAATACGTCAGCTTTTTGCCTCTCTCTCTTCACGGGTCAAAAAATTAAAATATAGATCTCTGTTATTAGGAAAAATAGCTAGTTCTTGCGCGATACCAGTTAATCATCGACTGCTACCGAAGTCGTAGTAAATAAAAGGATTGTCAGTTCACCAAAGCTGTCAAGGCCGGCACGTAGATGCCGAGTTTTACATCGGAAGTGAGACAACTTGCAACAGCATCTGTTGCTTTAAGAAGTTCCACTTTAGCTTTGGCTTTAATTACCGGGGTACCCGCCTCACCCTCATCTGCGGTAATTTGAGAGCCTTTTGACATTTGACGAACTAATAATACAGCCTCTACTGCAACAAATGACTGAGGCTAAATTCAGCACGACTGGACGCCGCTCACATTAATCAGTAAGCGAAAGGCCATAAAGCCTTGCAGATCAATGATTCCATGTGACAGCCTCTAGCGAATTGAACTATACAGTGATAAGATTCTGCCTCTTTACTTCAGGTCCTTTTGGGGGCTGATAACCAGCCCACAGCCACATTCACATGCCTTGAAGTCACCAACGAATACAGGTAAGGATGAATTCTAACCTTTCAAATGCTTCCTTTCCCCTCTTCTCCTGCTCCTTATTCTCTACCATTCGGAGGTGATTCTAACGACTCACCAGAATGCACTACAGAACCCAATACGTTCACAGTATTGGCCCCTTCCCTCGATGTTGCCCTCGCATTTTTGAGGAGCGGTGGAATTGGTCAAGCTAGGCCACTGACAACAGGCGCCCAATGACAAGCCACCACCTTTCTCGAGAAGGCCGTGGCAACAAGCACACCGATTAGTGATATAGTCAAGTCCTTACGTGTCGCGCTAACAGCGCCTTCGCTGCCATGCTTTCACAAAAGAGAATTGACTTGTTGACAAGCACGCAACTTCGATGCCAGACAACTCAGGCAGGTCAATTTCCTTAGGTGTATAAATAAGGAAAATAGAAACTCCTCTCGCCTTTTCATTCCGTACAAAATTTTTGAACAATTAACAGAGAAGCTGTCACACCTAACGCATCGATAGCTGTTGCATGGCTCCACAGGAAAACATCGGGATACCGCTTGACACTACTATCTGACACTGAACCCATCCGTACTGCCTAAGCTAGGAAGCAGGGATGAAGTACCACATAAATAGGTCATACCCACCCTGCCCTATTCGCAGGAATTGCTCCTCACTAGAGCCAAAAAACTCATGGATTCTCTCTACCAATCACCAAATTATGTTGTAGCTGTCATCAAAGGCAACACACTTTAGGGAGGAGGGAGTGGAGAGGAGAGGATGCACACAATGTGCCAACTCGTAGCTATTCAGCAACATGCAATCATGTGCTGCTTGCTCCGCCTGTTCCTTTGAGCCCTGCGTTTTCGGAGGAGCTGTTCATCCACTCCCTACTAACTAACTAATCTGCATTATCAAAAGATGGGTAAGCCTTACGACTTGAGAGGGAAGAAAAAAGAATGAAAATCAACTTGAGGCACAGTTGAAGTGAAGCAGACGGGAAATGATGACTGGTCGGTCAGTGAAATTGTCAGCGCGCTCCTACGTGACACTGCCGCCTTTTTTTCGGTTGCATTAAATTTCCCCCACGTGACAAAGTTTGCAGTTTTTAGGCAAACAAAGGAAGAGTAGGAACGAAATCACTCGCAGCAGCTTGTCTAACCAATGAAAAAGAGTAAAAAGAACAAGATCATTTCCACATTAAAATACGTTTCCCTCATTCACCGTTCGTTTCAGTGGTGTCATATACTCAGCCGTTTATGTGCCCACCGCGAGTGAATCACTTTTTCCCACGGAGGTGACATCATCCACCAGGTTTTGACGGTGTCAGCACCCTCCCACCAAACTCCCCCACCCACCCATGCCTGCAGCGACAACGTCAGCGTGCAACGCATTCGTAAAAAAAGCCATACTGCGTCAAATGGTTGGGACAGACTTGGTTGGTGTCAAGCAACCCCATCTGTCTGTAGGGTTATTGCTATGCCCTATTCGTGTAACTAGTCATCACCACAATCCTCTTGCCACCAAGACAGACGTTTCCCACGATGCCACTGAAAAAAATACCGACATTACCACCCCTGTTTTGCTCCACATTATCTTCTCTTCACCAGTCTACACTCCGCTTTGCGTGCCTTCTTGGCATTTGAAAACCATAACTCGACGTGCAAAGGATGAGGGGTGGGACAGCGCCCCCCCTCCCCCTCCCTCCCCCTCCCTCTCTATGCCACCCCACACACTCCTCAGTCTTGTGGCAATAACAGATCCGACATTCTTCTGCCTTTTACACAACTACCAGTAAAGGCATCCTCCCTCACTACTCCCTTCAATCGTCTGTCTCGAAATGAGAAATGTGTCGTGCGCATGTCCCTTACCTGTATGAGGCAGAGCAATTCCACACGCAATTGCCGTTTGGCATGCAGGAAGGCACGCCCAGCAAACAATTCCCCCACAGTCGACGATCTTCTGGGGAGAGAGTGGCGTTGCAGAAGTGTGCGGACCTGGTATGTTCTTGCGATTGGTGATGCATGTCATACCCCAAATCAGTCATGCAGTCAGTTAAGTGGCAAATAACCTACAGTACCACTTCATAAAACGAGAGAGAAGTGAAGGAGATAGCCTATTGGTATCAGTAGTGTGTCTGGCACACTAGGGGACTTCTAATACAACTCTCCCAATTGATGCTGGTGTTAACAACGACACGAACCACTTCGATCACCTCGAAGATATATCGAGGATCACACATCAATGAAACTGTTCGACTGAGGTTAGACACAACTGATGGACGTAACAATTTGATTCACCTAAATGCCGTTTTGACAGGCAACAGAGAAGAGTCATCACAAGGACCTGCGTGATTCGTCAGCCCCCACTCTGGTGACACCGACCCTTCCCCAATCCGTGCAATGGCATCATGGAAGTTGATTAAAGTCCAGCAAAATCAGGTCCCCCTCACTCTCTGTACACTCATGTCCCAAGGTCCCACATAAATTAATTTCCTAAGACAGTCTCTGTGCCGGCCAAAAAGCCCACAATTTGCTAAAGATCCGTAAGTGATGAGAGCGGGAGGGAGTATGGCTTAATCTTCCCTGAAGGGAAGAGCGGACAGAGAGTAACCTTGCCATAGGTAGAATATTCACAATAGTAATGGTAGATATGCCGCTTGGTAGAGCGCTTAATTAAAGGGGCAGATTTCGACTCAAAGAATGGAGGAAGGTAGTCAGGAAAGGAGGCTACTTTTCGGAGAGAATGGGAAGTGAATAATGTGTATGCAATGGGAAGATAAAACAGCATTGGTGGCGCAGTTTCCTCGTGCAATTAAGACAGAAATCGCCCAAAACCCTCTTGCCCCGACAACCTCATG
Source organism: Taenia multiceps (assembly GCA_001923025.3). Lineage (NCBI taxonomy): Eukaryota > Metazoa > Platyhelminthes > Cestoda > Cyclophyllidea > Taeniidae > Taenia > Taenia multiceps. The sequence continues at coordinate 37,357,962 of CM010311.1, read as the reverse complement.
ACTGGCTAATCAGACCATTGACTAAGTAGGGGAAGGCAAAGCTCCGATTCAGTGTTGACACTGACCGCTGTGCTGGTCCGCTTATCAGTCCAAAAAGTAAACACGGAGAAGCGGGGAAGAGGAAGGGATGGAGGCATTAAAGTGACCAACTTTTCCAACCCAATCTACAACCCTCACCCCAACTTCCAAAGGAATTAAGGCAGAAGTAGGCATCTACTTATAGATGCTCAATCAGGCAAAGTGAAATGCCAATTAAGCTAATCAACTGTGGGCTTGAGTATTGAGACGATACTATGCCCCTCCACCCGCAAAGGAGCCTACCTTTCCAGCCAAATGGTAACACGAGTATGCTTGTGGCCTCCAACATCATTTATATTGCAAAGTCTACGACAGCATAACTTGCAGCAGACCGCAAAATGTGGTGAAAGGCGAGAAGATATGTAAACGGATGAGCGGGTGTGGGTCTCCGAAGCAACCTGCTTTGGTAATTCACTTGACAACGAGGCAAAAACGCATTCAAGCATAAAACACAACCCTACTGAAACGACATGATGTAGGTTGGTCCTGAAAACTGGGCACATTATTGAACACTAGGGAAGATAATACTTGAGCCTAGAGAGACAGCCTTCTTCTTGCAATGCACACCATCCGCCCTTCAATGCCTTTGCAGTCCAACCCTTTTACATTTGATTAATGACACTAGAAGAAAACAGATGCCAATACAACAACAACAGAGTTTCCTTTGCATGCTTCTTGAAGACTGCTTCAATTCGAGATCCCTATTGCTCTCGAACACAGCAGTCACCTTTAGCGTGGTTGCTACGCTGACAGTGGCGTAGAAACGGCGTGCTTGCAGAGACCAAGTTAACTACGAAACCTGCAAGAAGACATCTTTTCATTGCTGACCTCACGCACGCACGCACGCACGCACGCACGCACGCACACACACACACACACACACGAGAGAGAGAGAGAGAGAGAAAAAAAAAAGAGGGAGAGACATCAGCAAATGGCTCCAGCGTTGACGCTCAAGTTCTAATTAACGACACAACCAGCACCTCTGACTCTCTTAGAACTAGAACCCAAAAGGTCTAGCAAATCCCGTACACCGGTTTGTAGCACAGGTGAAATTTGAGGCAAGAGGTCAGCCACACGGATACTGATCATGGGGTTGGGCGATCGGGACACTGCCTTATGAGATCGCACGTTTTACTGCCCTACCACCAACTGGTCAATTAGCCAAGACAGCAACTCTCCCAACCAGTGATGATTTATTGCCACCTTGAGGCTGTTGCATCCTTCGCCTCGTGGCGCATCAGCACATGGCGCATAATCAAACCCTCCAACATAAAGTGTGACAGCGATACCAGAGCCTTCGGAAGCAATGCAGAGTACTGCAAAGGCGACCTCTCTCCTTGCACACCCTACGCGCCCGACGTGATGAATCCGCAGGAGGAGAGAGAAAAGAATCGAGAGCGAACCAAAAAAGAACACCCACTTTCGACAGAGGTATTTGGCGATAGGAGGATGGCTGGACAACAGCTGAAGAAATGCAAACCCAAATTTAGCTCTCCTGTAGGTAAAAAAGAATGCTGAAATGTGCAGTGCAGGAAAGTGGAGTCGTTGTGACGCCAGTTCTACATGTGTGGGGAAGAATTATGGCTGCTCATCTAACTCGTGTGTGTACGTATGCGTGTAGGTGTGAATTGGAAGGCGATTCAAATTGGACTCGAACAACTCCTCAAATTACATGGACAACCGAAAGGCACCAATCACATGACCGAATGGAGGGTTAAAGCAAGCAAAAAAGACTAGGAGTCTGGACGGAGAATTCTGATGGATGAGGGAAATGATGAAAACGGTTGCATGAACATACATGGCTTCCGGTTTTGGGGAACGGTTGCATTTCAACCGATGAATGAATAAAAAGGACATGAAGGAAATTAGCTTTGATGGAGTTATCCAAAATTCATGCAACGTCCTCGACATCTCATCAAGCAAGGGGCTGATTCTGACACCAGGGCTGCGCAACCGACCTAGCGAAATGGAAGGGACGAAAAGACTACGGAGAGGTAGATAAGCCCTACCAAAAGGAGCGCCTCAGACAGCCAAGAAATTATGCAACATCTTGTCTGGATCCACTTTCCAAAACGCACAGTCTTGCATTCAGCTTTTATAAATTGCTCCAGAGAGGTGTGCCAAAAATAATCCTACCCTGAATGGCATGGGAAGAAAGGGGGTTAAAAATCCAAGGAGCAATGCTCTGCGAAAGAAAAAGCTATAACGTATGGACGGAACCGACCCACAGAGGAGTGGGAGGGGGGGAGAGAGTAGAGTTAAATAACAAGATTGCCTAGATTGGAAAGGAGCCCTAGTAGCTATGAATTCGCTCAAGATGGTGCCAATGCAAGGCACGTAATCGCTACTAAAAGAAAGCAGGGAATATTAAGAACGAGGAACCCCTGTCTCAAGGAATGTTTGAGAAGAGCTGGTGAAATATTTAAGGAATTCCGTTTACTGGATAGTGAACCGGCTTCTCCCACATAAGCACGATCAAATATGTAAAATTTTATCAATTATGAGAGGAAGAAGCAAAAGAAGACCTGAAGGGATCGGAACCAGTGTTCAAACACTTACATTGCCTTTCTACCGCATAGCAAACTGGTGGACGGAAAGAGGGATAACTTACAGCGACGCAAGCCTCAGAAGACTCCGCAAGACGCTGTAGCTCAGCGCTCACAGCCTCCTGTGCACTATTAAGTTCCTGTACACAGAGACTGGCCTTGTAGAGGAGAATCTCGGAGCAGCGTTTGATAGCTACGGAGAAGCTAATAACGTTGTGGGAGAGGGCTGCACCATTGCCACCTCCATTACCACCGGCATCCACACCACTGCAAGCCTCCGTCGCGTGACCTCTATAGTAGAAAAAGGGGTAAATAGTTCAATGACTGAGCCTATACATCGACTCAGGTGTGGAAAACGAAGCAGTGGTAACAATTTCGAGAACGACAAATTTTGACTTTTGAAGAAAACAATGGCAGGTGTCAAATAGATTGGAAAAGTTTGATTCGAATTGACCCATAGGTGATTAAGCACCTATCAGTCGATGAGCACACGACTGCTCACACGGAAGGGATCTATTTCTTTATCAACTTTGCATCCTGCTCCATTCAGGTGAATTTTCGTCCACGGATGGGGATGCCTAATCGCAATTTGCGATTAGACTGATACCTCGGCATTTGTGCTGCTGCTAGCATTCCTGTTTGTACTTGTCCAAAATAAAAATACATTCCACCTCACTTTCATCTTAATGCCTCAATTCCCTCAGCTCAGTGGCAGTCTTCTTTATCCCTCTTATTCATGATAATACTGGTGGAAGAAGTGTTACGCCACGAAGACGGCGAGGAAACAACATTCAATGTGTCCTTTCCTTCATAAGCACCGGCGACAGAGCATTCCTCAGACAACAAGAAATAGGCAAAGAAGACAAGAACTTTGTCTTTTTCTCTAGGAATTGGGAAGGAAAATAATTTGTTGATGGTAGTGGTGGTAATGAACCGACAAATCTGCCATCATTCATCTATCCTGCCTTTTAGGAGCGTTTGGACCTCATACCAGCTCACGCTGTATACGCAGTTACTTCATTCGTCCACATTCAAATGCGCATTGAAAATGCACGTCGTTGGTTTTATCTTCATGGTATGATCTCTGCCGGAATGACTTATAAGGACATGATAGAACACAATTGCTCTACCTTGTACTTTCTAAATCCACCATTTAACAAATGAATCACACCAAAGCCGAATGGAGATAAAAGGGAACTCCAGAGCTCCCATAACTCGTAGGGACATTAATTCGATCTGGATGAGGCCGTTTCGCCCTTATCACAGGGAGTGGAATGCGCGTGCACTTACATGATTCAAACGAACCGATCCAACTTAAGTTTAAAACTCAAAACCACCTAGTGCTACCACCGCGACAGTCGGGGCAGAAGATGACATCACAGGTCTCACAGAAGAGCAGCTCCTGATTCGGATGTCGCCGACACTTGGGCACACGGTCGCGCCGCTGGCTAGCCATCAGATCGAGGAGTTGGTTGACAATGAAGGCAGGTGGGAAGGTGGCCACACCACCACTGCCTCGCGGCACCAGGATTGTCTCGCGGCAGATTGGGCAACGCATTGTCTCCTCGTCCGCCTAGCGATGGCGATAAAAAAACTGGCTGCCAAAGCGAGCATCTCAAAAAGGTCGAGAGTGCAGAATCATGGTGAGGCAAGTGAAGTTATTTAAGTGTGTGGCCCGTTCCTTCACTCAGAAAATCGATGTTTCCGACAGATATATTCAGGAGTAGAGACACCGGGGGGAGAAAAGCATCAGAGATGCTTCTCCCACACATAAAAAGTGGTTCTGCACTAAGAGGAGTAACCAAGGTAATAAGACGGCCACACAAGGGAGGAGTGATACAGTTTACAGGTGGGCTATTGGGTACTGTGAGGATGTAACGTTCACCCTCCCAACCACAACAGCCGTATTGATAACATTCTTAAGAAAACTACCTTAGGCATGCCAGAACCGCATAAAGCGTACGAGCCAAAAATGCCTTAAACTCAGTGGCAATAATGGTGATAAAAGCGAAGAGGAGGCGAAGGAATGGAGAGAAAATCTCACGTTCTTGACAATAATGAAACTTTGCTCACAGCTGGGCGACATGTCAAATCAAAATTAAAGCGATAAGAAAATACTCCATCCGTGGTTGTCACCTACGCGTTATGCGATAAATTCGTCAATTTTTTTACAGATACCTTGGCGATTGATTGGGGAGAACATGAACATGTCATCGGTTTGTCCTTAAACGGTCCACCCATCCGGTTTACCACTTTATCTCCAAAACGATCGTATCTACTTCCTGTTTGTCATGCGTTGCAGGTACAACTTTTCCGTAGGAAGGTCTTGCAGGCAAGACAAGCTGGTCAGGGAGGGGATACTTCCAGTCTCCGTGTTGAAGAACAACAACACGAAACAAAGCCTCGTGAGAAAATCTGTGTTCTAGCATATGTCGGCCCAAATGAGATGAAGAGGGGCTGGGGAGGATGGTATGGGGAATGCTTTACACCTCATCAGTCGTCTCCTCAAGTTATTCCTACCGTACTCCTCCAAGTGATTACGACCTTGGCAGTAACCCTGGACAATCAGGCGCGAAACAAACAGTCGAGACATAAAAGTGAGACAGACGGAGGTGACTAATGCCACGTTTTTGCTTTATTGCCTACCAAAGGCAATGGATGTTATAAAAGCCGAAAGGATTGGGTTGCTTTGTAGCAGTGATTGAATGAACAAAACCTTGACTGTTTCCAAGATGTTAAAAACCACGTAAGGAGTTAAACTGAAGAAGAGGGATTATTTCTAGACCAAGCGCTGCCAGAACCTCAAAGTCGGTAAACTACTAGGAGGGGTCTTGCGGTCGGGTGCTATCTACAATAACGAGGACGCAGAGAGTAAATTGGCAGGCAACTCCAATCCCTCAGAGAGAGGAGTCAACTTCTTCTATGCGCACACATCAGGTTAAAGTATTGATAAAAGGAGGGAAGGTGTTGGGGGAGAGGAAAGTGACTACGGAAGACGAATTGCATTGGGAAGTAGATTAGACAGGGCAGAGCATGCAGTGTTGCGCACATAGACGAAGTCACCTTGCCCTTCCTTTTCACAGTGACCCCGTTGAGCTTATACAGAACCTCATGCACATATCATGCCGACAGGGACATAGATCTAATGATTACCTAGCTTCTAAGAAAAAAAGACCAGAGGGGCTAGAATTGTTTAGGTGAGTGAGTGGTGACGGGAAGGGTAGGAAGGAGGGAGGGTGTGCATAACGTACCTCACAGTCGTCTGTTGATTTCTGAAAATGAATGATGGCAGGGTGAAATACATGCAGTTTGGTAATGCACCTACAGCACACCCATTGTTGTCACATCTTTACGAAGGAGATAATCAAAAGTACCACTACAGCTAAGTTCCACGACATTCGTTGCATAACTCTTCTTCTTTCAGCTCACTGGCTAAAAAAGAGGATGAACTGACACACCGCTCGGTGAGTGCTGCAACTAGTGCCACAAAATGGATCACCTGAAGATCGTCCTTAAGGAAAAAAGTCAGGAAACAGGCTGAACTGGTGGCACGAGATTCATCACGGAGTGAGCAGACGTTTGAATCACAAACGAATCACAAAGAAGCCTAATTGCAAGGTCAGTTACAGTTTTCACCTTTTTGTCATTAGCACCTCAAACACTTTCCTCCCCACTTTTTAGCAAAAAATGGTATTATTTAAAAAAAAGCAAAAAGCACGAATCCAAGAGAATGATCCAATTAAGAGAAGGAGAAGAGATAGGAAGAGGAAGAGGGAAGGAAAGGCAAGGAATTCAGCGTAGGAGGCATTTTTGAGGATTTCAAGGTCATACTACTGTATGATGGCTATGAAGTTGTAAAAACTTGGCCTACTGTGAGAACTAGGCATTCAAGGTGCTCCGCTTTGGCAAGTGCATCGCACGCAGCAGTAAGGGAGGTGATTGTCCTGATGCGTTTAAGGGTGGAGGAGAAAGAGAACAAACAGAGCATGAAAGCGTATTTTAAGTGGAAAAGATCAGGATAGGGGAAGAGGAGGAGGAAATAATCACACACTAAGATACGAGGAGAGTTATATTCCGTACTGCATAAACATGGTTGTTATCCGTGGAAATCGTCAAAGTGAGAAACGCTTTTGCTTTGTTAGCTTGCCAAACATTGATGAGCCGGGTCAGTTGTTTGTACGGAATCAAAGGTCATGCAATCCAATGATTGTTGCACCAGGTTAAGAAAATCACAGTCAGTGCATAGAATAAATAATGAGAGCTGAGCACTTGAGAAGAATCTAGAAGTACAAGATTAATGACACAATATGTAAGTAAACTGACAAAAGACGAAAGAGGAGCAGGAAAGCGTAGCGATTTCAGCCCTGAGGAGAATTTTTGATGAATATTAGACCGAACCAAAAGGCCGTTTTTAAAAGAGGAGAAAAGGAATGCCTCTAAAGTGCCTTTATCGAGAAGTCAGTTAGAAAGTGTGCAAAGGGAGAGCAAAAGAAATGAGTTTGAAGGAATTCAAATCACATTGTCGACGCAAAGCCAGGAGAGACGTGTGAAATAACAAGAGAGGATTGCTACCTTGGAGTAAGCATGGGAGAAATGAAGAGTTGAAGTAATCAACCATGGTGGAATCAAGTTTCAAATGTTGGAAAATTTTATAAGATGGACTCCTTATTTACGTAAAAGAGAGGCTTTAAGAAAAATGAGAGTGAGAGAGTTACATCGGTGTAATAAATACCGTATTTTCAAAGCTGGTGGACAGCTGAGCGGTGAATTACACTGCCCCTTCACCCTAGGCCATCTTTAGCAGTTCGAAGCGCTCCAAAAGAGAGGCATAAAATTGGCGAATGAGTGGGTGAAGTAGTGAGGCAGTGTAGCTTCTAACGAAACTGGGGTGGAATGATGACCCCTTAAAAGGTGCCGATGTGGAACGACAGAAATAAAGGTGTACGATAATTGTTGTGCTGAATCACAGTTTCCACAATCAGCCTGTCTGCTTCCCAGCCGTTCGCCTTTTCGTCCCTCAAAGTCGAGGTGATAAAGCGTTGGGAGAGGGAATATTCTGGGAGAAAGCACTGGGATGAGTTTCACTTTTCCCTTTTGCGCAAATCTAGGCTGTAGTGCATAATTGTACTTCAGGGGAAAGGTATGCAAGCAATAGGATGAGTGGGTGATTAGACCAGTTAGTTAGGGTAGAACAGCCTTAAATGCGTGTGAGAACTAATCAAAGGAGCAACATGCCCTACGAGATGTAAAAAACACCTTCTCAAACTGATGGTGAATCAAACTGTACTATTTGCCTAACCAATAAATCTCCTCCCTAACGGTTCCCAATAGTACCTCACAAACCAAGGAGTGACAGTTTTTTGAGTTTCCAGTAGAAAAGCGTCGAACAAACCTGAGTCTCGAGGATACGTTCCAGACAGGTGCGGCAGACGGTATGGGAACAGGGCAGCAGTTTAGCAGAATGAGCGGCCGAGTCGTAGCCAGAGAGACAGGTGCCGCAGGTGAGAAAGCTCTCCGAAAAGTCCTCCACATTGATCATCATCGTTTCCACCAGGCGCGAAGACATCTAAAAAACAATTTCGCTGAAGTTTTAACAGCGCTCTAAGCAAAAGGGACGGTACAGGTATATGAATGATAAGTAGATTTATTCTGTTGGTATGCAGAATGAGGAAAGCGAGCTAGGAGCCAGATGGAGAGGGAGGAGGGAAGGAGAGTGAAGGCGCTTCGATTCAAATAGAAATGACATGCGGTAAGCACTATGCGCACACTTACGGGAGTAAAGATCATTTTTTGTGATTTGGCTCTTTACAATGCTGCAACTGAAAGTGTAAAGTAGACCGCTTTACATCCATTCAGGATGAAGGTGGACTTGTGAAACACTAGAGATTAGAAACCCAGTAAAATAAAACAAAGTGCTTAACGAAATTGTGATTACCCTACGATTTAAAGACGGTGACTCAGCGGCATCGGAAGGTAGTAGCGTCTTATGTACCTAGTAATTTAGCCATGTTTTATATAAGTGATCCACAATTAAAGCACTTCTGGCATTCGTCAACTTCAGAAAGATCTCGAAATACGCCGCAAATTGGTGAAAAAATTGTTGGGTAAAAGAAAATAATAACACTCCTCATTCAATTTTGACCCATTCTTAAGGGTAAGTAGATAAGCTGATAAGCAACGGAACAAAGATTTACAAAAGAACCAAATCTTGCATGGTGCTTTCTAATGCTGAAGTTCTTAAATACAGTAGAAAATATAATCAAGGACAACAAAAAACCAGAAAAATTAGGTGTTTATATAAAAGCGTACCCTTGCAAGAAATTTGAAATACCAGGTCGAGGAGATACGGAGGAGTTAAGGTACCCAAAAAGTAAGTAACACACACCTTTGTTTCGTTTTAACTTGTACTCATCACAAGACAACCCTAAAGCAGGGAACCTGGCAAAAATCCACAAGTCACCTCGCAGTAGCTACCGCCCAATGATTGGTGAAGTGAAGGTCATTTGAGCTAGCTCATTCATTTTAAGCATATTTTGTAAAGGGCTTTTATGAATGAAATTCGTAAAAATTTTCCTCAAATAGGATAAAACGTGCAAGCATTTATAGTTAGGACCGGAAATATGGTAAATAAATAAAAGATACTACAATTCTGTTGCTTGCTGTTGTGATATGTGCTTTTCAAAACGAAAAAACCTGCTGGTCATAAAAACTCTTTAATGATCAAAATTTTTATTTTCTTTGTCTTCGCATTCTAGCATTAGGCGAGATCAGGCATGTTTCAAAATAAGTTCATATTATGGTAAGTCTTGGAGTTTGGTTAAACAAGTCTAATTGGTGCAAAAACGGTGCTTATCTCGAGGATAAGTCTTCTTTCTTTCGAAACCCACTTAAATTTATATCTAAAATATCAGTTCCATAAACTCCACGCGCTGCGCTTTAGCGTTTTGAGCATCGGATCAAACTTGCGCTGTCAACGCCCTTTAGTGCTTGGTACACATTCAGCGCTTAGCAGTGATAATAGTTGTGAAAATCCAGTCAAGGATGCCGCTGCTCGTTCTTCGTTCCCTCATACATCCTCTCCATCTCGGGAACGGGGTATGGCTTTTCTCACTGCCTCGGACAGCGGTGCAACTGATGAATTCGGGGGACTCGATCGCAGTCAACACCACTGGTAAAGCTGTGACCACCAGCTGGTCTTACAAATAAAGTAAAACTTAAAACTCAGCCAAATTGTTCTATTTTATTTTGATCGCATCATAGAATGAGGCGACTCTCTAGCTGTTGCAGGTACCTGTGTATGCTGTGCGGGAATGAGGAATGACACAGATCAAGTCGCTACGGAACCATTGGAGGTGTGAATGGCAAAATAATCGGAAGTAAGCTGCAATGCTTTCGACCATAATTTTCCCAAGGTTGGCGCCATTTACTACCTTCCTTTCTGCTGGTTCACCAGCGCCGTCTCGTCCCAACTAAGGCAACAACGGGATCGAACGATCCTTTGCCATAGTCGAGACTCCGCCCTACAATAATACCTGAATTGACGATTGACACCACTGCCAAGATACGTGACAGAATTAAGGAGACCACCCCAGCGCGACCAGTGGCACAGCAAATTCAGTCATTTGCGATTCTGTCGCGCCTTCGGTGTATAAAAGAGGAACTAACACTACCGTCACGACTTCGAACACCGCCGTATTCTACGGATGGATACCAACCCTACCAATTTCACTAAACTCAACCTCCCCAGGGCCTCCACGTAAGTAACTACAGCCAAACTAGTGCCAAATTATTCTTCAACCAAAACCTGACCAATTTGAGACCTAGGACGTCAGTTACGACTTCTACCCACTGGCAGGTTTAAACTTATCGAGGTACCGACAGCTTTCACCAGGTTTCGAGTCAATTTCCCAATGTGGCTCATTCCCGAGTCGGACCACCACCACCAGAAAGGAATCACTTAGGGCGGATGAGGAAGCACTAGCTTCGAATTTTTAACGTTGCATAAGAATTATGAACACGATAACAAACGTCTTACTGATTAATTTATCTGCCCAAGTTTAGACAAAGCATTAAGCGCACGAATCGAAGGAAGTGACAACTTTACTGATGACATACAATCGCTTCAATAAACAAACATAATAAAATAGCCATTGCAAAAAAACACGAACACCGAGAAATTAGAACAGTAAGTCCCTGTAAAAGATAGTTGCGGCCAAAAAGATGTTCAAAATCACGAAGCCAACAGCGACAACGATAGGGAACTTCGATCGACGCTGCTGTTCTCCCACTACTTTTGTGCGGACATTTGAATGACTGGCGATGGTGGGAGCAGTGTCCCCGGCCCCAAAATTGTGTCTTTGATGCACATCGGCATCCCCACCTTCATCCTCCTCATGGGAGCTACTTTCACTGGCTTCACTAATATCGTGCAAATAAGTGGTGACCAAGATCAACCTACTTTTTCGGATATTCGGCACCAGCTACAAATTTAGAACCTAGTTAAACAAATCCGGACTTACGGTTTAGAAGTTTAAAAAGCTTTCTCCTCATTAATTCTCTAACCGCATCATCTATAGAATAAAAATCAGAAAAAGACGACACCTGTAATTGGGGGTGGAGCATAGCCATTTTTCTCTAACTGCTCCCTCAAATCATCATCTGATAAACTCTCGAGCGCAGATATGTCCATACCCAGCACGCCAAACCGAAAACGCGAAAGTGGGAACCTGGGCCAATTGGAAGACGAGGCTAATTCGGGGTGTACCGAATGATCGCGCTGTAGACGGTGTGTGGGGCCTGCATTATCAATCTAAAGCCCTATTTTTTGTTAAAACTCGGAAATCTCGCCAAAAGTTAGGGCCGAGCGCGATTGACGTAATGACAGACGCTTGCAGAGTAAGATGAACGAATATAGAATTTTTCCCGCTTTTTCCAAACTGAACATAAATTAATGCCATATATCAGGGCAGGTAACTTTAGTTTCAAAATTAATTTTCTTTCAGTTCCCTTTGAAAATCTGCTTAAACTGATACCTCATGATAGCCTTTCCCCATTTCTTATATTCGCTAGAACTCTCAGTCGACAATTATTTAGTCTAGGAAGTGCCATTAAAATATCATGAATTAGTCCCTTTGCTGTTAAGTAATGTTAGTTTTAATCTATCCAATCTCCTAGTAACCATATGCAGTTCATTTAAATAGGCGTCCTTCGTAGTTATTTTAACGATGATCAACTTACTCGAAATAATCATATTGCTGGAAACTTCTGTTGCCAGTTCTAAAAGCAGTGGATATTTGTCAGCCTAATGTCGGTGTTATCAACCGCATGTGCTTACACCTTAGGGAGCTCGATAGTGCAATATCATTAAATATAAATTATTGTGTGGTTTTTTGTGTTTACATCTCCTCTACGATGATAACTGGAGCAAAGTTATATAATCACATGGTAAAAACGCAAAAATAGGCAATCCTTTGGCACCTCTGTCTGATGTCTATCTTTCAGTCGTAAATCTATCTCTTCTATTTTTTCTCATTCAATGTAAGCTTATCCTATCATGACTGCATTCGACGCATGTTTTAAAAAGTATAGAAATTTGTTATTTTAAATCTGCTGAGGTTATTAGCCTTTTGTCATTGTTCGATTATCCAACGCTTGCAACAAATTATGCGGCACTTTACACCAGGAATCCATTTGTCTTCATAATTTATGCATTGAAAGCTAGGCTTAAAATAATGTAGCGGCTTTCTGTTTTTGACGTTCCGTTCCTTTTGTAACTTTTATTATATGCTTCGTTAAACACCTGGTTGTTGCTTTGAGATGGATGACGAGGAAGACTTTTTACGAGTACAAGAGGAGGGACTAAAAACTGACTTTCAGGATTTGAAAGCCCAAATTGAGGAGAACGAAATTATTCACGGGATTCCTTCAAAAGGATTAAGGTAGATGAGATATATTTTTGGTTTATTTTTTACTCTCTTAAGCTCCATTTACATTCCACGAGACCCGGAGCACTTTCGACGCAGGCGCAAGCTTATTCTACAACGAACTCTGCAAGTTACCTCACCCATGGAACTGGTTGTTCAGGCCGACCAGATGGTCGCTGATCAGGAAACTTGTAAAAAAGGCGAGTTCAATGCCACGACAATCCCTCCTCTTCTACTTCAGGTAATCGCCTTAATATACTATTTTTTCAGTACTTTTTGGATAGAATGAGTGAGATTGTGAGTGCAAAGCATCTGCTCATGTTACGATGGAAACGCTACTGCTTAGGCACCATGAAAGTGGAGAGGGTATATAAAGACTATCTTCTTGTCACCGAGTAAGTTGGTGCACAGTTCGTGACACTGCATCTTCACAGACGTTTAACAGAGGAATACTTGGAATGCAGTTCCCGAGCTCATCGATTATCCGTGGCAGATGAAGCCTTGTTAGCTGGAAATGATATAGGTCTGGAGGAGGTTGAATTTGATGACTTTTTGATCTACTGGAGGGCGATTATTATTAAGCTGCAATCGCAGACTTACTTTAACCAGCTCATTCAAGTACTTCTGATGTCAGGTATTACCCTAATCTTTCAATTTAGCTCATTAAATGGTTTCCGTATGGCCATCGTGAAGGCTTTAAACAAGATCTCTTGGTAGGTCTTTCTTCCTCATACCAATGTGAGATACTTAGAAACAGCCCTACCATCTATCACACTATGAAGAGGATGGTGGTATCCGACAGATGCTAAACCTTGTTTTAGAGAAAGGTCCTGCTACCGTCCGTGCTGCGTTAGCCAATGGGGTGAGCAGCAGCACTAGCGAAGATGGTGGCGAACCAAATGAAGGTGCTGTGGAGGCTCCTGCTTCCGCTGTCCCTACCACTGCCGCCTCCGTGGCAGAAACTGAGAAAGACACCGACACGGACGAGGCTGCAGGTGAAGCAAGTGCTACTCCTGCCTCTGGTGCTCCTAGTAAATTAAGCAACTCGGAGAGTAACGATGGTGTGAGTCAACGAGCGGAGGAGTCGATGGTTCACACTGGTGGCACAGCCAGCTCACAGGATGGTACTGCTCCACCTCAACCTAACCCTCCTAAATCTTCCGCCATTTCGTCTACCACTATCGGTACCTCGGCAACAGGAGCTGTAGCGACATCAGCAGCAGCAGCAGCAGCAGCAACACCAGCGTCCTCGCGTGAATCAAAAAAGCGCGGACAGACAATGGCTGGGGATATTGAGTTGGGCGCAATTGATCAGGCATTTCGATTCTCCGAACACGCACCTCAGCCACCCGGTGTATTCATGGCGCAGTTGGGTGGATCAGGGATCCCCTTGCCTCCCACAACAACAAATATTCAATATGCAGCGAGTGGAGGTGGTCTAGTGATAAATGAGCGATACCACGGTCTGCCTCTCCATACCAACGATCTAGCGAGTATTCGACCCCATTTGGCCATTTTTGTTAAGGCCTATGGAATCGATATTGTGAGTCAATACGAAGGGAAACTACTGCTTGCAAAAATTTTAACGAAGGCAAAAAATCATTTTTTTTGTTTTGTAGAATATTCAAACGATCCGTTCGGCAGCGGATGAGATGGAGCTTTTTGCGGTGATCAATAGGAATTTTCGACGACTGTTTTTAGAGCAAGAAGAAATGCTGACTTTCAAAACTTACGACGCGACATCGGTAAGTTGCGCTATGCAAAAAGAGTTGGTAGGGAGATTTTGGTGCTGCTAGTTGTAATGACGCTGCGTACCATTCTGGGTCTCCTTAACTCCGATTTTTATGTGCAGACATGAGTCAATTAACCAACAGTCTAATGTGTTATATTGGCTCACTTTCCAGGTATTTTGAACCCTTACTTCGACTAAACCCTGCATTCACCTCCATTGTATAGTTGTAGAGCCTTCTCCTGTGACGAAGGAGCAGTGGATGCGGAACTGATATTATTCCCCTACTTTACAGCAATAAGTAATAATAATAATAAGCAATCAGAACTGACCCGGTGTGTCTTTTAGAGAAGGCTTAAGCCCATGGAAATTTGATTTTCTAAAAATTCAACTAATACGAAGTTCTTTTTAATGTTTTTATCCCAATAAAATGAAAATTTGATGAGTAAACCAGCATATTATGCTCAATGTCATTTATAGAATAGCCTGGAGCGCTGGGGCTTGGACTCGCCCTCGCATGCAATGAAAAAACCCGCCAACTGGCTACCATTTATAAAACTGAAGCCGAACCGGAATGCAGATTTGGTGAAGAGTATGATGGAACTGCGTTCTGCGGGTAATGTAGACGAGGTCCTCCGCTCATTGGCTGCCTTTCTGAAGATCAACAAGCCTGAGGTGGGCTCACAAGTTGGCTGATATCGAGGTTTCGCATTTGTTCATCTAATCAAAAGTAGCGCCTCATCAATGTACGTTTAAGAGTGGCTTTGAAGGCCTGGAAATGGGTTGGCGTCAATCCATTTAGCCATCCATCTTGACTCAAGTACACTTATTAAATGCGAATTAGGGTACTTCTGAGTTAGGGGTCTTTTTTACCCGAAATCCTAACAAATGCTGTGGCAAGTCAAATGATGAAATGGTGAACATTCCAAAGTTCACTACACTGCAAGAACGCAGGATTTGTCTAGATGTAAAGGAAAAAATGGTTCATGAAAATACACCTCTTTATCTCAGCGTGTACAAGATGCCCTTCGTCACCACGCTATGCTGGTTCAACACCCACCAATAGTTCACGCCGCCTCTGTCGTCAGTCATCGACAAGGGATGAGTCTCAGTGAGATCTTTCGCAAGATCTTCTCAAACCCCGAGCTCTACGATGAGTAAG
The DNA here is from genome assembly GCA_001923025.3 of Taenia multiceps. NCBI lineage: Eukaryota > Metazoa > Platyhelminthes > Cestoda > Cyclophyllidea > Taeniidae > Taenia > Taenia multiceps. The sequence continues at coordinate 37,342,524 of CM010311.1, read as the reverse complement.
TCGGCCCCTTTCTTATTTGTCGAAAAGTTTGGGTAAACATTGGAATCATGAACAACTCCAAACAATTCCATTTGGTTAGCTAATCATATTTATCGCATTTCATTGCAGAACCACCGCAAACGAAACTAAGGGCAGTGGGCGAAGTACCTACGACTTCAACAGTGCAATGCAGATGCTGGGGCTAGACGAGCAAACCGATGCAAAAGACGACTCCTCAAGTGTTCAGGGTGGATATCTATCCTTCCTCCATCTGCGGCACCTCAAAATGCGTGACGTTCAACGCACTGTAAAGCAAATGCGTTAAAGTTGACATTTTAAAATGAGAGAAAATGTTTATTGAAAAATCGGTTTGAAGTTCAGCTTTAATGATTGGAAAGCAGTAGTGTTACGGTTCTATGTCAGCGAAAGTTAATCCAATGAAAACGTGATGACTCTATGTCAAACAGGTAGAATTGTAATTTTATTTCGCATAAAATGGGTTACAAATGCTTGAAACTGACAGAAAGCTACATTTCCACTCCCACAGAACCCCTTTTCCTTTAGTGCATTTCAGTGCTCAACTACTTCCGTTCAATTGAGCGCACACTGACAATAAATGATCAGGGCTTATCGCTAAGTGGACGCGGAGCAGAACGAGTGTAAGGCCTTCTTAAACACTATGACCGACTGCTGGGCGAAACTGGGCCTAATTTCACCCCTACGTTTACCCACCAGGAGTCCCCAGAACCATCGATCAGGACCGGAGCTGCCTGGCCATCAAGGTGGCAGCAATAATCTCGTCGGTCATTCCTACCTCTTCAGCACTCCACGTGATTTTAGGTAAAGCGATCGCAAATTTTGAAAGTATTGGGGGTATTGAGGTGAAAACCCTTCCTGGGGTTGCAGAAATTAGGTGTCATCCTTACCTCGCTCTGACCAAATATTTAACTCGGCTGCGTGGCAGAACTGCCCATATAACGCAAAGAAATCACCTACTTTAACTTATGCAGCCTTTATTATTTTTCAAAGGAAGTAAAAATATGGAAAATCATTTAACTTTTGATTTTCCCATGAGCTTCGCAGGTTTCTAATACTACTTACTTCCATTTAAGGCAGCTTGTAATTTAAGTAAATTAAAACTATTGATTATTACCACATTCTCATGCGTCAGTTTCCAATGGTTTGATGCAAACCATATGTTTTTGTGTTTAAAAAAACATTATAGGATCAAAGAGAGTGAGTTCATGCAGTTTGCGGATGTGGAGAATCATGACGACTTCTACTACCACAAAGACTGCCGAATTCATGTCCGTGATCAAGTTGGCTACTGGATTGTATACGATTGTGCATTGGATGACTTTAAGTAGGTCATTTCATCTTTCCCAAGGGGCGTAAAAATTAACCTCTCATCTCGCCATAATCTCCAAATCGACTAAACTTTCTTCTTATTTTAGTGAATTGGAGAGAAATCTCATGTTGCTGGCAACCCATTTTATACAAAAAGATAAGGCTATGCGCTCTGTCTCAAATTTTAAGCGTAAACAGGCCGTTAACGAGGTGAACGAGTTAGAAATGACAATTTGACTGTGCTTTAGACCAATAAAAGTGAATTTAACATTGCTAATTACGCCCATCGGGAGGTGGACCGATTTGGTGTGCTTTATGATCTCTGGACAAATGAATGTGCCTTTCAAGAGGCGAAGAAAGAGGTGAGACTTTGCTCCCCTCTCCAGCTATGACTAAGAAAGCCTCGATTAGACGACCTGGACAAACTGCCAATCTTTCGGTTCGCCACCTCTTCTCCTTCCTTCTAGCTAATGGATGTCTACATGGAAGCCTACCAACATGTCTGTTCACGGGAGAGTCGCAGGCGATTGGCTCAAGTAATGGTAGATTTGATGCACCAACGACCTCGAATCGAGCTCAACAGCACGTATTTTGTACTGGCCTACCGCTATGAATGTGCCATTCTTAGAATAAAAACAGCCATCACGAAGCACTGTCTTAATGTACAGGTGAGACCAGCTAATTCGACGGTTTCAGCACACTCAAAGAAGTGATTTATTTTCTTTTATGTTTTCAATGAAATATTTTCCTGCATAGATTCAACAACAAAGAGAATACTTTGTAAAATTGGGAACTACTAATTCAGAGGATGGGTTCCCAATCCCCTTTATCACAAATAACCTTATAAGTCCCAATTCGGATCAGTAAGTTCATTATAACTGAATCGTCTTTTAAACGACCCACCAATCAGATTCATAGGAATCTGTTAACAAACCAATAAAAATAGCCACAGAATTATCCAATCATATTTGTGTAAAGGCTAATTCTTAACCATTTTAACTTCGACAGTAAGAAGAGAGAATTAAGAACTTTGCTTCAAATTCTCGCTTTATCCAGGTAATCTGAGGCCAAAGAGCCATTTGGTGACCCTTTTAATGCACATTTACCACTAATCAGGCCAGCGCTAACGCCCTGTTACCTCCTGGAGTTGCAACCCTCCCTGGCAATGGCAGCCAATTTGGCTGAGGCAATGCAACAGGCAGTCAATGTGACCTTTGACATGTTGAATCCGACTCGTATGATCGATGAGTTGGTGCTGGAGAAACGCTTCTATGAAGTCCTACACTGTGAGGTGCTAAACTTAGAACCACCGGGACTCTCTTACACGCAGGCTCTGCAAAGGGATGTAAGCTGAGTAAATGCTGCAAAAGCACGTGTCGTATCTGTTAAATACAACCTGTTCTTCTTAGCTCTTCGCCAGCTCCTACGTAGAGGACGCAAAACAGATGTCCAATTTGTTGCGTGAGCGGTACTTCAGCATCCAGGATACAAATACTCGTGGAGATAAGCAGCAACGCAAGGCCTTCCTTCTTAACCACCTAGGTCAGATGCTTGATGTAGTAGTGTTGCGCCATCGTCTAATCTCCTGCCTCTGGGAGACCGAAGTGCTGGCCAAGATCTACCTGCGCACTGCCATCGAAATGGGATATGATGAATTTCACCTCTTCCTCCGACCCCTCCAATTCGAGGCGGCCAAGTACAAGGAGGGTGTGGATGAGGCTAAATTGCCGCTCTACATTACTGCCATTCAGGATGATGACTCGGTTGTGGATAAGTACGTGGGATTGGCTGAATTTGATCGCACTTAGTGTTGATTGGATAGTTTTTCAACCGATGAACGCTTCCTCAAGCTTGCTTGATTAGTAATAAGGGGAATTCTTGTCACTGTCAATTAGGAAAATAACCTTATTAACTGAAGTATTGTTACTCATGGATAAAATATCTTCTAGACTCACTAAATTCTCGCGGAATTTTGCATAAATAACGACTTGTAGGGTGAAAATCCATAAGGATTCAGCATAAACATTCCTGTGATTAACTGATGCCGTGATTGGTTGCGCCGACTTATACTTAGCGTTGATTGGTCAATGTTAAGCGAGTAAAAATTGCCCATTGCATTCTTTCAATTATCTTATTAAATGTTGGTTGCCAAAACTTTTTCATTGCAGCGAGAGCAAAGAAATCCCCCTCAAAGCTTGCAGATACACAGTGAAATGGAGTTAGCATTTTTGAGAATGGTTAGAAATTTTTTAGAACAGAAATTTTCCTTTGAATTGTCGCCATAGTTTTCTGCTGCACTGGTTAGAAAAGTAATTAAGGAAGTATATTTTACTGTAGAAAAATCAAAGAGTAGGGAAGCAAAAATGATTTTATTTTCGTATAAAAGTACAGCTGATGTTTTTTCTTTGGAGCATACATACAATCGATTTTTAAAATAAAAAAAACTGGTTGGTGACTTTTGCTGCAACCTTTTTCGAAATAACCTATTGCAATACGTAATATCCTGTCGTGACATCTTTTATTTGGCATTATGATAGATTTATTCCCTCCGCATTGCCTTTGGCTATCCATGAGTTGGATGAAACGCATGTGGGGAAATTCTCCTTCCGTGGAAAAGTTACTGTCGCTGAGGTAATCTGCAACACTTCTTGGCTCTTCCACTTTGCTATTTCCAAATTTCTCATGTAATGCAACTCCACATCGCATCACGAGTCAGATATGCTTTGTGTCATCTTGAATGACCAAGAAGAGGGCATTCTTTTCTATTCTTGACATACCCATCCCCATTTCTCCTCCCTTTCCTTTAAAAGAAGGAGAAGAAGGTGGTCAATAAAGCCACATGATTATTTGAGAAAAAGTAAGTTTGCAGTTTACGGCAAATGTGTATCAAGACAGGAGGAGGGCAGTTGAGAAAACATTTGGAAATAAATTCTGCATCATTCTACCAGGTAATTTTTTTTGTTTTGTAGTTGTGTGATGAACGAGGGGTGGAAAATTTGCTGGTGATTCTCAAGACACAATTAACCCATAAAAACGCTCTGATTGCAGCATTAATGTTGGCCTTTAATGCAATGCCCTCATTCTACAGTTCAACTCTCGGTGGTCGAGCTAAGTGAGTTTGCACCCATTTACCTTTAAGTTCGAACAAGAAGGAGCAAAGAGGCAATAGAAGTAAATAATTTCTTGGAAGGAGAGGATTCACTGCTCTGTCAGCTGCTATCAGACACATTTTGCTTAGGCGACTGCGAACGCCCTCCTTTTCCTCTTTTATGCGGTTTGTTCGGTTTATTTAAGGAAGGGTCGAACCACCGATCAGGAGGGCACTTCTCTAGCCGAATATACAGGCTTCTCAGGTGCTCAAATGGGTCCAACCCCACTTGCATTGGAAAGGGCCTTTCATATGCCCTTTTTGGACTTTCATCCGGAAGCCTTCTTCTCTGTTCAGCTGGAAAAGGTAAAAACCGACTTGAACAATTAAAGCGGCATAATAAATGTCACATATTTTTGTTTACTTTCCTCTTTGCTTATGTACTTTTGATTTAAGACTGCCTGTAGAGATCGTGTAATGAATCTATTTGCACGAAAGACTGAGACTGCAGCGAAAGCCAAAAATCGTGCCAAGAATTCGTCATCGGAGAGTGAAAAACTAAAGAGGTGGGACATATTATTCTCCCAGCTTTGCCTTACACCTTACAATTGATGTTTCCTCACGTTCTCTCCTCACTTTTATCTCCTAAGGGATCTTATCTCCCAGTTCTGTGATGACTATAGCCGACGGGCTCAACAGACTGCCCTACGCGGACAAATTATTGCCCTCTATACCTCCCTCATTACGGTGCTCAGAAAGGTGCCAAATATTTGGTGAGTAATAATTTCAATGGGTGGATCCATCACTTTTTCATTTATGACCCCTTTGTAGTGCTACTTATTAGTAGTAAGCAGTAGTATTGGTTATTGAGATGAGTAGCTATTAGACAGCCATCCTGAAGTCGAAGGATTACCAAAACCTTGCTGCTTTCCAAGAAGGCGATTCAGTTCTCGCTCATTTGTAGCGCTTAAATGACCTTGATCTTATCATGGCATTTGCCAATCAGAGAGGGGGGGGGGGTTTTAGAGATGCTCTAGAAAGTGGAAACTCGAAATAAAGACAAAGTTGCTTCTAAGGCTACTTGACAGCCCCAATATTTGGACTCCTGTTGATGAAGTGTTAGAAGTGTTTCTACCAACAAGATCACAAGATCACTTCTGATGTATTGATTCATCTTTTACTATATCAGTGAAGAGTTCTTCACCATCGGTACTATGTACGAGAAGAAGGGTCTTGACGATGACGCTGAGATGGCCAAAATGGATCCTCGAAAACTGCGTAAACGTGTACGTCGGGTGCTCTCGCTGGATGGGACACGATTCTACAACCTATGGTTCATCCCCCACTTCATTGAGGTGCTTTTTGTCTTTCGCCAACTCGACGATGAGGCAGCCACTCGGGCTCTGCGATCCATGTGTAGGGTGGCTAGTGCACTGCACGATATTGTCCACTACCTTGTGGCATTCGCTAGACTCGGTATAAACGCCTCAAGACTTTCGGCTGAACAGAGGGATCAAATTCATGCTATGGCCAGTAAGGTAGGTGATAGATCCTCTCCAAACTGCGATATGGATAGTCTCTCCACTGGTCACCACACCTTTCCCACCTCTACCTCGGTTAGACTGTGAAGACCATGGTGCATGAGTTACATCCAACCTCCTCGATGGAATACGCCAATCGCTTAGCGGCTAACGCTGCTGCAAATACTCCAACCGCTGAATTGGTAGTTGCGGGTGCAACGGAATATCTAGCCGAGATTAACGAACAGCCTGCAGCCATGGTGACCCCGGAAGGACTTACTTTGCCCAATGGACAGAGTCTCCTCATCGATCAGGCTGTCGGTGGGTTAGCCTTTTACAGAAATATTCTTCGCCTATCTTTTTTTAACTAAAATGACAATTCGCAGGAGTTATAATTAATCAGTAGTTTCGCTTATCCTTATTTATTTAAGTTGATTTTTATGTAGCCTACTTAAATGCGGATAAATAGCCTCATTCAATCAGAATTAATTTTGCCTTGCTTCCTCTTTCTCTAATAGGCAACTTTTCGTTCAGTTATGCCTTTGACATTCTCTCCATTATAGGTTAAGTATTTACTTATTTTAGAGGAAATAAGTTCGTTTGATGGGGGCCCCATGTCACATTTGGGTAAGGCTTGGCAGGTATCCTTTGTGTGTGTGTGCGCTTGCGTGCCAAGTTTATACACCCTTTTATCATCTTTTAGCTCAAGAATTACGTGAAATTCAGGCTCAAATTAATATGTTGCCTGACCCACAAGATCCGGATCAAGTGGTGAAGCTGTTAAATGCTCGTCGTGAATATATGTTTCTCCTCCTAGATGTATGTCTATCCAGTGTACTCAGTGAGACTTTCCTAGCTAATGGCAATGAGGAGGCTTACCAAGTAGGTGACAACGAGCTTGACGACAATTTTCTTTGACATTTTTTGACAGATTAGGATGGATCTGTCTAATGCCTTACCCATTTATCTCCCCGTGTTTAGGAATTGGTGGATGGAAGTCGGTTCCCTCTAGGTGAGATGAGCAATCGTTGTCAACCGAGCCTGGAGGCCCTCGAGATGCCCGTACCCGAGCCGCTAGAGCCTCAAGATGAACGGGCTCGTAAGCTCTATCCTTGGCTGTCTTTCCTCAACTCCTCTGGTCCTTTCACCATTCAGTATCCTCGGTGGACGCGGATTGAGTATAACATTCGTCTCTGTATGGCGGGTCTAAGGCGTGTGGACAAGTGAGTTCTGCAGATGTTGGCATGACTTACCACATATCCTTTTCATATGGGTAAAGGAACTTCATTATCAGGGATTGGACGGGAGCGGTGGACGTACAAAAATCTTCAATCACCTTCTGTTTCAAATACACCTGACAATCGCCTAGAAAATAGATAATTGGGAAGTAAAAGTGAATAGAATAGGATTCAAAGGGAGAAAAGTATTTTTTTGAATAAAGCTGCTTATTTGCATTCATTCAGTAGTTTGTTCTCGAGTTAGAGTTAGTCAGATAATTTAAATGCAAGTTCACTTGCAATCTTACCAGTTGAGTTCTTATTTCTCAACTCATCTTTCAAGACCAACAGTCCACGGCGAAATACTGTCATTGGTGCTGGCTCTGGAAGACGTCCTCGAGACCGGTGATGTGTTAGAGTCTGCAGCAGGTCAGCCACTACCCATCGAGGAGTACGAGAATTTGCATTACCTCCTTGGCCGCCGTTTCCGCAATAAGCGAAAGGACGTCACACAACCGGCTCCCGTCGCCAACGCTGCTACTCCATCTGGAGCCGGTGGCGGTGCTAGTGGAGGTGGAGCAGGGACTGGTGGCGGTGTTGATGAGCCCGAGGCCAAGGATGATGAACCGGGTCAATCTCTTGTAGTCGTCTCACACCCAACACGCACTGAAAGTGCAAGTAAGGAATTGATTGGCTAGCAACTTTATAATGTTTCTTCTGCATCTTTCAGCGCGCATTCTTTTCCCAAAACTTTCCATCAGCTGGAAGAAGTCAGCTGAATAAGTGGATTATTTTCACCGCTTTCTCCTCTCCTTTTTTTGACAGCCAATGCAGAGGTCAAGTTAAGCGTTGTGGAGACACCGATGGCGGCTTATGCCCTCATCAAAAAATATCTCATCCTTCGAAAACGTGTTGAGCTGATGAAACGAGAGTGGGGCAAACGTCGTTTGGGTCTCGAGAACATCGATACTGCTGTCACCTTTAAACAATTTACGTGAGTTTATAATTTTTTGATCCACCATTAAGCTTTGATATTCTTAAAGTAAATTAAAAGTTTGACTGATCTGCAGACAAGTCTACCGTCGTGAACGTCTCTTTCCTCTCCTCCGAAGCCTATCTATTCAATACAAACAACCAGAGATTTTTGCACTTGGACCTTTTCAAGAGACCGACGTGCAGATTTCTCCCAAGGGCATTCCTGAGATGGTGCTCCTGCAACGTCAGGTGAAGTCCACTTGGACAGCTATTATTAATTGCTCTTCCTCCTTCCTCCTCTAGTTGGTAAAACTGATTGAAGCCTTTGAAAACTACATGATTGGAGACATCAGAAAGATGTTGGTGAGGCAAATTGACCTCGTAATAAAGGAGAGAAATCGAGAAGAGGGCAACCTCCCTTTAGACCTGTGGAAAAAGCCAGTAAGTCTTTTTCCTTCCCTTCTTTTCTTACCTTATCATCATCCACTTCACCCAATTTGTAAATTAAATTTGGCACTTGGAAGTCAGTTGCTAAAATACCGTGATCAATCTGTAGTCTACTCAAACACCAACATCTTAGCAGTACGTGCATCGTTAGCAAAAAGCAAAATGGCAAATAAATAGCTCCTTGAACATTTTTATCCTGACACCTACTTGTCACTAATAGAATGCGCGAATAATTATTTGAAGTCAAGTAGCTGATCAGAACCCTAGAGGACTCTGTGGTATTGGAACTTCCTAACTAACCAAGTTATTGACTACTTTTTCCAAGGCAATGAAAGAATCTCTAACCGTACAACGACCTGCGTTGGTGGATGAGGTTCTCCAGAACCTACTGGACGGAGCGCGTGAGGACAAGGTGAAGAAGACCATGACATTCGACACGGAGCATCTCAACAAATTCATTCAGAATGTCACCATCGGTGTGATGCGAATGCAACGAGAGGCTTATGAAAAGTAGGTGATGTGACCTCCAGTTCAACTAATGGATAAAAAGTAGACTTCGATCAAAGAAACGCCCTTTTTGCTAGAAGGCGGGAGGGAGGAGGTATGAGACATCTGCCAGAGCGGGCTCAAAAGATGTTGTTTTCACGTCTTTATAATTTTTTAAATTAACCTTGACCTTACAGCATTCAGTAATGCATTTGACGTGGCAATGACTAATTAGAAGGCCTGGATAGCCTGAATTGGAAACTTCTACAACTATTTCTGAGACTATTTGCCCATCCATTCATCCCTTTCAACACTTTACTTTAAGATTTAATCAAACTCGCTTTCTTCATTCATTATCAGCTATGCCATGTACTACGAGAACCTGCTCAAGAATCAGCACATGCTACTCTACGCCAGGGAGCGTGAGGTAGTGAGCCTACGCGAACAGTTGAAGCAGAAGGAGTCGGAGACTGAGGTCAATGTCCAATTCCAAATGTCTGAACAGGCTCACAATCTCCTTCTGGGTGAGATAGACTGACGCGTCATCTGTCTGCCTACTTATTTTGACATCTTATCTGACTGTCTGTCTTGCAGAGGTGACCGCACTGCGTGCTAAGTTGGCCGAGAATTCTGAACAGACAGCACGCTCGGAGGCAAAGGTGCGCGATCAAGTGCGTCGAGAGTTCAGCGGCGCGATGCGCAAACTCTTCGCTCTCAGCTTCGAGCAGAAGGCACGTATCGACGAGTATCGTAACCACCTCCACGCGGTCACATTGAAACGCATCTCGGAGGTGCGTGACGAAGCCGCCATGGAAATGGAGCGTATCAAGGAGAAGAGCGGTGCCAAGAGTTCTGCTGGTATGTCAAAAGATTCTTTCTACGGCTTGCTGTTGTCCGGAAAATTAAAAATAATGGGGTCCTTGGACGGTATCTCCCAACCTGCCCTGTCCCATCCTTTGAAGGCGTCCAAAATGTTTTCCTTTTTTCTTTTATCTTGGAAAAGAGGACGAGCTGGCAGAGAGGAACCTTCGATTGTCTCGGGAAATCAATAACATTCACCAGAAGAATATCCACCTTCAACAGATGGTCTCCAGATTGAAGTCCATGAGCACCTGGAAAGAGAATACACTTCATTGCGTTTTTGAAAAACAGGTACTGTCCGCTAGATCCCGTTGTCCTGCTTCCATTGTTGGTAAGTAGCAATGAAGGAGGGAATTAATGCTTCATCCTTCTGATTTAATTCGAATGCTATCTTCTAAGATTCGCCTCATGAGAAAGTTATTAATAGGTGCAGAGGCATGGAAGAGGCAGGACACTAATGTTTCTTCCTTGTTCATTCATCCCAGCTGAAAGCGGTTGAGGATCAGCGAAACAAGAGTATGACCCAGGTCAGCCGCCTGGCTATGCTATCAGAGCAGCGTGTGCGAAACCTCTCCGAGGAGATGACCAAACTTCGTGAGAACCTGAGCTCAACTCACAAAGAACTGGACGACCTTCGACGTCAGTTGGATAAGGAGGTTCCTAGACCTTGAATTTGTCATTTTTTTTCGTACTTTCCCTCATCTCAGCGTTATTTTTTTCCTCTCCCCAGCTGAAAGACAAAGTCGAGAAGCGAAATATTGCAGAACGCAAAGCGGCAACCGAAAAACAGATAGCTAACATTAAACAAATGCACATTGAAAAATTGGTGAGACAAAACCTTCCCACATTCCCTTCAAAATTTAATCAGAGAGTGTTGACAATAAATTTGACAGCATTGATATTCTGAGACGCCTCATTACTAGAGCAGCGGGTCAGTATGCGTTGGGAGAGTCGCCTTTTTTCTTTTAAAAAAATATCGCCTCCAATTTACTAGTACCTTCAGGTGTCAGGAGACCTGCTCTGTCTCACTGACTATGCGAGCCTAACCTTTCTTTCTCATGCTCCAGCTGGGAGACATCGCAGGAAAGAATGAGCAGATAGCCGAGTTGAATGAGCAGTTGGCAGTACACGAGAAGACAAAACGTCAGGTCATAGAGAAGGCAATGCGTGACATTGAAAACTTGAAGAAGCGTCTGGCTGATGAACGCAAGCTCAAGCAGATTGCCATACACAAAGTTGATGATCTGCTTTCTCAGGTATTGCGACTAAATTGTGACAGTTGATTTGGCTTCTTAAAAAATGAAGACAGTAAGTGAATTCCCACATCAGAGTAGTTATTTTGGTAGTATTGTGCAATTTGATTTCATCTTGATCACCCCATTTCTGTGAACCAATCACAGCTCTCGCTTAACATCACATTCCTGACCAATTGGGTGAGAGGATCCCCTTTCACTCCTTATACTTGATTTACCGGGCCCTGTTGTGGATAGCGGAAAATGTCAAGGATGGTACATCAAACAGATGTGACTAGCAATTTTAGATAGGGAGATGTGGCTTTAGCTAAAGTGTATTTATTATTGCTTATTCGCAGGTCTACGAATACGAGACGGCTTTCGCTATTAATCAGAGTAGGTTTTTCTCCTCTCAAGGCCACTTAAAATCGGAACCACGTGTAATACTACTTAGTGATTCTATTTCAGCACCCGCACAAACAGGAAATACCACACTTGTCGCCACACATCTCGGTGGCACAGATCAGAAGAGTGGTGCTGGTGTCAAATTTGGCAGTATAAGATCAGCTTGCAGGAAGTACCGATCCTCCGTCACTGCGGTAAGATTGACTGTATGCTGTTGCTGTTTTGCAAGCAACCAACCGATCAGCTGTCCACATAACTTTCCAAAACATTATTAATGGGGGAGGGGGTTTCTATTAACACCCGTATAATACCCGAAATATCATGAATTTCCGTCCTGCTTGCTTAGTATGACGATCTGCTGAAACGGTTCAACCTTCCTTACACACCCCAGCACTACTTGGATCACAGGAGAAAGATGGTAAGTTTTTCATTGAACCGTGGACTTGAGTCTAATATCTCTAAATTCTTTTCGCCCTGCGACATCTAAGCAACAGTTGGAGCTGAAGTACCGTAGGAAAGACACTTTAAATCGGTCTCCAGTCAGTAGCATACATTGTGATATCCAGCTGGTCACGTACAAGGACCCAAACGACCCGTAGGAGTCATTGCGTCCACTTAAATCCTTAAGTAAAATCGATTTGTTCCATGCTTCTAGGTGATGGTTCCACGGCTTCAGCAACACATGGCGCACGAAATTCTCAACGAACAACCGCCAGCGACACACGAAGAAGTTGCGGAGGCACAAAATCAGGAGGAAAAGCGAAAGTTCAATATTTAGACCCCTTGACCTGTGGAGATGGATAGCAGTTGCCTGTTAGATATTTCAGTGACACACGACAACTCCCACAAATACATTGAAAACACAGAAGAATACAGATAGAGTTCTAAACATTGCAAATTTCGCCTTGAAATGGCCAACAAGAGCTTGTATGTTGGAGAAATCCCTTTTGAGGGTAGGGGTGAATGCCGACCAATTGTCTTGACTGGTCATGGGGTGAGTCAGAATACGCGGCTTTAAAAAGCAAACCAAGGGTGATGAATAAATTATTGGTTCCAAAAGGTTCAGAAGGAAGTGAGCATAATAAGGAGACCCTCGATTTGGTGAAGTCTATTAACACAGCAGGGCTGTAATAGTCCTATCCTCGGCGACCTTAATAACAAAAGTATCAAACTCACAAGGTACCGATTTCAGTTCGAAAATCACCGAAGAAAGGGGATTCCAACTGGAGATTTCAGCAAGAGAACTAGCCCTCTCACAGTGTAGAACTTTTTACGGAACGACCCAAAACGGGTCCAGCATGTGTGCAAACCAGACACTCAAGTGCTTTGTGTGGATGAATGAGTGATTGCGTCAGCAAAAGCATCGTCTCAGGTCTTTAGTCACGCAAAATGAGCGTTGGGAGCAAGACAATGCTGAATTTTATTCCATTTTAGTAGCGGGAAGGCGACCGATGCATCGAAACAAGATAGGGGGTGAGAAGAGGGTAGAATCATTGAAGTATAGAGGAGTAACAGAGGGACGAGGAATTGGAATATACATACAAAGGTACGCTGAGAGACGGGAACATGAGAAGCAGCATCCATCTCGAACATTCAACGCTCGGGTGATTATTATGCTCACAGCCTTTGGACAAGGATTGAGAACATACCTTTTGATCAAGACTGCCGATTCAATGTATCAGCAAGCCTAAAATTGATGCCGCAAAAGACGCAGTGAGCACTGGCTGTTCCAAGACAATCAGGTTTAGACAACTTCAAAAGGTACAAGCTAAAATAACGCACCAGTCCATGGCTTCAGTGAGACCATCACCACGAACAGCCGAAGTCTTGAAAATCTGATACGTCCGATTCTTGATGGAGGTTAGACCGAGTGACGAAGCTACTTGAGCGACGGACATACAGCCATCAATGTCCTGCTTGTTGGCAAAAACAGCTAGGACAGCAGTTTTGAGTTCTTCCTCCTAAAGGTGGGGAAGATATCCGTGTGCAGGATTAGGGATAAAACAAAGCCAGGTAAGGAAATGTGCAAGAGCAACGTACCTCAAGCATTGAAATTAACTCCTGCCTGGAGATGCCGATTCTGTCACGATCCATACTGTCCACGACGTAGATTATAGCGTCAGTATTGGCATAGTAGCAGCGCCAGTAGGGACGAATGCTTGTTTGTCCTCCCAGATCCCATACTTGGAATTTCAGGTTCTTGTAATGCACAGTTTCAACGTTGAACCCAATAGCTGAATGTGGAACATACAGATAAAATGAACAGAAGCCAACGCAAGGAGATTAAAGCGAAATATATTAATGTGAGAATAAAGCTCTACCTGCAAGGAAATGAGAGATGCAAAACTATCAGGAAGGGCCTTGGAGACAACGTATTTTAGCGTAAATTTGAGTCAGACTACATTAAAGATATTTTTGATCTGACATGATTACCTACTCAACGAACTCACTCGGTATAGTCGTCACAACTTCTCCAACTTGTAACTTGTACAAAATCGTCGTTTTTCCAGCACCGTCCAGCCCCAGAATTAGTATTCGTCTTTCACGGGAACCAAAAAGCCTGTAAAATGCAGACCAAATTCCGCCTAGACAGCAAAGTTAGGCAAATACACACATACCCATCGCGGATGACGGCAGCAGGCAAAAAGTGCCCGCGACTCAGCTAGTAAACCAATCACATTTCGCAGCTGAGAAGGACGCAATGATTCAGCCATTCAATCGGCCTGATTATTTTAGCGTCAGAAGAACACATTTCACACATTAAAACTGTTTATTTTACCTTTAGAAGAGGAATCCGCCCAATTGCATTTTTTATGATCAGCAGACGAAATTAGGTAACATAGGGCTACATCAAAAGTTCAACACATGGTCTGCAATATCAATTTACGAATGCATTAGATCCATTGTAAATGATTTTGTGAATTGCTAAAAAATGAGATGTGAAGTTATTTTTTGTTGTTTTGCCATCCATGGAGTGCTACATAGGTTTCTGTATAAATCCCTAAATCGACTACAACTCCACTTTCCATTGACGTTGTTATTATTAAATAAGTGACAGATTTATACTTTCAAATAATTTAATAAGCTACTAAAAATATCCTAGCACGGATGCGGCAATCCTAAACAAAGTGCCACTGTGAGCGCAGCCCCCGTAATTGAGAGAATCTGATCATTTGTAGAACCACAGACTTGAGGCGATAAATGCACAGACAAATACGTATTCAGCGACCTCATCTGATTTTTCGAAATTTAACTTTTGTACGGGGACTAAAAGGCAAGTCGCAGAACTTGGAATCGTGGAAAGCTCTCTTTTAACCATTTTCAATGCCCGCATCGCAATGATGTTGGAACTCTTCTACATACGGTACTTTCCCTACAACAGCTGAACAGTAGCTGATTCGTCATTTACTCCTCCCCACTACCATTCTTTTCTATGGGTAATCCAAACAGCAAAAATCTGAACTGTCTTGGTTTCGGAGCCACAGGCAGTCCCTTGCCCTCCCAAAATTTGTTCATTTGAATCTGAAGGTGTTATAAGGCACTTATAAAGGTGCAATCCTGGCATAGAAGTCCATTGACGCCTGCACCAACTCGAAGAATAGTCGCGCAGGCTAAGTAATATGGCTCACACACATCATGCACCTCCCAACTCTTTCAAGAGCGACATGAAAGTGTGCTGTTGGAGGGGGACTGATTGCTGACAACTTGGCAGGGCGAAATGCCATCTGCACCTCAACACCTGTGTTTGTGCATAAACGATCTTCGTACTACCCCATTACACAATGCAACCACAGGCAAGGCTACGCCTCTCCCGCTCACCAAGCGCTCCACTTGTTTGGGGTTCAACAACTCTTGCGGAGATAATGCTGCGACTGGGAGGTGGGTGAGGAAACACCAGGCCAGTAAAGGAGAGAGGTGGTGAGTGGTGAATGGGTGAAAGAGGATGTTCTCAGACCGAAAGGATCTTGAACCTCATGGGGAGGTATGTAAACTAGAGCGACATGATGAATGTCGCCCTTTCATGGGATTGGACAATTCAGTACAAGGTACGGGGTGGAGGAAGGGAGGTAGGACTTCTGACAGCATAGCATATCCTGAAAGTGGAATACGCGGAAAACTCATGCCTTAAAAAGGCAAATGACTGTGGAAAAGGTTGCTTCAACACACAACCCACCCATCCTAAACTCGCCGTTCCCCAACCGGGCCTGCCAATGACTAGGCTGCCAGACCATTACTTATCGTTCAAAATTCACATCAGAACTATAGACTTAGGATTCGCAATGGTCACCTGTAAAGGTCCATCACCCAGGGAAACAATTGCTTCGGATGCACATCCGCAATTCGTAACCGTAAAAGTAAAAAGCCAAGTTAATCCACCGGTGGCACCCATTTAATCCATCCTTCACGATGGTCCACGACAACGCGATCCATTACCAAACTTTCACTGGCATGCACCGCCTCAGCGCCACGACAGCAGAGGGAGCACGGAAGGACATCTAGTCACAGATCCAGTGGTCGAGGCGTCATGAATTCGTCCAAAATCGCCTCCGTAATCTGTGCCCTTCGCCGTTGATGCTGGGTCACGAGGTCAGTGAGAATGGCGATGAGCTCCTTCTTCAAATTGCCCGTCAGGAGCTCACCTGAAGTGTAGTCCTGAAAAACAAATAATTAGTCGTCACTGGATTTCCACAAAGAGGTGAAATATCGTGACTAGGAATAGCTGAGAAGTGCTCAGATATGCTTATTTTCGCATCGCAAAGTGAGGCAAACACCCGAAAGTGGTCAGCCTGTGCACACCAACCTCCTATAAAGGGTGAGGATTCATCAGCTTTATAGGGGAAGGTAAAGCGCGGCAATGTTTATCATCCTACCTCCCTTCCTCCACCCCGTACCTTGTACTGAATTGTCCAATCCCATGAAAGGGCGACATTCATCATGTCGCTCTAGTTTACATACCTCCCCATGAGGTTCAAGATCCTTTCGGTCTGAGAACATCCTCTTTCACCCATTCACCACTCACCACCTCTCTCCTTTACTGGCCTGGTGTTTCCTCACCCACCTCCCAGTCGCAGCATTATCTCCGCAAGAGTTGTTGAACCCCAAACAAGTGGAGCGCTCGGTGAGCGGGAGAGGCGTAGCCTTGCCTGTGGTTGCATTGTGTAATGGGGTAGTACGAAGATCGTTTGTGCACAAACACAGGTGTTGAGGTGCAGATGGCATTTCGCCCTGCCAAGTTGTCAGCAATCAGTCCCCCTCCAACAGCACACTTTCATGTCGCTCTTGAAAGAGTTGGGAGGTGCATGATGTGTGTGAGCCATATTACTTAGCCTGTGCGACTATTCTTCGAGTTGGTGCAGGCGTCAATGGATTGCCACATAACACATCTTCAGATCCTATCGAATATATTTCGTGAGAAACCACAGAAGCTTTGTAATTGAACTGATCTTGGTTTGTGAAGACGTAAATGTCCCTCCACAAACATCAAATCCCGTTGGCATTCGCAAATACCCTCGTAGCCGCCTCTCACTCAGCTCTTTCTGCTTGAGTAGGTCAACACTGACCACCACGTCCAGCATCACCCATCACTGAATATAGCCGCGTGTAACCAATGCAGCCAAGTTATCCACACCCCAGTCTAGTGTCCAGTAGTTCCCACTAGCCAGCCATGGGCTCATTCACGCACCTCTGAGGCCCTCGTCCACCGCTTATCCAAATAAGAGCTTGATGGGGTCCGGGCAACACCTATAAAAGTTAATCTTGGCACCCTAGTTCCTCATCAGCGTGTCTTAAAGCTAGAAGGTCCCCTTGGCCGAAGGGTTAGCCATGTGGGTCAGATACCTTCCCTAAGCCCCTCGATTTTGTGCGGCATCTTCCGACACTCAATTTCACGCCTTCGCCTAATGCCATACAAGACATTTGGAGAGCAGGTTCAGCGACATTGAAGCCACAGGAATCTATTAAGGGATCCAATCGGGATTTGGTGATGTGACGGTGAGTTTCAAAAAAAGCAAAAACGGCAGAGCACAACGGAAAGTACTTACGAAGATAAAATGCGTGCATAGCAGAAATGATGGAGGCACTTTGGCGGTGCCTCAAAATCACGCGGTAATAAAGCGAGTCACACCGGAAACCATACATTTTGTTCTTACTCGGTAGCACGTTCGCCGGCGTTGCAAAATAAGCGGCGACGGAAGGAACTTAAGGTGCACCTTTACTAACCCTACCAGCATTCGAGCTTACACAAAAAAAATTTTCTCGTTCTAGTAATGCGTACGCCATAAGACCACGAGTTGTTCCACCCCTCTCTCTCAAGTAGCCAAGTTGACCGCAGTAACACCACTACCCTTTGAAACTATTCCATGCAAGTCTTAACTACTTGGCAAAGAAAGTCGACCGACGGAGTAAGAAAAAGAATGAATGGTAGGCAGATGTAAGAGCGAGATATTGCAACAATACCGAAAGTTAGTTGGCCTTTGAGGATATCTACCATAAAACAGCATCACAAACAGCTTCAACCTCGAGTGCAATTCGCCTAGTGGGGAATATGACCCGAGCATAGCATCAAAGCGCCACAGCGCAGCGACAGGAAGCAGAAAGAAGAAACCATGTGATGCAATGTCTTCGAGCGCAGCCCGATGGTAAAAATTTTGACTAGATGAAACGAGGCTGACCTTGCGAATCTGTTCCAACTTCCCATCATCCTCGAGGAAGAACCGAAGGTACTGGAAGGAGACATCCACGTCACAGTTACCACCCTTGGCCCTATGTTCCTCAATTGTTGCGCCGCCACCCGAAAAGGCGTACTTGTTGATCTGGAATGAGGAAAAATAAAAAGATAATCGCATGCCTAAAAAAGACCACCTTCTGGTCCCAGTGATGACAATCCCTACCACAGTGTTCTAAGAGGGGCAACTTAGCAAAGAAGACCGACATGTGGTCGATGGGTAACCAGTCAAGGAAATGGGTGGAAGGAGGGGTGAATGGCGAGGTAACTGAATAGGCAAATAGCAAAATGGGTGAGTGATCAAACAAATCGACTAAGAAGGAGCAGAGAGTGGGTTCAATGGATGGGTAGCAAAAAGTACTAAGACAAGAATGGAATGCATGGTGGATGTTTCAAAAAGAAATGACGGGTGAATGAGAGATGGACAAATAACTAGCTAGAGGTGCAGGGAGAGATGACCAGCTAAGCGAATGAATGGATGATAACCTTGACGCCAAGAAATGGATGTATTCAAATTTAGATATTATGTAAACTAGATGGATGAATGGATCTAGGATGTGCCCGGTAGATTGAAGAGTAGACGGCAGGAAGTGAAGCTCACCTTTGTCCTAATCTGCTTTGGTGTATCTGTAAGAAATATCGCCGAGTTGGGATCTGAAGCACTCATCTTCGTGACACTGCCCTGCAGCGCAGGGAAGAACGTAGATAACAGTAGAGCTGGCTTCGGCAAGCCTAGTCGTGGAGCGACATCCCGCGTCATGCGAAAGTAGGGATCCTGATCGATGGCACAAGGGATCAGACATCCCACCGACGTCTGCGCCGCCGTCGCCTTCTTCGTATCACTCTTGCTGCCTTTAACCTCTCCAACACTGTTTCGGCTAAAGATATGCGGAAAGGCGGAGGAGAAACAGGGCGCCGCCTGCACCGCTGGGAATGCGATTTTACCAATACAGTCGTTGTCCGTAAAACCGAATATCCCACGCGCTTGGTTGAACGTAACCATGCGCTGAATGCTCACCACGGTGCGGTAGAACTCTGGACACTGCCTATATGGGTAAGGCAAACAATCACAACTTCCGTGTGTGTCAATTACACAATGTATGGAAACTGCACCGTTAGACGAGATAAGAGTTATCCATGTAAAGCATAAGCGACGGCGGTGAAACTAACTAACACGGGGAAAAATAGGACCTCGCCTCACTCTAAAAAATGTTCTGCCTCTCTAAAGAAAGCAGTTTCAGAGGTTCAGGAAAATTTAAAATTCGACAAGCATGTCATATTCAAAAAAAAGCAGAATAGGAAGAAGCGCTCGATGGATTACTTAAACTAAGGGAACAGCTTACATTATTACAGCCTCAGGTGAAGGAGAAAAGCGCAATACTAAGCTTGTGCCGTACATAACATGAGGAATCATTCAATCATATGCGAGAGGAATATGTACAAAGGGCGTGCAGCTCACCCCATGTAAGTAAGATTGTTAAATATAAACGTCTTTCGAGGGTCGAATCCGACAGCAATGATGTCTTTGGCGTTCTCCCTCGCCAATTTAATAATCTCATCCATAGGGATATTTTTCCACAAGAACTTCTCATCATCAGTCAGTTGGATAACCAAGGGCACATTGAAAACATCTTGGATCCACTTGGTGAGAATAAATGGGATGAGGTGGCCCACGTGGAGAGAAGAAGAGGAGGGACCACGACCAGTGTAGAGATAGAAGGGTTTGCCGCTCTCGTACATCGTCAAGATTTGCTCAAGGTCTCGGTGGGCAAAGAAGATGCCTCGGCGAAGCAGATGGTGAGGAGGTTTTCCTGTCGCCTTTTCAAATCGTTCAAGAAGAGCAGGCTCGATCACGGAACAGCCAAATCGTTCGATCAACTTGCCATAATCGACGCCAGAATCGGAGGCCGCTTTCACATCCCATGGGGTCACGATGTCGCCGTTCTCGGCAGCCATCTTATAAAGATGCAAAAATATGTACCACAGTGACCCGCAACCGCATAAAAGTTCTGAAGACTATTAGCCAAGTTACTAAGTAGATTCCAAGACGGAGAAAAGTTGAGTTTGCTTTAGTGATTTGATAATAAGCAACTAAATGGCAGGAGTGTACTTGTAGCCAAAATGCGCATTTTTCGCGCACCAAATTGGGAAGAAAGTAACTAAGAGCTGACTACGGATAAAACAAATCAATATGAGTTTCACAACAAAGGCTGATTTAGAAAAGCAAGATTTAAGATACAAATTCGAACCACAAAGGACACAAACACAAGACTTATGATGAATACAGCAAAACTAAATCTAATAAATATAGGCTAAGTATGAAGAGATGCGCGATAACCGACACTAGACATACGGAAAGCACACGGACCTACCCTGAACTCGTACAGTCGCGACTAATTTAGATAGAACTTAAACAAACAGGAAATCCAGTCTTTCTTTAGAAACAACATGCCTTCGTTTAATAATCGCTAATGAAAATCATTAGTTTGCTTTTAGAGCGATTAGAGTTAGGCTGTAGAGATGCTTTCAACAAGTGCCTAACGCCGTTTAAGGCTCAGAATAAATTTTGTCAATATTTAAAAAAGCAGCGAATTTTGCGCTTGTATCCATTTTGCTGCAAACATGGAATGAAAAATAGTGGTGCTCTTTTGGTTCTGAATAAAATTGCTTTTGTCTAAAATATGGTGTTAGACCAACATGACCCCTCCACCTTATTTGTGCATTTTTTGCCCACGTTCTCTAAGAAACCGAAACCAAACGTACCAACACAGGAGAAACCTTCTCGCCCAAATCCCTCATGTTAAACCAAGGATGATAACAAAATTGTACAAAAAGAACCAAAAAATAGAGCCTGTTTACATCGAAACCCTATGAGAAGCAAAGCCTTTCAAACTGGAACCAAGGGGGGGAGGTGAGGAAGAGATAGGAGGTGGAAACGATTGCCATCTCCAGCCTTCATTTATATGTAAACTGATTGTGATTGCTCATCTTGACCATCTTTGGGGTTAGAACTGGAGATTTGGGAAAAGAGAGACGATTCCACTGTCTCCATCAACATTCTCTCCCTCGCCTGACCGTCTGGTGCGGCGTGAACCCGTCGCATCGTCACCACCTCGCCTGCACTGTAGACGTATGCTTCATTGTACTGCAAACGATCTATAAAACAACGACAACAACGCACACTGCAAACCCGTCCATATTTGTTGTTGCAAGAGTGAGAAGTCATCAAACCAAATTCTGGTCATAATATCTGCCAGTAGTTCAATTCAGATCCAATCCCTGCTAATTTCCACATCCAAAAGCACTCTACTTAAATATTGAATAAGTAGATGGTGCACATACCTTGCAGTTCCAATTGTCGAGCAGACTGTTGGGAGGCGAGGTGAGCCACAGTCTGGTGCTCGTGCAGGTGACTGCTTAGTGTGAAGAGATGCTGTGCCTCTTGGGAGGAGGTTGAGAAGAAGGTCAACTTTCGGCCCGAGGTCAGGTGAATTATGAAACTCGCGTGCTGTGATAAGGTGGAAAGAAAATACATAATGGCGATGGCTGTGTCTACCAATAACTAAAAGGGTTCATAAAAAACATTTTGAATGGGAGAAAGGGGGGAAGGTATTCTGGCCTAATATTTTGTTGATTATAAATTGACAGATCACATAATGTTCCGACAAACTTTTTGTCAAAAAAACAGCAAAAGACATGTCGCGTGACCTCCTGGGCTCCAAATTTGAAATACAGCAGGTAAGCTATGAAAAAGAAGAACTACAAAGGAATTGGTCGCACAATGCATTGCTGATCTGCAAAGTGTGCCTTCATTGGCGACCGGCTTAAACTGGTTCTTTATCCACACTCCATGTCTCGTGGATAAATCTCAATAAACCTGGTCACCGCCGCAGAGACACTGAACACGGTAATGTCGAAAGTAAACTCGAGATAGAGAGAAAGGTGACTGAGCTATGCGAGGCATTCTGACCTTTAAATAAGCTGCATATATTGTATTCCCCACGGGAGTTATGAGAGCATGTCAAACAACACATGACAGATTCTATGTATGCAAATCTGATCCCTTAAATGCGAGAAGAACCTATTTTATCAACGAACCTAATTTTCCAAATTAAGTGAATGAGTCGCCTCAACAAGGTGCGCAAATAACATGGATCACCCCATGTACTCCACAAACACAACATTGTTGTGAAAATTCATAAACAAATCGACAGTTCTAGCCTTTGAAGTCGGGGATTGACTTATATTTGCCGTCAACTAAAATAGGAGGGATGTAAGCCTTTGGACGATGGCGGGTTACCGTAATATTAGAGAAGTTGTAACAAAATGCCGAAATTTTGCCAGGGAGAGAGTTCATAAAGGCAAAATAGCTTCCCAACTATTGGTCTTACACGTATGAGGGGCGTTGACATCCAACCTCAAACTAATCACTAGCCCCAATAAAAGTGTACAAGCAAGCATCAACAAGTTAAAGTACAGAAGAAGCAGAAGACGTAGGCAAGCACACGTTTCTAATTCACAAGCCCCTCTTTCTCATCCTCGTATGTCCCAAATTTATTAGCCGAGAGCACGTTCACATCGTGAATAGGCATTGCATATTGGCCAGCACACACAGATGAAATCGCCAGACGCGAGTAGTTACCCAGGCAGAACAAACTTTTCTTGGTAAGAGTTAATAATAAAATAAATTGGAAGACCAATCTGAGCGTTTGTTTTAATAGACCACTTGACCTTTTCGTCCTTCCGAAAGGTTGTTTTCGGGACTATCTTGAATGACTTTCCAATGCAACGCCAGCAGAAAATCACGATGGGAGATTTTTGAGTGAGTAGCAAAAATAAGTTGGATCCTTTGCACGCCTTACTAAGCGCGGATTAGCGCTAACATTAGTAGGAGGGGATGAAATCTTTTGAAAAAAGAAACTTGAGGGAAAATGGGGCGGACAGAGAGTTTCAGTTCTTTTTTTTAAAATGTATTTGTGCCTGCTTCTGTGAGACGGTGCTCGTTCGAATAGTTTGGGAAAGACGTAAACAAGTTGGTAGGGACCATGGCTGAATGTCTTCAAAAGCCGTTTCACGACATCAATCACTCTTATGGGAATGAATAAATTGACTTGATTACAAGTAATGAGATGAATGCTAACATGAACTAGTTGTTTTGCCAACCAAACGTGCATAAATCAACTGTAGTGCTTCTGCACAACTTTCCTAGCCGCTGTGGTACATGCCAACTTGATTTGTGTGCGGGCATGCAAGATCCGGTCGTTAGCACGCAGGTTCTAATGCAAACACAGAGGAGGGAAGCACGCACGAATAATTGACACCTAAGTGTGTGTGTGTGTATGGTTGGATGTATGGTGCTCGATCACACGCAGACACACGTGTGCAGAAAGGCGTACATCGACGGGAGGTGTGTGTGTGTGTAACGGAGTCGCTCGGACCGCAGGCAGATGACTCATCCCGAAATGGCAGCGATGGTGGCGGAGGTGAGGACAAGCAAATGGCAACTGGATTTGGAGACGTCTCAACCACCACTCATGAGACTTCATTAATCCAAGCATCAAGTAGGTAAACATACTGACCTTCCAGTGTCCCTCGATTAAGCCCCATATCAATAGCTCCGTGATCTCCTGGTGTCCCTTACTTTAGAAAAGTGATCAATCAGAAGGTGATTGCATCCCTCTTGTGTATTATCTCAAATTTTGCGTTTGCATTTGTTGATTCTTGAGTGACTGTCTCACATTCATTCCATCTTGGCACGAAGGCTTTTTTCGAGGAGGCCACTGGACCTTCTCTGCACTTGTAGTATTTTTTGTGTCGGATTTGGAGGCTAAAGAGGGCTTATGACTGCAGGTAAATAATGCATTGAGGTGTGAAATCACAATCGCGTCCACATAGAAGATTTGATAAATTACCATTGCAACGATGATGGTATACACTTCGTCAATGTCTGCCACCCTTTCAATTCACCAATTACCAGCAAGCAGCCAAACCCAGCCAGTCGTCAAGGCATGTTACTGCTCCTTGAAGAAATCGTGATGCTATTTAAAGAAGTGCTGTGAAAAAGGCGGAACTACAAGAAGCAGAAAGAGATGATAGCAATCAAACTCCAAAGCATAATGATACCAGTGACTTCATGGCAAAATCTTTCCAGTCTGTGAAGTAGGAATCGCATTTCCACCCTAGTGAGTTCATCCAGATTGGCAGAGGTCATAATGGAGCGTAAAGAGCGCGTAAGGAAACCGCAGAAAGGTCATATAACAAGTAAGCGGAGCTGCCTACAACCGGCACAACAATCGCACAGGCACTCTCTCTCTATCAAAATGTCAAGCAATCGGGTATTTCCAAGGTATTCATCTCAACCAGTCGGAAATGAGTCACCCAGCAACTCCCTACTTTCCTCCAACCGAAATGGAGAGTAGTCACCCACACTCACACCATGTGTTACAAAATCCTTCTAATTGCTTACGCAAGGCTGCTATGCCTACGGCAATCGCATTGTCCTGCATTAGACAATGAAAGAGTGACTCGAGATTTGCCATATTTTGACCCCCCACAAGAGTGACATAGAGTTCAACCTATGTCCTTATGGACGCTTTCTAGCAGTATGCGAGACTTTGAGGGGTTTGTTGTGAGATGCCCTCATTTAATGGGCATTGAGTTAGTGCGCGCTAGGTCAATCCAATGCGCACTGAGCTGGGTGGACGAAAAGAACGCAAAAACAAGTGAGAAGGAAATAAAAAAACAACTTAAACTGCTAAAACATAAAGATTACGTATATCAGAGGGGGGGGGGGACGAAGAAGCATCCTCCATCCCATCCTCATCCTCCACTCCCGGTTCTTTCACGAGTCCTGCTATGTGCTGGCCTCACGACTAATCACGAAGTTTGACTGGTCGTGAGGGCGAATTGCTGTTTGGCAAACACACACACATACACACATACACATGAAGGAAGGAAGTAAGTAGGTGACGTGCGCTCCTGACGTTTTGGTCCTTTGGGGATGACAGGCAAGTTAGATTGACAATCAATAAGTAAATATTTCTAGCGACGAGTTTTTTGCATCGGATGTAAAATAAGTGGGGAAGCCAGAGGTAATCTTTAAAGCTCGTTGTCAATCCACCTATTAAAACTGTCTGCTCAGCTTCCATCACGATGCTTTTCCCACTTACTCGATGCAACTGTCAAAGTATTGCTGTTTGTTTGCATCGGTATCCTAATCCCCAGTCACTTCATCCACTGCTGCACAAATTTCCTCTTTCATAAAAAAAACAGACGATTTTCTCTAGAAGTCATACGCATCATCAAACCACTTCCTCTTACTAGACTACCGTTAACTCCTCAAACGCCATTCTCATCATCCATGTAGGCAGGTTAAACTGGCGCCGAAACTAAGGCAAATTTGTTTCACCGCCATCTGGACCAACCGACACTAGGCGCTATTTGATGAGGGAGAAGCGGTAGTCGCAGAGAGCCCACTAGTTACCACTGATGAAGCGACGAATAAATACCCTCCATAATGTATGCATGTAACCGAGCTGCAGGTAACAAGAAAGCAGGACTGAAGCTACACCACCAAACAACAAACGAAGTTCTTTTTTCCGTTTTAGTTAATTTAGTAACAATTGAATTGGACTTTAGGATTTATTCTCCTAAATCAAGTCAAATGTTTTATTTAAAAGCCCCATCAAGCCTCAGTATGTAATGTGATCCCACGACTCTCGACTAAGAATATGAGAATTAATGAAGATATGCACCTGTAAGTAGCTTTACAAGCATCCACAATGTTTAAATTGTTCGATCAACAGTTTACTCCTTAAGTGACTAAACGGCCTTATCTTCCCATTTGCAAATGCCGACAAAGTATTCCACCAACGGCAGGCGAAGAACCTCCGCGATTTTTGATCGTGCGAACGTTTTTTCGAATCTAGCCAATGACTCGGTGAAACAAAGTAAACAATGCAAATTTGGTAGTAAAGTTCCTAGTTTGTAAACTAAAAAGAGCGCAAATTTCCACCAGTCTTTCATTTTTAAGTTGTGCGGAAACTTCGGAAAAAAGTTGCATACACAGCGATGTGCAACAACTAAGGCACTAAATGAGGCCCGTCTTTTTCTACAATACGATTCAGTCGCAGTCCACAGTTCTACGCAAACGTCACGCGAGCCATTCATACAACAACGGAGTGAGGCGAGTGGGGAATGTTCTAATCTCAAAGTACAACAACTACGTAGTGGAAGAGTATCAGATGGTAGGTAAAAAAAATATAAAACTAAAGCTTATGACAAGTCTTAAAATGCCGGTCTCCTTTATCGCAATACTTAATGGCGACAAAAATTCTTCTAACTGGCTTCAAGTGAAAAGACTTGGCCCGCGGTTTGGGAAGAAACTGGATAAAGTGTGTTCTCTAAAGGGTCTCTGTTGCACGACGAACTGAGACAATTCGCTCTAAAACATCGTCATTTGTCAGATAAAAGTGGGTAGTGAGGCCAGAAAATTGCGCCTTTCAACATCAACCTGTACTACAGTAACTTAGATGCGGTGTTAAATAGCCGTGATGCAACTCGTTCTATCCGTCGCCAAGACATCAAGGTGCTTACCGAAAAGAATTATGCATGTATCAGGGCAAGTGGAATGTCTGAGTATTGGTATGGGAAGAAAAAAAGAGAAAATTTCATTTATAAGCACGCTAATAACGACCTTTGATCCCTGGTGTGTACACAGTCAATGTTTAAAGCCAGTGTCCCCAACCAACTCACGCTAGGCATATTTACTTCACTTGATCAGGGGAGTAAAAATTTGGAAAAAAATTTGCACAAAGTACTTTTCTCCAGGATATCCAAAAGCCTCACAAGACGCTATTTTGAGGGTCACTGGGCCATGTCTACCAGCTGGAGCCTTTTGAGTGTTAGCGGAGGTCATGAACCCATTGGCTAAAGGTTTTCGTCCTAGTGTACTTTGCTGAATTTGCCTCCCATATAAAAGTTCTGCCGACACATTGATGTAACCTTCCATCCATCCATAACTTTTTTGAGAATTTTTATACACGACTGTGAGAATGGAGGTTTGCCTACAAGAAACCTACTTGGAAATGAGTGTCCACGTCACCAAGAGGAGTTGGGACACCGTAGAACTTTCAGATTCAATGGTAAATAACTTTTCGGACCCATTTTTTTTGCCAACTAGAGGGTGTTAGGGGAACCAACCGATTTAGGTTGGAAAAAGTCAGACAAGATACCGATGCTATCCAAGCCTAGGTAAGAAATACACCGCTTACCTTACGTGAGAGCTTGTTAATTTTGATCCATGGTAGACTGCTGTGATAGGCTATCCGTCTATTTTCCTCCTCCTAGAGAGGAAAAGAAACGCGTTACAATCTTGTTAACATACTGG
This sequence comes from Taenia multiceps, assembly GCA_001923025.3. Taxonomy (NCBI): domain Eukaryota; kingdom Metazoa; phylum Platyhelminthes; class Cestoda; order Cyclophyllidea; family Taeniidae; genus Taenia; species Taenia multiceps. The sequence goes on along the minus strand of CM010311.1, from coordinate 37,314,855 downwards.
CATCAAGGTTAACCGAAATACTAAGGGCACGGACTTACCAAGGAAGCAAAACGTGAAACCTCCCATCCCCGCCTAAACCCCAACCCATTTCTGATCTAGGCAATTCAAACGCCAAGCTCTTGATGAGGTCGTAATCCACGCGCCAGGTTGTACTGAAGGCGCAAGAGACAATCTCGGACATAGGTCACCATTGTGACCATTAGATCCTCTGATAGTCCATCGAGTTGTGACAGTGCCTAGAACACATCTGTGACTAACTCTCATTTCTCCACGGCAGCCCTCATCGGTGATTATCGGCCATGAGTCACCGCGGGTCAAGAGAACCGCCTTCACTAGGTTACCCCGCATTTCTGCATCAATTATACCTCCTGCAGACAAGACCTTGTATTCTTCTTCTTCCAGTTTCGCTTTCACTTTCTTCCCTTTTTTATTTGAAGAATGCAACCAGATTAGGTCACATGGCACCTCTCCAATCTGAATCATTACAAAAAGTGAAAAGCAACAATCACAGATGCAAATGAGGAACCGACAGTCAGAGACCCAACCGCGTGGTTGGCGATAGAGAAGTGCCTTCTCTCCTCTAGTTCAACGCATAAATCCTGTACCAAACTGTGTCTTCTCATTGATAGAGGATGTCGAGTGCCTTAGAATGATCATCTTGTACTGAAGCAGAGGGTTCACCGGAACAATGATGTCAGAAGATAACAGGAATCCTTTGTTTTCTTGTAGTTTTCAAGGCACTTGAGGCGCAAACCACTGACCTCCAGACAGTTGGTAGGTAAACAGAGAGACTTGGCGCCTACTAGCTGTTACTCAAATCCAAACGGAATTCCCCATGTAAGGTGATTGAGCAGTTTGCACAAAGTTGGCGAACATGACCATTACACCAGGAGCGATGCACACGGTAGACGGGACCGCATAATTTGGCCCTCCCCTTCCACCCTCTACCCCCAGTTTTCTGGCCACCCAAACACGCGTGAAAGAAGGAAAACATATCATGATCCCTAAAACTTAAGAATCCTATCTCAGAAGCAGTTTGGGTATCAAGGCACAATGGCAGAGGGAAGCATCTTCAGCAGCCCCCAATTGAATGCTCTTAATCAAACTTGTTTTGTCAAAAAGTTATTCTACAGCTTAGTTAACTCTGGTAGACCTGTAAGTTTTTGTAACCCAAAGAAGGGGCCTCATAAATCCATGATCAAAACAATCTCCTAGAAGGTTGTTGGAACATTTTAGAGAGCTGGAATTCTCGAGTCCTTCAGGATGGTAGTAAGCCTGTTGATCAAGCATTAATCAGAGCCATTAATACCGATTCTTTGAGTCTGCCTTGTAGCAGGGTAGAAATTGAGGAGAAAGAAGCCAAGGAAGATACTTAGAGAAATCACCCACCTCATGAAATTCAAATCCATTAGGTCCAATTCCAAGCCAGAAAGTGCCCTTGCCAGAGGGTGGGAGGATGCTGGATCGACCGCTGTGTGAACGTCGAAGTCGGGACACGGGTAGTAGAGGTGAACCAAGCACAGAAACCGTGGTAGAGGAGGAAGAGGTAGCAACAGGGCTATGAGATGCGTCCAACAAAGTCACTGGATAGAGGTGGAGGTTAAAATTGGAGGATGGATCCGATGCCAGACGAATGAAACGCCACTCCAAGGTCTCACGCCCTTGACCTTGCAAGGGACCGAGAAGATTTGGGATGCTGGCATAGAGGTAGTCGCTTCCATAGCTCTCGATCATCTGAGAGTGGTCAAAACACCTTTGCAAGCACATTTCATCGTCACTAGTTTGGTTTGCATATAGTGGAGTCAAAATGCATCTTTTGATACAACATAAGCGACAAAGCATCATAAAGGAATAAAAACGCTACGAGAAGGTCTCCTTTTGTACTTCTGCAGCTTGTTTAAGACCACAAATGCGATGTCTCTAATGAGAGAGTTAAAGTCATCTCATCACCACGGATTACCCACTTTATTGACTACCCCGCGATAAATACATGAAAATTGAAAAAAGGTTTTTTAGAGGATAGAAATCCCGATGTCGACCTCTCCGGATCGGCACTAAGGAGATAATGAGGACGTAAAATAGCAAAGTGATGACAAACAACCGAACTTTCATATTAAAAATTCAGGTAATGAAGATGAAAAAGTCGAACTTTTGGCAATTATCAATGGGTTGCCAGTGCTGATCAGCGCGAGTGCATTAAGATTTCAAAAAGCAACTACCAAATGCAAAACAAAGTTGTGCGACAAAATTAAAAACTTTAACAAATAATTACATACGAAAGATGGAAAATGGTCACAGAGTTTGAGGTTACTCTCATTGAAGGTGGTAGGGGATGCGCGCCCACTGGAATATCGCATCGCCAGCAGGGACATTTTGATTGAAAAGGCGGCAAGTTGGAAGTAGACTTCATCACTGCAGGTGAGACCGTAATTTTGACTATTGAGCTTCAACTGCTCGTAGTAAAGGTGTCGTACAACTCTGCCGCGAAGACAGTGATTGGGTACGTAGAAGCGAACACGAAGAAAAATTAATATTACATCTTCCTCGCCATTCGAGAGAGCAGCAGCCTTGGACAGTGAATACTTGTGCTTGTTGTGGGCGAAAATGAGGCTCTTGAGTCACATAGAAACGAAAAAGGTAGGTAGTTTGAAGGGTTTGACTTCTAAGTTAAAGAGGATTTAGACAAAAGTCTCATCACAAAATGAGCATAGAAAGGCAAAAAACTTTAACTGTGCGCAAAAGCAGACCATGTGCCTGACGGTAGGTTTCCTGCATAATGTTGATATCCGCATTTCTGGGTCCAGAAACTCAAAGCCACAATCTGGATATCAGAATATTAAAGAAATTTACTTGATTGTTTCGCAAGACCAAATAACTTAGACTCCGGAATTCCAAGGTAATCGCACACTTCGGTATAAATGTTAGCAAGCGTCCAATTTTTTTCGACGGTCAAATTCATACGATCGCGATTGAAAAGGTCTACATTCACAAGAATGCGACTTCGAATGAAGTGGCGAGTCTCAAAAGCCATGGCGTGTCAGTAATCAAACGGAAAATTACCGACGGATCGGTAAAATAAGCTATCTACATTTAGAAAGGTGTCGGTGCAGAGTATTAAAATCACTGCACAACACCATGTAATCATTGGTTGACGCAACTAAACAATTATTCTTGGATAGTATTTAGACTATTGTGCCAAATTCTCGTGCATCATAACTGCCATTATCTGTAGTTCTGATTCGCCGGATGAAAATGATCGTTTTTAAGGAAAGGTTTACTTGGGACAAAAGCGCTGCCTCAAAAACTTTAACACAGAACTGGAGTCAAATACAAAATAGCGCTACAAAATGCAATATTTGAATAAACGGTGCACTGTTTCCAGTATTTATATGGTCAGTGTAGGCATATATGTAAACATCAAATACCGGGAAAATCCCAAGCAATCAGGAAAAAAGCTAAGCGTCTAACTGCCTAGAATCACAATTTTCCAAGTGGCTAGTAGTTCAAAAAGCGAAAGCAAGCGCCAGGCTCTTTTTGGATCTACATTTTATTCTGTATCTCTTGTAGTGCATTTTACTGTAAATTTCGTCTCTCTTGGGTAGCGTTTTAAGTTTATTTAAAGTCCTCACAAGATTTACTTAGTATGGGAATGTTTTCAGCCTTGACGAAAAGTAGAACCAAAACTACCAACATGGCCGTAACGCCATGCTGCTGAGCGTGCAAACGCTTCTCAGAAGGTGAAGAAAATCATATTACTTGAAAAGAATGCATACGTACATGCATGCATAAACACTGGCGTGGTCCAGGGGCCAGCCCACCCGGCGAAGGTCCAGCTGCCAAGGCACAAATTGATCTTTGCATAAATCAAGTACAAAACGATCACTAAGTTCAGTACATAGGAACCATTCAAGACCTGTATTTTTTTATTGCTAGCCTGCAGAAATGCAAATATCTGTAGATGCACGATTGAACACTCCTCGGTCCCCTTTTTTGAAACTGCTCTTAGTACTTCTTAGTAAAACATATTTTAGATTTAATACTGAACTGTTTTGACACTCTTTTGGGCACTTGCTGTAACATTTTGTTTGTTCGAACTGCCGGTTTCGGACTTGGGTAGCCGTGTTTTACTAACAAGTTGTGTAGCGTCCCGAGGCTCCCCTTAAGGTAAAAGAAGGCGCAGTACTAGGGCAGGATATATATATTCCGGGAACAGAGGACTTGGGGGCTGTTGGCACGGCCCGGAGGCCGACCAAACGGGTAGAACAAGATAGCCACCCAAGTGACCTATACCGGTAGTTCGAACAAACAAAGTATTACACAGCCCCTCTCTTCTTTCGAGCGTCGTCCCCGACACTTCCCTTCGTCCGCCTCCCGTGTCAGCCATCACAACGTAATCAGTGCTGCGAGAAGCACCCACGAGCTAACCGTCCCAGTCATCGAGGTTCGAACGTATGTGTTCCTGTAGTGCCATCCATTCCGCGTAGCACTCAGTGCAGCAAATGCGCGCCTCTTGGCCCTCTTCTGGGCTTGGAGTCCACGGCTAGTGTCGCTTCAGTTGTTAATAGCTTTCCTGTCGAACACGAGGGCGAGGGAGATGTCGAAGATGAACGTCGATCTCGACCCTTCTGTTACGAGATGCCAAAGGTTCTCCCCTCCGTAGCACATGTACTTCTTTCACAACGCCGACGTTTGCCAGAAGCGGCATGGAGCAGGATAAAATCCATCAAAGTCGGGTCCGCTTTCCGCTGCCACCAATGTAGCGTCCCGAGGCTCCCCCTAAGGTAAAAGAAGGCGCAGTACTAGGGCAGAATATATATATTCCGGGAACAAAGGACTTGGGGTCTGTTGGCACGGCCCGGAGGCCGACCAACCGGCTAGAACAAGATGACCACCCAAGTGACCTAAACCGGTAGTTCGAACGAACAAAGTATTACAGTTACAAACTGAATTTTATTGCAAACTCAATCCTCAGATCTTTACGAAGCCGATATATGGATACCGTATCTGATACATTCGCATGTAATTTGTCATTATATCATAATACAATAAGGCCGCCTAAGTCACCGTAACCGAGACAGCCAGTCAAACAAGCAAAGTATTACAGTACAAATTGAAATAAGATACTAAGTATTGGTGATCGCTTAGTGGCATTTTAAACACCAAACTCATGATGCGTTCTTCATTGACTCTACATCCTTTTGGAAACAATATATGTAATAATGTTTGTGTTTATATACGCTTCGTAGGTGAGAGGCGGGAACACAAGATACACGTGGTCGATTGCCCTCTAGCGTGTTCTCCCCCTGCACCGGACACCTCAGCCCCGTAGACTAGACATCCCTACCTGACCTTTTCCTCTTAAATAAAACCATGCCCAGTAAAGCTTGGTCTTCTGCTAGTAAGGTAGAAAGGAATGAGGAAGAAGAGAATAAGAAGCCTGTTACAATATAAATTCAAATCTAGCAATATACGGATGTTTTACTAAGGATCCCTATTAAAAGACGCAACTTTTGCGAAACTATCTGCAATGCTAAAACCAGTCACCTATGTAGCACTACTTATCATTTGCAAAACTTTTCGACGGGATAACGGTGCGTACAAGGCGGGCTCCGCAAAAGTTTACAAGGCAATACTTTTTACATTAAATAATTTTTTTCTAATGTTCTCTTTGTTTTAACTGACAATAACATCAGGGACGCTATTTTATCTGTGAACTCGCCTGTGGTGTTCTGTGGGTGCGGTACGTAGTTAGCGTCGTGTTCTATGTGCTTAACAAAAGCCTATTTCTCCTCCTTATTTTGTAAAATTTTATTTGCCATAAATTGAGTTCCCTTTGCTCAACGCAATTGCAAAATTTTTTCACTTGTCTTGCTCAAAATATTTTGGAGCGTCTAACTTTGGTTTTTTTCTTAAAGTCTCTTTCCAAGTTGCTTGGCGTACTGCCTATTTTCTGTGATTTAAGACTACGCGTCCCATTTGGTGCTTTGTGGATGCGCTCTCCGCTTTCTCGTCGCTGTTAGTGCTTTGATACTACTGTATGACGTGTTCCCACATAAAGGTGCTCATTGTATTGCTGTTAAATGGAAGGCCAGAAAACTCATGCTTCGTGGATGGCTGTCATATTGTGACAGATGTACGTATTTTTCAATTAAATTCTGCGCAATTCTTGCCTTTTTTTCCTGGTTTAATACTGCAAGCCGCGCTCTGATCGCTAGGCTTTCGTTAAACACTCGAAGTCCGATAAAGGCCTTTGATAGTATCTTTTTTAGCTTTCTTAGCATGAATCTCGGTTTAAACATGTATTTGAAATGCTTTGCGCGGTACTTGACTGCAACGTTCAGCTGATAGAGATCCTTCTTGAAGTAAATAGGCCAGCAGTCACAATTTTATGCCTTAAATGCGTCCAAAAATAGCTATCTTAGCAATGCCATGTTATGATTGTCATTTTTTGCAATTCTAGTTTATTTGTGTGAAAATTCACACGTTTTCTGCTTTTTGATGAGCATTCCATGTGCCAATAAATCTTTTATCCATTTTACTTAATTTAACCCCTGATGAGCTCATGGAATTCGACTTGGGCCAGCATTTCAGCATCTTCTCTCCAACTTGCATCGCCGATAGACCTAACTTTTAGACACTTTTTGTGACTTCAATAAACGGTTGTGTGAGGATCTCCATCTACACGACTTTACGCCCTTTATCATCATCATCATCATCATCATCCATGGCAATGCAGAAGTAGACAAGGAGGGTTTCTGTTGTAATCAACGAAAGGAATCTTCTCCCAGTAAGCTATTAAATAAGCAACCATCATAAGCCTACTTGTAGCTCTTTATCCCCTTAGTTGTATGCATTTCTGGTTACCTCAAGACTAGGATTTCCCCGTTCACACTTCTCACTGCTCCCATTCCCCGTAATTTGGGAGTTTCACACTACAGCGATGTACCAAGCTTCGGGAGTTTTCTTTAGTAGTAAATGAAAGCTGATAAATCACAGACTGGCAGCTATTTATGCATCGGCTACATATTCGTCCTCTTAACTGTTTTGTTGTCATTCACACCAATCTCAGTGGCTGCTTTTTTGCATGGGAAGGAATTAGTTATCACAAAGCTATGTTCTCGTGTGCTTTAGATGGTTCCCACATCCATTGCGATTTTTGTATCATTTGAAACACTTTCCTATTCCATTTATGGTGTCTCTTTCACGTTTTCCCTTGACCTGAATTTGAGGAATAAATTGGAACTGAATCGTTTTTCGTACGAGTGGACTACAAATCGGTAATCTTCCATGTCTTGAAAATCGGGTAAAATACCGGTGGCCCTACAACGTTGCCCACTAGTTCTTGTCAATCGTTTACTTTGATTCCTCTAGCAGTCGACTGATTTTAGTCACTGAGTAGTTTGCTTATCCGATTACACATTCCATCTTGGAGCTCTCGTTTTGTCTCTGAATGAATGGTTGCAACTAACTTATGGACTCGTGTTTCCATGTTCATGCCAAGAAGGACAAAGTTCACAGGCGCCAAGTTCAGGTTTAATCTTTTCCAAACTTTCCTGCCTACCTTCCCTTATTGCGGGATCTTCATTTAATTCTTGTCCTAATCTTTTCAATCGGCCGTCCAACAAAGTTGAATATATGGTTGTCATTTGGCTGCGGACCGAAATTCTGTATGATTATCCAGCATAACCACAGTCACTTTTGCTCATCATTATCTTTCCTGCTAGTTAAATCTTGTTTGTCACTTCAATTTGGCCTCGAGAGCGTCTACAGGGATTACGAATCGTTTATTTGAGCTCTGAACTCACCCGTTATATGTGCGGTGCGATTGCACTAATGAAGTTCAAAGTAGTCTGCACACTTTTACCCGTGTCTATCTTTTTCCATACGTGGTTCAAAAGGTTTGTTCTTCTTTAAACGAAGGACAAGGCTTTGCCGTCATTGAAAAATAGAAGTAAATCGCACGACGAATGACGTGGATGCTAAAAGTTGTATTCATGGCTCACTTGCCATTTACTTCTTTCTCTTATCACGACTTCGGTAGGCTTTACTCTAAAATACACGTCTATGTTTTATGGGGCTACTGTATGGCTGCATTTAACTGGTTCTCGATCTGCTTTATGCACGATTGTGGTCACATCTGCTTGGCATTGCCTGGGCATCATCTGAAATTCGTTCCCGCACTTGTATGCCATTCTTGCGTTGCTCCTTTCCTCGTTCCGCCGTGCTTTGTGAAGTGCCATTTTAATAAACAGTGGCTCCTGCTCACCGAAAATATAGTGCGAGTTTTCAAGGCATCGGTTTTATGTACTTATTGTGGTTTGCAGATCTCATAAAGTGCTCTCCGTCTGTAATCACGTGATTCGCTTTGCTTCCATTTTGTCTCAGCTAAAGGACAAATCAACAACAATCACAGACTCTCAGATTGGTTCGTGGATCGTTTGAAACGCGTTCTTCTTCGATCCTCCTCGTAGCGCTCTACTTCTCCCCGAATGGGTTAGAAGGCTGTGCAAGAAGTTACATTGAACGGAATGATATGCTAGCAAGATGGCGGCTGAAACCTGTGGTAACTGAGGGGATCGCGTAGTTAAATTAAATTGAAACCACTTGCCATTCAATCCTACTTGCTTTAAGTGTTGTTTTGGATATCCTCATGTCGATGGCTTCTCATCGCTTCAGTAAACATGAGTACTCAACGGGGTCTTTTTCCTTATGTTATCTTTCTCTTGCCATCTCAAAGCGGTTTTGGAGAGAAAGATTAACTGCATCGAGACCATAAGTGGACAACACCACATTAATTGGAATCGATATCCTTTCCTGCAGTTTAGCTTTCCCAGTCCACCTCCACATCCATCGCTTCTTCCACTCCAAAATGGACGCACAGCGTTTTGCCACCCTGGATACCACTGACACAGGTCAAAACGCCCAAGTGGCTACAGTGAGTCGCACCGCAACTCCACCGCCACCGCAGCCACCACCACCATCAGCTAGCCTAGAGGCCTTTGCACCGCCTGTGGTGGCAGAATACTGGTGCCACACGCAGGTACGCGTCACCAAGCTACGCTACATCTGGACCATCAGCAACTTCTCTTTCTGTCGGGAGGAACTCGGTGAGGTGGTGAAGAGCAGTGTCTTTTCCTCGGGGCCCAATGACAAGCTTAAATGGTGCGTCTCTCCTTCCACCTACCCATCCATTTCTAGTTATTTGACAGTTAAGTACAAAAGTATGTAAAAATCATATTAACGCATTCTGTACTAAACGTGGCTTGGGGGATGTTGGTCCCGTTATTCATCATATAATAACTGGTTTAACTGAGCCTTGTCGTGAACAATTGAATTGAGTCTAAAGTAATAGTATTGCATGTCGCTGGTCCTTTTTCTACTTCTTGAAGTGCATCGTGAGGGCACTCACAATCCCAAGGGGTATGTGAATCTCCCTCCATTTATGCTGTAAGGTGAGAATTGTTCAATTTCACTTGGATCACCAACGGAATGCTTCTCGTCCGCATCTTGAAAGCCGTGCTTTGTTGAAAGGGCGATAGGTAGTCGAATTGTGCTTTCTTCATGTGGGGTTTCCGCCCGATGCTCGAGTTAATCAGGGTTCATGCTTAGTTTTGGCCTGTCATAGTGGAGTTTCGAGCCTTTTCTTTCGAAGGGAAATTGCACAGGTGGAAGGCTGGCAGTAATAAGCCGTGATTAAGCATGCATTTAGTCATTGAGGTCTGGCGAACCGGCCACTGTGAAGTAGAGGAGACTGCAAAATTGAGTTGTAGGATTGTTTGAGTGAGGCCTAGCGTGAATATTTTTTTCCGTAAGGTGTTGGTCCTTCTCGTTGGCTTGTACTTTTGGTGCGTGAATGTTATTTAAAAACGACCATCGTGGTCGAATGAAGGTGGAGCGTTCTGGAGGCTGCTCGCATGATACACTTGAATAAAATTGGAAGGGGACATGGAAGGGAATCGATCGTATCAAAGTTCAGCCCTTTTTTACCACTTGCGAATTGCATTAAACAGAATGGTAAAATTAGCATCGTAAACTGGCTATTGTTTGAGGAAGTTGTGTGCTTTGGTGTGAGCGTTCAGTGTAAGGGAAGTAAGCCTACTTTCCATAGGAAGCCCGTATTACTGGGCTCAGGTACATCCAGGGATGAGCAAGTGATCATTTACTTAATTTTCAAGCTTAAGAGGGTGTGGGGCGATTAAGTGGATGTGCTGGAATCGTCTGAAGCTGTTTGTGGGCCTAGATAACTTAGCTCTGTGCTGAAGTTCAATTCCTAATTACTTCGCAGGAATTCAGGCGGGTGTAGACGGATAATAGGTTTGTTTCTGGACCTCTTATTTTCTTATGATCGTGGCTGCGATTGCGTGCTTGGATGTCTTTCCATCCATCCGTAGGCCACAGTTAAACCCGTTTGATGCGTGCTAGGTGGGTGGTGCTTTTAGCCACAATATTAGCTGGTGGCACGGATCAAGACGCGTTTGACATTTCCGCCAGGTCTTAGACACGGGTATCCTTGTGGTGGTGTGAATCACTCCCAGGGAAGTCGAAGTCGTGATTTTAGCCAGCTGGCCTTATCGAAGATTATTCTTCGAGTGTTTTATTCCTGCCCAAAGGTGGTGAACTTTTACTACTGGCACGGAAATTCTGCAAACAGCATCCGGTGGGGTGTAGCAACCCACTATAAACCACAAGAGCACCTGGCTTGCCGAGTGGATCATATGACGCACTCAAACACAATTGATTGTTTACTTTTTCGATAGTGCCATCGGTCTTTCAAACAGAAGCGGTTGATGCGTTGTTTCCACAATTCCTTTAGTTTCTGCTGTTCATGGCTGCAGCTGGTTTAAAGATCAGAGCACTCTTCAGCCGTCGCACACCAAAGTGATTTCATATGATTGCCAATTAGCAAGCAGTAAGCTCTCAACCTTGCTCTTGCTCGATTTCTATCGCTCACAATTTTTATTAGGTGTCTCCGCATAAATCCGAAGGGTTTGGACGAGGAGAGCCGAGAGTACCTCTCTCTCTACCTCTTACTCATCAATTGCGGCTCAAAGAGTGAGGCCCGCGCCAAATTTAAGTTCTCCATTCTCAACGCGAAGCGTGAGGAGACCAAAGCCATGGGTAGGTTGTATTCCTCCTCATTCCCGTTTGCTTACTCTTTTCTCTGTGATCCCTCCAATCCTTCGTCTTGCCTACAGAGAGCCAGAGGGCATATCGCTTCGTGCAGGGCAAGGACTGGGGTTTCAAAAAGTTTATTCGTCGTGATGTTCTCATGGATGAGGCCAGTGGACTCCTCCCCAATGACCGACTCACCATCGTTTGTGAAGTGAGCATAATGTGACCGATTTTCGTTGGCTACTCCCAAGTTCGATTGCCTCGGGCACTTCTATGACTTTTTAACGTGGCCACTTCTGTGGCATTAGGAATGCAGATATTCACCCTTCTACGTACAGTTAGTCCCACCTACTCGTTTCATTATGGGCTATTTTAAACAGTTAAAGTGCAACAGCTTTTCGTTCATCAGGTTATTGGTTTAAGTGGCAGGCAATTTGATATGTCCCCTACTTTTTCAAGCCCATTGTGGAGTTTGAAAAGATCACTACACTGCTGGGTAGATTTGTGCTCCATAAACTAGCCACGTGTGCCCATCGGAGGAGTGATTAATTGTCTCCAGATTCGCCGCTATTTTTGGGTGGACTGTTGCTCGATTTCTTTGTTTGTGGCTGGACAGAATGAGGTCCGTATAGTTACCACTGGATGGTTGAATCTTCACTATCACTATCCCAAGGCGTGAGCTCTGGCCCATCGGGGAGAACTCTCCACATCCATCTTCCAAGCCGTAAATCGGTACATTGGCTATAGCCAATGCGATTAAATAGGCTTCACTGAGGTACTCTTGTTAGGGTGGAAGTATCATCACCCCTTTCCCACTGGATCGAATCATATGGAGTGTAGAGCACAAGATTAATGCTTATTCTGAGGTTACAGGAACGAAGTTGGACTTTCGCGTTCCATTTCCCATTCTTCTTCCATCTGCTGTGTCTCAAGCGTGCCAACCTTGACTTCTTGAGTGATGCTGATCTTATAGCCCAATGGATTGAATACAAGAAAGTCAATACGCACCATATCTTCATCATCGCCAACCTTGCAGTTGACCAATTAGGCGAATTCTCTTGCACGGTGGTGCTTTTTACTGTTTTGTTGCCTTTCCCCTCAGGTATGCGTTACGAAAGTCATACCGTCTGGCAGCGATGTCCTAAACGCCATTTTCCAACTCCCCACTTCACTCTTATTCCACGACTATAAATTTGGGCGCGTCACACCATTTCTTTCCCTTTCTCTCGGTGGCCATCTTTGTGCTACGAGGCGATTAGCTAGTTTTTCAGTGTTCCCCATGACACTGAGGCACTATCGCTTCCTTTCCTAGCTACCATATGAATCAGTCGTCTGTTTGAAATGCTTCAATTAGAAGAGGCTGTGGAAAATTTGACTAACTCAATAACCCGACTGAGTGAATCACACCTGTAGGAGAAAAGCAGCAGAGGAAATGTTATGCTCCAACTTATCTTTGCAAACCAATTGCTGTGAATTTAGACTGATTGAAGAGCTAGAAATGGGGCCCAACCGTGGTGCCAATTAATTATCCCTGCAATTACCAGCAGTTCACGCCCCTACTCTCATTACTGATAATGGGAGTTCAATTTCCCTCCAGCATTCTCGGGTGGCTACTCAAATTTATACATTTTCAGATATCTGTTGTGGGTGACACCCTCTCCGATAGCGGTCAGATCAATAATCAACAGATTACTGTACCTGAGTGTCGTCTTCACGAAGACATCGGTTCCCTACTACTCAAACAGACACTGACTGACGTCACCCTGGTTGTGATGGCCTCTCCCACCTCCCCAGCCCAACAAATTCATGATAGTTCATCGCCATTGCAAGTTGGAGGGTTGGACAGTGATTCCTCCGCCCTGCCTGCTGCCTCAACAGACGTTGAAGAAACCGGCTGTCGGGATGCTGAGGACAATGAAGACGAAGACGAAGGAAGTAAAACGCCTTCAAGAGACGATGTAGAGGAACAGACTGCAGATGGGGAGGGTGAGGGGGATGTTTCTTCCGCTCTACCACTTCGTGGCATCCTCCGTGTGCCAAGTACGCAACCACCGCCAGCACAGCAGCAATCGGACAGCAGCGAGGCGGTGCGAAAACCTGTGCCCCCACTTGTCTCATGCTCTGCCTGTTCTTCCTGTTGCCCTCAACAACAGCAACAAAACCAGACAGGAAGTAGTGGTGATAATGGCGAGCGGCAGAAGCACCGACATCCTATTTCGACATATTCTGCTTCCTCCTCCTCTTCCTCGATCACTGATCCACTTTCGATGGATGGTGGATATGCTTATAGTGACGGTGAGTCTGACTATTGCCTCGTGTAAAACAATTGCTCAAAAGGCAACCGTGTGAGGTAGACTCCCAGTTGAACCGGTACTAGAGGCTCTCGGTTCTTTTTTAGGATTGTGTCCTATCTGGAAGTTAGTGTTAAGACTATGGAGATTTTGTATCGAGGTGTCGCCTAGGTTTAATTACAGTTTTCCATCAATGCGACTTCATCACATTCTTCAAACAGATTGCAGTTGTCAGTCCGGTTTGACAACACCACCACCGCCGCTGCAGCCTACAATACCGCCATCGGCATCATCCTCCCTGGCACTTCCTCCGAACGTTGTCTCAACAACAGCGGCCATCCAGCTCTCCTCTACAACCACACCCTCCGCTGCTGCCTCTTCCTCCCCCACCTCCTTCCCCTCAGCAGTTGTTGGTAGTAGTACCACGACCACCTCTAAGCCGCATCACCACCTCTATCATCAGTTCATTACCCCTGTCAGTGCCCCTTCCACGCCTGCTCCTGCTATTGGAAGCGGTGGTAATGGTGAAGGTTTCGTGTTGCGTCAATTCAAAGCACATAAGGCCATCCTGGCGGCGCGGAGTCCAGTATTTGCGGCCATGTTTGAGCATGGGATGGCCGAGTCGAGAGCAAATCGAGTCAACATCACTGATGTGGAACCGGACATCCTCGACGAGGTTTTACGATTCATCTACACGGGACGGGTGGTGGGACTGGACAATCCGGTAATGGCGCAGGAGCTTCTAGCTGCCGCAGATAAGGTGCGAAAAGGAACGGTTTTGTTTTTTCCCTTATCCATTTCATGGATCATGCACTCCATTAGTTATGAGGCTGATCAAAAATGAAACATCAGGTTTCCCCAGTTTTTGAGGGTATTTCTGGAATTTCGCTCTCTCGCTTTGTGATTATTTGGATAGGTACTATCTCACTGAATCCAAACCTCCATCTTTCAAGCCTTTGCCCATTTCAAAGCAATACTTTTCAGAGTTATAATTCCCAGTTAATCTCCCCTCCTCCCCAAAGAAAAACGAAGCATAGTTGACAGTGGGTGAATCCCCATTTCGTAGGTATGATGCTGAATTTCAACCGACTGTACTACCATCTGGGTCAGCCTAACTTCGAGGCCCATTTACCGGCACCTGAGAGGGGCAAGTGTGTCATTTCCAATCACTGCAACCTAGACAACAGATGGCCTGAACTAAGACTGATGAATTACTTCATCCTTCCACCTCTGCAATTAATTTATCAACATAAGTTCTACTATTATCTGACATGTTAAAGAGAATCGCCGAGGTGGAAGCGCCAAATGGAGTAGGGAACCTCTATTTCACTTTCTTTCTGAATTGTGCGAACCCAGCACCCGAATGGCGATCGATCATCGGGCTGTCCAGTCACCTTCGAGCGCTTGATGATGTCGTTTGATGCCTCAGGGAACGACTCTGATGCTCTTTTTTCCTTCCCTAAAAACAAATCACATTACATTGGCAGCTGCGGTTTAAGGTCTAAAAACTCATTCTTTTTGCCTGCCTCATTGTAGTACCAACTGGAGCGGCTGAAAGCGATGTGCGAGGAAGAACTGGTGGAGCACCTCACTGTAGAAGCGGCCTGCGATATTCTCAGTCTCGCCGATATTCACAGTGCAGAGCAGCTCAAGGCACATACCCTCGATTTTATTATGCTGTGAGTCGTTGTTCCTCCCTTACGCACGTGGATACGTTTTTTGGAGCTTTCGAATGGCATAGTGAACCTTAGTAATGCTCAAATCCGTCTATAAAGCGTTGTACGTCTAGATAGGACCCCGGTTTTATTGCTCGGCCGGTTTTGTAACAAAATGGCAAATTGTGTGAATGTGGGTTTGTCAATCCGTTGCTGCTTATTTCGCGATGAGATTAGCCTTGAGGCATTAGACCCGCGGCTTCTCAATTAATTTTGTGGTTTCATATCTGCTTATCTGTACATTATCTGCAGTCTCGGTCTCATTTCAAATCTACCTCTTGTCTCCAGTTTCCAGGTTAAAGAGTAGCTACTTTCAACAGTTTGTTTACTGCTCTGTGCATCACTCATCGGCGTTAGCGATTCTGTTGTTCACTCGCTTTCTGTTGAAATTGACGGATTGAATAACCTTTACCCACCTACTGCGATTCACGTGCTAATAGAGGAGGCGAACGCGCAAGTATTCGTCTACCACTTGAGGTGTTTTGACAAGCAACAGCTATATTTTTTCTGTCATTTCTTCCATCTAGACGAGTTCGCCCTCCTTGGCGCTCCGCCACGCACTGTAGGCGTCGCCTGATGCTAGTGATAAAGGAAAGGATAAAGATATGCTGTTTTTTATTTTGTCTCTTTGGCATTATGGTGTTTTTCAGCCTAATAGACGCCTTGATCAAGGTGATGAAGAAAGGTAAGACCTAAAATTATCTTCATCGATTGACTTACTTTTGGTGGGGCAGGGAAAGGACTGTGGCAAGGGAAGCGACTCCTTAGGCTGCGCTAATACTGCTCTTGGTGATGGTGGTTGCAGAGGTAGAGCAATTGAGCTTGTCCTCACACGCAGATCTGTGAAACAAGTGTGGTTGAGGACTGCCTCATCGACATGATACTCTTTGGTCTCGAGCAGGGCTACTTTCTTTAAAAGCAGCCAGAAGTTGTGGAGTTCTACTCTCAGGCTGACGAGACAATGCGCAACTTGAAATTGTTAAATAAATTACTCTCTGAGTCGAAGAAGGGGATGGAGATGAGGTGCGGGGAGAAAGACACCGCTTCCTCCCATCCACTATCCTCGTTGGGGTGACTATCGCTCTTTTTTAGTTCTAGACACCCGCACACACATGCACGAAATAGACAGGTGGGAAATGAAACTGCGAAAGATGCAACCTGAGCCTCTATATTGCACACATGGCACACATTTAGGCAAGGAGAAGTAAGTTGGATTTTAAAGTCGATTTTAATCTGCGGTGATCAACATTCCCTCGAAGAAGTCTGCTTTTGCCAATCTTGGTTAATTAGAGTTGCTTTCATCAATTCCATTCCTTCTTCCACGCCGCATACTCTCTCGATTCCAAGGTCACCGCAACTATTATTTGTACTCACTAATCCTCGTTGCGGATCCGTGCTTGTTTCCTCCGAGGTGAGTTCACGTCTCGGTAGAGCTGCAGGCGTGAACCTGTCTAAAAGTCGCTTTTCTCTGGTGGGCGGATCCTTCAATCTCTGAACACGGATCTGAGAGCGGAGGAGGAGGTGGTGAAAGATTAAGTACAACAATATCGATATGGTAGCCGAATTCTAGACATGACGCCTTTGGGAGTAATCCTCCTCTTCTCCCTCTGTTCGACCACATCAACTGCAGCCGACGAATGTTCTGCGAGAGGGAGCACAGTATATCACGTATTGATAACTTCTTTTCATTGCGGAACCTTCCAAGTTTGTTAGTAGTGCAGACTACACGGGGCAGGCTTATCTCTTGGTGTTCCATTCTGTCTTCACTTGAAGTTCTGATCGTCTACTTAAACGCATCAGCTGGTCTTCATTTTTCTCACTCGGAGTGAAGAGGAAGAGGCCTATCTCTCTACGTCATCATTGCTCTAGCATATAAACGTGCTAGATTGTATAGAAAGGATTGAGGCGTCCTTTAAAGCCATACACAATGGAAAGAAATTATTTAGTCTGTTACCCTCCTGCTTGGTGTTTTATGCCTCCTTTCTCTCTGTCTCTATGTGGGTGTGTGCAGGCATGCGCAAGAGGTGTGTGAAACGGAGGGTTACGAACGACTGGTGCGTCATCGGCCTCACCTCTTGAATGAATGCTTTCGCACCATCGCCTGCCAACAATTGCCTCTGCGCTGTCCTACTGCAGGAGCCTGCAATTCCAATGCCTCCTCCAACTCCTCCTCGTCGCGTAAACGTCCCCGACACTCCTAACCGCCTCCTCTGAATTGGCCAACAAGATGCAGTCCTCTCCTCCTATCTCCATCCTTCTTCCCCTCTTCTTTCCTCTCTCTGTCTGAATTATCACCAATTCCTGCACGCATACTACGTACATTCAGTCTGCGTTTGTTGGTTTGGTTTGTTTGGTTGTTTTATGTCCATGCTGTCCTTATGAAGTGAACCAAACCATCCATGTAAGTCCCGTCACGACGACGACGCGTTACTTTATGCTTTGTTTTGCGATTCCTTTTGCGTTATTTGTACATTGCCATGCCGCGTTCTCCTCCCTCTATCTCTACTTGTATCAACAGATGTCTCTCTCCCTCTTTCTCTCTCTCTCCTATGCATTCAACCAGCCACCCACAGAGTTGATCATCCTCACGGAACACACGCACACGTACACAAACTTCGTTTCTGTTATTGCGACGCTGTTGAAATAGCCACACTCGCATTACCTCATATTACCTCTCCGAACCCACTCGAGATGCGCTTTCATGGACTAATAGCTCTGAGGCGGTGATTAATAAGGAACTCAGTGATGTCGAGCACCAAATCGAGCAGTTTCCACTCCTCCAGGTGGGTGATCTTGGTTTTTTTGACAATTCACTGCAGTGGTCATCGCGAAGGATGCAGAATTGGTGGGTGATCGGTCGTCTGGTTTCCCGACTTCCTTTGACCTCTGAATTTGCTTGGAAAATTTACTGAATGAAGAATGCACTCCAAATATGCATTCTCGAATTTCGCCAAGTCAGCAGCTGAAATGTGTGACAGCTGACCTTGTTCCAATCGTCATAGTAGCTGCTATCAACGATTTGGTTGGAGCAGGTACAAAATAAAACTAAACCGATACGCTCGAACGTGGTGGATGCAATTTGGACATTTCAGTGATGGATTACATTCATGAGGGCTCCCTATTCTTGATAAAAGTGACGAAGATTGCAATTGGCGCGTGGAGACAGCCTCCACTAATTTACGTGGTAAAGGAACCACAGTTCTGTGTCTTTGTGGCAGGTTGCGAAAGCTCTTTCGAACTCTGTGGGGTGGAACCCGAAGGTTTGAAGGACCAAGTTCTCCAGCAAGGTCCTAGGTGGGTAATGCACAACACGAAACTTCATATTGTCACGCCTCGAACCGCTGCGCCGTCGACTCGTGAGGCGATTGGTGTTTTGGGAGGACGTGGGCTGGGAGATTTTGCCTCAGTCGGGTAATGACTATCACCTTGTCCCAGTATTGGACATGGGGAGTAGACTGCGCAAATTGAGAAAATCAACTGGGACGTGCTCTTTTGTTGCCAAACTGGTGCGTTCCATCGGGTGAGGACGGTCGACTAGAGGCGCTTTCCATGAATCATGAAGAGGGTGGAGAATCACACGGTTCCACCAAATCAACTTTGACAAGTGCAATTTAAGCCGGTAAGGTGATGAGTTGGACAAATCCGTAAATTTTTGTTGTCTGAGGTGATTAGTGGATTTGGCATCACTGCCAATTGCCTTCCTGCTCCTCATTCCAATGGGGCGGCCTCAAAACTGTGCATCTATGATCAGATTGGGCATGAAGTTTTTGTTTCTCATGGTGTTTAAACTCCAGAATTCGGGGGGTCAAAGGCTAGCCTGGACTCGTGATAACCAATGTCAATGTGGAAAAAGATTGCTCGCTGCCACGTAGAGGGGTTTTTGAGGCTGTGGACACGACCGAGGTATCGCTTTGTCAATAACTGGAGAGGCATCCAATCACAATATAATCCCATCTCTTGAATGTCGCTTCTGGCATTTTCGTTGGTCCCTCTTCTCCTTTGGCCATCGCGTCATTAGTTTGTGGAGGCATGGATCATTTAAATTTTACTCCAACGTTTAGGAGAGATGTGCCGTTGACTTTGCACTCTCCATGGGCACACCTTTCATGGTCAGGTGGGAATGCTTGACTAAAAGTAGACTCCACTTGAGGCCATACCCTGTACCTTCAGGCTCGCGAGTTTTCCACCGGGTACGTCAAGGGGAATAGCCTTATGGTCTGTGTCTTACGTCACGTGACTTATCGGCTACCTTCCTGCAGAAAACAATGGACCCAACTTTGCACTGAGTCTTCACAAGCATCCACTCCTATGCCCCTTTGGCAGATTGAATGCGGAGACAGACAAAGTGATGGATGTGACTCGGAGATACATAATTCCGCCGAAGGGCAATACGGTGGTTTAGGTGAGGCAGTAGGTGTGTCCATCTCCTTCCATCTCAAAGTGAACAACTCAGTGATGGATTTTTGGACGGCTGAGCGTGTCGGATTATTGCGTTCTGCTGCCTCCTAGGGCCTTTCTATATGTAGTCTTCACAAGGCATGGCATGAAGTGATGTGAGCCCAGCATTAGAGTTAGTTATTCCATCCTTAAGCAAGTGTGTAAGTCATTGCTTTTTGACAGGACTGGAAGGTTCTTCGGGTCGTAAAATTAAATAAATCAGACTAAGTGGTACCTCTGTGGGAGTCTAACGTGAAGCGACCTCTGTGGCGCGTCTCTGTGTTCCATGTGTCCTCTTGTCGGCCTCTCAAAGCGGATAAAAGATCTCAATAATTTATTTTGAGTCTCCTGATGCTGATCTCCTGTTTGACCAACATTTCTAGTTCGGCAGCTTAATTAAGGCACTAAGTTCTTTTTGGAAAAAAAAAGTGCTCATTCAAAGCGACACTGCGCCTGCCTCTTCCGCTAGCTTCTCTTATCGCATCTCTGCTGAGTCCGAAGTCCTTGTTTTGACGGCTGTCTAAAAGTGCAAAGCGGTATCGCTATTGGCCAACCGCAACATCAAAAGGCTAGGCTCGGCTCTGTGTCGTTTTAGACCAAAAAAAAAAATCTTTTTACACTATTTACCTCTTGCTATCTCTGACTGACGACTTGGAGCTGCAGGACGTCAGCTAGGCTGTAGTGGGCAGACAGTGCTTCTGATGTATGGCTTGATTTACTCGATCTCTTCAAGATGGATTATTATATGAGTCTAACTAAAGTTTGATCCGGGCTCGCCTACTTCCCAAAACCGAGGATGACTCGGCTCCAGGGCTACAGAGGTCTCAAGCATGAAAGTGTTACGTAGACAAAGTGGTAGAATGGAAAGCTGGCATAATGTCGATCAAGCTACACCCCTAGAAGTGGATTTTGCCTCCATTTCAGACTCCTACTTCCAACGTATGCTGCCGGCGTACCTAGACTGGACATCACCAGTAAATGTAAGGCCTTGTAGAGCCCTTAGAAGGAAGAAGGGAGAGTGGAATAGTTGAATCTACGGGCGAAAATTCACCTGATTCTGAATGGCAGCAACGGTGACTCAATTTTAATTATCTGAGTGTCATACGAGGACAAAGTGAAAATACAACTTTTTGTTGATGTTTTTCGTGAGAGCTGAGGAGATTTACTGACACCTACGTCAAGTGGCAAGAGAGAGTAGTGGCAAAGCTCGACAATTAAACTTAGACACGTCATTATGACACACGTTATAATGCTGTTATGCCTTGCTGGATTAGTCAGTCTGGGTTGTTAGGGCAATGGTTCCCCAGAGCTGTTTGCCCACTCTCCTCTGTGTGAGGCAGACTACAGACACAAATCGCTTACTTAAAAAAGACCCGAAAACCGTCACAAGTAAGTTCATATCATGCCTCGAAAGTTGACAAGGCGTCATCTTCAAGGGCACCCTAGCATTTCGAAATGCCACCTAATGTGAAAGCTTGCACCAGCGCCAAGTAGAACTGAGTGATTGGCGTTTGGGTTATACGCGTGAGCTAGTTCTTCCTCTGGTCCTAAATTTCTTCGCCTTGAGGTAGGTGCAGTCCCCTAAAATTAAAGGACTGAAGGAGGACATGCTACTTATTAACGATCAGTAGATCTGGGTCAAGGAGGCTACTAGCAGGGACTGAAGTGTCTGCGCATACTGCAAAGCATTGAGTTAAAAGAGTGTCATTGCAATGGAAAATAGTAGATTTTAAGAAAGGTTCTATGGTGCATTCCATTTTGTTTGCTTTGCAAAGATCAGGCAAACATATTTGCCTGCTTTATGGCCTTGGTGGTAATCTAGAGCACCGAAATAGTGACCTTAAATGTGAACAGTGTGATTTGGGGAGTTCGGCGCATTTCTAGTTTTGCAAAGATGGGAACATATTTCCAAATTATGTCCACTTATTGGGATTTGAAAGTTAGAGAAGATTCACCTAGGTACAAAGTTAAAATCCTGGAAGCGGAGCAATATGAGTGACGAGAAAATCTCCACTGAATCTGGCTTCATCTCTGCCTTGCTAACTGCACGTGAGAGGGGATGAAGATGCACTAGTTTTGCACCTTTCAAGGTTCCACCTGTCACTATCAATAAAACCTATACTTCATAATATCTTTCTAGAGGCATCACCTTGCATCTGTCGGAGTCTCATCCAGCTATTTGAGTTGTGGAGGCGGTGCCAAACGCTTGCGGAATGCACCAATCTACATAGGCGATAGCTTTAAATTTACGTCACCAACTCAAATACTCGAGTTGAAGTAGTTTCAGCGATCTGAAACAAACATTTGCGGAATAAGGGGCCTACTCTCTGCCCATGGTAAGAATGGGCACTAGGCCAGGAAATAATGGAAAATTTGTTCATCACAGTCACAAATCATCCATTCAGAGGTCTATTCATGGCTATTAGTAGCGACTGCTGATTGACCTTAGACTTGGAGTAATTATTAGGTCATTTGTTGTAGGACCAGCATTATCGCAGTCAATCAGGAGAGAATAAGCAAGTGCATCACGGTCTCTAGGGCTGCTGGAAAAATAGTCACAAAAACAGCAAATCCTGGACAACGGAACAGGAAAATTATTTTAGACCTGGGAATTTCAAAAGCAAGAGTTAATATTATTGCGCAGAAGAGCTGGGAGGCTCCAGACAAGACCTGGCCAACTAAAGTACAAATGTTGGAGCTGGATTAAAAAGCACGCGTTGTCAAAGGCAGGAATAGACTGAGATCATCTTTGCTGATGTAATCAGTCACGAATTCAAGGAAGATCTGAGGACTACACACCACCATCTAGGATTCGAGGGACATCACAAAAGGCCTCGCATCCCAACTCTTCCATTTATATCAGCAGCCTGATGCGCCCCTAACTAAAGGCCAAGCAATTTATTTCTTCTTCGATGTTTCCTGTGCAGGTCATAAGGACTCCAAAGTCTCTCGTAAGAATAATTAAGGAAAAAATTTTGGCCGTCTCAGAACCCATCTCCTTATAAAAGCAATCTAAATAAGCAGCATGTTCGCATAATCTAGACAAAGGTACAACTAGCCCCTTTTCTTTTTTTATGCTACACGCACATTGGACCTGCACCTTCCTCCGCATTTTGGTGCTCCTCATGTGATTTTAAAAGCATTCAGCCATGAATATGAAGAATTTCCCTGGGAGAATGCGTACAAAAGGAGGGAAAACTTTGCACTCGGAAAGAAATCCATGCAAATTTGTGAAATAACCCTCTAGTCGATCGGCATAAAGCGCGTCCACTGGTTAAATTTCACTTTTAATGTGGCATTTACACAACTTCGTTTCCACTTGCTCCCTCTCCCCTCTTTCCTTATTTTCAAGCAGTATCCTAGGCTTGGCCGGCTGAAATGGGCTGTGCGATCCCCGTAGGATGGAAGTGAGACTAAACAAACCAGTTTTTTGCGTCAAATAATCGACTTGATAGGGTTGGTTACAATACATTAATGGGCAAATGAATGGCAAACCATCAAGGAGACTGTCAAATGCCTAGGCTGAGTGGCTACCCAATGACCAGTCTAGAGGCCTACTTGCCTGCCTGGCGTACATAGCAAGGAGACTGGCAATTTATGCGCCTCTCTGTAGGGCAAAAGACAGGCAGAGCGTATACAAAACGCACCCAAACACAAGGTCCTATTTGAATAAAACAAACGCAATGCATATACAAGCACAACACAGGATATGTGATGTTTTTTTAGAGCAAGAGAGGGAGGGAGGGAGGGAGAAACAGGTTGGTGGGAACAAATCGGCCACTACCTCGAAAGTAAAGTGTGGGAGACAATGGGGGGGTGGGATGTCCACCAACTTCCTGCTTCAGTGGGATGAAGGGGACCTGATGCCTAGGCTTGCATCATCTCGCCTGTGAACCAGTACACTGCGTAGGGCAAAACTCGGTCGCGTATGTAGACGCAGATATCGTAGTCCTCCATGAGTTGCTAAACAGATAAAAATATTATTATAACACCTTCTCCTAATTTTTTTCTTGGCTTAGCTTTACTCACCGCATATTCCGGAGTATCCGGTGATTCTACAATTTAGCAAAACGGAATCAGAAAGGTGACGACTGTCTCAATTATAGATTGAAGTAGCACAACCACTCACCTGGTTGGAGGTCTCGAAAGAGATTAAAAAAGGAGTCCTTTGGTGGAACAACCACATCACCAGTTGGTTCATGTCCGCTAGTCCAATCAATTTGTGACCTTGATGGGGGCGAAAAAGGGGGAGAGGGAAATGACCAATTAAACTTCAGGGAAGTGGAGATTGGACCTAGCAATGTATTTCCTGTGTTTGCAGGCGGAATTAGTGATCTAACGAGCGGCGTTAGGAGAACTTAAGCGTTACTCAAGGGGGAAGGTGAGACGCACGCAGTAGTAAAACTGATTCGTTAAAAGTAAACCTTTTCAACGGGATAGAAATGGGCCAAAGATAATTGCTAGCCTCATACGCTTTGGTGGAGATGACTTTGGTTGGACCGAATTCATTGAGATCTTCACACTGGTCAATGAATTTCAATGAAAACTGTTTCATCAAGACGTTGTCATTAAAAAAGGGATTCTGCTTGAACATAAATACCAGTCGAAAGCCCTGTAAAACAAAAAAAATTTGACATTGCCCAGTCAAATCCTTACAGCTGGCTCTGTTTTTTTATTAGCCAAAGAGAGAACGAACCAAGGTTAAACTGAGTTTCAATTGGGCGACGCATATCGCAATTTTATTGGTCGAAAAGTCCAATTGCTATTTGTCATTTTTTAGAAACTTTTATTAAACACGAGGAAAATGTGTGATTATAGGAAACGAAATTCAAATAGCAGCGTCTTTGTATCCTAATGATTGAATAGACGAGGCGACAGGAGGATGTTCAATTCTTTTCTATGCTTACTATTCGACCTCCCAACTGAACTACCAGTTTCACTCGGGTAAAACAATTCGTTTGTAGAGGTCGCAATTTTAACTCCTAAACCACCCATTCCATTTCCTGCATCTAGCTGACACTTGGTTGCCTACGGCTAAGATACAGTAATGACTAGCATCCGGCAAGATGCTATTAGAGAAAAGAGGATGAGGCAAGGTGATACAATAACGTTTCCTTGTTCCCGGCCCAATCTCAAGGTCAAGCTTTTCCATCAGAATGGAGCCTTCAGAGCTGATAGAAGCTGCCTCCCGTTCAAGACTAGTTTAATCAACCTTTTAAAGACATCAAACCCATTTAATTCCACAGCCCGAGGAGGAATGAAAGTTTTCTTCCTTCTACCCAATGTTTTCGCTATTAGAAATTGGAAATATGACAACTTACTGGGCTTGAGAGTTTCTTGGAGAAGGAGTACCGGATACCCTCAAGGTACTGCAAAATCTCCAGATCCATTTCTGTTAAGTAGTTGCGCATCAGTGGTGCTGATCTCAGGACCCTTGCCCAGTAGCCCGGTATGCCAATACCTTTGTGAAAATAAGTATTACACAACTACAAGTCATTAAAGAATCATGCATAGCCATCGATTTGTTCACTTGACTTAAAGAGAGGCAAAATATATTCATGTTACTTTGTTTTTTTGCCTCTCATGACTGTTTGACCTTTGATTGTGTAAGGCTAAGATAAAGCGATGACAAGTACATAGAGAGTGGGGATCAGCAGACAAGTATGAATGATGAGGATGGAATATGATGAGCTGGCAGGTTATCGTTCTCATCTTACTCCCTGGTATAGCTCTAATTAGGACCAGATTTTGTGGTGATGTTAAGCATGATTTCCCAGCCGACAAACAGTCTCCTTAACGATGAGTTTTTAAAAGGCAAAAGGGAGAAGTAGAGTCTGGCTTGAAAGTCCTTGATACTGTTTGTTATACGCTGTTGCTGTACGACACACGGCAGTCACTTGTTCCTGTTTAGCCACAATCAGTCCCTCGTTTCTCGCTGCAAAAACGCTCTACTCAAATGGGGATAGTAGGTGTAATCAAACGAAAACGAAGCCATGCTCACCAAAAGCGCTGCCCAAGGACGCATCGGGTTCGGCATCGCCCAGCGTCTTCTGATTAGCCGGTGGTTCATCCTCCTCCATCTCCTCCATATTCTTGCCAGTCACAATAGCACGTTGCTTAAAGTCGAGAGCGACAAAATGCCTATTAACAACATGATCACTTACTCATGAACGCTGACTATAGATATATACAATGGGGAAGGGAAACTAATTGTCTCAGGCACAAAACCGAGTAAACCAAATTTCCCATACTAGTCGACAATAGGCAATACATTAGAAAATTGAAGGTAATAGCTTCCAAATTGCTTTGCTGCTTGAAGAAAGAGGATGGCGCCTCTCTCGTTCTTGGGAGAAGTATTTTATGAGAAGATTTTGTTGTTTCCGCAACGTTATCTGGCTGATTCTTATGTGGAGAGTGATGGACTGTCCTGATTAAAGATTAAATGATCTTTTTAAACGGTTACGAGAGAGGAGGAGCGTAAATAGAGGCACAGACACTGGCGTAGCAGCAAAACACAGCAGTGGCGATTGTATCGTGGTGTGAGCCGATCTCGCTAGTCATAGTCATGCCATGCACGAGAAACCATGTGGTGGTGGAGAAGTTGATTTTACGAATGAGATGCGTAAAATCCGCAATAACATCACCGCAGACATCTAGCCAAACGCATGAATCCACCTCAAAAAAATGATACAAGAGGCGAGTGTTTCTGTGTAAACAGCGAATACGGCATAAGCATTGACGGATGAACCCGAGAGCTGATCATCTGCAGAAACAAGTCCTGTGCCATTGCTCAAGATGTATTACATACTGACTACCAATTTGGTGATTGTTTTCATAAATGTGTCATTGCGTAAATTGACAAGGATATACGCAAAATGCACCGGTTACTTCCATGCCCGAACAGCCAAGACATGCCAATAAATGGGTCAAGTTCCCTAATCGCGGGAGAGCAGCTAGCTTTAGCCTGTTCACAAGGGGAAGCGGAGCTGTCACAATCCAAAAATCGTATGCACAGAACTGCCACGGTGCGAAAATCGTCATTGCTAACTTTAAATGGACAAAGGAAGCCAAATAGCAGCGATGTGTTTGCTCGACACGTAAAGTGGCTCACCTGAAGGTAAATGGGTGCGTAGAGTCTTGCGTACTTGAACTCTAGGGCGTACAGTTCCTTCAAGTATTCTGAGTAGATGGAGGCCCTCTTCTTGAACAGTGCCTTTAACGCATCTACACCAGCTTTAACCTCCTTCGGTGAACTAGAGCAGTCAAAAGTGGTGAGTGCTACTGATTAGTAAATGAGTTATCAAATGAACTTTGTAAGTGGTTTTTAGAGATGGAACGTCCACCTAGCTGAATATGATCCAAATGGCAGGCGGCAGATGTGTTTTAATTTCCGAAATTTCAGAAGACCTTAGAGGAGATGATGATTCGTGGCTGTGATTGTGGGGATTGGAAACGCGTCTAACCATTATAGTTTTGCAGAAAAAGGAACCTCGTAGCAGTAAAGGGCGCAAATGATTTGCGGAATAGGGCATTATGTAAAAGACTGTTGACAGCTTAGAGATGGGTGGATGAATGGATGGGCAAATTAATGCCCCAGAGACAAACTGGTTGTCTGAATAGATGGACGGGGCGTGTCTAGATGGACGATTAGGTGTGATGGATTTGAGGGCCAAAGGCGGACATACTTGATTTCAAATGAACGCCAAACTTGCCTCCAGACATTCGACTTGTCCCGTTTTGTTGGGCTCAAAGCCTGACTAATCATGTGAATCAGGTCGGTGGCTGGGTCATCCATACCGCTGCTCAGGTGTCTCAAAATTCACGCCAACTTGTAGCCAATTTTGGCCTTTTTTTCGAGATTTTAGGCCTATAGAGTTATTTTGAAAATTGGGAATTCCCAATTTTAGACCGCGAAAATCTCTCTTTTCATTTCAAGGATAAAAGATCCATAAAATTGAAAAACTTAAGTCCGATCTGATCAATCACTTATTAAAAATGAGTAAATCTTGAAACAATTTAAGTTCCAAAATTCGTTAAAAGTACTTAAAAAGAGGAGAAATGAAAGTAAAAACAAATGCACCTGCATGGCATGACACTAGACGTCATGACGGTGGAGGAGGCTTATCAAACTACTTATTAAGAATAAGCAAGCCCTGAAATATATTGCCACATGGAATAGTATTAAAGGGGTTTTAAAAAGAAAGGATAAAAAGCGTCTACATGACACGAAATAAAAAAAAACGGACCAAAAACTGGGCTGCCGCAACTCAGCTCTCTGATCTATACCTAATTAATCGTTTAAAACCACGTGACAGTTTAAATTTAAATTTTGCCTAGCTCGCGCTAAATTTGATTGATCTACATACAAAAAAGGGAGATTTTCAAATTCTTGCGTAGCTAAGAAGCTTCACTGTTAAAGGGTCACTTATCAAAGTGGAGACACACCAAGCATGGATTCGAGAGGAGTAGGGGGCATCTAGGAGGAGAAGGAGGTCCTCCTGAGCTTGATGCAACGTTAAGGATTCTTCGAGAGAGTTAAACTTGGTGGTAAAGATATGGAGGACTTAGTAGGGAGTACCGTGCCGTAGGTGATGTTTCAGGCATAAGAATCTAGAGTCACCCCTTACTGAAGTCTCAATGGGAGGTTTGTGGTGTAGAAAATAAAAAACTACGAGGAGAAAAAAAATAAGTGAAATCGGGAACACTGAAGATTGAAAAAGTTTTGCACACATTAAAGCACAGATTTAGTTACCTGTCAGCGGCCTGAACCCGAGCGGCAGTAGCCGCACCAGGGTAGTGTAAACAGCCATGCCACCAAAGGTGATGTAATTCTCCCTCCGCCTGATAGGTGGCAACAACTTCGACGACAATAAACGAAGAGGCCAACAACAGATAGTTAACCTAGAGGGGTGGGAAAACAAAAGTGGGAGCTGCAGATGCATCTATGTGATCTCCTTAGAGGAATCCTCAATTGTGACTCGTTCTTGTTTGTTTATTCGTTTTTTTTTATTTTTTTCTTTTGTTAAAGTATTCCCGACCAAACCTGCCACCTTGGGTAGAAGTCATGGAACAGTTAAAAACAAAAAAAGCGGACTGTAAAAGCGGAATGGTTGGTAGCCTAAATAAGGGAGCAGAACACATTGCCGGTCCACTAGCTCTTATTCCGGCCTGCCCAACTAATCCCCTATTTTGGCCTTTTGGGGAAAATAACCAGTCTCGTTTACCTTTGAAAAGGGAGAGGCCCTTTAACATACCTCTCCATCGGTCCAACAACTGATCAAGGTCAAAGTGCCTTTATTAACTAGAGATGACGACCGGATCCGCCACAAGGCTGCAGGCCTAAAGTCTCGCAATTCGAACAGAGGTAGAATTTAAGCGAGCTGAGCCAAATGTGTTTTTTTGGCCTAACTTGAACTCTTCACATTTCCCCTTTTGTACTTTCTTTCCGTGCCATGCCAAATGGCCTCTTGACCCTTCTGTACTAATGATAGTAAATCTTCTTCCACACCTACTTGGCTTGTTACGAATTTGAGGGGAGCGTGGAACGTTGTAGTACATTTTGATGGCTGTAAACATCAAAGAAGTTAAACAAATACCTCCTGTGTTTCTGGTTGCGGGGGAAGGGAAAGGAGAGGAGGGAGAATTTCAGAAGATTGAAAAAATGACAGGGGTTGGAAAGTTTAAACCCTCAGAGAGGAGGAGAAGGTTTGATGATCTATTCGACTATCCAATGTCCAACTTAGTACTTCTAACTGCCATTCTGATGCGCCCGTCTATTTATAGTAACCTCATCGTACGCCTAGCCATTGTGTACGACTTGTGTGAGGTTATCAAAGACTATCGAGAATCTTACGCAAGGCAAGAGTAAGGGATCCACTGATATGTGCTCTAGGAGGTTTTGTCTGGGCGAGTGCACCCTCGACCAGATGTTTTCTGATGGCACCTTTATGCTGTGTGGCAAGAACACAGCAGAATGCTGGCAGTTTGCTGGTACTTCCCCTTCTCTGCAAAGCCTCAATGCAAGTGAATTGAGGACGACCTTCCTTACCGATACCTACAAAGGCGAATCTACAGTTCAGTATACAAATAATAAACATACTAAGCAGCCAAGCAATAGTCGAAATTATAAAATCCACATTACCTGGTAGAATAACCCGATCTCCTCATCCTCACAATATAACTTCCACTTTCCAATCCCTTGGATTTTTCCTTGTGGAACTTCCAATGGACTCGGGAATGAATGAGGTGATAGATGGGAGCACCGACTAGTTTCCCACCCAGGTAATAGATTCAGTAAACGAGGAGATACGTGTAGGCATTTATATTACTTTATATATGTATAGAGGAAATGCACAAACAGTCAGACATACAGACACACGCAAATACACAGTCATATAGGCGAATAAGTAAGCAGATCGAGAAAGAAGGATAAGTAGGGAACGGGAGGGAGTTCGGGGTGGCATCATGTCACAGAGGCAAATAGAGAAGCGGACCATCGTCTGAACTTCTTGCCCTTATAAAAACAGCAGTTCCTGCTAGCGGTGAGAAGGAAAGCATGCACAAAGGACAGACAGAGCGACAGAAAGGAGGACCAAAAAACCGAGACGAGGGTAGTAGAGGGGAGAGAAACTGAGAGAATAAACAAAAGGACAGGACTAGAGCTGTCAGCTATTCAATGCAGTTGCGTAGAAAGTCGAGCAGACGTCGACCATAGACCTCGGGACGCACTGTGGTTATCTGATCGGCATTAGCACCACCGTGTTTCACCGTCTTGTACGTCTGTGCAGTGCGTTTACGCATGCCATAGCGGGTGAGAATATCGATGAGTGCAATAAAGTAGATTACTGGTCGGCCGAGAGCTGAAAAAGATGAGTTAAAAAGAATTATTCAAACTCAGCAGACTGGATGCGACAGTCGATTGAAACTCCCCAGACAGCTTCGTTGCTGTGCAGATTTCCGTACCATTTCTTGAACCATGTTACACTACCAGGAAAAACCTCAGCCTCGACCTTGACCGGTTCGACCAGCTGGGAACAAACGAATCCAACTGGAGCATTTTACAAACAGTGTTAATTAGCCAATGCCATTCAAAACTGCTCTCCCTCCCCCCGATACGTTGGTCTCGGCCAGAGAACCCAACGCCACAAATCTATCCCAGCTCCACCAGTGAGATAAAATGTCATTCTGATGAACGTCTTTTCAAGGTGACTGAAGATAGAACCTGTAGTTCCTCCTACAATCACCAAAATGTTACACGACCTTTTAGAGTTGCCTAACGCAGACACCATAAAACAGTTCACTTCGAAGGAATTCGTGCCCTTTGCTAACACGCCACTTCATATATTCCTTCCCCACCGTATCATCCTCAACCAAACGGGCGAGGGAAGGGGCTTGTTGGCACATTCAAGCGAGCGCCACTGAGGCCACGAGGAGAGGAGGCTACTGTTGATGTTCTCTAAAGATTTCTCCAAGCTTGTCAGACAAATCTAAACACTTCCGTACGAAATAGCCAGTCAACTGTGGTATGTATGTGCGTAGAGACGCCTTGTTGAAGGCTGAACAACAACTACGGTGAAGATCAGGTCCGTTACTTCCAGGACCAAAACATTGTGGATAAGGGGTCACAGAGCTACATACTCATGTGTTGGTCAGTCAGTGATACTTCCCCATTCCAACTAGCTTATTTTCACTCACAATAGCAGTCTATCAGTCCATTCTCACCGCTGTCATATCCATCAGATGCACTTTATCAACTAGGATTCGTCAATTGTGTAGAATGTCGCTTGAATAGTTTAAGAAAACACTAATTTACGTAGAACACGAAACTCACGTCTGTTTGCCAACTTTTATTTCGTTTTTCATCCGCCTCTATCAATTCACCGATTCCTTTTGCTGTGACACCGCGTTAAGGGAATTCGTTGTTGAGGCACTCCACTCTACTACCAGTCGATTGGGAGGCAAAACTTTTATTCCACAGAGCCATAAAACCAAATGCCTCCTCACTGCCACCGAATCAACGCGTGAGATCGTAAAATCAACACTCGTCTCAATGAGAGAGCTCGGCTGCGTGCCAAATTGAAGTCGAACAGTCAAGCATAGGACCATATTCACTTTGATGTCACCTCACCGACTCCATAGACCGCTGCGTATTCATCACAGTTGACGAGCTCTAATGGAACGCAGCATAAGGTGCCACGAACTTCATGTCAGTCTCGTGGCTCCATGCTCCTTCGTTCACTTCGTGCGACCTTCTGCTTGGTCTTAAGGTGAGGTGCTGATTGTCCCCACCTCTCACCCACAGTCGACGGATCGGCCCACTCAATCGACCCTTCTAAAGTGGTCGTCGATATGCCCAATTTCATTGGCGGCAAACGTCACTTCCTCCTCACTTTCACCTCCACCAATGCTGCTGGTCTTCATCTGACGACCTGTCAGAATGTGTTTCGTTATTTAGGCAGATAAATACACCCTCAGTTAGGCGAGAAAAGAGTAACTGTCCCTTCCTAATGCACAGCGCACGCATCGCAAAGTGTTGGTGTTTCAAGTAACCCAAACAGAGAGAAAGAGAGATTGAAGGAGACGTGAACGCTTTACATCGCGCCTAGAATGTGGCCTCGTAAAGTGTCTATTTATGCTTGTCAATGTAATGCAATCTCTGTTTGATGACAATGTGACGGCGGAACGTGAGCTTCGGAAGGCAGCAACTCATTGACCGTCCGCGATGCCGTGTTCCTTCACTTGGCTAAAAGCAGTTCATACGAAGCCTCTAACTTATCGATATAAACATTCACCTCCGCTTCACTACCATTTTTAGGTAAAATAACCTTTGTTTAATTTCGCCAGCCACTATGCCCATCCAAAACATCGGTGAGAAAAGAATATTTGGAATAAATTTTCTAGAAAGACCCAAACATGCTAGCACTAATAAGTATCTCAATTCTTGCATTTATAGCGAGCTTAAGGGCTCTGCAATGCAAAACAATCCCTCCTCTGGCATGTCACCTATCAACTATTCCATGGACAATTGCACTGCTTTCCGGATGAAAGGCGGTACAGTGCCCTCGAAGCGAGGTGATATACAAAAAGACTGTCTACACATAGCACAGCCTCCATCAATAGGAAGTTTGATGCCAAGCTGTACGAACTCTCCAATCTCTGCACGCTTTGTTTCACGTCCCAGTGAAAAGGCATTCGATTAACTATGTTCCACCTACCATTCCATCTGTGCATTTGCCGTATTGAGTCGGGATTACAGAATGAGCAACTGTATATTGGAAAGAAAAGGTGGACACAGCCACCTCAATCGGTTGATGTAGTAGCTACAGTTAGTCAAAACAATTTGTGGGATAAAGAAGCCGCAGAGAAGAAGGTCGATAATTTTGAAAGAACTTCTTAATTTACTAATAGTGACATGCTTACACTACTTCCCAGTTAAGGAACGACTGAACGCAAAATTTATTCAAGATTGGATAATCACTGCTCAAGAGCAACCTAATCAAAAGACTCGGAAAGTCAAAGGGAAACGAGGCAGTAAGGAGGTGAAAATAAAGTCCAAGAGAATTAGTAGGTAGATTCAACACCCTTCCAGATAGTGCGACGTACTAAAGATGAAGCTAGACTCGATGTACTACCATAGCATGCAGGTAACCAAGAAAATGTACTTTCGCCACTTCCCCTAAAAGAAACAGCATGAACCAAAATCTGATCCCGACACACAGTGGAACTTGAGGATAACTCTGTTTATCTCGAACCCCTAGATAAATTAACCTCACGAAATGAGGCTTCTGCTCAGGCTGGGGTATGTTTGCATAACCCACCCCACCAAACAGAGCACCGCGCTTGAAAGCAATATGACCTCACTACCCTTTTAATCTGTAAACAGTCATTTTGGAGTAATGGCCTTTTCAGCATGGAAACTTAGTGATAGTGAGTTTGAGAAGATTTTCCTTAGGCAGCTGAGTTAGGACCGTGGTGAGGGAAGGAGACAAAAACCCTCAAATAGTTACACTCTTATCGGCCTCCGTTTTCGCAAGGATTAAATGGGAAAATATCGAAAAATACACCAGTCCTCTTCGCAGAGAATACGCACTTTGCTTGTGCCTGCGAATCAATTCTTGGCTGACTTTGGCCTTTTGGAAGCCAAATGCCAAAACGCACTAGAGTTTCGCCGTTAAGATCATGTCAAAGATTAGGTGCGCATATATCGCATAAATTAAAAATGACAAATGTTTATTCGTTCAAACTTTGCACAAATGAGACGCAAACTCACATGGTGATCCCCTGAAGGCGTAAAATTCGCTAACAGGATTCAAATCCCCTGTGTACGGTTGGAAGCGATGCGAGATGTCGTCAGAAGGGCTCTCCGGTGGTGTGTAGGTTCCTTAAAGGGAGAAGGAGGAGACATTAAATCACTCAGTGGAAAGGAAAGTTGAATTCAACTTACCTTCCTCCACACTACCACCAGCCACCAAAGTTTCAAAATTCTCCGAGTTTGGTGGACTAAAATCCGAGAAGGGTTCACTGCTTAAGCCAGCACCACCACCACCACCACCACCACCAGCGTGAGGGAAAGAGCTCAGAGGAAATGAGGAAGGGATGAAGGAGGCAGCAGTAGAGTTATTAGGACCAAAGAGACGCTCTTCAAAGACCTCGCCCAGCCCATCGCCAGCGGAGGCGAGCATTTCGGCAGCGGAGCCTCGATGTCCTCCCATACCCCCGACACCGACGTTGCCAGCAGTGGCACTGGGGCCCACCTCCATGGCGACGGGAGACGCAGAGGTAAGGTAGCCGGTCCCAGGGGCCTCCTCTGCGTCGTTGTCAACGGCTAATTCCACATCGTGGATACCGATGAGGGCACTGTAGTCCATCAAATTGTTTTCTTGTAGAAACTGCAGTAAATACAAAACACGAATTGTTGACTCGGCTTAAAAGACATGGTCTCAAGCAAAAGCAGGATGAGAAATGAGATTTGAGAATAGCTATGACAATCGTTACATGAGAAATAGATGCAGTTAAGAGGGTCAGAAAGTTCGGACATAAAACCGCAAATCAACACAACCTTTGCCAACTTTGATTGAATGCCAAAAAGTCATCTCTGGAAGATGCCTTTTCCATGACAATTGCAA
This sequence comes from Taenia multiceps, assembly GCA_001923025.3. Lineage (NCBI taxonomy): Eukaryota > Metazoa > Platyhelminthes > Cestoda > Cyclophyllidea > Taeniidae > Taenia > Taenia multiceps. The sequence continues at coordinate 37,280,175 of CM010311.1, read as the reverse complement.
CGCCTGCCGTGAAAAGGAGGAAGGAGGGATGCCGTTCACATATCGGAAAGAAAAATTTTTTCCCACATAAAGTATAGAGCAACCCATTAAACACCTCCAGATAATCACGGGTGTCGGATTGACAAGCCTATTCTACTAAGAGTGCGCAACGAATCATGTGCACAGCCAATGTATGTGATGCTTGGTCTTGATCGCACTAAGTCACGATCCTCCATTTTTAACAGTATCATTACCACCCTGAAGTTCACAACGCCCTCATTCTACACTGATAAACTGAGCTGAAAGCACTGAATCTCCCCTCTACTCTACTTTCCACATAGTCGTGGTCAAATTCACAACGCTATTTCATTGCTGCAAAGGAGGAACGGATTACTGTGGCTGTCACAGTTGATTGTGGAACGAAATGGGACGGCATGGAACGAAACAGAACTACAAGTAAGTTAGTCCAAACGCCTGATACGGTGGGTCCAATGCCAGGTTAAGATCAAAGCTCTATTCCCATCAGGCAAGAAGGTATGTGCGTGCAGATCGTTTAGGCCAAAAAAATGTACCACTCCAGCGGGATTCCAAATTGGTTCCCTCGTAAAGCCCATATATGACTACCTCACCTTCTATAAACGCTGCCCAAATTTTGCAACAGCTTTTCACGCCTCTAAAACTCGCATAAAGGACTGACTCAATTAATATCCATCCTATTCAACTAACATTTCGAGGGGCAAGATAATGGGACATTTGTGCAGAGAGGGGCAGATTCGATAAACTAGCGCAAATGAATTTTACAAGTCTCTACAAATTGCATCCAATTCAGTGTAGCAGGTAGATAATGGGAATCACAGATTTAAAATTGTAACCCAGTTGAGCAATGCCTATTTGTGTGCAAGAAAAGGTTTTAAATTGGAAATGGTGATAGGTGATTCGTAAAGACAGTGGCAAGGAATCGTATCAAGTGACCAATACTGCCTGGTAATTCACATTCTCGCGATTGGATGGCAAGAGCTATGCGTAGATTGCACCCATTGGAGACGAATGAAGTTTTCACTTGGTGAGCAGCGGAATAGTTGGAAAAAGCCGTAGTACTGGCGCAGTGGATGCATGAGCTCAAAGATACACGAAGGAGGAAGCCTATAACTACCTCCTACAAGAAGACGCATTGAATTCTAACCAAGGGCATACCGCAATATCCCGTTCGAGGTGTTCCAGCAATCGTTGTTTTGCCGACTCTTCCAGATGCAGTTCGCAGATGTCATTCATAAAGTCGTTATCTTTTAAGGTGGGCAACGGTTTACTCTGAAAGGAAGGAAACCATCAATGGTTACGTCGACACGCACAAACAGTCAAAAAGGAAGCGGAAATGGCACAAGGCAGGCGCGCGAGCACAAAGGGGGCACAGACGAAATTCAATTGCTGCTGCTTTGTTTTCTTGTTGTTAAAGCTAACTGCTCCGACTACCATCATCATCATCATCACTTGCCTCATCACTAATCACTAGTTAAGAAGAGTTATGAGCATTAAGCATGGCTGAGCATTAAGAGGAAGAGTACGGAGGACAAAACTGGAGTGAAGAGGTGAGAGAAGAGATGGATGGAACCATGGAGATGAGGAATGAGAGAGGTGAAATTGACCATCTTTCTTTTTTGTTTCTTCCCCTCTCTTACCAGCTTTCCCTTGAACAACTTCCATCTGTGCACCTGAACAACAATGAAGGCGATACAGCAGGATAGATAAGTGTGTCACTTTGATGAATTAAGTGCATTACTCATCTCCGCCTGCGCTTCAAGACCGATGTCATCGCGGCCTCACTCCATGCAGCAATATGCAGGAAGCAAATTAAATTTATTGACATTTGGTACCATTATTAGCCGTAACAATCGGTGTCAATGTCACGGGTCAATTCAGACGTCATTAATCAGCCTAATAGACAATAGTGATAGGGAGCATCTAGAACAGGGTGTGGTAGGTAATGCATGGTCTCAGTGGTAGGGTATTTGAACATTGTGAGCGCTTCAAAGATGGCCAGTGATGATTTCAGTCGTGGTGGTTCTCAGCCTTACAGAATGGTAGATGATCCCATTAACATTGACATGTTTCCAGGGTTTCAGACATCCTTAGTCGATTCCAAGTTTTTCCTTTCCGAAAATGTGTACTTCCAGAAGACTTTTACTAAGCAGCATATAATGAAAAATTGGAGTGCATTTGGCTGGCAGCCTCCCGATGATTGAAGTACAATTTCAGTGTAGATCCACATAGTGGAGTCAGGTCGCCTGCTTAGTGGCAGATCAAGGGATTTACTCAGAAGGAGACCCTACTCGTACTATGCAGTAGAGTGAGATCATTCTCAAGAGGGGTCACATCAAATAAACATATCGAATCGGCAATTATGAGAAGCGCAGTTGTAAATCCCTTCCTTCCAATTTAATTAGACCAGAGCAGAACAACAAGCACTTAACGAACCAACAAAGCCTAAGTCTAATAGGCGGATGAATAGCAATTCAGTCACCGCTTGACAATTCACATACGGTCATGCGACAATTCGTACTCACACGCCCCCTTTAGTCATAAACAGGTAGAGTTGAGGCGATAACATGAGTGTTTTAGCACTGCGCATTTTACACGACCTAGGAAAGGTCGACTTGCCAAAGGACAAGAGATTGCAATAATTAGTTGTGGTTTGAAGAAAATATGATGCGCAATCATCCTTCTTAGTAGGGAGTTTCGCAGTGCTGATGAGGTCTTGTGCTGCCTACAGAAAATTATTTAGCATTGATAAGACGAACGAGGTCTCTAATTGCTGCTCCACTTTCAACAGATGAACAATTCCACACACTCATACAATGGTATTTTAAAAGCTCCTGCAGAAAGTGAATTCAAAAATAGCACAAACGCTTTTTGTCACTAAACATTTTTAAAGCTCTATTCCTCCTCTCATGCAATCCACAGGTCTCAAAAACGCATGACCTAGAAATTGGAAAAAATACTTGACACTCCAGACCACCTGATATTAGCCTCCCATAGCCTGACTGTTAAGTGCACGGCAGTGTTGAGAGAATGGCTAGCATTCCCACCCACAAAGGCTCTTATGGCTACTTATATGGACGTAGAGTGAAGGCCATCTAAAAAGGCATTCCATCACTGAAAACTGAGAAACAAAAGTAGCAGTCGACTCACCTTCTCCTTCTCATTGGCCTCCCGATCCACGACTGAGCCCTTTGAAGGGGAATGAGAAAAAGAGAAGTTAGGGACTAATTTGAACATCGACACAGCTGCCACATCACCGCTGTCAACCGCTTTTCTGGAAGGAATATATTGGAGGCAGTAGTTTTGAAGTGCTCGTAATCACAAAGAAGAAAAAACAAGGCGGGTGAAGCAAATGGATTTGGGTAGTGCCATGCACAGTATTCACCAGTAACTGCTATTACTAACCGCCCTGCGCAGCTGCTGCCATTGCCATGGCTGTTTCGCCTTTTGGCACTAAAATTGGGCACTGAATTTTGCTTGATTCGACCCCACCACCCAAACCTCACTCACCACCAGCCCAAACCAGCCCAATCTAACTCAGCCCTGTCTCGACCCGCCCGCCACAGAGCAGCAGCGGGGGTGACAACAAAGCCACGCACGACGGAAAAAAAAATGCATTAAATTGTCGAATTATGCCAACTTTTGGACCTCAACAGCAGGAAAAAAGGGGTGCAATTATGAATGAGAGAAATGCAAGCTTTTAGCTTACATCGACCTGTGCGTCAAAAACCACGTCAACTCATGACAAAAAAAGGCAGAGAGTCTGTCAAAGATGGGGAAATGGAGAAGCGAGTTGTTCCAACCTGACCAATTAAGTTACATTAGTTAATAATAACTTAGTAAAGAGAATAAAAAAGCTGGTGCCAGAAGTGAAGTTTGAGGTAATCGACTTCAAAGTTTCCTCGTTGGCCAAGCCCAAAAATGGTGAATTAAAAGCAAATCATGAAGTGATGAGATACGCGGGGTCTCAATGAATAAGCAGAGTGCATTGGATGGAGAAGAAAGGAAAGTACATTAGCAAGAGTCCCCTGGTCTTTTCTCTGAAGCTTTTATCGTTTATTTTCAAACAAGAGGAGGGAAAGATTATGAGTCCCTCTCCAGTTCTCTGCATTCATATACGAAGTCGTGAATGAGCTCCAGTACTTAAAAGTCTAGCTGTGTCATATGACCAGTTCCACTTGGGCCTTGCCATTGAATATAGAGTTGTCACAACTCAGCATTCTACTGTAAGCAATTTTTTATGTATGTCGTCAGCAAGTGTACTCAGTGCCTTCTTTACGATGGAGCGGCTTAAAATCAAAACTATGACCTTTAAAGAATGGAGAAGACCAGAAGCAGAGCAATTGATGTGCGACTGGTAAATTCATTCATGGAGTCTTAACTTCAACAAAAAGGGAGCTGCGCAGAGTAAGCGCAACAAGAAACACTATTAAACTATAGACATCGACCATCCCAGCCTTCAAACGATGACTAAGAGGCGACCATCACAGTTCGGCCGTTTCATTAATCATGAGGTAATAGCACGCCATGTAATATCGAAGCGGCCCCTTCAATTGCCGAGGAAAGATTCATTCGCCCTTGGAATAAGAAATTTCTATAACCGCCTTATCGTTTGAAACTTAGCCAACTCGCTTGAGGTATGAATTGGCCCAACTGGTGGCCATGGACTGAAGAACATGTGGCACATATCTGGGCAGGAAAATCACCACCACCATTATCACAACAACGCCAGCAGCGGTACTGAAGACAGAAACTAGAAGAAGGGAGTTGGAGCATATCGCTTAAGGCTCCAAAAATACCAAAGGCCAAAAGTTGCAACTTTGCCTCTACATACACTAGTTAGTCAAATAGAAGCAAAAAGACAAGACTGGTGTCTATGAAAGCCAACTCACAGAACGTTTGATGCAGGTAGGGATGCAGGAGCTACGCTGAAATGTCGACAAGAGATAAAATGGGAATTGGAATTGGCATAGATTGTGCGATATAGTGATATCACTCTCCTTTGTGGTGCGCATGTGTGGGTGATATTTGAAAGAGGAGTTTAACATTAGTATGAAGAAATGACCGGTTACGAAGTAAGCAGTGAGGTAAGCAGTGCAGTGTAACCCGCTCAAGCTAATGGCGACGAAATCACTGATAAACTCGAAAAAAACTCCCCCGATTCTAGAATTATACAATCCCAAGGGTCTTTCCCACTGTATGCATAATTCATGAGATCGGCCAATCTGCGATTATTGAAGATTTCCATATCCACTACGTCGGTCCCACCTCATATTTGATGAAGCTATCCCAAAAACCGACTTGCATGGGCCTCCCCACTCTGATCACGAAGTATTCGATCTACCAACTCGGAACCATCGCATCCTAAACGGGAAAAATATCCCGTTCAGAATCATAAAAACAGCATAGAACTTCAGTAATGACTCGTAAAGCGCGCTTGAACTTGGTTACGATCGAGCTATCAAACTCTATCGAAATTGGACACTTCGCGCTTCCTGAGACCCAAAAGAAGCTTATGCATAGCATAAATCCACAAAATCGCAATGAAAACCCCGAAACTAACCCCTAGAGTGAATTCGAAAAGGAGGCCAAAAGGTCGAGGGATGTGTTGACCACTTAACCCCCTCAGTACTGACCAAAATCGAATTTTTCGGGCTTCTTAAACCTCAATCAAGAGAGGTCAAACCGATGTCGTACGACAATCACAGCTCTAAATAACCATCGAGTCAAAACCAAGACTCCTGCAATTCTAGAACCTACTAAAAACTGGGCAGACTCAGTATGCGGTAAAGCGAGTATGTGCAGAAGAAATCTCAGAGGAAGCGCGCGTGCATTTGGATGAGAACACTCTAAATAAGCATACACCATAAACCTTCGAGGGAACCAGTCGACCAGGCATCATTGGCGACACCATCGCCATTGCATTTGAATGAAGTTGAGGCTTTAAAAGGTAAAGAAATTGAAAGACGAGGGATGGTGACATACCTTGAGATCATATTTTCGGTGCACCGTAACCCGCGGACTGAATACGTTACGCATCGCGAGGAGGTAGGTCTCCTGATCGTTCACTGTAATACGATACATTCCAAGGTATTGCGGTAGAAGCGTTTGCCCGTGCACATTGACTATGTACTAAAAGGGAGAGGAGAAGGAATAGAAAGTAAAAGATTATAGTCTGTAATTTAACAATCAAGCCCACACAAGATGCACCTATCTGGATGGCCGATCGGTCATTCAGCGTAATAGTCAGTTATGACCCGACCTCGTAAAGGACAAAGGCATCGAAATAAGCACTATTAATTACTTCAGTGAATGGTTGATTCCAGGTTCCTCATGCTCCTCTTCCCTTTAAGGCAGGCGCAACAAAGACAGTTTTCAAGACGGTTGGTTCAGTTATCTTCTAATGCCTCTTAATTCAACTCGGACACCATTGCAAAAGAAGGTTAGCATCAGAACTATTTATTGCTGTCTTTTCATATATGCTGTAATGGAGCGCCTCCGCCTATTACGCACCTAATCTCTTAACCCGCCACAATGGCAGCTCACTCGTAGCTTGAGCAATCGGTAGACTCCGCTCATTATGATAAAGGTGTGGATGAAGTGTGTAATAAGAGGTTCGCTTTGACAGCATCAATAGAAGGCTCTACCACCTGCACCTGTGAGGGGGTGAAAAACACGCATATTTATTCATCAAAAGCAAGGTTTCATCCACACAAATAGAGATAGCAAGTAATAGGTGCTAAAGAAAGTAGCGAGAGAGACGGGATAAATGAGATGCATTGCATAAGTGTCCCAGACCAGCCTCTTCAAAGCGGCAAACCCCGAGGGGCGGCGGCAAGGCTAAATTTGCATAACTCATATCCCCATTTAGATTTATAGAACATCAGTTTAATGAGGGATAATTACTGAACCGGGAGAGAGAACTTATAGCAGAGATTTTGAAGTTCACACTCCAATAATCACGCAACCTTGATGCTATGGTAAGGGATGACTGCCCACAGGCGAAATCTCCTTTCAGCAGTACCCTAGTTCAGCTAATAGTGCTGCGTGATAAATTGCAATCCCATTACGAAAGCACCCACGGATGCTATTATCGTTTTCATTATTCAGAAAACGAGGGTTGACTTGAAAAAAAGAAGCTCCACTTGAATCCACCGTCCAGATATTGAGTACGTCAAGTAGCCAAGACGTTTATGTGACTAATGAAGCGGAAAAATGCACCAATCTAGAGGTACGATATTATCTACCACAAATTCCATTCCCAACCGCCTACGTTGAACCCCTCTTGGCATCAAATGCTGGTTGAAGTTGAGGAAGGTGATTCAAGCTTACCTGCTCTGTGCCAGACTCAAATAGTTGCAGTAAATTCTTGCCAACTGCGTGTAGTGATTAATGAGAAGATGAGCTAGCAGAACCTTCCACCCAGAAATAGAGCTAATGTGTTTCAAGTGATAAATCACCGGATAATTATGCATCAGATTCGAAATAACCCTACTTTTCCTTGACGAAAATTACTCAAAGTTGTCGTGGTACGAAGATTCAAAAACTGTCTAGAACCTCCAACAACTGTCTGGTCTTCAGTTCAGTAACGCGATGTTGGGAAAAGATTGTTTACTGACTCAGAGATTTGAGAAATAGCTTGGGCGTTTGGACGTTAAGCGAGCAATCCGATCATTTCATGCTTCTAGAACATGCGACACATCATTGGAAGAGTACTTTCAGTTTCTGCAAATGCATGGTAAATTGTAGATGAAAATGTTCACCAGCTGAAGGTCGAATGGAAAACTATTCTTTCTCGTTGTCTTCTCCTTCATAAACAAGAATTATTGAATTAATGCTAAACAAAGGCATCATTCTTACGGGATAACACGACGCTAGACCTCATGAGGTGAATCTTGTCTGTGGTAAAATTGATCCCATATGATGAAGTAGGATTGAGTGGAGTTGGAGGCACAGCCTTCCCTCGCCCTCTGTAATGCATTCGCTTCGCACACCCCCAAACTGCAAGTGAATGGCGCCTCTTCTTGACACCGAACGTATCAAATATAAATGGTGGTTGGAGCGACAAAAAAAACGATTCTGCAAAAGCATACACTACGAGGGAAACAACTTAGAAGCCTCCTCAAGTCATTCAACTTTTGTTCTAGCAGACCCGCACGTACTTATACGATCACCCTATATGAACAGGGCCTTGACCCTAACCTGACAACGGCGCAGCTGTATTAGGCGGCTGAACTAACTTAACCGCAGTTCCGTTTCATTGCATCCCGTTTCGTTCGGCAAGCAACAACAGAAAATACAATAGTCTGTTCCCTCCAATGAGCGATGGTTATTTACAATGTGAAAAGTGGAGGAGAGAAGATGCAGTGCTTTCAGCTCAGCTTCTCAATGTAAAATGGAGATCTTGTGAGCTTCATGGCAGTAGAGAGCCCAGACCCAATGTGAGAAAGTGAAGTGGGTAGACATTTCCTACAAAACAATCTCATTCAGGTGTGACTTTTATTAAGCGAATTTTGATGTGGAGCACTGAAAAGAGGAATTGTGACAAACTTATGTCAGAAGTCAGCGCATTGATCAAGTAACACTGGAGGAGACGACCTAGACGTCAATCAAATACGAACTTCACGCGAAAACACTTACCGAAGCCGTTACCATTCACATCCAGATAAGCTGGAACCGCCCCACAAGAAAGTACTGCCAGGAAGATTGTCTCCAACTTCAAATGGCACCTGTCAGCTTCATATTAACCATCAGGATTCATTGCCTGACGTTTCGTAGTAGTGACAGATAATGAGGGGAAAAAGAAAAGGATGATGAAAAACATGAGGAGGCAGTCTCCTTCTCTTACCTCATGGTAGCTCTCAATAAAGTGATGCATCTGTTCCACCTCCTCTGAGCTGATCATCTTTAGTACGTAATGCCTGTTGTACGTCACAAGTAGTTTGGAGCCCGATTTACTACTCGCACTGTCCCACAATGGTTGGTAACGTGTGAACGACTCCTAGGTGAGTAGTCAGTCTAAATGGTTACTCGCTTACCCAGTAGTCATTTGTGTCCACGTTGAACCTCTCCCGCAGGTTCTGGAATGCCAGTGGACAGTACTCCTTGAACTTGAATCGACTTGGCATATTCTCTCTAGACACAGAATAATAGAAAGTTCTAGACGGATGCCCTACTTATTGAACAGATGGCCCTTCACTTTAATTTTGAGATAGGCCTTAAAGTCGTCCTTCAATAGCACCGCGCGCGGTTTCATGTGTTGTAGGGTAGTAAGAGAATGATTGATACCCCACATGAGGACGCTCTTCAAGGGTTCATTGGCGCGGAAGAGCTTCAACTTCTGTCGACCGCCCTTCAGCTTCTTCTGCTTCGACTGAGTCGCCATTCCTACAAGGGGTGAGAGGAGGAACGTGTTAAAGTAGTAGATCCTCTAAGAGTTATCGAATCCAATAGGAAGGGAATGGAACGATTACTAGAAGCTGTTAAATCACTGAATTTATAAACTTGAACACTTCGCCCCGCCAGTTTGGAAGGTGCCTCGTCTTTTCAATCAGGAAAAGAAAGCGTTTTTCTTGTCTGTATTCAGCTTCGCGAATGTCAATGCTCGGTTCACTCACTTTTAAACGGTTTAAGGAGTCTACTTTGAAAACACCCCAAACTTGGAAGCCAAAACGTTCAACTATATGGAGAGAAAAGTACTTGGGCTCCAGCACAAAAACTTACAAAAGTGTGGATTAGTTCTTTCAGTAATGCAAGTGTTTGCATCACATTGAGGATAAATAAAACAGTTAGTCAGTTTTCCTCTAACTTCTCAGTGGTGAACGTCTAAACAAGGGACAAATGGTCCACCCGATCTGCCAGAAACGCTTCACCCCTTCGTGGCTTGGAACTCACAGTTTGCGTCCACAAATATCCCTACTTTTAAGCATCGGTTTGAGGATGACCTTGCGAAGAAAAGTGCAGACTAAGGTAATCCAAATTCGAAAAAAGGATCCAAATGAGAGTGGTAACTAAAAATAGTCTGGTATAAAAAGGTCAGTGAGTCAAACGGTTGATCACCATCAAAAGTTACAAAGACGGAGTCTTTTGATTGGATACTATCGTCCCCGACCAGGGTTTCATAGAAAGCGACACCATAAAATACAAGACTGGTAGCCAAAATTAAGTACGAACACTTGGGCGAATCCCTTCCTACAAACTAAATTCTTTTTATGAGTTACGTTATAAACAAATTGCAGGATCTTTTTTATCGAATAAGCCTTACATCTGACACCAAATGTAAGCAAAAGGCGAACATACTGACAACTTGTGCTTCATTTCTTTTCCAAAAAATGAGCAAACGATTCGGAGTAAACAAACGGAAAACCCAGCGCAGCTGCGAACAGTCGCTTAGGTGGAGATTTCGGGCGTTCTTCAATAGAGGATATAAAAAGAGACAGAAATAGTGGTTCGTTGGCATGAATAAATGGACCAAGAAGTGTGTAAACTTCCCCTTCACTGCCAACAATAAGTCCCTTGTGAAACAGAGTTACTGCCTCCTCAATCACAAGTTTTAACACGCTTCGCCATCGCATTGCCATCAAACAAAGACTGCATTGCTTTGATAAGCATAAATAGACATTTTACCAGGTCTCAACCCCAGTTTCTTGTGGACTTTGGTTGTGCGTGTACTTCAGCCACATTCTAGGCGCGATGTAAAGCGTTCACGTCTCCTTCAATCTCTCTTTCTCCCTGTTTGGGTTACTTGAAACACCAACACTTTGCGATGCGTGCGCTGTGCATTAGGAAGGGACAGTTACTCTTTTCTCGCCTAACTGAGGGTGTATTTATCTGCCTAAATAACGAAACACATTCTGACAGGTCGTCAGATGAAGACCAGCAGCATTGGTGGAGGTGAAAGTGAGGAGGAAGTGACGTTTGCCGCCAATGAAATTGGGCATATCGACGACCACTTTAGAAGGGTCGATTGAGTGGGCCGATCCGTCGACTGTGGGTGAGAGGTGGGGACAATCAGCACCTCACCTTAAGACCAAGCAGAAGGTCGCACGAAGTGAACGAAGGAGCATGGAGCCACGAGACTGACATGAAGTTCGTGGCACCTTATGCTGCGTTCCATTAGAGCTCGTCAACTGTGATGAATACGCAGCGGTCTATGGAGTCGGTGAGGTGACATCAAAGTGAATATGGTCCTATGCTTGACTGTTCGACTTCAATTTGGCACGCAGCCGAGCTCTCTCATTGAGACGAGTGTTGATTTTACGATCTCACGCGTTGATTCGGTGGCAGTGAGGAGGCATTTGGTTTTATGGCTCTGTGGAATAAAAGTTTTGCCTCCCAATCGACTGGTAGTAGAGTGGAGTGCCTCAACAACGAATTCCCTTAACGCGGTGTCACAGCAAAAGGAATCGGTGAATTGATAGAGGCGGATGAAAAATGCAATACAATCTCGACAAATAGTAATGAGGCTCAAGTTTTATACCCAACAAAATTACCATGGAAAGGTGTGAACCAGTTCTGTTAACATGGAAGAAAGGTAATAATCAAACTACAATTCTAGCTAGTGGTACATGAGCTATGATGGATGTTCACCGCGTTCACAGGTTCCCACACTTTTGAAGGGAAGCAATTGCTTTGTCGAGGTGCAAATTATGCCGATTCTTTGTAGATTTAACAGTGGTTTGTGCGTAAAAAGATGTCAATGCATTTGGTAAAAATTGGTGAAGTAAAGGCGCATTAGAAATACTCGGTATCGCAAAGCGTGACAAAGCCGACCATAATGTTCAAATAAATAGGCACACATATTCAAAGGTACTGTTTTTGTCGGTGTCAAACAATGTACCTTCAAACCAGACTTCTGGCTACGCGTCGAAATATCTTGCTAGTTGACGCGAATAAGGGTTACATTTTTTTACCGTGTGAAAAGGGCACCAAATCTGCGCCTCAAAGCTATATTCCAAATTAAAGCGTTGAGTGAATACGGAACTGCGAATGGTACTGCACTCCACATGAACTGATTGCTGAGAAGACCAAAAAGTATTTGATCAAGTGTAAGAACTCCTTAAACGTTCTATAATCCCATAATTATTGTTTTAATTCCGGAAAATTGCAATAATTTTCCATGCCTTCTAGTTTTAGTTTGAGGAGCTTCGATTCGTTTAAAAATAAGATAATGTAAGTCAGAAAATAATCCATATATATAGGTGCAAAATTTTATGCCGGGTTACTTGTCTTGGTAAAAAAAGTACCGTCAAATAAATAGGCGTCGCTAAAAGGATTTTGGGAAATACTTCAGAGAAGCAAGAGCAAAAAACCACAAACAGGCCTTTAGCAGGCATTGCGATCCATTTGGTGGGAACAAGTGAAGACAAATGTCTTCTACTTAAGGCAAAAGTAAGTAAAGTAATGGCAAGAATAGTATCTTGAGGGCACCAACTTCAAAAATTTATGAATCCGCACCTGTCGAAAAAGAATCACAAAAGGTATAAGTTTGACAATGATCTTAGAGCAGTACAACAAGTTTCGTTATTTAAAAAAATCAGGCACAAAATCTCCAAAAAAAAACGCAAATACGAAAATTATGTTTAAACAATTTGAGTGAAGGCCTAATATAGACAAGCAACACCGTCAACAATTGTAGAAGACTGTATATTTCCGAAATCCGTGGAATAAATTGTGGAAAACAACCACAGAGATGAAAAACCTGGTCAGAGACCAACTCACTGTAGACGAGACAGGTCTCCGAGCACAAAAAGCGCGGATTAACAGACACTACAAGTTTATTGGATAACATGGTCCTCTAGCGGATTCTAGAAGTTAAAACAAAGTTATGCATTGTTTAGTTTTCTATATAATAAATCAGGTTTTGATTAGTTCGTTTAGCGGCTAAAATTAATTGCGAATATATCAAACTTTTCTAGAGTGGAACACGTTTTCAAGAGAAGTACTTCAGGTATCTTGTCGTAACTTTGTAATCACTGGCGAAATTGTCAATGTTTATACTTGCTTCTGCAATAAATGTTTATTGTGCACATCAAGCACACTCTAACGTTTGTTTATTGGAAAGCTATTTTACAACCGTAGCGTTGCAACAATTTTTGTAATACATAGCCCCTTATGTTTTCGACCAATGCCCCCGATGCTTTCACTCATGTAACATTTTGCTTGTTTGGCTGCCGCTGTCGGTCAAATGGGTAGGCATATTGGCCTAGCCTGGTAGGCTGGGCCCCGATCTATGCCAACAGTCCCGTCCCCTCTGTTTTCAAATATATACATTCTGCTCTAACATTGCGCCTTCATTTGCCTTCAAGGTAGTCTCGGTGTATTACCTTATTCGTTCGGACTGCTGCTTTCGATCACTCGGGTTGCTTCCGGGCCGTGCCAGCAGCCTTTGACCCCTCTGTTTCCAGAATATACATTCCGTCCTGGTGCTATGCCTTCTTTACCCTTAATGGAAGTCTCAGGACGCTAAAAATTGAGTTGCGTATCTTTACATGATTCTTTCTTTGTTTATTCGTGCATTTTTCCCTTGTATACAAGCAGTGGTAAAAGAAGGCATAGTACTGGGGCAGAATATATATTCTGGAAACAGAGGGCTTGGGGGCTGTTGGCACGGCCCAAAGGCCGGCCAACCGGCTAGTACAATATGGCCACCCAAGTGACCGAAACCAGCAGGTCGAACAAACAAAGTATTGCACAGCCTCTCTCTTCTTCCGAGCGTCGTCGCTGATGCTCCTCTTGGTCAGCCCTTTGTGTCAGCCATCACAGCATAATCAGTGCTAGCAGAAGCACCCACAAGCTAACCGTGCCAGTCCCACCAATTCCGCGTAGCACTTGATGAAGCAAATGCGCACTTCTTAGTCCTCCTCTCTCACGATAATGTGTCCCAATGAATGATGGGGTACGAATCCAAGCTTTCGAATGGATGAATGTACACAACACATATTGTGATTCCAGACTTTTTTTATGCCGTGGGAGAAACTCGAGGGTACCGTAGAACCCTGAGCAAATGGAGCGATCGGGCCTCATAGGAACGGGATACATGTGATTCAAGTGTGTAAATCATAAAACGATGCTGTCGAACGGCGTCCTGCACATTCAACATCTGTAGATACACATTTCGGCGAATGGAGGCGAGTTGCCCGAGAACGTCGCTGATCCCTCTTGACAGGTCCACTGGACTTGGAGTTCGCGGCTAGTGTCGCTTCAGTTGTTAATAGTTTTCTTGTGCGACAGGAGGGTCGGGTAGGTGCCGAAAATGGACGTCGATCACAGCCCTTCTGCTATGGGATGTAAGAGACTCCCCATTCCGTAGCACATCCACTTCATTCACACTGCCCAAGTTTGCCCCAGGCAGTACAGATCAGGGTAAAATCCACCAATGTAGCGCCCCGAGACTTTCTTCAAGGTAAAAGAAGGTATATTACTAGGACAGAATATATATTCTGGAAACAGAGGGATTGGGGGCTGTTGGCACGGCCCGAAGGCCAACCAACTGGCTAGTACAATATGGCCACCCAAGTGACCGAAACCGGCAGTTCGAATAAGCAAAGTAATACAATGGTGTCCTGTTCTAAAGAAGCCTCGTATTTTCGTCAGGCACTAGTAACTTGACCTGGATACGTATGCTTCACACCTCACCCTTTGCATGTTTTCATCTTTGCACCATTGGCTTTAGGGCTAGAACTTGCCTATAGAGCTTTACCAGACCGCTTTCTTGGAAGACATTAAATCAAGTTGCTAAGTGTGTTTTTGTCCTGGTGAATGATAAGTTTAAGGTAGGAATTTGCCTCATCCATTCTTTCGCATATAATGTATGCTCTGAGGGTTTTTTTCCGCCGCCATTGATAATGATTTTGGTCATCTTTCTTTACATTACTTTTGGCCTGATTTTCTAGTTTGTGTTATGGCAACTATCCAATTTTGCCTACCCATTTGATGTTGGCTAAATCATGTTTTGCTTTTGCAGCCTTCAATAAACCCTGTTCCGTCCCAAAGGAGGTCCAAAAAGATTGATTGAGAGTTAAATACATGCCAGTTACTTTGAATTGCTGTCAAACCTGCGTCTCGCAGACGATTGTCACACACAATGCGCAATGATTTGGGGATAGCCTAGGCCGACTAGTCTGCATAGGTTGCTGAAAGTTGGACGCTACACTGCAGGGCTCTACAGGCATCAGTTGCAACTCTATCTATTTTTCCACTTCCATTTTCACTACCCCCATTTTAGATTTAATATTAAGGATCGCCTTTTCCCGTGTAGAGAGCTTTGTGAGTCATATGCGTGGGCAGAGCAAAGACCTTTTGGGCTACTTAGCTTGGCTTTCTGTAACCAAATTTTAGCCATTGTTTTGTTGTTTTCCTTCCAAACTTCAATTAAAGAAAGATATGTATAATGGCGACCAGGTAGCTTCGACCAGCTCCCTGCACTGAATTTGTTGTAAGGCGGACGAGAGGGCGGAGCAGGAGTGGAGCAATGAACGTCGACCCCTAGGCTTTACCGTGGATTTTTGGATGGCACCCATCCAATGATTTCCGAATTTTCCCACTTTTGCATGTACTAGGTCCCCATAAAATCCTCTTTTCCCCTCCTGATAATCTTCTAATTACATTTTTTTGCACTTAAAGGTCAATTTTTAATGCAAGCTTAAATCCATTAAGCCTAGCTACCTTTTAGTCACTTGTGGCGCCCATTCAACATACCCTAATAACCTCTTAAGTTGAGTCACGACTATGAGCGATTTAATGGGTGGGAACTTTCTGACGCCCCAGCTATCAATGGCACTTTTTTTTATTCTTTTGCCTACTGTACTATAACCTTGCTTACCTAACTCTTGGCTTTTGTAGTGAGACGCTTTTGGCCTCCGCCATTTAGCCCTTGCTGCGCAGCCTGGCTTCTGGGCTACATCGGTAGCGCCAAGCCCTAAGCACGTCCACCATACATTACTCTGACCAAGTGTTATGTCTTGAGAAAAGTCTCAAGAGGCTATATCTACAAAGCGATTGCTGACTGGCCAGCTTAGAGCGGTAAATGTTAATTATCCAAGAGTGGAATAATTTAGCAACGCTAACTCCCGAAATTTCCCAACTTAATCAGAAAAGAAATTCACATAGTTCCGATAAATAATAATAATGCATTGAAATGAAACCGTTAGCACAAAAAGCAGATATGGATGTCATGATTGCAAGATGGGGAGGTAAAACACTAAATTGTGTGGTTTTATCCACCATATCACATACTACTTATCAGTCCAATTCTCCTAGCTAATCTTTTGGAGCTTCGCTTCACCTCCAATTGCATTAGATCAAAGCACATGGCTACCATGGCTAGTCCGACGAGAAAGTAGACAATGGCCGCGATGAATTTATTCGTCCTATGCACCGGATCTGGATCATCAATACCTGGAAGCATATCCCCAAATCCGATTGTAGAGACGGTGACAAACACGAAGTACATGGCATCCAGGAATGTCCACTGTTCCCAGTATGCGAATACTAGAGCACCCATAATCATGTAAAGAGTGAATAGACAAAGAATTAACCACACCGGAACGCGTACATTTCGACTCTCCCTTCGAGCTTGAAGAGCTTTGACAAAGACGGAATTGGTACCAGCCAGAGTAATGAATAGGCTCTCTGTGACGCCTGGAAACGGTGTCATTTTTCTCTGCAATTCCTGCAGAGCTGAGGTTTTTTTACTACCTCCTTCTTGGGGAACTTTGGGCGAATCATTGAATAAGGCTCTTCCGGGTATGTCTCGAAGTGCTAAAGGTGAGCTGGACCCATTAACAGTGGGTTTATTGGGACTTCTTGCAGTCGTGCAAGGCCTGAAATGGACTGGCGCTGGAGAGTGGCGTTTTTCGTCTGCTATGAAATAGCAGCACAGAGTTTTGTAGAGCATTCGAAAAATATCCGCCATCAGGCTACCCAAGTTAGCGAGGAGGAGGAGCATCATTGGAATGCCGAAGAGACCGTAGAATATGGTTGCTAGGCGGCCATACTTTGTCAGTGGAACGACCTGTCCGTAGCCTAAGGATGAAAAAGTGATTTCGTATTCTGCACTCCCACAAAAAGGGAACTTTTTTTCTAATTGAGTGCTTGATTAAGGGATGACTATATCTTTAAATCAGAGATGCTTATGTGGCCATATTTTCTCGCCACATACATTGAATTTCTGCCGCAAAGCCTAGAGAGCAACTAATTACAAAGCAGAATAAGTAAAGGAATAGTTTTCCTTTGAAATCGTCATAATTTTGCCAAAGGAAAAGAAGCCAATTGGAAGAATTGAATGCTGGTGGAAGGAGGAGAGGTAAAAAGGGTTGTTAAAAAAGAATTCCGCATCCTTGCGGCTCCCCTACAACGATAGCGAAGGGGAGGGGGAAGGAGAGGAGTAAAGGAATAAAAGATAAACTCCAATTTCTAAGATTTGGACATGCCACACTGCAAGCTATATCATTAGATGGTTGGGAGTGGATGAAAGCCTCAATTAACTTCAATTCCATGCACTGGAGGTTCAGTGACCAGATGGTGCATATGTTACGTTAGCCGAATTTTATTTCCGTCAATCTGGGCGCCGACTGACATCTGATTGACATTCAGCCACGAAATAGACGCCTCAAATGCTAAGAAAAAAGCTATTTTGCCAGTGAACTTCAAACTCGTTCAATAATTCTTAGCTCCCTCCACGGATCACTTTATAAGAGGTTCCTCATAAGGGAGGCACCTTATTCTCACCATAACCGATAAGCCCAAAATATTAGGGAAAAATGAATTCTTCATGTTCCTTCCAAGCGCCCTAATACCTCGTGCATGGTGTAAATATCAGACTGATTAAATTCCAGAAGTCTTAACCACTGAGGCTAAGATGGACCCCTAAAGGGAGGCGGCGGGAGGGAGGCAGGAAGAGAGAGCGCAAGACGGAGGGAGAAGTGGAAAGCAATGCATCATTCCATCCCACACACATAAAAGGCAATTTGGACTTGCATTTCCTTTGCCTCAGGCGTAAATATTACACGAGGCAAAGGTAACTTCATTAGTGGCGAGGCAACCAGATTTCGTGTTTTTTTGTGTCTGCCTCGACTTTTGAACATATTTAGGGCCATATATGTAACTCCTTTTTCCCCCTATTTCAGTAAAGAATAAAGAGGAAAAAATAAAATTAAAAAAGAGTGTAAAAGGCCTGACCTGACCTGTCTGGCAGATGACCTAGGTAATTAGTTGATAAATCAAGTGGATAGGTAAATAGTGGGCGTATTACTCTTCATTTGTCAAAACTATCAGTTAAAGAGGGATTGATTAAAATTCAATAGGTTTGTAGTGTAATTTAGGGAAAAGACTCCTCTGACAAGAAGACATGAGACATTCTGACATCGGTAGAGCCTACGGTGTACTGTACCGCCCCGATTTTCCTAGGCTAAATGTGTATAGCATTTAGAGTACGTGGTAGAATGAATGGTCAGGGATGTCAGTTTTATGCCCTTTGGGTCGGTTCAGGAGCAGCCAGAGGAAGGTGCGTCATAGTGTGGATAATGTCGAACATTGAGGATTAAAAATGACAAGAGTTGCCTTTATTTATGCGGTGAGCGGAGTGGCTTCCACTTACTTTCACTGGAAAAGGAACAGCGACGCCCTCGTCTAAGGAGTTCATTTTTTATACACTTGACGAGAAGGTTCAGCATTTTTGGGCATAAAGGCTCATATCACCTAGTTCAGCCTAACTCAAGAGTAGTGGTGACAAGAGGCCCAAGATCCGATTGTCACTATATGTCATCCAAGAAGAGTAATATTTGACAAGTTGCAGAAGGCAGTATGAAGTTCGTGAGCACAAAATAAACACCAAAAATTTCTCTGGTATTAGCATATGGAACTGATCACAAAGGGAAAGACAAGTAACACATGTCAGACTTTTTTGCTTTCCTATGAACGCAGAAGTGGAGGTGGATTGAATAGCATTTTCAACAGGATTTAATTTTTTAACTCCACAAAAGTGAATCAACGCCACCTTCACCGCCACCATTACTACCAAAAACAACATCATTTAATGACTGTAAATACGCATTTTGGGGTGGAGTTGCTGGCAGAGACGTAATGTTTAATGGAAAGATTTTATCTTTTGGTAAAGCTTCACTTCTAGCTTTTTATTCTTCTCCATTTAATCTCATACGCCTCTCTTGAGCCTCCGAGGGGATGGCATCAGGGATTGACTATTCCACTTAGGCCAATCATTCATCCAATCAAGAAATTGAACAAACATTTAACCACTCATTCAATCCTTCACTCCAGTATCAGTTCAAATTCAATTACTCACCAATTTTACTGATTCACTAGCTCATTTGGCTGGCTTCCGAATCGTTCATTCGTTGCCTCACTGCTTTGTTCCTTCTTTCTTCCATTCCCGACACTATCACTTTCACTTACTTCCGGTTCCTCGACTTATTCATTCGTTCAGCTATGCATTCACTTAAAAAAGTGCCTATTTATTTACCCTCTTAATTCATTTATTAATTCATTCACAATTTAATAGACGAATTCGTTAATCAGTTAAATAGTTCATTCATTAGTGCAACTTTCCATTGACTCTTTGCGGAAAAACTAACTAGGCAATTACTAATGGTGTTAGTTAGCCACATTAATTTAGTCATTTCCTTTTCATTCCCCAATTTGCTCCCGTCATTACTTTACGTATTTATCTGATCAGCCAATTAGCCAATTAAACACGATTCTCCCCAACTGTGGACAGCTCATTCAGTTTTTTGGCCACCGATTAACTATTCGGTAAACATTCCGTTCAGCCGATTAACAATAATGCGATTGTGAGGGGTCAGACTCCCCCCCTCCTCCCCTTGGGGGGCACGCATAATCGTCCCTCATAAAGCCCTTTTATTTTTGCCGCGTAGCAAAAGACGGCCTCACCTAAATCATTCCCCTGTTTCAAGGGTACAAATGCTGAAAGGGGTGCAAAAAATACCGAACCGATTGCAAATGATCCATCACTCCATCTTGCTTCCCGACTCAGAGGTAGGAATACTACACCCCTCCACTGCTGGGTCCTACAGCAATATGTGGCTCTTAATCAAGAGGGCCTACCTGATAAATCTGATGCCAAGAAAAGGTGATAATCACTTTAGGAGGGAATAAAAAGTAAAAGGAGCACTGCAAAGAAGTAGGAGGGGCACTGCCTCTCTTTTATCCTATTCTACTCCAAAATACAATTCTCTTCGTTAGTAACGACATGAAACCCTTGTTGCCATGTAAGAATAAAGCATTTAGTTCACTGATTTATTGTAATGTCAAGAAGGAAGGGTTTTTTTCCCACAATTTACTTTAACCCTTTGTCTTTCGGCAATTTGGAGGAAGCATTTAGATTGCAATCTACACCAAAACCACACAAATACACTTTTACACCAATAATGATCCTTTGGGAATGGAATGTTGTCTAAATGAATGCGGACTAAGGCAAAGATCGGATTTTCTAGGGGGAAGGGGTGGAGGATGGTAGCCAATGGTACGTTGGAACGTTCGTTTGTTCGTTTAGCCTTGTAAAGCGCAGTCCACCTTTGATTAGAAGCCAGTCAGTCAGAGGAGCTACTATTCATGTGAAGAATAGGCAACTACCCTAAAATTTCTTCTAATATCTGGCTTAAATAACTTTGTTTTGAGAGGCAGTCAATTCTTTAGTTCGCCATTAAACAGAGGGGTTTGGAGAAAGGCAAGAAGGCAGAGGTAGGGTGTTCATGACGGGGATAAGTCTGAACCTACCAAAATATGATAAGTCCTGGTTATTTTTTTGGCTGAGATTTGAATAGTACGCCAGATTTTTTTCCCATCAAATAGACATAAAAGTATTTTAGAGGGCTGGAAGGATTAGATCGACAGTAACACGGATCAAGTGGAAGGCATCACAACTAACTCACCGATGGTGGTAATAACTGTGGTGACGTAGAACAGTGACCCACTCAGTGTCCACGGATCTGTTCGAGGGGTTCGAATCTTCAAGATTGACTCTTGATGTGATGCCAAAGTCCTGGGCCCTGCATCAGGCTGATCTTCACCTTTAATAGAAAATGGGGTCATTGTCGGTGGCGACAGTGGTGGTGGCACCCATCCAGCACGAAAAGCTTTGTATACTGCTCGCAGGAGATTATTCAATATGCTGGGCGGGGCTACTGCTTTAGGCACCTGACGACCTCTCGCCATGGATGTAAGATCTGTAAAGGCGTGAACCTGGGAAGTAAGGTTAATGTCTACTGCTTCATTGAGAATCTGTTCCAACATTTGGGCTTCGCCAATTGCAATGAGGTCCTCCACCTCCTGTCTGAGCTGTCTCAGCTGGATTTGACGGCCTTGCAAATACTGCAAAGTCTGGTTTTTTTGATACCGCTGCACTTCAATTTGAAGAGTTTGCAGTTGAAGGTTCACACAGTAAAGAGCCATTTGCCGAGGTGTGGGTCTCATTCCTTGCTCTAAGTCTCGTCTAAATCTATTCATTCTTCCATTAAGTTGTTCAAAAGTTGATTTCACTTCCGTCACTCCACGATTTAGACGTGCTTGTTGAAACTCTCTCTCCAGAAAGTTGAAAAGAAATGTGCCACCAATGAGATAAATAAAAATAAATATTAGCAGGCCTATTTGCGAGCAAGTGATGGCAAGAAACTTGCGTAAACACTTGTACTTCGACCTAGAGGGCGAGGCATTTGCCAACTCAAAGTCATCATCATCTGTACCTTGATGCCGACAGGCACAGCAACACCCGTGGTCACAACCCATTGTGAGGTGAAAATGAAGAACCTCAACCCTAGAGTCAAATATTAACACCTCGTTTGACAACTAACCAATGATAGTCGTGAAGCCTAACGAATTGCGCGGATCAAGTTGCAAGGCTTTTTGATTGGCCCATCACTACTCTGGATAATCTGGTTTGTGCACGTAGGCCGCTTGTAAGCTTTGACAAAGAGACACACCAAAGTGGTTTTTTACAGTGGGCGGGCCTCTTATGTCTTGCCCATCAATAAAAGCGGATAAAATAGAAGTGAGTAAATGTTTGCATATTGTATGTCCTCGAAGGTAAATAGGGTCACATGATGACTTTGGACCACCACACCTAATTATTGGGGCATTGAGATAGAATGTGGTCTGTTGACAGGTGTTATTTATTAGTTGGATGATAAATCAGTTCCCGAAATTACAGCACCTCAACCACAGAAAGTTGTCACAAAATGGGGGAGATTGATCGGGGACTGAAGTAACTCCGTGGAAAGCCAAGTGTTGGACAGAAACGGTTAGTGGCACCCACTAGAGCAAACTAATGAGGGATAGTCAACAGTTGAAGCAGATATCTCTTTTACTTCCCACTTAAGTGCTTGGTTAGGGGAAAGTTATGAGGCCTGTATGATTCCTTGAAGTGGGTTTAGTCAAACTCCTTAAGTCAATGGGCGATAGTCATTCTGACCCAGATAATTAATACTTTAGCACACTCGGCGATTGAAAAATCTCTACTGACGGTTACTTCGGTGATTTTAAAAAGGAGATAAACAGCCACTTTTACAGTCAGCCGGACAAAGCAGATAGTGACTGTTTAGAAGGGCTTTCGCCAGTGGTCAGAGATGATTGCCTTTTCACTAACACCTTGTTAAGTAATGTATAAAATGAGGTTTAGTGATCAATGAACAAAACTTGTTAAGAAAATATGATGGTCGAAATTCCCGATATGGCTGGCTCTACCTGTCACCAACATCATTAACGAACACTAGCAATCGCCAGAGCAGGACAACTATGTCCCTTAATGATTGACATTTAGTGAGGGACAAACGCTTGGACTATCCTCAAAACCACTCACATCACAATTTCTTTTACCAAATGATAAAAAATCAGCCTTTAAATGGTTGATTTCCGGATTACAGATAATGAATGGCTTTAATGCAAGAGAAAGGGTGTTTCTCATCGAGTGAGGAGAAATTATTGACAGCTGTCATGTAAATGATGGTGGGAACGGCATCAACTCTTTTCAAGACTGTACCGCAATTCGAAAATGTGCTTCTCAGTTCATTTGAGGGTTGCAAAGTAGCCTACGGTCTTAATAAAATCTGAGAGATTTAGAGTATCATGCTTGATGGAGTTCTGCCCAAATAGAGTAGACAAGGAAAGACCTATCCCATGTGCTGGGAGGCTTCGATGATATGAATTAAGAGGTTCGGTTGCGTGCGAAAATCTTTGAGACTGAAATAGGGGTTCTGAGGAACCATTGCACCACTAGCAGTCGCGTCACCCACAACTAGTCTTTCTGTAACCCTTTTCAGCTGCTACTCTTCTCCTCACTCCGTTGCTATGGCTGCCAACAGCTAGGACGCTCGATTTTGCCACAAAATTTACATGGCACGTCAGGAGGTTAAGGGTCTAAGGAGCCACGGTTGACGCAAGTGATAAAATACCTAACCCACAACCGCATTAATTGAGGGAAAGGAATTCTCGGTCGAAGGGACCAGACAAGTAGACATTACATAGAGTACACAAGTTTCCACCACGCTTACACACCTTAAGAAACATGCGTCTGGGGAAGGCTTATTTCCAAAATGAATTGGCAAGCGGACTAATGTATTATTAGCTGCACAGTCAGATGAATGGGCATTTAAGGTAAGAATTATCCCATTGCCGAGAAGCAAATAACAATTACCCCTCTTGCAATCTTACTACCTTTCAACACTACACAAACCAAAGGAGGAAGGCAGGGGACACCAAAATTACCTCTTTAGAAATAATAGGAGCAATCGGATCAATTGATGATATGATCAAAGCGTTACTTACATGGAAGAAACTTTATACCGAGAGTGGAGAGAGAGAGATTACCTTTTCCTCGCTTTCCGCACTTCCCTCCTTTTACCTACCTAAGTAATGCATATCGCTTTTAATCGACGTAGCATTACTACCTGCTAAATAAGCTAGGAGAGGAGAGTGTGAGAAAAGTGAAGGTGGAAAAATTCCGGCATTCTGCGATTTTTTCAGACTTACACTCAAAATGGAACCAATAAGACGTGGGAACGCAATTCAAGCACATGAACAGTCGCACTGTAAGGCTTAAGTAATTCAAACTGATGTAAGCACTTTTAAATGTCGGGATGCCGACCGCAGGCCTGGTTAAGGAAGGCCCACCTTCTTTGATTGTCAGTTGGAAACTCAATAAAATTTATGCTTAAATACAAAACCATGTCGTGCTGTTGAGGTCCAAAAATGCCTACAAATAAAGTTAGCAAACACTGATACCTCATTTCTCTTACCTTCTAAATCCGCACCCCTGATTGGCTGATGGCCCAAGGTCAATTAGTGATTGCAAATACCCCTGATTAAGCCAATCGTATCTGGTATCGAATTCCCCTGAGAACAATTCTGGGCCAGGTGGCAAAGGTAGCAAAAACTATACCTTTCTGATCGGTACACTTCTACGCTGGACCCGCGGGCAGTGATTGAAAGTCATTGAAAGCCCTCGGGTCGTAGGCGAATCCAACAATCGACGCCTTCAATACAAAAACTCACAAAGATGTACAAAATTAGGAGAAAGTAAAGATGATGAAGGAGGAAAAATCTGCTTACCAGAATTGATGGCAGAAGGAAATGTGAAATTTCGGTGAATCGAAAATGTCTCACTACCTTCCAGTGCAATCAAACCAAACCGAAAACACGCTAAAACAACATTAATTTCGGTGACAGAAATGCAAGCGCTTATCGTAGCATCTCAGGTTCTACAAAGAATAAGTAATAAAATATTTATTTCACTGGGAATTTTTACGACTATTTCACTGCCACGTTTTTTTCCTTTACTCCATATGCTTCATTTTAGCTTTCTAGGCCGTGTGATGTTCAATAGTTCTCGGCCTGCCTTGCTAGAGTGTTTTTAGGGGGAGATAAATAAGAGAGAAGGAAGGCTACCGTCGGAGATTATAGGCTGAAGGAATTTTAAGGCTAAAAATCATCTATCGGCAGTGTGGACCTCCTAGCAGGATCCACTCAATATCGGCATCTAGACCGCTCGATGAAAAGCGAAAAATGACAGAAGATCCCATCTCCACCTCCACTGTTACGGCTTTTACAATTCCGCCAGACTTAAAAGGTGTGCATAGATAGTCAGATAAGTTCTACAAGGCGGCAGCACATTGGAAGATCTTACTACCTCATGCCACTCTGCATAGTGCCCTCCTCAATCACCAAGTTGTATCTTCCTTACACTTCTTTCAGTGAAGATTTAAAAGTAGAGAGAGAGGGATGAGAAGGTGATAAAGGGTAAGTGCAAATCGACAAAGAAAGAAGTTTTCTGCAAGCACTTATTCCCCAAGAATTAACTAGTTTTCCAATTTGCTTGATAGCAAATTGGCCTCTACGCCGGTTGTCCTAATGCTTAGTCATTTCGTAGACTTCCACAATAGACTTGCTTCCGGATTTGTGTGCTTAGTAACCTCCTCCCTAGTAAAGCGACCGAGAAGTGCAATAAATTCTAGTTTTGCTTTCACTTTCTCTTTTTCCGGTGTATATAAATTGGCAGCCATAAGAAGTAACCAAACAACCGCCAAAAAGCATGTCATTGACAGAAACACTCTACACCATGCAGAGGAAATTGTACCATTTGCCTACCAAATGGGTGCTTTTAACCTTTTCAGGCGTTAACAACAGCTGATGGTAAATTTCAAAGGGAATCCAAAAGTGTGTGCTTCACTTCTTTTGCGCACTTTGCAAAAATGCACTGAAGAGGTTGAAATGTTTGATGGCAGGTTGAATGACTGATTTGTGATTGGGAATGGCCAATGCATTGCGAAGATGGACAAAATGAATGCATCAGTGGTTATTGCCAATCTCACACCCGCAAGGCAGTCGACACTTCGCACCCACGCTGTGTGTGGGGAAGAGAAAATGTTTACTGAAACAGCCGAGGGTGTTCACTCAGGCGACGCAAAAGTAACCACTGGGAGGACTTATTATTTAAATGGGAAAGATGGGAGATGTGACAGCTGGAAAAGGAAACGGCATCCTATACCATCCGCCGTAATCTTTGGATAATTCTCAAAATACGGGAGAGGAGAGGAAAGAATAGACAGCTGAGGAATAAAAAGGAGCTAAGCAGATGCAGCTAGGGCTAAAGCGTTTTATTAAGGTTGTAATTAGCATCCCCCTATCTCGTAGGGAAGGGATTATAGGTTGTGATAGGGGATAAATATAGTTCATAAAAGAGGGTAGACAGCATCCAGCCGTTACTTTATTATGCCATAATATTATCATAAGAAGTTATTAGGTTAACCCATACTTGGTCCTAGTAGCTTGCCAAACTCTCCTCCCACAATCAAAGAGAACTTGACATTAAAAATTGCTAACTTAGCCCTACGCGTAAATGCATACATCTGAAAGGCTTGGGTTAATCCCAAACCAATGCAACAAATTAAAAAAATGTCAGTCTTTTACACCTAAAGAACCTTTTTCGTCTTCTAAGAAGGCCACAATGTCAAAGTTACCGCGTTCGGTTGCCTGTATTTCTCTGGTTCTAAAAAGCCATTCCAAGGTTGAGTTATCTGAAGGATCGTAAAAGTAATGGAAAAGATTTTATTCACAATTACTCAACGCAGTTAGTGCTTTTTAGGCACCTACATTAATGCAAAATTTATATGTTATTATTTAAATAATCCCTAAAATTACCTGTTTTCGAATGTTTTGTTGGATTTGTGCGGTCAGGAAAAGTTAAAAGAAAATTTGCTAGATAAATGGATGAAATTGGCGCAGGGAAGTGAAAATAAAGAGCGACTTGCCTCAACTTATGCTATACTAGAAAACGTGTTTTTTTTAATTTAAAATGGCCACTTAAATTGCTTAATTTTACTGAGCCTGAATGCTGGGACACGACTTGTTGAAAAGGGGTAAAAGGCCTTTTCTAAATTCCCTCCTGCCGACTTTTGGATTTATTGGCGAGGTAGCACATGACAGCAGACCGATGCGCCTGGTTCCAGTGCCGAATCAACCACCTTGTAACAACTTTTCTTTTGTACTCTTTTCGGTTAAACCTACATTGTACCGAAAACTTTTTCATGAATGCTTTGCTCCGAGCCAGCCCTAAGGTTGCAGGAGAACGGGCAGATCACTGACAAACAGAAAGGCTGAGGGGCTATTGGCATAACCACTAAGGGGAAGTACAATTTGTCGAGACTTATGCGCCTGCGTGATCAGTCGCATTTAAGTGACTGCCCAAGACTGATCGCCTAGCTGGCCTGGCTGGGTTTAAGGGCGACCACTCTGGGACTGATTCAATCAGGCGTCCAAAATTAAGTGTCTCGTAGACATATAGATAGGGAAGAAAATTAAGTTACTGTTCAAATGATTGGTATTTTAAAAAGGCTAAAAATTAGCTAACTCTCTTGACACCGTCTCGGTGGTATGCAAGATCCCTCGATTGATGGCTCCAAACAACGTCAACAAAGTCACCAACTTTTTTCTTGTTTAAAATGCAAGCATACGAACAGTAATTTGGTTTTTTATTCCCTAAAAATTTGTTTGACACGAAATAAGGTTAAAAAATATTCGCTATAGGCGTCATTCGTTGGGTTTTCGAAGCCCAACCGCAGTGTCACAAGTTTAGACAACACAAATAATACCTGTCTCAAACGCTATCATGTTTTATTCCAAAAATTAAAATAATTGTTTCGATAGAAATAATAAGTATGATTGGGGGAGATTATTTAAAACTTGTTAAAAAATCATCCAAAATTTGAATTAAGTACACCTTAGGACGTTGACTTGACGAGGGTTGTTGTTTGACTTCGGAGGAGCATGGAGGACGTAAGGAGAAGGTGTACCCCTTAGGGGGCACTGACAGGCAATATGGATAGACCTGCTTACACAGTAATGGTGAAGGCGATATGGGAGCTAATTTAGCTCTGTGTATGCCACCTTATACAGGCATGGGGATGAAGAACTCCTGAATGGCGCCATCATTGCGCCTAGTCCCTATAATCTACTTCACAACACAAATGCTTGGGTAATCGTATGACGCGACAGATCGTGGAACATTGGGGCATTTAAATTTGTCATAACTTTTAAAGTAAAGGCAGTCTTGCACTGTTCTCTCCCCAGAACAACTCACTGATCATGGCCCCATCAAAAGAAGCCTCGTCCATCCACGCTGGGCCGAGATCGTATCATCAACGTGCCTCCCAAACCTCAAATAACAAGTATCTGATGGCTTCAAACCCAAAGTAAATCGTGGTCTGTTAACAACCCAACTTTGTTCCCCTTCATCAAGATAAACCGGACACCTGGCAATTTTATGCGAAGATCCCACGCATACAAACAATTGCGTGCGCATCACGTTTCCCCACAACTTGATACTTTGACTTTATCCACTCTTTCATCAAAAGTTAGTTCGCCCCTTTTAGCCTTGTAAGCAGGTGGCGAACCCTTTAAGTTTTTCCATTGCTCATTGTTTAAATGAAGTCGCTGCTAGCAAAATTTCGTTTGCATAAGTTAACTCCGACAGCTCTTGCTTACTTGCATTGACGTGAGGTGATGGGCCCTTCCCTAGCTGTGCACACTTTTTTTGAGGTGTAATGTAAACGGCTACCAGGACCTTCGGTTAATGCGGCTTATCCGCGCGGATGTACAGTTCAATTAAACAAATGTCAGTCGGCAAGAGGTTCAAAATTGGATGTGTATAGCCATCTTTATTGCCACCTCTTACATGTGTTGTTATCCCCTGGGGAAAACGCAAGGTAACGTAAAATTTATTGCAAAACACGCAATACTTTAAGGCTTAAAATATTCTACTAAATAAAAAGATTTTGCCATGAAAATTTGAAACTGACCTATTTAATTCTTTTTAGGTTAATTCGGAATTCACATAAGCAACTCTTTACTACTGATCTCGTCGTCAGCTTGATTGCTTTTAACACGTATAGGCAAGTGGACTGCTCAATTCCCAGGGTTTATGGGTGAAATGAACTTTTGCTTGCGTTTCCAGTCCCTGCCAGATAAGACTTGCCGTAAAATCACAGTCGTATTTAGGGCGACCACTTTCCAAATTGCCATCAACTGACACTGAAAAGTCCCATTGACACATTCAGCTCCCACTGATCATTAAGTACACAACTAACTCGTGATTTGACAATGGATTATTTAAGGGCGGATAAGACAGTGCATGTCAAATCTACAGTGACGAAGATTCACTTTGGCAGCCCCGATCCCGTCGCGTCAGATTGGGAGGGAAGGGAAACGATAAAATCGGCATAAAGGAGAGGAGGAAAAAATCAGTTGTAGAGATGTTGAGCCTTCTGTTTCAACCTAGGTGTCTTGATTTCATTGCATGCCTTTTAACGCCAGTGTAAGAGATTGGAGAGAAAGAATGAGGCATATTTTCGAACTTAAGTAGGGCGGAGAATTTGCAGCGCCGTTATTTAAAAAAGGAAATGTTTCATTCCCCAACGATAGATACCTGCTAAAAAGGAATAGCGATATGTAAGGCTAAAAGATAAATAAAAGTGAATCTTTCAGAAGGAAAGAGAGTGCGAAAAACATTGGTTATCGTTACGAAAAATATCGAGAGCAATAACAGATAATTTTTAAAAAAATGTAAGCAACTCCTAATTTTTGCGATTATAAAAAGAAGGATTGGCATCATCATATGATTCGGTAGAAGACAAAAAGGCGCCCATATAATACTGGAGACAATTCAGCGTCAAGAGCAGGTCTACAAAAAAGATGCATGCGCTACCTAAGCAGCCTTCGTTATCGAGAAAATGCGCAGCCTTTCCAACAACTCCTGCCAAGTGTGCGCCACTCAATGCCACCCACTTCGGACACTTATTTGGCTACTTTAGGTTAATTAACGCGATTACATCCATGTAGGAGGCACAACCTTGCCGAGATAGTAGAGACAGAGCCAAATCAAAAAAGTGAGATGTCTACCACAAAACGTACTTCTTAATCGCATCTGTTTAACTAGCGAAACCTCATTACCAGATCATTACCGAAAATTTGCCGTGCAAGGAGATGCTACAAGCGTTTCGAAAGGCGCTTCAAATCGCAAACGCCTTGTGCGCACTCTCAAACTACTGACGACGATTCAGCGTCAAGAATAGGCCTACCCTTTCCCATAACCTCAACACACACAACCGTGTGAGCCGAATTCCGTCCGGCTGTCGAGGCGTACTTGACTCACCTCAGTCAACGTGATTGCCTATGCGCCTGATGTAAGGGGAAGATACAATCCCCACACAGTGCTTTTCCACTGTCGCTTCCCTCGCTCAGCAACTGGCGCTTATCTTCCAATGCAATCCGCCTAACATACAAAGAATAGTGAAATGCGCAAGACACCCCCGTTAACAACAGAAAGAGGGGGTTCCACCGAGACAGAGGTAGTGATATCGCATCATCCTTCGTCTCTTCCTTCGTGGCGATTGAAGCAGCAGTGCGCAGTGTGTGGGGCAGGTCAAACCAAGATCTCCTTGGTGAAGAGGCCATGCTCAGACTGTACCACGCCACCCGCGATTCAGTTCAAGCGATGTGTCATGGGGCTCATTCCATCTAATCCACGCCACCAATCCCTACACTCATCGTCAAGGAGTCAGCGGTAAGGCTTATTCCGCATCCACCCAGTTTCAAGGATTCAAACAATGACATGAGGTCACGAATGTACTTGGAATTCCAACTGAAGAGCAGAAAGGAG
Organism: Taenia multiceps; assembly: GCA_001923025.3. Lineage (NCBI taxonomy): Eukaryota > Metazoa > Platyhelminthes > Cestoda > Cyclophyllidea > Taeniidae > Taenia > Taenia multiceps. The sequence continues at coordinate 37,249,478 of CM010311.1, read as the reverse complement.
AATTGTTTGCAGATAATGACTCCAACAGACCGGAATCACTTACGGCACTGTTTAAGTGGTGCCCATCATCATGAGAAGAGGATGTTGCGGTGCCCTTCCCCAGTCTTTCCCAAATCCGTATTAAACGAAAGCAGTGGTGCGGAACGCAGTAATTTACAACAGCGTTGGGGCAGAGCAGCAGGAGGGGAGAAACGAAACCATCGCCGTGATCAGAAGTCTACAGCCCATGACATAGAACGGAAGTAGACACCTTCTGCACCGACTCGCACACACACGTAGTTCAACACCACGTCCAACCATCAACTACCGAATTACCACCACAATGGGGATGCTTCGACACCATGCTTCCCCATTACACTCCAACGATTGGAGAACGAATCCGCATTTCAGATCTCGACAGCTCTGCTCCACCCCTTCCAGAATAAAAACCTCCCACGAATCGCTTCCGTTGAGGTCGATGGTAGGCAGAGTAACATGCCGCTGTAACGATGTCGGTGGACTAACTTGCAGTCGGGGGCTCAAAAGCTCCCTCCGTTTTAAGACTGGTGCGCAGTGCATTAAAACGCTCCATTATTCATTCTCCACTGCGGAGGCGAATGAAGCCATAAAAGTGTCATGCGCCGCGGCTACTTATATGTGCGTGTGCACGAGACCAGAATCCGAAGTCAGATATACTGAGGTGAATAAGATAGTCAATGCAGTTGTGTGAAGGAGAGAGAGGTGCAAAAGGCCTCCCGGAATGTCCAATGTGTGAAGACATGCGCCACCACCACGAGCTGTGGTCTCCACCTCCCTGTCCCAAGTGAACAATAACCAGTTTTGAATTCTCCCTTAGTGCGGATCGTTGTCGTCCACTTCCTCGTCGTTGTTGTTGCTGCTAAGTGCCCACGCACACTGAGACTATTTACTTGGCTTGTTCAGTGGCGAGAAACGGTGGTAATTAGAATGTGGTGAGGTCGAAAGTTGTACAACTCCTCCTCCTCCTCCTCCTCCTCTTCCATATTCTCTCAGATTCATGGTGGTGTGACGCCTTGCGTCCAGTTACTAGCAATAACCACATTACTCATTCTTCACAATGCATCCCGAGTGAGCAACTTTCAGTGGCATCATACCGACGATGAGTCAGCTGAAGAAGAAAAAGGGAAAGGAGTAGTTGTGTTCCTGCATATTCAAGCCGTGTCGGCAACGCAATCACAGATGCCGCTCAACACCTACCAAACAGTTGGTTTACTATGGAGACTTGCGTCTGCCACACTACAGCTGCTTCTCTTCACCATCGCCTTTTTGGTACTAATGCCCGACAGTTAGGGGACACCCACTACTTCATCTGTCATCGCAATCCTCTCACCTCACCTCATGTAGGTGTCAGTTTACGCACCAGACCTGACTCAACGCTGGGCTTGAGACATCGATCACTGAGAGACATTACACGGACGACACGTGCTTCTCCATTCTTATCATCATTATGACGAAGAGCAGACGAGAGAGACTGTCGTTCATGTGAGGCCGTTCTGTCGTAACATCTCAACATCGTATTAACAGAATTACACCGTTGGAGGCAAACCTGTTTGGCGAAGCATTTGCCAGGGCAACATGCTCGAATAGCCTTCAGCAGCGACTGCCGCCATTTAATCATACGAGGCTTTAAAATAGGAAGAAGTTCCAATGGACTAGCGCCTATACCTACTTTTGATCGAGTCACCTATTCTAAACTATTGTTTTCCCATTCAGTAATCACCAGCCAATGGTGGATGTCCTATGAAGGTATACATTATGGATTTTAGTTTTTCTGGCCGCGGACTTGCAAAATTATTTTCCTAATAAAGTTTGTTACATCCAATTCCCATTTAAAGTAACAAAAGGGCAACTTAACAAAAACGTGCGGTTGAATTTCAATGACAAATAAAAGCGCTTTTTTGACCTCTCTGATGGCCTTTGTTTGTGCACTGAATAGCAAGGAACATCAAAGCTTCTTCATTATTGCAGAGGAGGGGAGAGAACAGGTTTGATTGTAGCCGCCTCCACTTTTGCTCCTCCAGCAGGAGTTTAGGAAGGATACGCGTTTGCTGGCTCAATGCTCGAGGCGAATCGTCCACTGGCGTTTTTCAACAAAGTCACCATTTTTTTTGGCTGGTGCTAACTGGCTGAGATGGCGCCAATCCTCAATGCCTTTCTTACCCACTTTGCGCAAAGTGTTGGTTTGCATAAATGAATCGCATTTGTGGTTTTCGCCTTGTCTGCCGGTCCACTTGACCACTTTGGCTTAATACTTGCGGAAACTACTCATCCATTGGAATGTGGGCGTTTGAAGGGGGAGCAATGTTTGATAAGAAATACTTTTAATGCATCGTTTAATTCTATTGATGTGATAATGAGATGATGAGAAGGAGTTGCATAAGCGGAGGACGATCGTATGCTTCCGGCTCTACGGCATGATGAGTATGATGATTTTGAAGGCAACTGTGAGTGCGATTATCCTGCTGTAGAAGATGATGCTGATGGTGGGGCGTGTTTCGTCACTGAAATGTTATTTGGAATCGTTGACAAGAATGAACAAAAACTACAATTCGCCTTCTTTTTCTCCATCTCCGTACTCGACATCATATTTGCTCCTCACCAACGGTCAGGACAGTCAAGTGAATTAAATTCCCCAAAAGAGAGTCACACTCTCCTCTTACAGATTACTACATTGCTCACTCGGGATGCATTGTGGAGAATGAGTAATGTGGTTATTGCTAGTAACTGGACGCAAGGCGTCACACCACCATGAATCTGAGAGAATATGGAAGAGGAGGAGGAGGAGGAGGAGGAGTTGTACAACTTCCGACCTCACCACATTCTAATTACCACCGTTTCTCGCCACTGAACAAGCCAAGTAAATAGTCTCAGTGTGCGTGGACACTTAGCAGCAACAACAACGACGAGGAAGTGGATGACAACAATCCGCACTAAGGGAGAATTCAAAACTGGTTATTGTTCACTTGGGACAGGGAGGTGGAGACCACAGCTCGTGGTGGTGGCGCATGTCTTCACACATTGGACATTCCGGGAGGCCTTTTGCACCTCTCTCTCCTTCACACAACTGCATTGACTATCTTATTCACCTCAGTATATCTGACTTCGGATTCTGGTCTCGTGCACACGCACATATAAGTAGCCGCGGCGCATGACACTTTTATGGCTTCATTCGCCTCCGCAGTGGAGAATGAATAATGGAGCGTTTTAATGCACTGCGCACCAGTCTTAAAACGGAGGGAGCTTTTGAGCCCCCGACTGCAAGTTAGTCCACCGACATCGTTACAGCGGCATGTTACTCTGCCTACCATCGACCTCAACGGAAGCGATTCGTGGGAGGTTTTTATTCTGGAAGGGGTGGAGCAGAGCTGTCGAGATCTGAAATGCGGATTCGTTCTCCAATCGTTGGAGTGTAATGGGGAAGCATGGTGTCGAAGCATCCCCATTGTGGTGGTAATTCGGTAGTTGATGGTTGGACGTGGTGTTGAACTACGTGTGTGTGCGAGTCGGTGCAGAAGGTGTCTACTTCCGTTCTATGTCATGGGCTGTAGACTTCTGATCACGGCGATGGTTTCGTTTCTCCCCTCCTGCTGCTCTGCCCCAACGCTGTTGTAAATTACTGCGTTCCGCACCACTGCTTTCGTTTAATACGGATTTGGGAAAGACTGGGGAAGGGCACCGCAACATCCTCTTCTCATGATGATGGGCACCACTTAAACAGTGCCGTAAGTGATTCCGGTCTGTTGGAGTCATTATCTGCAAACAATTCTCCTTTCTGCTCTTCAGTTGGAATTCCAAGTACATTCGTGACCTCATGTCATTGTTTGAATCCTTGAAACTGGGTGGATGCGGAATAAGCCTTACCGCTGACTCCTTGACGATGAGTGTAGGGATTGGTGGCGTGGATTAGATGGAATGAGCCCCATGACACATCGCTTGAACTGAATCGCGGGTGGCGTGGTACAGTCTGAGCATGGCCTCTTCACCAAGGAGATCTTGGTTTGACCTGCCCCACACACTGCGCACTGCTGCTTCAATCGCCACGAAGGAAGAGACGAAGGATGATGCGATATCACTACCTCTGTCTCGGTGGAACCCCCTCTTTCTGTTGTTAACGGGGGTGTCTTGCGCATTTCACTATTCTTTGTATGTTAGGCGGATTGCATTGGAAGATAAGCGCCAGTTGCTGAGCGAGGGAAGCGACAGTGGAAAAGCACTGTGTGGGGATTGTATCTTCCCCTTACATCAGGCGCATAGGCAATCACGTTGACTGAGGTGAGTCAAGTACGCCTCGACAGCCGGACGGAATTCGGCTCACACGGTTGTGTGTGTTGAGGTTATGGGAAAGGGTAGGCCTATTCTTGACGCTGAATCGTCGTCAGTAGTTTGAGAGTGCGCACAAGGCGTTTGCGATTTGAAGCGCCTTTCGAAACGCTTGTAGCATCTCCTTGCACGGCAAATTTTCGGTAATGATCTGGTAATGAGGTTTCGCTAGTTAAACAGATGCGATTAAGAAGTACGTTTTGTGGTAGACATCTCACTTTTTTGATTTGGCTCTGTCTCTACTATCTCGGCAAGGTTGTGCCTCCTACATGGATGTAATCGCGTTAATTAACCTAAAGTAGCCAAATAAGTGTCCGAAGTGGGTGGCATTGAGTGGCGCACACTTGGCAGGAGTTGTTGGAAAGGCTGCGCATTTTCTCGATAACGAAGGCTGCTTAGGTAGTGCATGCAACCTTCGTTTATTTAGTTATAACTTTCTGCTCTTGAAGTGAGTTGTTGGGAATTAAGTTAGTAATTGGGAAATGTAAGGATTCGGGTGGTCTTTAAATCGTTGATTTATTTTTTAATGCACATTGCTTAGCCATAATTACTTTGTTTGTATTTTCTAAGGCACTTTTAACGAACTTTTGCGTTAGAAATTTTGAAGGTGTTTTTTTGGTTGTTTGTGAGGTGAGACGAATTATAGCGGCTTTGTTTTTAATTACCTATTTTTCTTCTATGTGAGACTCTCTGTCTGTCCACCAATTTTTTTCCTCCACTTTCCAAAAGTCCCATCGAAATGCATGTGAATAGATTTGTCATTGCATTAGTAGAACCCAACACAAATTTGTGCTTATAGGCAATACATACAACACTCTATGAGGTGATTTTCGATGAAAGTGGAATCCATTTCTCTGATGCATTGAAACTGAAGTATTTGAAGGACTCATGTTGTCATTTAATAGCACCCATTTCAAATTTGTGTGGGTAACTTGAACGACCATGACAATTATTGCTCTGGAGCCATGTTCGGGTTAATAAGAGTCTTCTAAATCGGCTGCCACGATCTACCAAATACGATGGTAAGCAGCATCTATACTGTGATGCTAACTTTAAACAGAAGGATGCCAGTCAGTACAGACATTGTTAATCAAGGCAATAGGGATGATACAGTTGGATGTGAGATTTCGCCTCCCATCCGGTTGCCTTGACGGTCTCTCGCCCTGGGATTCTTGATGGGCTTTGACGGAAAATCCCAAGTTCTATGCACTATAGCGTGATATGCAAAGAAATTCGTAGGATCTGAAAGCGTTTTACACCTAACTACTAGCGAAGTCGAAGCTGCTTGCCATTGGTGCTTGTCATTTGTTCTTTCATTTTGCGCATTTTTAGCTACATTACATTTGGTCCATTCCTTCCCTCATTTACGGTTCGTTTAAGCAATCCTGTGGGTAAAAGAAGTGGATAACTTAGATTATACGGCTGTGCACTCTAAGTCAGTGGAATTGAACAAATTTGCCATGTCGGCAGGGAAGCCTTTGCGGTCTGCATTCAGACGCCCTGATGTTTTTCATGACGGTCTTTACAATTCGGTTTATGCTCCTTTCGATATTGAGGAGAAGTTCGGCTACGAATGTGCGCTTCTCTTTACATTTGTAAATATAGGGACCAAAAATATTTTGCCATGAATGACAGGAGGGACGCAGGCAAGAGCAGCTAAAATACACTTTAAAGTCCCTCCTTTTGAAGTTATTTTAGCTAATCAAACACGGATTGGGAAAACTCTGATTATTTTCTCCCCAAATCGAAGAATTGAAGGAGGCTATGCTATAACTAAGCCTGCAGATCCTCCTTAACCACACCGAGATTGCAGACTCGGACGGTCTTATAAATTATTAACCTAAAACAAAACAACTCCGCTGTCTGATTTTGAGGCAGACACTTTGTAAGATTTGGGGAAGCCTTAATTGTTTCCTGTCACTTTTGGGGAAGTGGTTGACTGCGGACCAAAGGGATTGCTTAGTAGAGGATTTCAAACCATCTATTTTTCTGTCTCACTTCCAATTACGCCACGGAGTGGAGTACAGATGCTCCCGAATTGCTTTAAGAGCCGAAGCTCTAGCTTATTTTCTCTTTACTGATTTCCATTGACAAGGAAAGTGTTATTCCATAGAATATTAACCAGTCAGAAGGCAAGCAAGTCGAGTGTAGACAAATAAACAGGAACATCCCAAAATCTCCGGAACGAAGATCTCCGTTAGTAATGCCAAATCTAAGTCCAGAAGAGGTCGGCAAATTGGCAATGTTTAACTGACAAACCTAACGTAAATACACTTGGGTTGTCGACAGCGAACCATGAGGTTGGGGCACATCCTACTCACAACAGTATTTGTGTAATGCAGGGATGGCCATCTCAAGATAGGGAGTTTTTAGAGCACGGCTGTGACACTGTAACAGGTCTAACGTGAGTCCTTCCATTTCACGCTTGATTGACAGGTCTCCAATGGCCTCTAAGTGAAGGCGGAGCAGGAAGATGACAAGATATGGTGCCATGTCCTTCCAACTAGGCTTACCTTGCCTTTAAGCATTATCAAATCATCTCTAGGCATTTTACTTAAAAGAAAGAGGCTAAATTAAGCCCCTGGGGTGTTAGATGTGCTTTGACATTAAAAGGCCATTTCTATGTAGCCGTGGAGTCAGGACCCCCACTTGTTCATAAAATTTATTGCTTATGTGTTAAGCGGTAACTAAACCGTTAAGCTTAAATTCAGCAATTAGACAGGGACGCCATTATTTTCCATCTGGTAGCTACTCAAAAGTCACTATTGGGCCTTAGCTGGTGGACGGATAAAGAACGCGACTTGAGGATTGTGAAGAGGTTGTGGATCTTTCGTTGCACCTCGTCCCAGTGATTGGTTTTAACCTATGAGTAAAGAACTCGTAGAAGGTGGATGACATTGTAAAGAATAGCCATAAATCAGTCCAGCCTCTTAACGAACTCCAAGCAGGTTAGGTCAACTCTCATCGCACCCAATGTAGATTAAATCTCTCCATGCTATAAGAGAAGAGGAAGTACCCCCTCGAAGTCAATGAAGACAATTGCATAAACCATGTCGAGGTGGTTGTTTTCAATAGGATACAAAAATAAAACCTCCAACTTCCTATAAATTGGCGATTTGCCTTTTTGGCTCTCGTCGCTCTTTTATTAAACTGCCTGAACCATTGAGAAAAGGTGCCATTTCGCTAATTCTAACTTAGAGAGTAAGGAACAGGCCTAATTGCTAGTGGGAAAACAAGATCGTGCCAAACGACGCACTCGCTACCGCATTATATACTTCACATTTGTGTAGCGTCTCGCGCCTTAAAATGGTAATATTTGATCGGTGTGGGTGTGCGAGTGTGGTTTCCTACGGATCAGATTATTCACAATGAATTATTTATTTCCTAAGGGCCAAATAACTGTGGCTCATTCCGTAGGTGTGTGACAAATCTAAGGTAATCATGTGTAGCAGCTCAGTGAGAAGAAGAATGATGTTGGCTACCATCCAACTCCAGTCCTCTCTCATCTGGCCAAGTAATAATTTTCATCATGCCACGGCATCTGATAACGATTTAGCAACTGCAATTAAGGGTTGCTAAAGTAAAACGGAAGCAGACTCGTAATCCATTTGAGTTGGATTTTGGTCTTTCGACGAAATTTATTTTCAACAATGATTTTTGCACCACGATGGAAAATAGGAGGTTGTTGAATCTCCGAGGCAAAACAAAGAGGGCCAATTTGAATGTAACAGTGATGTCATATCTCATGTCCAAAACTAATATTTACGACATTGGTTATATAGTTCGAGTTTTTAGAGCCCTAACCTCGATTATCGTAAATAAACTTGCAGCATTTTGGCGTTTTAAACTAATTACTAATAGCATTAAAGTAAAAAGTTTTACTTGCGTGAAGTTTTATTGCGGGAAATGCTACTTTTATCAACGCAACAGATTAGATGTTTCATTTAATTTTTTTAGCTTATGAGTACACTTAAGACTCCAGCATTTCCTCAAAGATTAAAGAATTCGTCAATAAGTTTAATTTGATTGTTGATGCGTGGTTTTCACTAGTGGTGATGGCATATTGTGGACATTTTACCATTTAAAATTATTATAAGATAAATGAATATTCTTCCTAAATGAATGTTATATTGTAACCCTTTTAGTTCCATTTAGACAGCAAATCGGCTTATTTATTCTAATCTTTAGCAACCTTTGGTACGTTGCTATAGGAAGAAAAAACAACTTTGATCGTTTAAATTTTGTCCAAAAAACATGGGTCTTTCCCTCCTTAATACCCACCTTCAAAATTCCAATTTCCGGTGGTCCCTCAGATGGCAATCATGAAAAGTCGCGTACGTGGGAGAGCTGAGGCGAGTACTTAATCATCCCCAACCGAGGCGCGATGTGAAAGCTTCCGCCAGACCCCCTGTTTTCTCCCCTTGTTCGCGTCTAATTCTAGCAGTGATGTTTTAATTAACACTCCTACTGCCAGAAAGGAAACAGCTTTAATTGACTTCCTCACCTCCAACAAGTGATGCCCATTTTAGGGAGACTTAAGGTGAATTTGGAAAAAAGAGCTTTGTACGAATTTAAGTGCTTTACTGGCTAATTGTACAACAATAATTTTAGTGTCAGCAGCAATGCCATTCTGGCTTTGGTACTAACGATTAAGACTCCACGAATCGGTTTTGCGCCACTCACCCATCACAAATATGTGATGCTAGTAGCAAATATAGAAAGCCTTACGATGAGTTTAAAATGAGTAAAATCCCTTAGAAACAGTGAGTATGGAGGGAGAAAGTATGGCTATTAATTAGTGGTACCTTGCATTAAGAATTCAGCATTCAAGATCATAAAGAAGGGTGTGGATTATGATAGCTGAGATATAATCGAAACGATAGGTTTTTCTCATGTCCTAGGAAGTGCAAACCGAAAGTACGTGTCAAAAGCTTGTAGTTTTAATGCCTAATCACGGTCCATACCGCAAGGTATCAATTTCAAAGATGTTTACTTTAGGTGCCTCAAGATGCAGACCTCTCCAGCGGTTCACTTGATTGTGGTCACGACCGCAAGAAAAGCCTAAATACTTTATTCAAGAGACCAAAAGGACAGCAGCTGACTAGGTATCACAAAAAATAAAAGGAAATGCTGGGCTTAGGGTAGTTTCACAGCATTAAGTTCACATAGCTGACGCCCTCTTTATCTCATCAAGATTCAGTGTTGCACAAATGTGACACCATTAGGTTAAAACAGTGGAAATTGGTGGAGTAGATATCAAGTTTCTTGGTCTGATGATTACCATATCATTTTTTCATCTCATCTCAGTGAGTTTTGCCTCGACTTCCACGGCAATAAGGGATTTAATCCACACTCTCACTGGTCACTAAGCTAACTCATTCTCCAACACGAAAGCAAGCATTTGGAGTGAGTGTGTACCACATCACACAACTCCTTAATCGTGGGGATAGATTGGCTTTTCGCATGCTGCCTCATAACTGGCGCCAAATAACACAACTCACTTGCCCATCCTCCCTTCCCCCTCCCTATTCCTTTCCCTCCTCCTTCCCCACCATTTGGCGACATTCGCACACTCACACAACGCAACATGATTTGGATGAAGGAATGAATGAATGAATGAATTAAGTTTCAGTTAACCCGCCATCAGTCAGTCAGGAAAGTTGCATGTTAGGGGGTGGAATGGGGAGAAGGCAGAAGATGGGGTTAGATTATATATCTCAAAACAGCCTAAATTGTAGTTAGTGGATAAGAAGGAAAAACAGGCTTCTCAGCCTCATCCCCTCTCCCCGCTTTTCCTATATTGTGTCTGGCGCCAATGTCTTGCGTGTTCAGTGGTTAGAACTGAGACACGCGAGGAGATGATGATGATCTGAGGATGGCGATGCTGATGATGATAATAATTCTCAATATGGGCAGATAAGTTAAACTCGGGGTGGTGAGGGTGGTGTTGGTGGTGGTGGCGGTGGTGGTAGCAGTAGCTCTGGGGTCGCCTTTAGGAGACTGACTGCAATTGCGTGTCCATGCTCATGTGTGCACGCTGTGCTCTCTCTCTCTCCACTACCACCACCATCACCCCATACCCCTTCCCTCCTTATGCACGAAGACAATTTATGCGAGCTTCACATGAACCGAGCACAACAACAGCAACCATAATTGCTCATGTTGATAGTAGCATTCGTTCTGCTACATCTATTGCTGTAATTGGAAAATGCAAAGCACATTCTGACTTCTAAAAATGTCATTTTATAGCCTTTTAAATGTAAAAAATGCGTAAATTGGTGCAGAAAGGAAGAACGTTGCCTTAAATTTGTAGCTCTGATAGCTAGAAGTCACTTTAACTCTGATCGGTATCCAACACGTTCAACCAACACGTAGCAGTTTGGGATTTTGGGTCGGCGGAGGAGGGGACCAAAAGGGTATGGCCCAAACAGTGTCGCGCGGATGGCAGACTGAGGTATCTTTACCTGGCATCCCTAGTGTACACACATCAAAGGGGCCATGGACTGTTCAGATCCTTTTACTACAGATTGAAAATAAAGAACCGTGCAAAGTTATTTGATATCTTAAAATATGGATTCTGTCCCTAGGTTGGCCAATTTTCGAGACTTCAAGCCGCTTGTAAGCTATCTACATTCGCTTGCTATCAAAATATTTGGAAGACAATTAGATTTTATTAAAATGTATCGCAAAGCCAGATCAAGAAAAAATTGAAAAATTTTAGGTCCTTATTAGTCGAAATTCACATAGATCCCCCTTTTACCGAATCCATACCCTTATAATTTATGACATTAATTTATTGCTTACTTTTGGAATCGTTTCATCAGGTTTTCTTTCAGATTGGCTTCAAAAAACAAGCCAATTATTTGCAAAAAAAACATAATATTTAGCAAAAATACTGAGGTGCAATCGCTGTTTTACGAAAGGTGAGGCTACATACAGCACGCATTTTATCCACCTCAGTAGTGTATTTTCTCTGATCTTTGATAATAGGGTACAAAATAGCTTTATTTAATTATTTGTGTTCATTCGGTAATCAGAACTCAGTATGCCACAGTTTTTCTAGTGCGCAATCAGTCCTCGAATTGACCAATCATCAGGCGATAGTGTGTGCACGGGGGGAATATGGCCACCAATTAGAGTGCCTAATGAGAGTGTGAGCGAGGCGGCGAACCAATCAGCATCCTCCTAATAGGCTTCTCACCCTATAAATCGTTGTGACCACTAAAACAACGCGCAAAATGCCCGGCTTTTCAGTAAATGAGTTGATGGCACCCCAGAGTTCCATTGCGAGCCTTTTGCGAGGTCCCACGCTACCTTCAGAAGTAACCCCCCATGACGCAGGTCTACTAGCCAATCAGAACTTTCGTATGCGTGAGAGCAATTTTGACGTCTATCGAAGTGCCTTCAATATGTTGGGCCTGATCATGAAGGGGAGAGAGAAATGTGTAGAGATGTCGACCCCTCCTTTTGGTGGGGGTTTTGCCTATCCCCCGGAGCGGGGCACAAGATGCGAGGAAATGGGACGATGTTTCTTCCCACCATTGCATCCACAATATCTTAACGACTCCTTGTCGTACGGAGCCTTATTTGGTGGTAAGCAGTTCAAAAATTGCTTTTAAGCAGCGTGTTTTTGATGGAATTTTGCGTAATGAGATTTTTTAGCCTGGTGTTGTAAGAAGCACTGCGAGTTTCTGGTGCCTTGCGATTTAGTGTTCAAAGATCTATTCAACTTCACACTTTAACTTTCTCCTTTAATGAAGAGCTTAGTTGGTGAACGAATAACCTTTTGATTCTGACGTCAAGAGAGGGATAAAATAACTCATGGAATTTAAGGAGTTCAACGGCCAATCAAATCAGAACAACATTCACTTTAACAAGAAAAGGATGACAAATCTTTACTAAGAAATATTTAAAGGTCATCTCAACGACTAAAGTTTGCATTTTTCTGGATATCCTGATCACCAGTTGGTGGATAGTATTAGTCTGTCAAAATAATCGATAAGTAAGGCGAGCTTTGATTGGCTAGCTGACTTAAAAATGCCCATCTGGCTAATGAGGGGTAAACGCTTTGGTTCCCCTTTTGCATATAGATGCCATGGCCAACAGCATTCGACCTTATCGCAAACCAAAGCGAATTCGGACAGCATTCTCACCCTCCCAATTGCTGCGATTGGAGAGCGCATTTGAGATGAACCACTACGTCGTAGGACAGGAGAGAAGACGGCTTGCGGAGTCGCTCAGCCTTACAGAAACACAGGTAATACTGCGAATCCAACATTGTGGTGACTCATGCATTGCTTTTAATTGTGTTGTAAGATGTAGAAGCCTTAAAGTACTTATATTTTAAAGGTATAGCAGAGCTGGACATTTTGAAGTTTGAAATTCGAATCCTAGATAATCTTGTAGGTCAAAGTGTGGTTCCAGAACCGTCGAACCAAATTCAAACGTCTCCGTTTGGAGGAGGAGGAGGGAGGAGGGGGAGGAGGTGGAGGTGGAGGAGGCGACGAAGAGGAGGCTAGTGGAGGCGCCTGTGATGGTAGAAGTAATATTGATACCCTTCCACCCTCCAAAATCCTTCATTCTCCTACTCCCTCCAGCCTCGAGTCTCGTGGAGGTTTTGATGACTCCACATCGCCCCCACCATCTTCACAAAATGAGGAAGTGGCACTTAATTTAAGCACTTCCGCTACCGCCTCTAAGGTTGTTTGCACCCCTCTGCCTCCGCCTCCTCAATTTTCGAGCACTACCACAACCTCCACGCCCAATGACCGAGTGATGTTCCATCCCCTCACCAGTCTCCTAGCCTTTCAGGATGAGATGCGTCAAATGTTGCAGTCTCGATCGTTGGATGTGTGGACGCCACCTCTTTAAGGCTCAAAACCCTTGAACCTGCTGCTCCTTCATTGACTTTCTTGATAAGTTAAATGTGATGGTAGAGACAAGTAATGAACATATTTTTACTGACTTTATAATGTTCGAGTTTTTTGTCACTTATTTCGTCAGGGATCGTGGGAGATTGGGATCAAAAACTACTTTTATAATGGCAGATAGTGAGCTATCCGTGTGGGTGGGGAGAACGGCTAGGTTTGTAATTATTCCATCCAAGTACTCTTATGGAGTCCCTGAATGGCCGGAGAGTCCAACGCCAACACGACTTGTTCCAGACGATGCACGATCTCAAAATCTGGCATCCCTAAATTATCGCACTCGAAATTGAGTAGCCGAGCCACCACACTTCGAAACTTCAGCAGCTAGATGAAAAGAAAAAAAAAAAACAATTCAGAAGGTTGTGCACAATCGAACGGTGAGGTAGCGCTCCCGATATCGGCTTGGCCTGTCCGCTACCTACTCTAACATTTGAGAAAGCAAAGTAACTTTTAATTTGCCCTACGTCTTTCCTTTAGCAGGTTCACTTGAGTTCCATTGAGTAGTACATAATTTTGATCGCTTTCCACTGAGGTGATTTCCTTTGACGGATTCTAAGTGTTCGAAATATGAGTCATTTTTTTCATTTTCACAGTTCATTGTGACAAAATTAATAAAGTCCAATGCTTTTAAAAGACCATGTACTGTTTTTGTTTGAAAAACGTGGTCCAAGTCCTCTCTAGCACAGCCACCTGTTGCCTATTAGTTACCCGGCATGGACTACCAAATAAGGACTTCGCCTGTCTATGCCAAACCCATCGACGATTGGGAGGTAAAGGGCTGATTTTTTTCCAATTTACTTCACTTACCTGATCTTCAGAGCGCCGAACTTTGTCCACTTCGTCTTCCAGATCGGTGATTCGTTTTTGCATGTTTCGAATAGTCAGAATCGAGGTCGTCTCCGCCTGGAGTTTTTCGCGTCGCAGACCCTGCGCTTCATTCTCCAATCGTTCACACTGTGCTTGAAGTTCTTTAGCTCGAGACTCGGCAGTATGGAGGAGAGCATTTGTACCCACAGCTGCCAACTGCTAAGGCGGAGGGTGAGTAGTTTACGATTCGCAGTCCACACTCATCATCATGCTTACAAGTTGTGCAAGGGAGATGGAGCGGCCAGTAATGTTGCGAAATAAAGTGGATTCGATTATGGATAAAAAAAGAAGGTTACTCTGCGTGAGGGCTAGATGATGATTTCGACGTTGACGAAGTCGATCACTTGACATGAAGCGTACTGGCTTCACTCAAATGCGTTCGCAGTCTTCAACACATGCAGCGAGAGGTACCAAAAGTGGAGGTCCCTTTTGCCATCACGTGACATGTAACGTGAACCACATTAATTATGCCTCACCTTGAGTTCAAACAGTTTCACAATGCCATTATAACACCTTCATCACTTTCCGTTTGGTAAAGGTAACATAAAAAAGGGCCCAAGACAGAAAATGAGAAAAAAGGCGTTTTTTTGCTAGGGATTTTTAAATTGACTTTAACTTACTGACAATTCAATCGACATTCGCAAGGCGATAGGTCAGTCGATAAATTGGCACGCAAATGGGAGTGCGAGTGTTAACATCCTGGTGATGCATTGCCGATATGCAGAAATTCGGCCGATTTTTGATAACTTTTAAACTTCTAAGATCATGATCCAAGCTTGTCATAGCAATGAGTTTTCGATAAACCAATCGACATAGTCATTACAATTTATTGTTAAAAAATAACTTGAATGCGATGAAACGTGCGGGGACCGATTGGGTGGGGTTTAGTCCCGCTCAGACACCCTGAGGGTTCCCTATTAGTGTGTGATTTTCTCGTGGACAAAACCTGCCGCCTGTTTACCCCTAACCCATATTAGTACACAAATACATGATTTATGAGTGACAATGTTAAGAGTGGATCGGAGCCGAGACAATGATCAGACATCTGTAAAGGCCATATCTCGCTCACATGACCATCGGCATCCAACCGGCCTATTTTCTTTGTACTTCCTTCATGCAACCTTCAAGATGGACCTGTTAGTACATGTTCATATGTCCGCCTTCCAACCAGGTCTCTTGGTCACCTTTATTTTGGTGGAGCTCCTTTACAACTACTTGTTTTGAAAGAATTCAGTTGCGTCCGTCGGCTCATAACTAAGTTGAATTTACTCCATTTCTAGTACAGCTATAACCATAAAGTATAAAGTCCGTCTGCTCACTGTGTTCTGCCCGTCACCATTCGAATCACTTTTCAACCGACTATTTTCTGCTTGAAGTGCACAGACCTCCGCTCTCGTCTGCTCCAACTGTTTGGTCAGTCGTTTGTGCTCGCGATCCATCGCAGCCGCGGAGGCGAGGTGTTTCCGAGCCTCCACTTCTCCGTCCTCCAAGTCGGCAAGACGACGACGGAGCAGAGTTAGCTGAACCTCCAGAGCATCATTGCGTTCGCGGAATTCACGGTTTCGCTGTTGAAGTTGTGCAAGGCGCGACCGCTGACTGGCAATCTTCTCGCTCTCGTTGGATACTAGAGCCTTCACACGAACTGGAGCATAAAATAGACTGTTTATGCTTGTCACTTTTTTCCTAAACTTAACTGGAGCAATTTTACATCATTGTTTGCGCCAATTAACACTGAAAAAAGTAAAAAACTCCAGACAACAAGAAAGTTGACCCATCAGCCTTACCAACCTGCGATTGCGTCCATAAGTAAGGGGTATTCCTTCTCATTTTCCATATTCTCAAGTTTTAGATGATCAACCAGTTTTGAGGTCCACTGGCGGAACTGAATGGTAAATAAAGCATAAATGCTGGGTCCCAGCTACTTAAATAATCTAAGTAGGTGACCTTGCTTACATTATCTTGTTCACTTTGAAGTTTTTCAATTGTCAACTCGGAGTCGGAATTAGCATCAATAAGAGTCGCCTTTTCATCCTTGCTCAGGGAAAGTGAGGCAAGCCTCCTTCGGTAAGTCCTAACTTGGACCTCCAAGTCTCGCAATTCCTACCAGCAAATGAAGTGCGATGGAGGTTTTACTTTTTCACAGGATAACTCCTACAGTGTTTGCCAAAATACAGACCCCTAGACAAATTATTAGTTTTTAATTTTGCTATCATTGGAGAAAAGGCGATGAAATATTATGTCACACAATAATAATCTGCCGATTACCTACCACTCACATGCCACGATATAGGTAGCATTTTATACTTTTGTCCAGCAGTGTGGTATTTCTGCCATGCTCATAGCCCCCACTCCGCCTATATGCTGATACGATCTGCCAATATTGCGAGTAAAGTTGGGGACAACGATTTAAGCTTCTATTTCGAGGTCAGGGGAAGTAACGCAGAAAACTAAGGCGACGCCAACCCTCTAATCACCTTTCACCGTAAACCATCAAATATTTTTTTGCAAACAAAATCCGCTCTTCCTATTCCTTCCTATTTTGTCCGTTGTTATAGCAACGAACACTAGCCGAAATTATTCTGGCAACAATACCATACTGCAGGCAAGAGGAGAGAAAATAGTAGGCACGTATCCTTTCCCATCCCGTATACATACTGATTTGACCGATTTTAGCTCCTCCTCACGCTTTATAATGTCGTCTTTGATGTAGACCAACAACTTGTCCATCGACTGTTCCTCGCCGAATTTCAGGTGGTTACGAATAAAATGACTGTAAGAAGGCAAAAAGGGCGTAGCAATAACTGCGAAGAAATGACAACTTTTGGGTTTTCGAAAAGGGAGGTCTTTTAAGGATTAGATTTTAAGCAAACCTAGACTTTCTTTAACAGAGGAGTGAAGATGATTCTGGCATTAATTTATCGTGAAGAATAAACTAATTTGGCACTTCCTCTCGTTCCTTCTTAAATGATAACCCTCTCAGAGTTAAATTCTGCTATGATTAGCTGATTAGTCTTGACTGCTCACGAGAAAGACGTTTCAATTACACTCATTTAAAAAACCCTCTTTCAAAAGTTAATGCACACAGAAACTTCTGCAGTGCTCTATGCTCCGACGAGGTAATAAGCGGTGCGAAGTTAGCGGCTTCGACAGCACCGGTGCGGGTGGAATCAGTGAGTCGACGAAATCGTGACCCACGTCGCTTCGCCCCAAGGTGAACACGTTCTAGAGAGCTAGTTAACTTCTCCGCACTCCCTTGCAAGGCACGTTTCTTCAGAGCGGTCTCTGTCCATGAATCCCGCTGTTCCTCTGACTCCTATTAAAAAATCCCGTAAAATTATTAAAGGTGGTCTATTTTTCCATTTGGAGCTTGAAACATTTGTTAATGAGTAGAATTTTTACACATTTTGAGGCGCTAAAAATGCCATCATTATTGAACAGTATTTTAAATTGATGATTTTGCCTTTGACCATGCCTATAACCCTCTGATGTATCTGCAGGTTAGGAATACGTCTTCTGCACTGGTATAATTCATCACTACTCCCTGGTGGCAGCAGCAGTGAGTGAATCCGAAAATTAAGTCTTAATTCACAAATTAATGACAAAGTTCGAACGCAATATTTAGAGAAGAACGGTAATAAATCTGTTGAAAATTTTCCAAGACATTCCAAATTTGGGTTCCACTGAAAAGTATTTGACATAAGGCAAATCTTCAACGAATTACAAGTGATCACACCCAACACGACTTGAAACTTCCGCCCTATGCCAGTTTTGGAAAGACTTTATAACCAAATATATGCATTCGCAAGTAAACCAGCGTTCGACCACGTCGAAATTAGGGAACTTCAACAGCAACTACTATTTTTGACAAGGTAAATATGCGAATGGTTGGGTTATTTGCCAAATTTGATGTGTCAGGCCAATAAAGGCAGTCATGCGGTTTGAAGCCTTCACAACGCAAATAAGTTGGCGTAGTGACAAAAACAGTTGCTGACCTTCTTTGCTTGCTTCATTTCAGGTTCCACACTATTTGACGCTTGTGCTATCTTAAAAAAACCAAAAATCAACAGAATATTTCCACTCGCAGCCTTCTGCTCCACTTCCAAGTTTGCAGCTTCACCGAGCAGTCTCGATTAGCAGTGCCTCAAAATGTTATATAAGAACCTCCATCTAGATTAAAAAGAAATATTTTAATTAAGAATACAACCTTATGGCAACTTTTGTAAAAGCACCGCCAAGCAGCTTAATAAATACCTTAATAGAATTATTGGGCAATCAACAGCAGGTTAGTGAAAAAACTGTAAAATGATTCAACAAAAGACAACTTCACCCACCTGCTAATCTCTGGTAGTCAAAGAGCAACTTATGAGCGTGATTAGATGTTGCGCGCACGGAAAATTTATCTGCTTAGAAGATATAAACTTTTCCAAGGTTACAAATTAATTTGGGATTTCATTATTAGTTTTGAGCTAAAAATGAACCTCACCTCTGGGTTCAAAATGCTGTTTCAACTGCCGTGTATCCATGTACCTGATTCAAAATTTAATTTTAATGAATATGTTTTGCATAACATTTAAATTAGTTTATTTTACACACGCTAAGTGTGTAAACAGTATGTACTGCATGACTTTGCGTATTTCGTCAAAACTGGTAATTATGATTAACCTACAATTTATGCGCAATGTATTAGCTATTAAGTACGATCGAATATATGACACCCAACGACAAAAGACATTCTTAAAATTTCGTATTCATAATGTGTCTGACGCATTTTGTTTGTTCATGTTGAGATGAGTGCTCCTAATCTAGTTCGTGTGCTCCTTGGCTTTTCCATCTGGTGTCCGCTTGGTCCCATTATTTGCGCATGGTGTACAGCGTTTTTGTGAGCGATTGTGTCAAAGTTCTACGTGGAGCGTTGAGTGTTCTGAGTGCGGCAAGAGCTATTCAAGCGAATGAAGTAAAGATCTTTTTGGAACTTGTTGGCGTGCGTGATTGCGTCCGAGATTTTGGACAGCTTCGTCCCGCCACTGCTTATGGCACTGAAAAGCGCAATCATCATCATCATCACAACAACTGCATTAGCATCACTTTTCCCGATTTCTCGAACAAAACCAGGAGTTACTCTACTTCCATCCCAACTTCTCCTGAAGCACCTCCGAGAAAGAAGGCTCTATCTTCTTCAAAAGAACGACGTGTTCCTTCAACTCGAATAGGCAGAGCAGTTGGTTTTGGAAGTACAGTCTGGAGTTAGCGTACCATAACTCAACTTTAGATCTCTTTGTCGGATTGGGACTTGGAGCAGCAACAGAATACGCCAAACGTTCCATGGGCGCCTCCGACAAAAATGATGAATCAAACGTCTTCTTAAATGACACCAATTTGGAGCGGATTGTTGATACGCTGTGTCGTATGCGTGGGGCTGCTCTTAAACTGGGTCAAATGCTCAGTATACAAGGTATTTTTGAATATCTATGTCTGCCTAGCCAACTCTTTCTATCATCAGATAGTTCACTTGTCAGCCCGAAGGTGCAAAAGATTTTTGAACGGGTGCGACAATCTGCGGATTTCATGCCAACTTCACAGATGTACCAAGTGATGAATGCTGAACTAGGGCCAAATTGGAAGGAGAAGCTGGCTTCATTTGATGAAAAACCTTTCGCTGCAGCTAGTATTGGCCAAGTTCATCTCGCTACCCTTCCAAATGGGAGGTAATACTTGTGTCTATTGTTGTTATCATTACCCATGGCTCTACATTGCCATAATTTTTATAGCTTGAGCTCAATTTGTGTAGCCATCTCTTTACAGTGCATCGTGCAGCAATGGGACGATGAGTATACCTAAGGAAAGTATTTCTCACACCCATCCAGACCTGCCTATGTGTAGAATGGACGGGACATTCATCCACAATGTTTTGTTACCATTGTTGCTCCTTCCAGGCGGTTGGCTATGAAGATCCAGTATCCCGGGGTGGGAAAAAGCATTGAGACCGACGTGGCCAACATCACAATGATCCTTAAACGTTTCAATTTCTTGCCCCGCGGCCTGTTCGCTGAGTCAGCGATTCGTACCGCCAAGAGAGAGCTTAAATGGGAGTGTGACTATCTACGCGAGGCTTCCTACGCCGAGAAATTTGCTCGTCTCCTTGTCAACGACCCAGTCTTCTTGGTGCCCCAGGTCTTTCACGACTTTTCCGCACAGAGAGTCTTTACTACAGAGTACTTTGAGGGCCTTGTCCTTGATGACTGTGTCTCGTTACCTCAGCAAGTTCGAAATTGGGTAAGTAGTTTTGTTTTTGTCTCAGAAGTCTTTCATTTTGCACTCTACCATGAATACCGATTACAGACCCTCCATTTCTTTACGACTCTAATTACCAGTTTGGGTTTTATTTTTTCCCACTAGCACCATCTCGCTCCGTTTGAAACCTTTTTTTGAGATGCTTTATATCCTCACGGTTTAATCAACTACGGTGACTCCTCATTCCTTTGTGCTTCTTTTGAGTAATTAGTGAATTACTTAAAGCTTTTTTGGTAGTTCGCACCTTGAAGGGAGGCTCTTGTCTGTGTCCTGTCTTCTAACCAGAATCTTCACTGTTGATTAATTGCGTGACGCCTTTCGTTTCCAGATTGGCGAAAATATTCTACGTCTTTGCCTCCTTGAAGTCTTTGTCTTCAACACCATGCAGACCGATCCTAACTGGTCAAACTTCCTCTACAACAAAGATTTGAATAAGGTGGTGCAATTCTCCAGAAAGCCCTGTTTTTATATGTTACCAACTCCATCCCGAGAATTGCCGATTTTTGCTCTCAGATCATTCTTCTGGACTTTGGCGCATCAAGGGAGTACCCGCGCCGGTTTGTGGATGACTACTTACAGGTGATTGTGGCCGCGTCCAAGGGCGACAAACCGGGTATTTTGGAATACTCAAGACGTCTGGGCTTTCTAACGGGCTATGAAACGAAGGTGAGCCATTATTAATTGTCCTCGGTTGATGATGCGAAAACTGGGGTCTTCTTAGCTCCGACTGATAAAGCTGTAAACTGTGGAAGGATTTCGGGGTAATTGGTGTCTCCGCTCTTACAGGTCTTGAATTCTCACATAGAGCTATCGCCTATCTGCCTACCCAGCTACAATTTCCCACTTCCCAATATCTTTTTCATTCTCGCAGGTCTTCTTGGACGCCCACGTGGAGGCTGTGAGTGTGTTGGGTGAGGCCTTCTCCTCCAAGGTGCCATTCGACTTTGGGAAGCAGTCGACTACCTATCGCATTAATCGCATAATTCCTGTGATGCTAGAACACCGTCTCACCCCACCACCGGCGGAGACCTACTCTCTCCACCGCAAGATGTCTGGATGCTTTCTGCTCTGCGGCAAACTGGGCGCTGTGGTCGATTGTCGAAAGCTCTTTCTAGAAATAGTGGATAACTATGTCTATGGACTAAAGGAAACGCCGGAGTTGGCTTGATCCATCTCCTTTCTCTCTCCGCCCTTCTCAGGATGTTCTCGCGTTGACACACTGGTCCCCCCTCGGTTGCATATGTACTAAGCGGTCACTGGATTGTCTTAAATAAATTTGCCTTTTTTTAAACGGGATACTTTTCTAATAGATCATTTATCGTTGTTTTGATGATTTTGCATGAATCGAACATTGATGGTGTTGTATATACTTTAATAGGAGAAAGTAGCAGCCCATTACATATAGGATAAGTGATTTTTTCTCAGGTATTTTGAATAACTAAATCTCAATCAATTTTTTGTGTATTTTCCCTCAATATTTCATTACATTGCCGCATTTTTTGCCAACAAACACTCGATTGGCCGTCATCATTCCTCCGTATGTCAGTGGTTCTTTCCTTGTCAGAAGAGATTCTACTGTTGACTTGCCATTTCTCGATACCGACTTGAGTCGTTTAGAAGGTGCTGCGCCTTTGGGTGGCAAAATTTGCACATTTGCCGCGGATTTTGAATACCTTTTGGGCGGTGCTCCTTCAAGCTATATTCTCTTGGAACTAAATTTTACGGCATACGCCCAAGATTGTCCTTTGACCTAACTATTTCTCCTTTTTACATCAATTAATTTAAAGGGGATGTTTCTAGTCCTACTTTGGACTTTTTCTTCCTAGGCAAAGGAACTTGGTGGAAATTTAGACCCTGTAGTAAAAAAAGAGAAGCATACTGAACCCCGTGACAAAAATTGTTGTGACTTCATGACCACCTCTCAAGTGTACTTACGTCCCATATTCAGAGAACCTTCAGAGGGTAAGGTCACGATTTCTGTAAGGGTAGTGCTGTATGCTCTGACTAGAAAATTCAATTGTCTGATTATTCTCCTTCAATAAAAGTTGAAACAACTAGCCAAGAGAATAAAACTAGTTACCTTCCTGGATTGGCCTTGCTCCTCAATCTCTGATTCCTCTCTGAGGTTCCAATAAGCCATGGACGCATGAAAGAATGCGTGTTAGTAATGAGGCGAAAAACTGAGAGGGACAGGACAGAGAAGCAACTCATTGGGACCGAAGAGCTGCTTTAAGATCTTCTTCAGGTTTTTTGAATTTGCCTTGTAAACGGTGAATGATTGCTTCATTACCATTTCTCACAGGAAATAAGGCAATGCGGGACGCTGCCATAACCAATGGTCGTGGAAGCACTCCCTCCACACCAACAAGCCAGGAGGACGCATTCCTAAACGCCGAGGATCCGCCATTTTCCTTGCCTGCGCACGAGGGCTACACTCTGTTGGAAAACAGCAACAATAATGATAACAGCACTAGCAGCCGCAGCAGCAGCAGTGAGAACGACGAAGAAAATGGCATCGCCTGGAACAGAGATCATCTTAACGACGTTGCGGTCGATGAGGCCCTTCGACGGGCGTTGAATTCTGATGAAATAGTCTTTGGGACGTTCCCTGCTTCAGTAAGAACCAATTGAATAGTCGATTGCGCATTATCTTCCAACCTCTTAGGTAGAACCTGAGTGTATTCCGGATGAGTCATCACCGGCTCTTTTATGGAGAACACCAATGAATGGGGAAGACAGACGAATTCCACTTCCTGAAGGTGAGTGAACAGTCCGTCTGCTCGCGTAACATTGACCTGTAATGGCCACACTACCTCACTTGCTAATTCTATCTTTTGTCTCAGAAAAGGCGGCTGAGATCAAGGCCTGTCTACGCGATTTCCAACTACCCGATGCAAGTCTACCAACCTGGGCGAAACAGATTCCCGAAGAGATGTGGAAACAGCGGTTGTTACAGCTTCTTTCGTCCTCTTCCTCCTCTAATTTATCGTAGGTTTTGCCGTGTTGACGCTTTTTCCTCCTCCTGTCGTCATTCCTTGTACCCCCTCCCCCCATTTGATTCACATCACCTTGATCACTGCTAACTTGTCAGCTAACTGAGAAGGCCTTCTTCAAGTGACCTTTTCTGCGGCCAAATCTTTTCCGTTAACTGCTCACTCCCAGCAAGTCAAGGGATTCGAATCAGCAGGGGCATAGGGAAACATGCTGATGTAAAAATTTTTGACCATCAATCGCCGCGTCTTAGGAGAAGAAAAACAGACATAATGAAGCTGTTAAGGGTTTATGAACGCAAGAGAGTCGCCTCTACCGCATTCGCAAAACTGTTCACAATCACTTTAACTGCTCAAGCGGATTAAAATTATGACCTAACACCATCAAAAAATCATCACTCAGCTCCCTTAGATGAGCAGAGCGGCAAACCAAAAGACGAACAAACTAAGACTCAAAACGGAAAGCTTCAAGAATTCCAACAGTGGAAAGCAGAAAGGGCGTAATTAAAATGGCTACACATGAAAGCTTTATTACTGACACAGCGTAGACAGAAGGGATTATAAAATGGGTTGCATACAACAATAGTAATGACAGGAAAGTGAGTTACAATTGATTCTCCTTCTCCTCTGCCATATCGGCTTCCGCCTAATGTAGAGGATAAAAAAACAGTGACGTTCGGAAGGGTACCCAGAGGAGAGCAATCAAGGTGAACTCACGTTTCCGTAGAGGAGGAGGTTTGAGGTGTCGTCCTCCGTCTGCATCACCATTTGTTGCTGGTTGCTAGCGTCCCAGTCTGAGGGAGATGGAAATTAAGGGGGGAGGGGGAGAAAAAAGCATTAAATACTTCCGCCAACTGTTGTGACACCTACCGGCCTGATTGATAACTGCCAACTGTGGTTGTCCGTCTTCACCCTGGATAAGGACTAGAGTCTGTCCAGGCTCAAGCTGAAGGTCCTCCGGCAGCACAAGACGCTGAACTACTTCACCACCGGCGTCGGTAATATCAATCGTGGCGGGGAGGTTGCCTGCTGTGCCCAAGGTGACCGCCTGCTGCTCAATGGCTACTGGGGCCCCAGTAACATCTGACGCGGCTTCGTGAAGACCCGCTGAGGCTGGATCTCCTTCGGCTGCAGCTTGAAGCGCGTACATTCCGGTGTCACCATCGTGAACGGCCTCTGCCGCGTAGGCTACCTGTTTGGTGTTTGACAATGTCAAACAAGTCTAGTAAGCATGCATTTACCTCTCCCTCAATAAGAGTGACATTCAAATCTCATTTACAGGTCGCAGTTTTGCTTCCCTAAAATTCCGCCAACTATTCCTATTCCTTCTTTAGGAAGTGAAGTCTGCAGGTAAATTGTTCACAGGTAAGAGTAGTTCAGTAAACTAAAATAAACAAAGGGTGACGTAGTTCCAGTTTCTGACACTCCCCCTCACCTCCTGTTGCTGCTGCTGTTCCTGCTGCAAGCGTAACTGTTCCTCCGCTTCCAGTCGTGCAGAGACGATTTCGGGATCGGGTTGGAGAGTAGCACCCTCCACCCCACATTCCTCCACCAGGTGACGTGCCAGCGTGTTTCCATCCACACCTGACAGAGCGCATCGTGGGCAAGCAAACTGGACGTCTGCCACCACTTCTGCCTCTGCCTCCGCCACTGATGGATACTCTACTTCCATCAGATCAGTCGTTGTTGCTGTTTCTTCTGTGGATGCTTCTGTTGTCAAGGCTTCCACCTCTATGGGCGGCATATGTCGTGTCAACCATTCAAAAGTGACTATGGGGCGGATCATAGGACTACCAGTGTGCGTGGCGGCACCTGCTTCTGCTCCAGGAGGGTACATGTGTGCTCGATGGACGTGACGAGTGAAACCGGCAGCGCAGCAGGTGGCAAACACGCAAGCCGAGCAAGGGAGGTACTGTCTGATAAGTTGATGAATGGAAGATTAATGGTTGGAGAGGTCCAGGATGGAGGAAAGAATGGTTTAACTGGGCAATGTGCCGCGTAAATGGACATGATAGAAGCATATGTAGGAGGCGCATAGACAAAAAGATGAACAGATAATGGGATAGACGGAGCCAACCAGTGCATAAATAAACATAAAAGACATGATGGGTGAGTAAAAGGAATCATAGACCAGCAGTTAAAAAGACAGATAGAAGAATATGAGAATAATAGAGAATTCAGAGAGGAAGGAGAGATGACAGTAGTTAGGTCAACCTACTTGTGGTCATCTGAGGAGAGAGGATCACCACACTCCAGACAGGTGAGTTGAGCGGCCTCGGGTGGCAACTGAGTGGCAGAGAGGTCTTTTGTGCGACTCGGTTCCGGGGCATTGAGGAGAATCACCCGATTCTCCTCCTCTGCTGCTGCCGCTGCTGATGCTATTGCGGCCGCATCTGCATCAGTTGAAGCACCACCGCTATCGCAGATCGCCAACTGCTGTTGTTCTGCCACAACATTTTCCCCAAGTGACGACTTCGCCACCTCGCTCTCCCCCATTTCTTGTTGTTGTTGTTGTTGTTGCTGAGCAACTGGCTCCATGGCGTCAGTCTGAAAGGAGGAAGGAAAAAAATGAACAAAAAAGAAACAATTCAGTCTCTGGATGCACCAGTGGAATTGATGAATGGCACCTAAGCCTATTCCACCCGAAGCGTTATCACTACACTACACATCTACTCACTCCTCTTGACATTTCACCCGACCAAAACGAGGCTGATAGGATTATATTGAGTACATCAATATGGCTAGCATATTCTTAAACAAAAAGCAGTACACACTCACTATGAATTCCTCCACATCATGCGCCTCCTGTGCTTGACTCTCTACATGCTCACCCAGCTCCTGCTCCCGTTGTTCTTCCAACTGAATCTGCACTTGCTGTTCTTGTGCCATTTGCTGCTCCTGGTGCATCTGTTGCTCCTTCAACTGTTGTTGTTCTGCAGCAGCAGCACTGCTACTGCATGCTTTGTGATCAAGCCTCCGATGCACCTGGTAGTCTGACTTGTTTGTGAAGTTGAGACGACAAGCAGGACAGCGACGTAGTTGGTGCTGAACCTGATGCATTCTCAGATGCTGCAGATACACCTGAGTCTGTCCAACACCCGCTCCTAAACCCGCTGTACTTACACCGCCACCACCACCACCACTAGTAGGAGACACCAGGGAAATCCCAGGTACTCGAGCATCTGATGGGGTGAAAATGCGGAGGCAGTACGTGCAGAGGAGGTGATTGGAACCACCATGAGCCTTCTTGAAGTGATCCAAAAGGTCCTCGTAAAGAGAGGAACGAAAGAGGCAGATGCGGCAGACATAAGGCATTTCGCGTTGACGATGAGTAGACTGAAGGTGGTGAGCTAGAGCCAAGTCGCTGGCGGCTTCCTTGCCGCAGATACGACAGGAGAAGCCCGTAGCCGCCAACTGGGGTCCAGTGCCCTCTGATCCATCGCCTTTTGACGTTTCGACTACTGTCGAACCACCGTGATCCTGCCAACACAAAAAAACGTTTTAGGCTGATCGGAACAGAGGTTTAGCAACCCACCTTCTCCAAATGAGCTCGAAGACAAAATGCATTTGCAAGGGCTCGATTACAAATCCGACACTGATAGAGTGGAAAACCCAGAAGACCTTGTATAGGTTCGTCAACATGGCCCATGATGTGATACATAAGTTTGACGTTGGAATAAAACATGCGCTGACAGACGGCGCATTTAAAACGAAATTCTGCCTTCTCTTCAATATAAGTAGAGGAGCCTTCCTGGCGACCATAGTAGTACTCATCAATAGGAATACATTCTAAATTTGGAGAATAGATAATTGTGTGATTTAGCAAAGAGACGACGTTACCAACAGATGAATCACGTTCGTTAGTTTTCCTTATAGCGAGACCCTCATTGGTGGATACGATTTCAAGACCAGATTCGGGTCCCAGAGCGCTTGAAGCCGGGAGCTCGGGCTCTGGAAGGTCGTCGTCAATATCCGCTGCGCTCCTAAAAACAATGCTAGGTGGGAGGAAGGAGCGAAGAGGGCGAGCCGAACCATGCAATTTCGCTTTTTCACCCTCAACAAAACACTCCGACACGAAGACGGATGGCCAGTCAGATCGAATGGGTTTTTCGGAGTCCAAAAAATCATCAGGGACGGTTGTGTGCGCCTTCAAAACAGCAACCTCACCTTCTAGTCGGGTACAGAGTTATTTCTAATAAAACTAACCTTCTGGTACAGGAAACTCCCAGTTATTCTGCTGTAAGGTATTGTAAACAGAAATAGCACCGGCGTGCTGCAAGGCATTTAGCGATTCACCAGTAAGCAAACCATTGTCTCCAATCATGACCGCCTCCTCGGTTATGCAGACATTACCACAATTCGCCAATCGACTAACAGCCTCTAAATAAGTACGGTATTCCCTACCAAATGAGTTAGGATAGAACAAACTGTAAACGAGTTTGGTATGCTTTCAGTTGTGAGTCTGACAAAGACTCAGACTCACACAGCATAGCAAGTGTGCGATACACCTTGGGTCGATTGTCATTCCTCAACTGAAATAATAAAAAGCAGGTGACAATTACAAAGAAACACAACTAAGACGGAAAATACGATCATCGAATACCATTTTCAGCTTTTGAAAGTGGGGCACTATACTAACGTATTTAAAGTGCCTCATTCAAATACCACAGCTACGACCACAAAATCGGCATAAATACGAGTAAATCATCTAATTTCTTAATGTCAAAAAATATTTCATTATCATTTTTATTTGCTTGATTGGCGTTTGCGCTTTCATATTTATCTTTAGAATTTAAAAATCAGTTGGTTTTGCAATGAGTTAAAACTACAAATGTAGCGTCCCGAGGCTCCCCTTAAGGTAAAAGAAGGCGCAGTACTAGGGCAGAATATATATATATATATTCCGGGAACAGAGGACTTGGGGCTGTTGGCACGGCCCGGAGGCCGACCAACCGACTAGAACAAGATGGCCACCCAAGTAACCTAAACCGACAGTTCGAACAAACAAAGTATTACAACAAACACTTTGCAAAGAATGGAACAAACCATTGGCGATCCACTTGCCAACTCTTTTCTAGTTGTGATAGCTGCTTGGAAAATCAGACATAAACAGTGTAAGTAAATGGTAGCATACGAGAATTAAACTGCTGCTGCTTTAAGATGCAGTAGAAACGTACTTGATAAAAAATATAGAATTTTGACCCTTAAGTTATTGGTCGCATTAATCTATGATAGATCAGCATATCGCATATTTTCACATCGGATATCGTGAAGAGCATGTCTTTGAAACAACCGTAAAGTTAGTTTTATTACTGAATATTGAAGTGCCGTTTAAAGCTGTCCTATTTAGTGAAGTCGAATCCTTTTTATATTAAACCCTTGAGGCTCAAATATAGTCCATTTTTATTAGAAAATCTAACTTTATCGAAAGTTTGCATTTGTAAATTAACTATTTCCGATCCATCTCTTGCTTGCATTTTTTTTACATTTGGCATCGCATCCTGTTTGTTTTGACGGGGCTTAGGACAAACTCAACAAATTTTAGTGTTGGTTACCGCGGCGGGTGTCAATTTTGCGTAGAAAATGTCAGTTTGTGATCGTCCAAAACTACCGGAGGGTTTTCAAGATCTTCTAGAGGAGCTGACCTATGAAGTTATGGTGGAAAGGCCAGCCGATGTGATACAGTTCTCGATAGATTTCTTTAAGTCCCGCCGTGGCCCAAATAATACATGCATATCCAAAAAGATTGCATCACGGAGAGCTAGCGATGATCCCCTCGGCAATGACAGATCTCTCCATCTTAGTTCATGTCCTCGAGACAAATTCTTCCAAAGACCTCAATAAACTTGTATTTGAGCTTGGGTGTTTAAAATCCCTACAGCTATCCCCCTCCCCGGTATTTCTTGCCCAGTGCTATCATTTTTTTTAACATGGGCACCCACCTTATTTGCCTTTACTTACTTTTTTAACTAACGACCACACTGAGTTCCACTGTCTCTTTTCCATTTCGAAGTTAGATGGTACCAGAACCCCGATAAACGTCTCATGGCTGACAAACTTAGTAGTACGTAGCTCTCAAAGAGCACGATCCGTGCCCTAGGAGGAACCGACATCGAATCTCCGGCCTCATTAAGAAGCTAATTATCGTTAATTCGCGATTTTAGTTAAAGAAAAGTTGTAGATCACAGAGATCGCAACAAGCTTTCCCAGCTGTCGAATAGAACTGCATTTTCAAAAAAGGAAGGAAAAAGTGGAGTAAATTATCTCTTTATAAAGACGCCCATGACAAACGATACCTCTGCAAAACACCTTTAATGGCAAACAGTGGGGGGAGGGGGACAGTGGGCTGAGAGCTTAGGGGAACCCATCAAAATCATCCTCGGAGAGCTCCTTCGCACTTTCCATTTCTTGTTGCTCACGCTCACGGCGCTCCTGAAACGCGGAAAAAGGGAAGTAACTACACAAAAACTGGGTTAGAGAATCCAATCATCAGTTTTATAACCAACTTTCAATGTGCAGCGGAAATAACGCTTTATTGTTGAGAAGCTCAGCAAAAAACAATGGAAATGACAAAAATAGCGACAAAAGAGAAAAAAATTCTTTATCGACGTTTTTTCTTCGCTCTCTTCGTTTGTTGCCGACGAAGCTAAAAGGACACACAATCTAGCCGCTACTACTCAATGCTGATAAATTGGACAAACTGAAAGGGCTACTTGAAGATTACAGCCTCACAAAAATTCACAATTTCTCACCTCTGCCGATTCCAGATCTTTGCTGTACTGTTTGGGTGGATAACGCATGGCTTTGATAGCTTGATTTCTTATTCCTAGACAGAAGCGAATTCGCTGATTGAACTGATCCATCGGCTCGCGAGTGGAGTAGAGGTCGCTCGCCTCCGTCGTTATCATATAACCACGTTCTCGGTTTATCACTGCCTCGATTACACCATCGCGAATAGCCTAGGTGGTAAAAACAAAAAAGTGAACTAAAATCGCCCCTACTAAAACAATGACGACCTCTCAAAGGCTAATCACACTGACCTTTGCAACAATGTACTCAGCATCTTCTGAACTGTCCAACTGCAGCTTTGCGGCCACATCCGTGAGATAGATCTTTGAGTAGCTCAGCGAGATCCTACGGACGCCCGTTTTGATAACATTGTGACGCAGACGGAGAATGAGGGTATAAGTCTTATCGTGGTTAAACTGCTGCACATAGGTTTTAAGCACGTGGTTGAAACGCCCTAAATCACCAGCGTGGATGGCCTGGGTTAACTGAAAGTAGGGATGGAGAGCATCCTTGAGGTCCTCCTGTCGAAAAGTACTGCGATCGGGTAGCTCGCCCAACAGCAACTCCACCACTGTATTCAATTTGTGCAGGGCCTGTTTAAATCCAATTGCCGTCTGCTGTGGCGCCTTTCGATGAGCTGAGACCAAGTGATCATGAGCTGCGTTGTAATCCAGTTGGATAGCTTTTATGAAGCCTACAGATCAAAATTTGACTGTAACTATTCAAAAACTCATTAAACACTCTATGTATGAGTTGTAACACTCCACCTAATCGACAATCACCCTTTCATTTAGTTATTAAATTTATGAAGCTATGGTAAAACTGCAAAGAGATTGGACAGTTACGCGCCTAGGTAATAAAGAAAGCGAGCCCATTCATTATTTGGAGCCGATTCAGGGAATTCCACACGATTAACGAGTTTTGAGGCCTGATCATGAAGATTGTAGTGAAGGTAATTCCTCAACAAGAGATTAATAAGAACCGCTTGGCAATCGTGATTCTAAAGATGAAAAAAAACTTATTGCAACTTTGGTAAACTCAGAAATCCAATCAACCGAGTTAGCTTACATTTTTCAGCGTCGCAGAACGAAGGCGTGAGTGCAAGAAAGGACGAATCTCCTCGAGTCTGTCATCCAGCTCGAAAGCTCTACTATGGTAGTAGAAGCAGCGACTAGCGAGAACTCCCACGGTGCGACGACCTGTTTCCTGAGTTCTCTCCATTAAAAGAGTAGAGCATCTTGTAGCCTAGGGACAAAACCCTAGCTCTCAACAGAAAGATTGATAAAAATTAAAACACTGCATTTCAAACATACTTCCTTGGTATTCCCACTGTCCAAAAGATGAATAAGCAATAGCAGATGAAGGTAAATTTCAACTTCTGGCAAAAGAGTACCGGGTTTTTGCGACTTTGGTTTGACATTCAACTTGGGAGGAGAGTCCATAGCCTTTAAATAAAGGCAGAGATAATCAAGACAAGAGCCAGTTTTACCTCTGGAAGAAACTCCATAAAGTAATTCCATTGCTGGGACTGGGGCGCAAAGTATGTGCAAACTAGACCGCGTAGAACGTTGCTATTGAGTTTTCGGCGAATAGGGACGATACCACGAAGAACTCGAGTCATGAAATGCAACTCCTTGGTTGCAACTGCCTTTTCGACATAACGAATTTGGTCGCGAATGTCTTCAAGGGTGAGCAGGTCAACGTCTTTCGCTGCATCACCTTCAACTGAGACTTTCACCTTATCAGCTGGAAGCTCCTCGGACGCAGGCTGTTGGTTTGGCTTCAGATCAGTGCGCATTTCTATCACAACAACGAGCGAAATCATAAGGCACTGAATTAAAGTAACACAAACCCTAAATGCATATGAGGTTGAGAAGACAATGATAAGCTGGAACCTGCCCTTCAAGCTTAGCGATTCCTATATTATCCACAGTTTTAAAAACAAGAAACAGAATGCCATAAATGTTCGATCGGCACGCTATCCACAGCAAGAAAACCTGATGCCGATGCTCACCCGTTCCCGAAAAATAATAAATGCTACAAAATCAGCGCAGAGAATAGTCAAGTGGGCCTAGCACTTATCGAACAGGGAGGAATTCTCCAACAAATACGGTGCTAGAAAAAACCTCCTCAGCAATGAAGTAAACGCGTACATTTGTTTTAATCCCTACACTATAACGCATACAAATGTTTCTTTATAGCCAGAATGTCTACGCAATCAGTAAGTAATATTCAAGAACATATGTCTGTAAAAACCAAACTGCTGCATCACGGAGAACGTTTAAGCTAACCACAACTTCGAAGGGAGCTTAAACAAAACTATGAATATATTTTTAGCATTTGTGTTAAGCGTTGTAAGACATAGCATTATCATCTGGTAAAATTACCAGATAAAAGTTAATGAAATATGCTCAGCTTCTCACATTTTGGGTCAGCTAAATAATAGATATTTTCTTAATAATCAAATGCCATATTTGCCGCAGCGTAGGTGAACATTGAATGGATTGAATCAGCGTCTGGTAAATCAATTTTCTGCCTTGCTTTTAACGTCACTGCTATTTTTGTGGGTATCGAATGCACCGACTTAACCACAACCGCTCCCATCCCGAGTAACCACATGGCGCCTATGATGTAGACGTACATAACGCCCGTCTGTGGCTCACCCAAAACCACCCTTTTTTGGGAAGGCTAGAACCAAATCAACCACCGTAGAGCAAAGATAATAGCTGACGAGGTATTACATTCCTCTAAAGTCTCTTTTCACTTACTCTGATAGCTGTCGGTTTTAACTCCTCGTGGTGGTAACGAACCACTTATTTGGTCACTGTACCTTTGCTGAGTGAGCTGACCTATGGGACATGCCAGTGGTCTCAATCTCTTCCTGTTCGCCGAGTAAGTTTCCAGCCTGGCCTCGACACATTGCAATTGGCATCTTGATGTGCCAATTGTAGCGTCCTGAGACCCCCTTTAAGGTATAAGAAGGCATAGTACTAGGGCAGAATATATATTCTGGAAACAGAGGGCTTGGGGGCTGTCGGCACGGCCCAAAGGTTGGCCAACCGGCTAGTACAAAGTACAAAGTATTACACCAATCAACTCGCACACTTTATAGCGCCACTTTATAAGGCAAATATGGCTTACTTTTCCCTCCTTTACTTGCACCACTATTTCTTGCTAAAATTTGTAGAAATGGTTGTTAGAAAGTTTTCCTATAAACAAAGTTACTCTGTTGCCATTCTCCGATTCATTAAAAGCCAGGTGAATGGCTCAGGCTCGGATCCAGACTCGTAGCACTTAACAGTCTCATGTGCATTGCAACTCTGCCCACACTCACGTCTGTTGGGAAAAAATTTGCCCTGCGTTTACCCAGACACCTCAAGCATTTTTCGTTAAGAAGGACCACAACAAATATAGGACATGTCTCAATTTGTTTCAAGATTCACCAGAAATTGCAATGCTACTAATAGTTTTATTAGGTTTTCATGATAAGGGACTCAAAAGTTGACTCAAATTTCACCGTTTGGAGCTCCTTTGCTGTCCAAGGTTAACCTACTTGTCTAATATCATTTAAAATTCATTGTTTGGAAAAGCGTCAAAGCGCTACTCATGACAGCCGGTTTCTTTTGCCAAAAATAAACACGGTGATTTTGTTATTACAGTTCAGACGCATTCACTGCTCGGTTATTCGCCCAACTAAGTGTCACTTGGCTCATTCATCCCCGCCAACCCTCCAACCAAGAGCATGCACGGCAGCTGTTGACAGTATAATTATGTTTTTCTTTAGAAACGAAAAAAAAGACCCTCATTGGTTTGATATCACTTATAAGCGACTCAGATGATCAGCTTCCTGACTCATCGATCGACTTGGTCATTTCAAATTGTCAATCAATAAGTCAAGAACGCTTTTTTCCTTCACATTTGATAGGCGATCTGAAGAAAAAACCGTCTGTATCCTCCTCACACAAGCCCTTTTCATTGCACCACTCAGCTCTGTAATGCTTTCCGAAAAATTCCTCCGAAAATGCATTTGCCAAGCTCTCATACTCCTTGTGCTCAGTCGCACCTCGTCACTTCTGGTGAAGGGCCTCTGCCTCTTTCAACTTTTGGGCGAAATCTTACTTTACTTTCACAAGGGTAAGATTGTGACCGTCTCATATGGGCGCTGACTGTATTCAGTGCAACTATTTTGCTTTTAGAGCACCCAGTTAGAAGGACTAGAGTGTCAACGGTAACACACACCCACCGACGAGCGATTCGCCATTCTAGGCCAGCACAGACCCTTTTGGTGGGAACCTCAGCAGGGGGCGATGGCCATTGCAGTTCTGGTGGCTCGTCAAACCCTCCAGTTAATACGACAACGAGGAACGAAAAATTGGGTGAGTCGACCATTCCTCATGAGGCTACTAAAAGGTTGATTCTGGTAGCGTTTACTCAAAATGTTTACCTTTCAGTCCCACCTGCTTTAGCCAAGACTGGGAATACGAAATCAAATTGTCGTCCTGTGAGTTGTAAAGCATTTGCCCCAATTAAATGGCCATGCCGGAGGCCGATAGCTTAAAGACTTTCCGTCCCTTTTAGCGTCTCAAAAGGCTCCGTAGACACATGTCGAAGCTCTTCCTCGGATGCTGCCGTGGTGGTACTGAAAAGCTTTAAGCGATTAATGTCCCTTACTGTGTAATACACATTCCTACTAAGTTTTTCTGGAGTGTCTATTTTGTGTTTTGCATGGAGCGTGGGTTGCTTATCCTCTCAGTACTTTCCTAGAGGATACATACATCACTTAGATCTAGTATGTTCATTTCTCCGGCGATATAGGCATCTTGGTTATTCTGAGTTATTAAGCATTTAAAAACCACTTTTCGAGTCTTAATTTTGATTAAAATTAGCTTTTTACTACAAATAATAAACTAACCCGGTTATGAATGTTGTAATCTCTACGATTATGGCGTTGCAACCTCCAGAGCCTTTACTGAAACATAAATGCCAGTGAGGGAAAGTGCTGTTGCAAGTTTGCTTGGGCTTCCCCATTGTATGTTCACCCACGACACACTCGAGTATCACTTCACGTCAGAAGACTGCAACTGTGCAGCAAAAAGATTTGAAGTCTCCCATTGCAACGCCTATGTTGAGACATACACCGTGGTACTTTGCCAGTATTTGTAACCGCTGCAGCAACTATCGTCAACTAGCCTTATGCATCCTCTAATGGGTGCAGTGGCACCAAAACGACTACCAAATGCATAATTTGCCATTTAATGCGTTTATTGTACTCAGCCAAGCCATTGATTGTAAATAGAAGACAGAGGTAGAGACGGTTGGCTGCCAACACACAAAGAAGGAAGAGCACAAGGCGATGGTACACCCATAAGTGATTCACACCATTAAATGCTTGCTGCTTAACACTTTTTTTCACAAAGTTGCTGAAAAATAGCACAAATAGTATTTCTTGCGTCAGCATTGCAGAAGTACTCGCAAACCGCTGAGAAAGTGACAATCGTGAAGAAAAGCACCGAAGCCACAAGAATAAATGCAACAGCTGCAATAACACCTTTGAAGTGGGAGCAATGAGAGACCAAGCCTTGAATTGCGAACAAGTGAATATCAGTAAAGGCAGTGCATGTAACACAGCGCTAATAGTGGCTCATGGCAGTCATCCACCAGCCTTGGCCACATTACACAAGTAATGGAAGAACATTCCTCTACGTGCCTTGGAGAGCGGCATAACTTTTGATTACTCCTGGAGAGACAGTATGATCCTCCCTCTGAGTGATTTATTTATGACTAAAGCATTTTAATTCAAGATTTTTTTTTTGTCTGACAGCTGGCATCCAAATGGCTTCTGCTTTGATAACATGGTGAAAATGGCTGCAGAAGAGGCATAGTAAAGAATAGCAAAATGTGAAAACGGATGCCAGAGCAGACAGTAAACATTTAAAATAATTGCCAATGTCATATGCAAAAGAGAACTGGCGCAAATGTGGCTGCTGAAACGGCTGCGACAGACGAAGACGCTCCAGGAATTCAGGCAACTGAGAGACCTCTTCTCACAAAGTCATGCACAAAACCTTAATTATGCATTCATGGAAAATAATTTCCCTTAGTTTTGGTTCAAACGCAACGCCTACTTTTAAATGGTCAGTAAAAAACTATTATTAAGGCTTATTTTGCTTCTAGCAGCGCCATTATTAACCGATATTTCGCCTTCATTTAGCAGACATAATTCGTTAGAAATGCATTCAGTACAGTTCCTTAAAACGCTTGAAAACTGCTTTACTGGGCTCATTAAGAGGCACTAAGCTGTCAGGTGTGAATGTTTTTCAATTTGCCAAGTCAAAATAACTTTTTGCAAATTGTCCTAAAGGGTCCTGAGCAAATTGTCGAGAGCATAGGTGACTGAATGCTAACTTCCTTGACAACATTGCAGCTGCTTGCAGATATTTGGTGAAGTTTATAGCGCACTATAAATAGGTTTCGGTTTATCACTAAGTAGCATCAACGTTTCTACTCCCAACTTACCAATCTATATTGCGAGGACCTTTAGCCGGATTCTTGAGTGAGAAAAAATTGTAGCACATCAGAAGAGAAAAATGAATTTAAGAGGCAACTGAGAGGGGATAATGCATTCAGTGAATGTAGTCAGCTTGCTAAAGAGCGATGGGCATGGGAAGTGGACAAAATCAGAGGAATGCAGTTTATCTGCATTCTCTTTAGCTATGGCTGTCAGCAATGCCTCATCGGTGATACTTTTCATTCACATGAGGATCATATGCGAAGCACACATTTCTCCCAAGGCTTAAGAGCATTCAATTTTGGCCTTTTTAAAATATAAAAAGTGAGCCACTGGGAATTAGGATG
Organism: Taenia multiceps; assembly: GCA_001923025.3. NCBI lineage: Eukaryota > Metazoa > Platyhelminthes > Cestoda > Cyclophyllidea > Taeniidae > Taenia > Taenia multiceps. The sequence goes on along the minus strand of CM010311.1, from coordinate 37,212,421 downwards.
GATAAGGCTGTCTCCCACTGCATTCAGGAGAGTACATAAAAAATCCACAGAAAATCATTGCAAATAATTGAGTATTACGCATTTCAAAATTAAAAGCAAGTAGAGTTACTTTAGCTTGCACAAAAGTAGGTTGAACATGGCAGCTACGATATTCTACTTATCTCTGCATAGCAGTAGAGATAGGTAGAATGCGTTATTTGTTCACACAAAATATCCACGACATTCTCGGTGAAATGTGGCATGATTTGAGGCCACACGAAGTGCTCAGACCGTTGGTCTGATGATCTCCACGCCCACACTAGCGTTCGCTGTAGTTCTAGGAAATTGCTCGGAGGCGTAGCACAAAATTTCCCGTGATTAGATCAAGGCAAAGCCACAATCCTGAGTTGACCTTGAAATGGTGTATGGAAGTGAAATTCCCAAAAGCAAGTTGAAGTAGAAAAAAGGTGGTGCAAAGTGTGTCAATCTGGTTAGTCAATACAAACTATTCCTTATGATTGAAGGGGATTGAACACAATAAAATAAAAAAAGTCAATTCAGTGTGCGTTCTTGCTTTTGCAGCATTTCACTGTCCTCCAACTTTGACCACTGCTAGGCAAATCAGAAACGAGGATAACAAGCTTACAGGTTGTGGAGACTGCAAAGTAACGTAGCTGCAAAAAAGTTGGCGAAACGCTATGACTTCCAAGGAACTATCCCAATACTTCACACCAATTCGCAGATCGTGGACCTTTTAGGAGGAAGACAGTGCATAAAATTCGCAATACCTACTTATTTCAACGTGTACTGGGAATCTATCTATAAAAGTTATTGACTAACTGCCATATCCTCCACTGTAGCATCACTAAATAACTCAATTTTTTCACTTTTTAACAAGTGTTGAAGGGTCCTGTCCCATATTTACCATTTGACAGGGCTGCAAGCATCGCATTTTTCGTTTTCGATAATCATAAAGCAATGGAGCATTAAACTTTTCTCTTGTGCTAAGTCAAAATATTTACAGTCTATGCGTCAGCAGATATGGCGGCTGGATGGATGAGTGGCTGAATACACTTCGTCACGACATTATGTGGGAATTAGTCAACTCCACGCGAGAGCGCACATTTCAGTGGGGCTCGGTCTCATTTCTTCTTAGCTATCTATCACTATTTGTGATATCACATGGAGGCATTTTCATTACGCAAAACAATATCGTTGCATACCAAATAAACTTAAGTTTTATTGTGTGGGATTTTGTGGGTGAGAGTATATTAGCTTCCTCTCTATTCGGTGCGCATTACAATCATACCTGCTTCTATAAAACTATGTTTTGAATGGCTAACGGATCAACTAAGTTGATTACAGCCCTGTGCTAGGATAAACACTTTCAAGTCAAGTCAGGTGAAGTGATGCGGAGTAGAGTGTAGAAGCTGAAGTCAATCGCCTCGTGCATTAGAAAGCCATTAGTCCGTGAACATTCTGTCGATTAAGCCTTCTGATAGCTTACTTGGGAGGAATCCCGTTTTGAAGACGCACTTATAGGATTGACTCATTTCAGTAGAGAGTGGGAGAGCAGCATTTAAGAATAAGAGCCATAGTGCCTACAACACCTCCATAAATGGCACTGAAGTTCTCCACAATCTCGTGTTTTTGTTAAAATATCGTACTATATTATGAGATGTGAGCCTACGATAGGCATGCAAACTGTGTCCTGAACAGAATCCGATCTTGCGATAACTTAGTGCCTTTTGAAATAATTTGTTGATCAGAGAAAAGACTGAAAAGTAAGCTGGCTTAACTCCACCAAAATTGTGAGTGCAAATGCTAAATGGGCCAAAGTGCTTAACAATACCACTCCAGACAATTAAATGCAATGATCAAAGACGTTTGGAAGTAAACTGTATTTTCAAGAAAAATCTGAAAAACGATCGAATCAGATGGTAACAAAAGTATAAACTGCACATGTTAAAGATAATTTAAGAAAAATAAGTTGATAAAGAATTTAGGAAAAGTAATTCCGGTAGGTTAATAGCATGAGAGCGCTGAACAGAGGAACTGAAATGGTTTGCGAGAGAAGGGACATTGCCGAGGTTGTAATTGGGCGCGTCGTTCCACTAGTAGACGATTTGGTTGCCCCGCTATCAGCCGCCACTAGTGTTGTGCGCACAGTCATTCCAGCGTCAAAAGGCCATTCACTGACGTCGGTCGTCGTTTTCGCAACGGTCGGTGTTGGCCTCAACGTAGTATCGGCATCAGACGGCGATTCGGGAAAGTCGGTTGGGATTCCCTCATCTGTTGGTGCTGGCCACAAGGTGGTGTCGGCATCAGAAGGCAATTCATTCAGATCGGTTGGGATTCCCTCATTTGTTGGTGCTGGCCACAAGGTGGTGTCGGCATCAGAAGGCAATTCATTCAGATCGGTTGGGATTCCCTCATCTGTTGGTGCTGGCCACAAGGTGGTGTCGGCATCAGAAGGCAATTCATTCAGATCGGTTGGGATTCCCTCATCTGTTGGTGTTGGCCACAAGGTGGTGTCAGCATCAGAAGGCAATTCATTCAGATCGGTTGGGATTCCCTCATCTGTTGGTGCTGGCCACAAGGTGGTGTCGGCATCAGAAGGCAATTCATTCAGATCGGTTGGGATTCCCTCATCTGTTGGTGCTGGCCACAAGGTGGTGTCGGCATCAGAAGGCAATTCATTCAGATCGGTTGGGATTCCCTCATCTGTTGGTGTTGGCCACAAGGTGGTGTCGGCGTCAGAAGGCAATTCATTCAGATCGGTTGGGATTCCCTCATCTGTTGGTGTTGGCCACAAGGTGGTGTCAGCATCAGAAGGCAATTCATTCAGATCGGTTGGGATTCCCTCATCTGTTGGTGCTGGCCACAAGGTGGTGTCGGCATCAGAAGGCAATTCATTCAGATCGGTTGGGATTCCCTCATCTGTTGGTGCTGGCCACAAGGTGGTGTCGGCATCAGAAGGCAATTCATTCAGATCGGTTGGGATTCCCTCATTTGTTGGTGCTGGCCACAAGGTGGTGTCGGCATCAGAAGGCAATTCATTCAGATCGGTTGGGATTCCCTCATCTGTTGGTGCTGGCCACAAGGTGGTGTCGGCATCAGAAGGCAATTCATTCAGATCGGTTGGGATTCCCTCATCTGTTGGTGTTGGCCACAAGGTGGTGTCGGCATCAGAAGGCAATTCATTCAGATCGGTTGGGATTCCCTCATTTGTTGGTGCTGGCCACAAGGTGGTGTCGGCATCAGAAGGCAATTCATTCAGATCGGTTGGGATTCCCTCATCTGTTGGTGTTGGCCACAAGGTGGTGTCGGCATCAGAAGGCAATTCATTCAGATCGGTTGGGATTCCCTCATCTGTTGGTGCTGGCCACAAGGTGGTGTCGGCATCAGAAGGCAATTCATTCAGATCGGTTGGGATTCCCTCATCTGTTGGTGTTGGCCACAAGGTGGTGTCAGCATCAGAAGGCGATTCGGTGAGGTCAGTCGGGACCCCCTCATCGATCTGTGTCGGCCACATAGTTGATTCGTTTTTTGTAGGCCAATTATTGACGTCGGTTGCGTTGTTAGCATCTGTTTGATTCAACCACACTGTTGTTGCTATAGGCGCTTTTGTGACTATAGTCCTTGCCGCTACAGCCACAACAAATACCAGCACTAGGAAAGCTTTTGGTGATGCCATTATAACACAAAACTGCACATTCCTCTTTCAAACTTCACCTCATTTATATAGTTATCATAAAGGCGTGGGCTGATGCCTTACGCTTCATTTTGCGTCGTCATTCAATTAATTTATGCGTGCGCACACATCGCAACAGCATCGTAAAGTGGTGCGATAATTGTTTTGGCATTGCATCTTGCCTGAAGCACTGCGTGATTAGCAGAAGTCGCACCAAGGTTAAGAGGACTTGGCTTAACGTCATCATGCACATCATGTGGTGGCTCAAAAATTGAAGATCTCTCTTATGTAGGCCTGTGACGTCCCAATGCAAGTAGGCGCAGTGTAAAAGACTCCCCGTTTTGAAGTTAATCGTTTCCAGGTTTGATGTTAGTGTATTTTGCAGATCATTGCTTTGCTTAACTCTGAAATAGTTGTGCACAGTGGTCTATAAAGGCATAACATAAATATTATCACAAGAGAACACATCACACAGGCCTGTCAGAGGATTGTGATTTTACATGTACCGCAGTGTTTTAACAAATAAAACAAGATTGTGGAGAACTCCAATGCCACCTTGAACTCGTCCTTTGGTGGGCTGTAGGTATTTTAGTCCTCACCCTTGTCCTCCCTTCCTTACTCCTCACTGAATCGGATCAGTGGTTAGGGAGGCACTGCTAAATACGCCATCTGAAGACATAAGTACCACAGGAACTTTCTCTGTCGATAACTAGAGACATGATTTTCTAATGCAGGGGTTGATTAATTTTCAGACTCCATTTTATCTCCATTGCAGGAGGGTGCTACAGTTTCCCGGCATACCTTACTTTCCTCTAAAGCATGCAGGAAGGCAGTGATTGCAGCCCGAGCTGTGTTGGGTTTAGGTGACACAACCAAATCACGCGACGTAGCTTTTTTGAAGTAGATTTGTTGTGCTGCGTGGTGAGTGAAGGAAGAAGTTGATACACCCAGACACAAACACCTACACAGTTAAGCTTGTGAATTTTTTTAAACTGCAGAATAAATGTTTTGCATAATGAAGGCACCCACATGTGACATCACAGATTGTGTTTATTACCCTTGAAGTGATGCAATTAGGTCCCACCGAACTGTTCACTTTCAGATGGAGACAAGTAATACTGTACGGAATGTAGTAACAAAGTTTCATCAGCCATTCACTCATTAATTCAGTCTTTAAATCTGCAAACCCATCGACTGTAAAAATTTTAATTTTACGCAGCAAATAATTTTGCTAAAACGTTCGATACCGCAAAACACAAACTCCGTACTTGACTTTACATCAAATAGCAGGAAAAAAACAACAGCATAAATGATAATTTTAAGGCAAACTCTTACAAAACGCTTATTAGCACTGATTAGTGACGTTTGGCAGTTAGAAAACCAGTTACTCACTGATGACACAACGATGGAAAGGCGAACAGACAGGTGGATTGGTATCTAATCAGCGCGGCTGAATTTGCGACTTCCTGTTTGGCTCATAATCATGAACTAGGATGGATGGATCCGCAACCCTAGTTGGTCTCACGGGATTGGATCGTGAAGAGAGTGTGTGACCCAAATGACAGTGACTTAAGAGAGCACTGTGGATTTACCTGATCTTTTCAACGTAAATAATCTGCAATCTACAAATCACCGTGTAATACTGAGAAATGTAATAGTACTTTTCACTCTTCTACCCACTGCCACCTTAGTTCACAGTGTCCGGTGCCTCTCACTAGCAATTTGCCTAGGAGTGATCAAAAGTGAGGGACATTGAGTTGCTGCATGCTGTAGCCCTTTTCAGTCACCGAGGAATGCATCGATAAAGGCCGAGACAAGACTGACGCAATCTTCAACTCTTTGCATCACTTATTCGGTTAAAAGAGTTTAACATCTTCGCATTGCATGCGTATACCATGTTGAAGTCACTGTAATTGGTGAAGAAATTGGTGCCATAACCATGGATATTTTCCACTCAAATAAAGAGAATGCGGATGTAGGCTTGCACGACATTCAACAAAGTGCCTCAGTGCTTCTCATGACTTCTTTCATGCCACGTGTCATCGAGTGTCTTACTGGTAGTTCATGCGAACAAACAAGTTATTCTTTGTGTAAGAGACACTACTTAGTTGGAAAAAGTGGTTTACTAAAGCTGCTTCGTTTTGCATGTGCTAAATTAACTCCACTAACTTTCAGTGCTTATAAATATAAAATGTTTTATTAGTCGCGATGGCTCTTTTAGAGCATTTGCGTGTTCCACTGAATACAGCTGGCTCTTTTTTTACTATTAAAATAAACGCAAAACGAAATGCTATGAAGCAGTGAATAGGATAGGCAGCTTAATTGTGATGGATAGGAAATTCTCCTCGGTGCACCTTTTTTAACTTTTTTTTTTACACGAGTTCCTCCCAACCTTCTGAAAACTCGCATGATTAGCCCCCACAGATCGCACTCGGGTCCGCTCTATCTGGTGTTGTAAAATGCTTTGTAAGGCATGGCTTTGGAGTCGGTTTAAATTGGTCGACCTGTTGAAGTAAATGTCCAGCAATGAAATGTTGTGTGACCCTTAAGAATGCCGAAGTTGGACATCAGTCGTAACAAACACTGAGGGCTTTCGAAGGTTGTCTACTTTTAATAAGCGAGCAAAGAAAAAAATAACGTAATATTTTATTTTAAGTTCTATCAACTCTCTTTTATATATCGGTGCATTTTTGTTGAAACAAATGCTCCTTTCTTAGCAATTTAGTACAGATAAAGTGTTCCAATTTTGCTTTCTCTTATCACTGCCTTTAGTTGATTACCTCGGATCACTGTTTAGGAGTGATATCACCTAATTAGTCTGTAAATCTTTGCCTATATGCAGACATAATTTTTGGGCAAGTGCGATGGAAAGAGGAGGGCTAGCAATTACAGTCGATATGCGGAGTAAAAGGAAGTTGAGTTCAATAAACAAAAGCATTTTAAAGTAAAATAACATGTGTGCACCGGAAATTTGACGTCTATAACATCCATACATAAATATCTGGACTCTTCGATGTAACCACCTCTTTCACAATGCACTGCCATGGATTTTCAAGCCAACCTCTTTATGGTTGCATCAAATTGACTTGCACAACAGTTCAATTGTCTTTTACAAAAGTTGTGCTGAGCAAATAAAAGCAGCATATTTGGGTTAGCTATAATTTTCCTTTCCTTCTGCCAAATAATACAGTTTTTAATTGCTGTAAAAGTGACCATGGATACGAAATGGATTGAATTGATCCTTGAGCTTTAAAATGGAAAATACTCGAAATTGAGCACAATGTCCTGTTTGACAGTAGATTACCCAAAGCTATGCACTGCGAGGTGGCACGCATGTCTGCGACTGCTAAGTAATATACTGCAAGACCATTTTACTTTATTTTTAAAAACGCACATACTACTTTTCTTTATTTAGTGGGCTCAAAGGTGGCAAATTATGGGTTTAAGGATAAGTAGGAGTAACATGGCTGCATTGCAGCAAATGGGTTAGTAGGCCACTTCTTTAATGTGAGCACTCTGCGAAAAATAATTTTTAAAGCAACATGTCATTAAATCTAATCCAATAAATTAGTCTCTTTGGATGAAACCAGCTCGGTTTGTATCCTCCCTTGCCGGTCGCCATTGATCAGTTGATAAAAAACTTAACGTGTTTAGTGAAAAAAGTTGTCTGACCCGCGTATATATGTGCAATCCTTATGCGAATCAGGAGTTCGGTATTAGTCGCTATCATTCTTCGACTAAGCCACGGCAAGAGCCGAGCTATTGCCTAAGTGCCTGTTCCGCAAGCTGATTGGTTGCAGTCTACATCAAATATTCTTGTAACAGCTGAAGGATCAGCATCTATAACGAATGAGGGTGGTTACAGATCAAACGTGGCCTTGAAAAGGCCTTGCTGCGTGACCGGCTGCTATCCACATTGAAAACCCATTCAGCAGAAACCAAGTGCTCTAGAATGAGTTGCTAACTCAGTACATTTGATGAGGAATTGGTAAGGGACACAGTAAGATAACGTCTTCTACTATAACAAAGCAATTTTAAGAACTCTTTTTGTTAGGCGGTTTCAGCTTAATTCAACTTCAACTCGTGTCGTCTATGTAGCAAAAGCTAACGCGACCAGAGTTGACACCGACAGGGTTTTGCCTTCCATATTTATTTGTCCACCTTTGCAAAGGGGCTGAATTTTTACACAAAAGTCCTTAAAGTTCACACAGTCATTTGCAGGTGATTTTACCGCCTAGCGCTGTCCCATGAGCAAATGGTTATAGCAAAAGGGTAAGCCGCTTTTGCTGCAAGATTTTTTATCACCAGCGTGCTGATTAAGTCCGCATTTTTGAGATGCAGAAAACCAAAACTTTGTATTTAAATTGCCAACAGTTAATCATTTACAGACCTAAGAATGGGATTTCTGACGCTAAGGCTCCTAATTGGGAGCATAAGCAAGCACTATTACCCTAGTAATACACTAAAGGCTTTCCACGGGAATGCAGGCTAAAGAACCATCCCCAATCACTGCTTTGGTATACCCCCTAAGTCCACATCACAATAAGGCTTTCACTTTAAAATATTTTAGCGACTTCTGGGAGTAAAGTCATTTTCAAAAAGCCCTACAAAAGCGGCGACACTTAATAAATCGTCTTGTGCTTTAAATACTGCCCAGCAAATAAAATGAAAGCTTAACAGATGTAAACCAAGATAAGCGAATCATTTTGCATTACATTTTTAGACCCAGCCCTCAATTAAGAGGAGAAAATATAAAATAAAGGACCAGGAATGCACCGTAAAAAACATTTAAGTATTAGCTTTGACAAATTTACTCTTTTCAGTAAGAAATTATGGAGGTGACCCTTCGGACGCTTCTAGGCTTTCAACGATAAACTAACAACTTTGTTATGTAACACAAAACTGGACACCCTTTACATTATTGTACTACTTGTCTTAAAATGTAGTAAGTGGCATGAGAAGTAGACACAGACTAAGTTAGAGGGTGGAATTGGTGATTCTTTGGCTCACACATGCAAAGACAAGGACGGAACTTAAATCGCGATTGGACCCAATAGAAGGAACCGATGGTTGAAGAGCCATCGTTGCAGGCACAGGGAGAAGTTATAAACAGGTATTCGAAGGCATTTAGGCAACAAACGGAACTCGACTTAAAGCTAAGGCCCTGAAAACCTCTTGGCCAACGAATAAGTAAAAAATAATGACAATCATTAGACGTTTCAAATAGTGAATGCTACTGATGTGTTGGAAGTAGTAATTATTTAAATAGTTTTACATGGGAGGATAGCCTTTAAGCTGTAGTAGTGTAATTAAGATTTGCGACGAACGATTAAATCAACTAAATACACTTTAGTCCTACGTGTTGATGAGAACAAGTACATCTACCCATTTTAGAACAGAGCACACAAATTTTGTTACAATTTCTTTCACATAAAGCAAGTTTCGTGTTTATGCTAACATGTTTCAATACTTACAATTATTCATTTGTCATAGTTTTGAATACATTCACCACTTTGCATAAAAATGTTTTGCTTGGATTTTGTTTTAACCGCATCGTTTAACATCACATTGGCGAGCATCTGTGGTGATAATTTGAGTTCTTGCATCTTCGAGTTTCACGAGTTCAATCATCTCTCATAGTCGCATTTGCATTCTCTAATGCAGTATTCGGCGTCGATTGCCTCATACTTTGATTTTAACTGCACAACCCACCTTCCACATCCAGGTGGCGATAATATGTTGGTGTCGCCCAGCATATTACATCATTCTGATCTCTATGAAATCTTCCAGTTGTTCATTTATTGCAGTTGTCGGATCGTAACTTTCGATTCTCTCATCCTTGCTGATTCAGTACCAACAAGTGACTATCCTCTTATAGCCTACCGTGCTCATTCATCCATCTACCATATTACGCACGCTGAGATCCATGATGAGTTTTCATGCTTTATAATACTTAAACTTCGAACAAATAACGGCAATATGAAGATGTGATTTTGAATGTTGTAATTATATAAAGCCAGCATAGTATATTTATGAATGGCTGACTTGATTTTTAACCACTATTTTATGGTATTAGTGGTATTAACGAACTTTTTAGTCTGTTAACTTGGCTTTCAGGAGATAACTAGCACATTCTTGAGAGCTATTTGGATCTCTATTGCCTAGGAAGAGTGTTTGGTGGCTTTTGTGCTGCCATACGTGTAGAAAGTTTATGGAACCTTGAGTACATGGAAATGAACATAGGAAGGGACGAAAATAGCGCTCAGGAGCCTGTACTCTCATTAGGAGCCGGAGTGATGATCAGTGATTTTTCTTCCACACAGCTCCACAGACAGTAAATGAGCCTCTTCCAGGAGCTAACCATAGTGAGAAATCGTGCAAAACTTAATACTTGAAGGGGAACAGGCGTCTAAAGCAGTGTGAAACCAAAATGCTGGCATTTTATCTCATTATGTATTAAGTCGCAGAGATCTGGGAGCAAACAAAAGGATTATTATAGAGCTGAGATTTTTTAATTGGACTAGAGAAAGATCCAAGAGTTTTACTGTTTGGACCGGACAATAAAAGGTTTTTTTGCAGCGCTTCATTACGAATCTCTCACTTGCTTTTTGGTCGGTGTTTCCAGTCGACTTGCACAATAATTTCCTTGCCATTTACAAAGATCTTGTTTTGCGATTAAAGTACTTATTGGGTTCTAGCACATTGTTTTTCATTTTGTTTCGCGACCTAATATTTCTCTGTGGTTACGCCATGCGAGACTGATTGTGGGCACAGCTAAGATTAAAACATTTCTGGCCTTGCGTTAGTTTAAGCGAATTCCTTCATCCATAGTGGAGAAAATCGGAGAACTAAAGTTGGGCTTCAAATTTGCCAAGAAAGCGCTTGAAAAAGAGAATGACTCAGTCACTAGCTGAAATATCGCAGGTACATGCGTATCAGAGCATAACAGTTCTTTAACTTTGCTTATCAGTCGATGTTGCATACTACTTATCACCATTTAGTAGTGTACTAAGTTAATAACTATATGCATCATGATGAAGTTCTTTTTGGCTGGAGATGGTTTGTCACTCATGTCTGCAGTGTCATAAAGACACTTTAACCTGGGCATATATGTCGACTTCTTACCCGAAATCCATGTTTACAAATTAATCAAATTGGGCTACAACGATAACCGAGCACTCACTCTTGTACACACTTTGTGAAATTTCATAAAGTGAGCTCATGACACCTGCGAATTGTTACCTGAAATAACCAAGGGTACTTACAAGTCAAGGAAGACCTTCAATAAACCCTTGATACAAAGTCAGCCTTCCTATTGTGCTTCACTACGTAAAATAGCGCAGAACATCAAAAGTCATTGCAATATCAAGTAGGACCAAAATGACAATTTACAACATGCGTATTGTGCTCTTTACCTTAATCATTAAGTAACTTGCACTGCGGTGAAAATGCATCTTGTCCCTTACACTCGCTACTGCCTTGCGCAAAATCCAGCTTTGGAAATAAATGGATCATGTTGAACCTATTAGCCTTATCATGAAGTTGTAAAGCTAACAAAGCTAACTACCTAAACGCTTTGTTCTGAGCACCACCATTTTTGGTAAATTCTTACTTAATAGTCGGTAACTATGCCAAATAGGACAACAGTCAAAGTGTGGCTCACCCATGTTCAAGCTTTGCAAATCCGCAAATATATGAAGCGGAAACTAGCTGCTTTGGGATAAGTTTCCAATAGAATACGTAATTAAGTTATTAAACTCATAGACTTTATTTAACAGCACAATGCAGGAGGTAGTAATCAACATCACATCGTGGCTCAAGCAGAGGGCACTTAAAAAATCGGCCACTTAACAACCTCTGGCACGTGGTCGACATCGAGCACGACATCGCTTAATAAGTGAAGGAGTAATCGAATCAAACTGCTCCATTACTACTCACATGTTAAATGATACGTCAGGATCAGTACCAGCAACAACTGTGACGGCGGACACGACAACCATGACTTCGTGAGCTACTAAAATCTACAAGAGGAAAAAAAATCAAGAAAAGCCTTAAAGGTAATGATGCTTACTTATTCATTCCGTGTTGTATATGATGCTAAAACTGAAGAAGGTAATGCAGTAGTGTTTGTTAAAATCAAGAATAAAGTGTTCCGTAAAGCGCACTCAGTTAGGCTGGCAATCAAGGGAAATTAGAAAAATTGAAAAATGTAACACCATAGATGCGCCGTAAAAAGCATGTAAACAGAGACTCTGATAAATTCCTTCTGCATTCTACAAGCTTTTCAAGGGTATTTCTTGAAATTTCTCGGCCTTTATCGATGGGTTTACCGCCTTTTAGGGTAAAATAAAAAAACTGGGCGGAGAAGAGGGTGAGATGTAAGTGCACAGCTTTTTGCGGCTCGGAGTGGCTCAACTTTAAACTGTAGTCTGTGATGTGGAGAGTGACACTGCCTAGTTCTTGTGAAAGGAGACAAAATAGACTCCCAATACATGGCCAAACCTATTGACAGGTATTAATGAGAAAAGAGCCGCCTTTGAGATCAGTTAAAAGGCCAAAGTCAATTGAATTTCCTCCAAACGGCATGGTAGGTGTGTTAATAGGGCTAGAAAAAATTCGTCCTAAATTAGTAAGATATTTTAATGTTACTAAATAGTTGTAAGTAGTAATTATCTGGATGAATATTGCGCTAGAGTTTTGTGAAGATGTCTTGGAACGATCCTTAAGCCAATTCGACTTTACAGCGGGCTTTGAATTATGGAAGTAGAATACTTTTAACAACCTAAGGCCAACTTTTTGTTGTTTTGGATAGGGCTTGCATTTTGTCTTAGATCTCTTAAGAACAAAATAAGATTTATTTTGCTTTTAATAAAATGGTGAAATATTCAAAATTTTGCAATTGTAACACTCAATTTTTTTCAAAATCACTGAAGTCTGGTGCCTTTTTTAAGTGTACTGGCTCGATAGCACAGTACTCAGGATTACACGTTGTTGATTTGAACTCTTGAATTTGTTACTCAGTCAAGAGGTCAACCATTTTACAGCATCTCGGTTGCGCCCACCAATGCCATATTCATTTCCTATTGCCCTAAGGTTTGCTATCAGTTGCAATACAACCCTTCCGATTTTGGGTGGCGAAGAAATGTACGTGTCGACAGAAGTGCTGCGTCATCCATTGCTCGCCGAGATCTTTCATCTTTTCAGCGGTTGCAGGTGTCGGATTATGTCAAGACTCTCCACCGTCATGGCTGACTCAATATCAGCAGACGACTTTTCTACCATTACTAGCCGTGTGCATTCCTCCGCTTACAACATATTACACTCGGAGATGTACGACGGGTCGCATTACTTTTTGGTACTTGGAATCCAAACACAAAACCACCAACTGTATAATGGATCATGAAATACTGTTAAAATAAATCTGAACATTTTATTTTCCCAATTATTGTTTTTGATGTTAGGAAAGTGCTGGCAAGTTAAGCTTTTAGGAGGTAATCAGTGTTTTTTTTTGGGGCTTAGTGGTTGCCTCTTGTCTCAGAAGAGTGCCCAGTGGCTGCACATAGCTCCATGCCCCTCAACACGCATTATAAGACTGACTTCTTGTCATAGTCCAAATGATGCTCTGTGAGTTCTCTGCCCACGACCTGCATTTGACCTTCTGCCTCGAGCTAGCCACAGCAAGCAACTGCACAAATCCTGTTTCGCGCAAAAGAAAGGCATTTAAAACAATAGGAAATACATGCGGATTGCAAGATGAGGAAATTAAAAAAGGTGGGTTCACAAGTAAAAATGTAAATGAAATCGTAAATTAGTTTCGTGGATATCATAGGAAACAAAAACTGCGATATGTTGCTAAGGCACAATGAAAAACCTTAAATTGTCAGTCAACATGTCCAAGCAGACAAGTCTGGTCTTCTGTGTGGCTCCTGTGATGGTTTGCTTGGCTGTTGGATGACTGGCCAATCAGTTGGTCTGTGAGATTGAGGGATGCACGCTTGTCTTTCAAGAAAATACCGCCTCGATTGTGCGAACAGCAATGTTGGTTAGTCGGATACTACTGTGATAGAGGACTTCTTGTAAAGTTAAGAGCACATTTAAACAAATTATTGGAAGATATGATTGCAACAAGTACCCCAATTATCACGCCCAGAAAACGGTAAATACCAGAAAAGATGCATCAACTTTAAGCAAGAAAGATAGGCTTAAACTCTCAACCACAAATTTGCTTTTCTTTTAGTCAACCAACAATGCATTATTGCTGCTTCCATAGTTTCCTCTACCATCGAATGACAGTGATTGACAGTTATTGTGACTGACAAATACAGTTCGTGGGGCAGGTCTTCCAATGTTTCTATCATTCCTCGTCACTTTCCACAGCACTATATAATACCAAGATCAAAGCAGAATCCCCCTTCTATTGGTTAATGATACTCAAAGATCTAAACATACTGATTTTCCCGATCAAAATCATAAGATATGGGCTCAAAAACAGCCTCGAGAGACCAGCACTCTTCATGTATCTACAATCCACTGCGATGTTGGTCCTATTCTCCCACATGGCTTTCATCAATACCGCACAAAATTTGTAGAGAAATATGAGAAAGCACGAAGCATCACTGAGAGCCGGACCAATTTCCTCTCACTCAAAGGTGGTACAGTGTGCTGTAAATTTTGACTGTTAAGGCTAAAGAATTCCCTTCCAGTCAGCAGACCATTTATAGGTCGAAGATATGGGTCAGTGGTTACAAGGTCTTCCGGCTGCCGGATTCACACTGTGGATTGTCGCTCACCAATTTTAAAGAAATTCCTTTACATTACCCCTCTTCTAGCGCACAAGCCAATCTATCAAGACTAATAAATACCTTTTAGTAGCATGTGCGAAGGGAAAAATTAAATGCCATGCACAGGCGCATGGGCAAATATGACTTACGAGTCCCTTCATTTCTTCGTTCTGAAAGACATCCCACATTTTTTAATTTCCATATACTGCAAGCATTTCTAGTTAACTTATGGATGCACTATTCCTGCATGATTTTCACCAGTTTAAGGCTGATCTGGCTAAACAAAAATCTAGTCGGTCTCCTATTCTTTTTTGTTACATACTCTGATTAAACAGACTTTTAGCTTTTTTTTTTTTAGAGCAAAGGTTTACTTTCGCTATTTTCATTCTATTGCCACCTTGCATGCCAACAAGTGGCAAATATTCTTGATTTACTCGCCCTACTATGTGTTTGTAAGTAGATGCAATCATGTAAGTGGTGCTAAGCAATGCAGTCCGAGTCCCAGTGTTTTTCTACCCAGTTTACTCCGTTTCTCTTGACTTTAAATGCTTTTCACTTGTTTTGCTCAAAAAACGTTTTCTTGATTTCCTCAAACTCATTCTCTTTAAGAGCTGCTTAGAATTGCTAAGGCACAGAAGGCTTGATTAGCTTGTGACACATATTTTGTGTTTCTATGCCTGGTTTTAGCAAGGTATGGTACATATTATAGAAATGGAAATTGAGTTCTTCCAAAAGTTAAAACTATTTCTTTTAAACGTCAAATGCATCAGTGGCACATCATGACACCCTGACCACGAACCTATTCTACAGATGTTATCAGACCTGCTATAAATTAAATCTAAATTGACAAAATATAGAAACATTAGAAACTCTAAGAATTTCCTTGCAACTGGCCGTTTTAAAAAATTCAGCTGTGATCCAAATACGCGTAAAATTTTTACGGACCTTATGCTAATCTATCAGCGCAACTTACTCTACTGTGCAATTTCTTCGCTTTGCACAAACACTCTCCCCAAAAGTTGACAAGTTGACGCACACACCGCCACCCTGACCAAGCAATCAAAAGGGATTTAAAACTTCCCTGGTGGATTATGCGAAGCCTGTAGATGAATACACTGACAGGTTTTATAGGTAGCAGCAGTCCGCAACTGAGATGTTGGTGAAAGTTTCACCGCGTAAATAGGTGCCACCATGGTTTCCTGTTTAGAAGCAAATCTACTTTTTTTAATACTATTTAATTTACTCCCACATCTTCAACTAATTGCCATCTACGCAGGCACAAGACATTGCTTTGGACTAAATACTTGTCTTTTGGAATACAAGTAATCTTTTCCCTCAGTCCAATCCTTATCAAATCCTGTGTAGCCAAGCTGTGTCCTATGATAATGCAGTCAAGATGCACTCAAAGCCATGAATTATTAGTCATCCCATCAGGAAGACAACAGAAAACAAGAGCCTGTGGTACTATACACTCATATTTGATTGGTCTGTAACACTCTTTTGAAGTTACGGTTATCCGGACAGATGGACAGCCAACTAAATAACAGACTTAAAAGTTAGATCTGTGAAGAGAAAAGATAGATACAACTTCCAAGCCTCCCCATTCCTTCACAGATGAAGTAAAGCAGAGTAGGGAAATAAGTGAAATATGGAGGGGGAAGGATAGAAGTAGACGAAGATTTCCAGCAACGCACGATTCACAAATATAGCCAATGTTTGGAATAGGACACATAAAACGCACTTTGAAATGCATTTTATCCCCAACTTGTTGCCTGTCACTTCTTTCGCCCCTTCCTCTAATGTGGACTTCTTACTTGTTCTCCTTGACAACCAAATCGAACGATATCCCCAGTTGAAAGATCCTTATAGGCCAGGAGGAGGAATAGTGTACTCTTTCTGTTTTCAACAAACGAGGGTCACTAGAGAGGTTGCCCGATTGCAGTTCCGAAAAGCGCTAACTTCGTCTTTGAAGACCCGTCGGTTGAATTGGCTCGATTTTGGCTATACCGGCAATATAGATGTAATGCGTGACATCAGTAGACATCTAAGATCGAATAACTTAATTACTCACTTGCACGGTATCCGCGATTTTGTGTCGGAGGGCATCACTCTCTCCACAAGTAGCCGTCACCAAAGCTGCCACTCTTGACGGAAAACTACTCGAAGAAGGTATGTGCGTGTGTGTGCCTTCTATCATCCACTTTTCTCTAAAGAAGCTGCACATTTCAGGGAATCGATTAAAGAAGTGATTTGTGGTGGAACTGGATGACTTATCAAACAGGCTGACACAAACAGATGTGATAAGAAACTTTCACTTTTGTCTCTCATAGGCGAGGCTTAAAAGAGACGACAAGGAGGAGATTGTTAACTTTTTCCTGAGCCAAGGTGCAATGTACATTCCCGAGGTGAAAGTCCCAGCCGTGTAGCTTTTAGGGTGCGGAATTGCTTTATGAACTGGTAGTCCTCTTGAAGGCGGCATCCGTAAACGTGTGCACCTCTTTCATAGCAGCCGATCTGTACGCTCAACCAGAAACCGTCAAGTCCTCATCTGACCAAGAGGAAAGATTTAGCACTTACTTCTGCCTGTCTTAAAGTAAGATGAACTAAGTTTCTTTCATCCGACTCACCCGACTGCCATAGAGGGTACCTACGTGATCTTTAGCTGATCCACAATCTGGAGTAATAATTCAATGCATTCTGCGTCTATTTTGTAATTGTACAGTTGGAAGACACATCTCCACATCTTCATTTGTGTCATGTGTTTCGACCCTACAAGACTAACTCGATAACTTGGGCGCTTTTCAGCAACTCTGTGTACACCTCCTTACGGACTAAGGGGTCGCGTCTAGCCACTTCCTCTCTATGGTTCTTCAGAGTACAATGACGATGTAACTAGGTGTGTGTGGGCACAAATTTGCAGACGTTGGTGGACCACAGATGCCATTAAGTGCATCCACAACGGTAGCCCTCAGTGACGACGAATACAACTTGGTAACTGCTGCAAAGGGGCGGATGTGGTAGAAAGACGGAAAAAGGCGGGAATCTGCGGTTTCTTTCCTGCTTATTTATAGCGATTCGAATGATCCTGAAGTGCCCCCTTGCAATCACTTCATGACCCATCGGATGGAGACAAGTCAGAGTGCTCACAGACAAATGTTCTTCTTCCTCCACAGAGTGTAGGTTATTGCTTGCTCAAGGGACCAACTACAAACGGCAGATGACGAGAACAGAGCTGTGGTGGAATGAGAGCAGACAAATGCCCACCTCCGTGGTCTGTGCCTACAACGCCAGACAGATGCACTACGCAGCCTCGTACTCAGATGACACAAAAGTGGGTAAAGCAGAGCCTCCTTGCCATTGATCAGGCGAGGACAACGGTAACGCCTTTGACATCTTCGCATAAGCCGATAAATCGTGCACATAGCTGGGATATGTCCTCGAAGGGGTTCACCTTCCGCACAAACAGGCAGCTATTGCATGGTGCTTCCTAGATCAACTTCTACCCTTGATAATTATTGCAGGCAGTACAGGGATGCCCACATCTCAACAGGACATCGCCTGCTCACACACTTAACCGGACCCCATGTGACCTTTGCAAACACACAAGCACTCCTGCCATCAGTCCATTTCCGTGTGACTCTTTACGGTAGTGAAAGCCACAGCTAGATTAATGTCATGCAGATCTGACATTTGCACTTTTCCAGTGAGCGTTTCAAAACTATACTAAGCGAATGCAGACATCACTTAATTGGAAGCAGTTTCGAGGGCAAAATCGAGGGGTAGATATGGGATAAAGCAAGAGCAGAGGTTACAGCGGAACAATTAGCACAGTTGCATCTCTACACTCATCATCAACTTCACCCTACTTCGGTCTCACGTAACGAAATTTTGCAGTTGTGCATCAATGTCAATAATGCAGACTAATCCATGGCTGTAGAAGTGACTCTCTTTCCCCATACAGTAACCTCTGTCACCGGTTTTACAGCATCTCACAACATGGCCAGTTGGAGACGAGACAAGTCATGATGACTGTTAAACAACTCATGTTAGTTCATCTTGCAACGCCACTCGTGGCTTACCAACGAGGACGCGCACCAAACGCACCGAAAGCACCGAGCCAATGGGAAGGGTGCTCTGATCCAATTGGCTCACGCACAACTGCTAATATAATCGGTGCCAGGCTTCCACTTTAGTCAACAGTCACGACGGTTAGCCTCCAGCGGGTGAAGGGAATGAAGTTGGAGAAGTTTGATGTAGTGAAGTATATAACATGCGGAACCTTCTCCGTTGTCTACGAGATAGCCTACCCAGAGGGTGATAGCAGGATATCGAATACGAAGTGGGCACTGAAGCGATTTTATCTAAAAAACAAATTTGCCGTCTGGTGCGCACTTCGGGAGCACAACGTCTATGTGCGTCTTGCTCGAGTCAAGCAACAGTCACCATTCCTCTGCTCTCTCCTCCAAAGCCTTCGAATGCGTGGTGGCCCAGCCTTTGTGCTGCGCAAAGGAAGTGGTTTCGATCTAAACAATCTCATCTCAATTTTTGGCCCTCTTCGAGAAAAAGAGGCAAAATTTTATAGCTGCGAGATCATATGCGGTCTGGAGCACCTCCATGCGATGCACATCGTGCACCTAGACCTCAGTCTAGAAAATGTGCTTATCGCTGACTCGGGGCACATCTTCATCACGGATTTTGATCGCGCATACGACATGTCGGGGGAGCCAGGATCCCCTAAGTTGGCAAAATTAACCAAATCAGCCTACTTCATGGCCCCAGAGGTGAGGGATGGGATGAAGGTCACGACGAAGGCGGATATTTGGAGTCTGGGCGTCCTCGTTGCCACCACGATATACGGACGCATGACTATAAGTGGTTTGCTGCGTAGAGGTAGAATCAGCCAAGATTATTTCCAGCACGTCTCGACACCTTTACAACGCTTCTTCAAAGCCTGTTTTAGGCCCAACCACAGGAGGCGAATAGACATTAGCAATGTCAAGCGTCTTGAATTCTACGAAGACGTCAACTGGGAGGAGGTGATGGCTTGCAAGCTAGAGCCGCCCTACCACCCCTCCCAGATAGTAGCAAGAGAGCCTTATAGATGGGGCGCCTATGAAGGACGCCCTAAACAAGATCCCTGTGATCGTCTGCTTCTCTCCGCTGCTAATCGTAAATGCATGCCACTGATAGCCGAATATCTGCTAGACTTCCGTGACAGACATGGAGTGCGTCATTTAAGGGAGCAGCCAACATGTCGCAGAGGACTGTTACGTGTCGGACTGACGCCTAAGAGGATTAATGAGCTCTTCGCAAACTTCGGATTTATCAATCGGCGCCTCGTCCGATCATTTCGTAGGGTCAAGAGGGGCCGGATCTGCAGTGGTAATCAAGGTGGTTCTTCAGAATGCAAGCAAGGTGAATCGAGGGGCAGTTCTAACCACTGACTCGCAACAGATGACACGGTTGTACAATTTCTTTAGATGTGTCGTTGTGGGGAGTAAAATATTCTTCTTTCTTTGATCAAGTACTGCTTTAACCTATCACAACCCTAGAATGCGTCAACAGTGCATTTCAGTTATTCCAAAATACTATTACCGAATCTTAAATTGACCATATTAAGGGATGTAGGGGCGAACCTTTTTCCTATTAGTTGAATCGCAGCTCTGGTGCAGGATAAAACTGAATAGCGTCTTTCAACAATGAAAGACATTTCGAAATGTATTAAGCTTGGCATTACATTGTGAGAAATTCTCGCACTCAAATAAATACATCTGCAAGTGATGCATGAGTTGTCTCAATTCTATCAAGGAAGAAATGACCACATTTTAAGGAATTATCCGTAAAGATAGATCAAAATTGAATGACAAGTGAGTGGAAGATTTAGCATTAGGTGCTTGAAAGCGTCATTTTAAGATACTTTTGAAGTTGGCGTCACTATATAAAGCGGCGAAGAGGAGGCGACCAGTGTCTCTTTAGACTATCTGCTCCACGCATGTTGTGCCTACATGCAACTTAAAAGCAACGTCTCCAACTTTGAAGTCCTAAGTATTTTTAGCCATCATGCCTAGTTGCTGAACGAAATAGAGAGTATGTCTCCTATCCACTTTTGCCTTATTACCTCAATACCACCACTGTACGATCGCTTGTGGCTTAACTCTAGCGGATATCTAGCCATTTGACTTCCTCGTCACCAGGCTGACAGGTGCATGACCAAATATCCCCACGGTTTATCATCTTTACCATTTAAAATACTATCCGTAACACAGATGGTCTCATTTGTCAGTCCCTCAAAAAAATAATTCAAGATGTCTTACCACTTTATATTGGGTCACTAGCACTTTAGCGGAACCTAGTAGTTCCTCAATCGTAAACAATAAAATTATTTAAGTTTGCCTCCCTTGGAGACCCAAAGGCTCCAGGACATAAGGTTCTGCAACGGCCTCTTTCTTCTAGGTCGATTTGACCTTGAAAAGAGTTGGCTAATTAGGTGGGACGCCTCCTCCCAAATCACTTCTCTCGGCAACAAACGATGAGTGTTCAGTCACATGATCTGTGTTCACTGAGCGCTTCTCACTGAGAAGATGCACTCACATAGACGCAATGTGCATCATTTGCACGCCTTTGTGAGCACTTCTCTCAGTGCCTCTCTTTTGAGTGCTCTTTACATGTGCCATCAGAGATAGTACTTATTCTTCAAATAGTAGACCAACGCCACCTCTTTATCCTACCGGTGGTGCCGCTTTGCACATGCTTACCTTGATGTGATAAAGGGTAACAAATTGAGCACAAATTAATGCGCCACGATGGAAGCATTTTGCTATTGAGGTGAACTACATCACTTGGACCGCATCTTGGGCCACAAAGCTGGTCTGAGCAGTTGCAGGGATATGACATCTGAACCGCCGTCTTGTATGCAAGCGGGACTTATACACTTCGATCGAATTTTTCCGATCGTGCACCCTCATCGAAGGCCTTCTTCAGTGGTTTAATCTGATCACATCACCTAAACGGATGTCCAAGTGTCATGCATGTTCTAGATCCCGAAGGGACTTGCACAATTTTGCAAAGGGTCGGTTTTTAAAACAGGATCTAACCATCATGCACCTTTTCAAGCATTTCATACTGTCACACTTGCTAGTCTGAAAAAATTACTAAAGGAATATTTCAGCATCATTTGTCGTAACTGATCCTACATTAAGTCTGTTCTTGAATAAGTCTACCTCAACCAGAATACGTGTGCAGCTTTCCATGTTAATGGCAGAGGACCCATGAAATCAATACCAAATCCTTCCCCTGAGAATTCTATAGGCATAGCTGTGAGCTATAGCCCATCAAAACTGCCTTAATTAATGCATACTCAGCAGATACTAAGAACCACTGGGGTGAGTGAAAGCTGGCATCTTCATAAAAGTGGCAAGCTATGTTCTAGGCAATCAAAAGATATCATTCCCGATGCGCTACTTAAACAGAGGGCAGTAGTATACTGCATGACATACCATTCGGGTGACCCTACATGTAGAGGACAAAATCGGCAGAGTCCTTCTCATGTACTCGTCTATTTGTCATTGCAGAAGTGCGTATTAAGATGGCTTTCTACCTTTTTGCCCCCTAGCTATTGATGAGATTTTGGTCTGGTTTCCCGGACTTCAGAGGCCTGCCTTAAATTACGTTCTGGCATTCTGGAAAGTTGACTGCCTAATTCACGCGGCGTCCCTCCGCAATTCCCCTTTGTCCATTTTTTTTGTCATCCCACTCATGTGCTCAAAATATGGTAGATTTGGACCATCGTCAGGAATAATTATTTCTTTTCATTTGTTTTTCCTGGATGTGTTATGCGATTATAAGTAAGCAGCTACATTAATGGTTAAGTCATAGTTTGAGTGCTTTGCAAATCAATGAAGAGAAGTCTATCAAAGAATATTAGATCGCAACTAATCCATGCATGCCTAAAATTGTAGACTTGTGTATTATAGTCCATTTTTACCTCTGCTACGGACTTCCCCTTCGCACGATTATCAAATTTGTTTTCCTTAGGTTCTGAAGGAATAATAATGTTTCGAAAAAACTTGATGCACAAAAAATGCAATGCTTTCTGGACATCACTGAAGCCCTTTCCACCCTCCCCTATTTTTGCGACGCTGTTTTTTTCTGGACAGTGTATAAGTTGCTGGGTGAGGCAAAATGTCTGCCATTTAAGATCACTTCATTATTTACACTTTCCAGCCAAAATTTGCACTCTCTTTGTGTCAAATTTGGAGTCAGAAGCGTGATTTGCACCTTCACCTTCCTTCTCCCACTCTGGCTAGCATGTATTACGGCTGGGGTTCCATGTAGGTCAACTACCTGTCTTCTCACATCACTTGACCTTGACATCTCCTGGTGATAATGAATGCTAAATGTCTACAAATAATATGAATTGGATGCCTCGATTTCCTTAACATGACAAAATCTTGTTTTGCCTGCAGTAGATATTTGTATGCAGATGGATTACTTCACAACGGGCTTTGCTCTCGTGCTTTGGTGTCATGTTCGGTTCTTGGGTGAGAACTTGTATCAATGTTTACTTTTACCATGCAGAACTTTTAGTTCTAGTGGATAACATATAGTTGCTTGTTTATTTACTCCAACCTTACACCCTTCCTATGACAGTGGATGCTATCGGTAAGAATTCCTTTGGTTTCATGAGTGAATTAAACGTTCCATTTGATGTAGCCACCTCTATCTTACGCGGCAATTCTTCCACCAGGCTTCACCAGGTCGTGCCGAAGTCTGCATGATGTCTAGCATTTAGACTTTTAAATGTTTTCTGTGATCAGTTAGCGCATGTGATGGGTTCGCTTGCAGTGTGGGAGTGTTATTAACTTTTTGCTCGGAGAGTAAAGTTAGGAGTAATCTAGAGCCAAAATTACTTCTGCTTTCTTTCCTCTTTGCACTACTCTGATGACATGGCTTTGCAGAAAAAATGCCTCAGGCATCCACAGAAGAGAAACCAACGACTACAATCAAATTCTTACCAAAAGGAGATGGGTGGGAGAATGAAAAGTGTTCAGCACTGTTTCACCTCTACTCCAGTTTATTTGTGCATAAAATGCTCACTGCATAGCCGGTGAGCAAAAAAAATTGTTTTGCAGAATTGTCTCACCCACATACCAGAGAAACTAATAGTCAGAAAATGATTCTAGGAGATTGAAAATCAAAACACGGGAAAAGAGAGCAGCGACCTCCTACGTCAGCTTCAGCTTACTCTGCCTACTCATGGCTTGTCTCGGCTCCAAATTTGGAGATGATTAAAATCTATTGCTCCGCAAAGAAACTGTCACCAACCATGGCCTAATACCAATCACTTCTAGCTCCAAAGTAGTTGAATGCCGAGTGCAGCACTTCCTCATTCCTCAGAGAACCTAAATACTCCTCTGATTGTGATAGTAAGGCGGGTTACATAGCATGCTCTACACATTCTACGTACATACATACACACGTGCCGAAACAATTCAAATAATGAAACTTCTACTACACATGTTTAATGGAAAAACCTGAAGATAATTTGTGCAAACAAAGTGTCCTAAGTGTCACTAACTGATCCATTGTTGCGCAAGGACGCGATTACAAGCCTTTGGGGTGTGAAACATTCTCATCCAAGTAATTTACACAGATGTGGCAAAGGCGGGAATCGGATTCGATGCTGCTTGTCAATGCTGGACTATCAACAAGTACTGCGTTACCAAAAACAGGTGCATTCTTATTAACCTTAGAGTTCACAGCGTCAGCACCTTTTAGCCTGATTGCGTATCTGCAGTAAAGGGTTTCCATTTAGCCAGGATCCTTGCATTTTAACACATATACGCACCTTATACACCAACAAAAAAATAATGCACGTGCTTATAACTGCGAAATTTGATTAGCATGATTAGTTAACTTAAAGGGAAATAGGCACTTAGTGCAGTTAATTTGTTCTATTTAAAGGGTGAACATTTTATTTGAATTTGGTCAAGCACGTTGGCGATGTATGTGTGTAGCTTGCACATTACATAAAGTGGGAGATTTATGCACCAAAATATGCATACCTACCTCTCAAAATTCATCTATCTTTACAGACACATTAACTCACCTTAATTTTAATGGACAATGGTTTCATTGAAGCTAGCTAGCTGGCTAGTGAAAATGATGTATGAACTTAGGGTTTTGACTAGATCAAGTCAACTACTACGATCAATCACACAAAAAACACACTCATTACCCTTTCCGTTGCTTCAGGGCACTGACTGATGACAGGCCGGTAGACGCTAGGCCTTTTGGGCTGGAGAGGATTGAGCATGTGACAATGGGGTTCATGTCACCTGCCTGGGATGAGGGAGCGAGGACTGGTACTCGGCAACTGTATCACATACATCTGTGCATGATTTCCAAAGAGGCGAATCAGTGGAATGGAATAATGAGCGCAACACTGTTCTGCGTCTTCCTTATCCCCGAGGCCAACAGCTGTCGTCGAAGTCGCCTGACTCACGATTATCTGGAGACCTTTTTCCCAAATTTCTGCTAAATTCACAATATCAACGTCAATCGCATTAAAGCCTATGGAATCGGTGTAAAGCAATCCGAAACACTCTTCTTATAACTGCTTCTCAAAAGGAGCATGGTTTTACAAACACAAAGCAGAGTACTACCAAAGAACGGCGAATCAAAATGCATCGACACTGAATGGGTGGAAGCGGATCCAGTGACTTCCCGTCTTTCTCTACCTAGACTTCTACCTCTCTACCGCCTGTATCCTCAAAGGATGGCCGATGCTGGAGAGTTCAGTTCCTCAGAAACATTACAACTTACTGCCATCACCTATGCCTTCAGGCAGGTGATCAAAGTATTATGGCGCAAGAAGTCAATTCCTCGCTAGGCAACAACAGTTAAATAATAAGAATGAATGTATCTTTACTACACTAAAGCGTCAATGGGAAAGCAGGCAACAGGTTCAGCAACCTTGGACTGAGTCTGTCGTTACCTTGTCGAAGGAAGGTGAGCTTAATTTAGGCGGCTATTAAGAAGCAAAGTGAAGACATATGAGAAGGCGACAAAAGGGGCAGGTGACCTGTCGGTCATTCGAAAGAAATGGTGGAACAAATCCATCCGTCTGTATGCTGTACCCACCTACCTAATATTTACCCAACTGATGGCACAAGAACCGATTGTTTCGATCTAAAACAGCCTTGCACACTGTACGTAAAGATCACTAGCTCGTATCTTATGTCCATCTTTGCCGAGGCTTCAGAAGCGCAAATTGAATAGCGTACTGCTACTTCACTAATTGTTTCAGCATTTATGAAAAATTTGACAACGGGATCAAAAGTATTGTTTCGCGTTGGAGAGCCTTATACTTTTTGTGTGGAAAACCACCAGTCATGCTAAATCAGATATTCTAACCGCAGGCAACAAACCATTCTAGATAAGTTCCTTCCTTACCCACAAAACATGTGAGAACATTCTACGGGAGTGGGAAAGAGGTCTTAGGGAGGACAGCTTTCCGAACATGAGGATGTCCAATCACCTGACCTATCGTACTGCCTCAATAAATGGTTTAAATGTTCCCTGTGGTTTCGTGGTTTGCGAAACCACATTTGAAGTACATTAACAGAAAGTCAGGAAGAAATGCATCCACGCAGAAATAATAGCAAGGAAACTCCACCCGTCAATGCATATTGCTTTTGGCCAAGGTCGCAAGACGTGTTGAGAATGGAAAAAGAAAGAATGCCTTTCTTAATCCACCATGCGAAACATTTGATGCCATGGGTGCGCATTTTATCTACTTTGCAAAGTGGAGTAACTTTCATAATACTGTGTAAGAGCTCCATCCAAACGCAATTTATGGTTCTTTTTGAAGTCAGAAAATTCAGGACAGGGCACAGTTTTCCTTCCCGCTCACATGATCAAGTAGCACGAGCAGTGTTTCTAGTACCTGTCTTGGCATTTCGGTCGTCTCAAAAGACGAGCGTTGGGAGAGCACGGCTGGGCTTCTTAATTACAATCCTAAGGGCAGATACCTACAGTGTGCACACCGGCAGTGCAGCTGTCCTCACCACGAAGTTGAACCGTTCGCTGCATAACTACTAAATGTACCTGAATAACGCTTAATAAGCGATGACGTTCTGCACATCGAGGACTACGTCCAGAGAACAAACTGGCTTCATTTGTGGGAACTGTTGTTCATTAGGCAAATGTAATCATTTCCACTGATGCGTGGAGTGGGCTACTGCCACCTTTGGACACAGTTGGGCTACTTCAATTCGATCGCTGCCATGCGAGCGTTCGCATCCGCTGTTGTTACATTTGTGCCGGTGTCGACCAGTATAACTTCCGATATGGGAGCTGTGCTTGGAGCTGCCTCGTCAGTCAGACCCGCTCCTGTGATGTTCAATGCTTCCATCCTTCCATCCTTCCATCTTGATGATGTTAGCTTCGGTCATCCAACGATCCTGACCATGAAGAGTGACATGGTTAGTCTGGCAGAGGAAATCTAATAAATTGCAGACTCGGGCAGTGTTAAGGAACTCTTCAATGTCAATCCGATATGTAAGGGTCGAAGAAGGCGGCTTTGAGTCGAAACACCATCATACGCAAAGCTACAGCACTGGCGATACGAACCGGAAGGAAAGTTTTCTTCCACCTGACCCACTTAGTGGCTCTCCACATGACTAATGCTCCAACCGCTCCAAAGGAGATGCTACATCGGAGTGCTATAGTAAATGAAATAGTGACAGCGCTAGGCGACGGAGTACCACAAATTAACAGGTATGGCCCTGTAAATCGTGAACAAGAGAAAGTACGCTAACGGCGTCACTATCCCAGGACTAAGACAGCCTAAAAAGGCTCAACTATGACAAGTGTAATTAAAATATAGACATGTAAAGCATTGGGTGACAAAGTTCCAAACATCTAATTTGATGCGGCTATAATAAATGTCTTGAAGGTATGAAACTTGGTGTTAAAATAATGCTTACTGAGGCCAACTATTGCTAATATATCGCCTCATATGCGTGATGTTTTAGCAGCGGTGTCCTTCAGCTATTCAGGTCCACTTATTCTCTGTCCACTGTCCACTCACCACCATGCTCCCTTTCCATTTGATCCGTTGTAAATTTGAAGGATAAAGCATTCTCCCACACATCACTCCTCCATCCTCCAACATTATACCTCCTCACAGCGCAGTGATTCGAGCACGCGGCTGCGACTCTTACTCATTTAGAGAGCAATGCTGGAATGGATCTACATGGTCCTACTGGCACCCTTTTAGCCACTGCCATTGCAGCAACTTCACAGTGGGTGCCAAGAGGCGGTAATAGGTGCGTCAGTGGTGCTGGTAGCGCTTTTAGGTGTGAGGAAGGCTACCCATCTTTAATCACAATGTCAGCCTATTCATTCACCAGAATCACACTACTTTTCGAATACACAAACCATTTAGTAGCGGTTTCGAGTTATTCACTTCTTCACTTTTTGCGAATTAATTGGTATCTTGTAACGTAGCATCACCATTCCTCTTGCCAAATGCGTCTTTTCAAGGCTAACCACGACTGTGGCTGAAGGTGGAGAGGTTTTGTGTGAAGGGGAGAAACACCACACACCTTTAAGGACTGGCACTTGCACATCAGAGGGATTTCGGTCCTGTTATATCTGTAGTGATACCATCATGTGAAAAAATCTCAACACCAAATCTCTTTACCTACAACGCGTCGAAATCTCTCTGCTTTTAATGCTCAAGTGGACTGCGACGTTTGACTTGCCTTGAGCAGCGCACGGTGACGAAGTCCACTAACATTCAATTTTGACAGATTGTGCTGACTAGTTTTCCATTAAATATTACCTTAGACCTCCTATTTTGTAAGTCAAAACTATCTGAACGTTGTTCTTTCCATTTGATAGCACAAATCATTATCTATCAGGGCGCTATCGCTTAAGTCGTCCATCTGCAGACCTACATGTTTAGTTGTTTATTCCTTTATTCACTGACCTACCTACACATCAGTCTATTTACACAAACATCTATTTTTTTTAATCCTCTGTCATTTCATTAGCTTATAGAATTCGTAGGAATCAGCTTGGACAGCACGCGAAAGATGCATGGGGCCAGCAGAAATGAGCTTGGCTACAACGCTTGAAAGATGAACCTGAATAGTGAAAAACGGGTCCCTTCGAAACGTTAAGAGACCAAAAAAGAACAGTTTAGTCACAGGCAGATGAGCAAAAACTCAGATTAGGCTAATGCATTGTTAAAGTCGCGAGTCTTCTTATCGAATAAAGGTCGGGAGGAGAGGGACAGAAAGGTGTCAAATTTTGCATCTTTGAGAGTCTACATGATGAAAGACTAGCTAGTTTACACTGGGCACCCAAAAAAAGACAAATTGAAGCTCATTGCTTCAATGCGGAACAGATGTGCTGACGTCTTTCGTATGCCATTGAACTTGTGTTATTCGCTTTAGCACCTTTATTTATGTATCCGCATCGACAAGATACCCAAGCTAAATGTGAATGAGTGCACCAACATTGCACTGATATCAGCCAATAAATTCAACTAGCATGGCCTTCTTTAGCCTAGCGATTAAAAGTTAGAGATAAAATACTAAAAGCTTGAAAGAAGATTTGATTCCATTAGTCATAAGTGGCTAACGCGCACCCATACATTAACTGAGAGAAAATGAGGGTTATTTCTGTAAGCCAATGTTTCCCCTTGAAACTAGTAGCAAGCATGGCAATTGATGCTGTCCTAACGCTTTTTCAAGTATTCTCCTCGTCATGTCCCGTAAAAACTGTACTATGTCAACACAAACGGTGAGGAAATACATAAGCGTTCAGGCCAGACACTGTTTGCACGAAAGCGATCAGATGGAACTGCGGAACAGTAAGTGAGAATAAATGCTGTACCAAAGCACCCACAGTATGGACGAGAGGTTAGAAGTCCAATTCTGGCAAAGAGAGCTTTCAATGTGCACTGGCAGCGACTAGCACGATATCGAAAGAGGTATGCAAAGGTCGCTCAAACACTTGAGTACAAAAAAGAGAGTGGAGCGTGTCTCATTTTCCCGATCCAATCCTGCTCAGTATCACTTACCTTTGCCTGCAGTTCAATCACCAAAGAAACTACTTAGGAAAAAAGGAGATAGTTATGATGGAAGGACCTTCAAAATATCCCATTACTTGCACACTATTTTAGAATCTCAAACAACCACTCTTGAACCTCTTTTCGGCTGATTTAGAACCAAAAGCAGCTAAGCATATCAAAAGGAGCCGATTTGGGTCGGTCCACAATAATTTCTTCTTGTTAAAATTTTAACAGACCAAGCCTCTTTTGATGATCAGTGCTAGCAGCTTGCTACTAGTCAGAGAATATCCATTTTGTGCAACAAGTTATTGTCCAAGGTGACAGGCAAGACACAAGCTCGATTGGTAATCCTTGAAGCGTTTGATCTCTTGCAGATGTATACGAGTCTACATTGTGAATCAGTATGATTTATAATGTTATCCTGCAGTTAAAATGGTGCTACGCATTGCTTGCGTAATGGTACGTGGTAATAGCCAAAGATTTTAACGTAAATCAGAATCGTAAGTAGATGTTGTAAGGAGATGCTGTTGCCGAGTGAATTGGCCCGACTTTTACGTTCTCAATGGAAGGGTGGACGTCTGCACGACATTCGCAATGATCCAGTTTTGGTGAGCACCCTGTCAACCCAATTCCAATGGCTTACCTATAACCGCACGTACAATTGGACGCTGCAGTAGCTCCAATTCAATGTCCCAAGCAAATTGGGTCCTCGACTGGGCCAGCTCGGTTCGAGTTTATAATGGCAAAGCATTGCTAAACACTATTGTATTTGACGCATCCTAACTCCAACGGTGTGAGCTTCGACGAAAGGACAGAGAGTGCAAATATAACTCGCAGAGAGTAACACGTTAATGATGACCGAAACCTGCAATTTTAATATTATGCTATAGAAAGCAGAGATTTGGTGCACCAATTCGCATATTTTGCTCAAAATTGTGCTGCCCCCAAAAGCAGAAAGTGTCAAGCAGGTGGCGCCATGATGCTATTCAGTAAATCACAAATAAGATAACCACTGCGAAAGGAAGGGCAATTGTTGAGTGATATATCTCTCAATTTCGTAACATTTGACAGGGTTATGAAATTATTTGCACCACCAACCTAATACTCTAAGCCTCGCAGTCTAATACCTTACTTTTGGAATCTATTTTCAGCTGCACATCAGCCTGTTTACCAGAAGGTCTGTCTCTAATGGTAACTAACACTGCATCATAAACTTGTCTGCCACGAGTCAGCGTTGGAGGTTCAATTTGATCTCCATTCCAACACAGAGTAATACTGTATTCTTGCACAAAGTCATTCAGAAAGAACAATGCACTTGCTAATAATGCAGAAGTTTTTAATAAAGAACCGTGCATTATCCACTCATTGAAGCATTTCCCACCATTTATATCATTCACCTAATTCGATTCTATTTGCACACCAGATATGAACTCATTATCACCGATTGTGCTCATTACGACAGAGATTAACTCTAGCAATTTGGCATTTTAGTGCTAAAATGCATAATCAACCTCAATCAAAAGGTGTGTCACCATCCCCATCCCTACGGCAGAGGAAAATGAATGCAAGTAATTACGTCCCGATATCTTCTCTGTCACAAGTCAGTGTTGAAGTTTCAACTTGACCTCCTTTCTACCACGTGATAACATTGTGGTCACCTACGAAATTATCCAGATAGTATAATTCTCTTGGTGATAATGCAAAGCGTTTTGGCGAATACCCCTGTATTCCGCATTTATGCAAGCCCTTTTCCCTCATTTACTAGGTAAATCAGCTTCCGAATAGGTGCAACGATAAAAATGAGCAACCTAAGGCATAATGTTTGTAGATTTTCTTAAGGCAGTTAAACCGTCAAAGGAATACTGCTTGTGCATTCCAACACCTGCAAGATTGCTAAAATAGGCAAATCATCAAGCTCATGCTTGTAGAAAACTTAGCATTTCATTTAGCGTGTGGCTGCACTGTGTTCTTGCAGAAGATTAAGCACAGAGAACAAAGCGCATGCTGGGGATTAAGATTCTGCTGGAAGCCTACATATTCTCTAACCGCTGGGACATCTTTTCGTCATTTACTGCCTACCTCAGTTTGCAGTCGGCTGCATTGATTAAATTTAGTAATCCAGGACACGATTTATGTGGATCGTCTAGAAATAGTAAATTAATAGGATAAGGACTGTTTGTGCGGTCTAAATAATCCTTATTTTACTATGCTTATGCGAGTTGGCTACAGGAGATATTCCTTCAGGCCACTTCATGTAGAACAAAAACACTCAACTGGCTAAACCTTGACAGTTAAACTCTTAAATCAAGTGAATAACTCGCGTGTACTTTGTTTGACTAAGACATTAAGTTTTGTATGGTAGCAGTAGTTTACTTAGCTTCTTGTGTAAAATAAGTTTTGCGTGGATGGACTTGGAGGGGCTTAGTTTTGTTTGTCAAAATGATTGCGATTTTAGCTGCTAATACGGTGTCCACAATTTAAAAATTTAGTTAATGTGGGCTTACCAACGATCAGGCGCAACACTCATATTTATGGCAAAGTAGCTGTACTCGTGAATGCTTTCAAGTTACGGAATCGATCCTGCAAAAACGCGTTATGGGATCGTGCCAACTTCAGCTTTGAATCTACCACAGTCGTACTGAGTTGAATGATACTTGGATACTTGGTTTCTACTTTTCATGTAAATGTATTTCAGTCAGCATTTAGTTGGCCGATTACTGTGTGTGGCTCCAATAAGTTGGGGAGCGCCATAGCTTCATAGCTAGCACCGCTTACCTACGTTGTGATTGCTGTGCACTATCTTCTTACTTTTAGTTTTACACAGTCTAGGTAAATGCTTTTTTAGTCCCCACATGCTCTAAAATTATGATTCAGTTGCATGATTTGAAGTTAGCATTCACCTCCACTGTACTATTGCAATACCTCTCCAAATTTGATAAACATAGAAGAAGAAAAGCAAACTGGATCACAGAAAAGCGGGGACAATGTGGAGACTAATAGTGTAAAACAGAATTACCGCAGAGAAAATTACTTGCGTGTCTATTCGATTCATCATTCACCGTTTTGAAGCTAAACAATCGACCACACCTGCCACCTAACGTGGTGCAATAAGGTAGAAATGGGAAGTCGATATCAGCACTTGTGCTGTAGTAGTGTTTAATGCAATTTGTAAGTGTGTGTGTGTATTCCCTTATAGATAATACCATTTTCATCACTTGAGCAAGTGCAATGGAGCATTGGTGATGTTATTTTGTTCATATTTCCCCTGTAACGTTCATCTGTTGGTGCCGTCTTTTGGTAATGTTTGTTCAGCATAAACATTCTAGATCAGGTTTCATTTAATTGATCTTCATCATCGTGGTGGCTATAAGAAAGGTCAAGCGCTAAATTGATCTCTTGTGAGGTGAAGCTTAAGCATTACTACTGCTACTACTTTAAAAGTCACTTATTCTAATGTCCCTCAAGTGTCACGAGTCTAAAAACATCTCAATGTAAAGGCAACTGATTTATTAATATCTGTCAATAAAAACCCTAATCATTGGTAATGTAATTGTTTTCATTTGAATGCCCTACTGCCTGCTGTGCACTTCGATTCCTCACCGCCATGTCCATTGGGCTTGGCATAGCTCAGGGCCTAAAGCCAAGCACTATAGTCAAATAGACGAATGAAGTGGAAAATGTGACCTGAAGACTTGCTTCTATGGAATGCATCTTACACAGCAACTTATGCACCCTGTTAGCAAAGGTGCCTTAGTTACATTCAAATCAAATGGAGCCACCCCAAGGCTACTAAGAGGTGAGAATGGCTATGCGACAAAGTTGCATGTCAATTGGCTAACTAGAGCCACACCTTTACAAGTCCTCTTTTCAGCAGTCATTGCTTTTAAATACAAATAAACAAAAAAAATTTTCTTTGAAATTCATGAACAAAACTGCATGAAATACAAAATAAACCGTGCTGTTTCTATCGCAGGAACCGTAATAACAAAGAGAAAGGTAAACCATGGTTAAACTGTAGGGACAAAATATGTTAATCAAGGAGGATCATATGAGCAATTGACAATGCTGAGAAGTATAGAACAGTCATTTTTTACGCAGTCATGAATACATAGAGCAGACGTTCCTTTAAAGAACTTGGCTTAATTCAAGTATTAGGCTGAGACCAACCTGAAGACTCGTAACTTAATTGTCTCGTTCCTAATTCTGATCGTTTTCTTGACATGCAATCAGGTATTAGAGTTGTACGCATAATTAAATGAACACTCAGCTACTCAGATAGAAGAACAACAGGTAAAAATATAAATTTCCTTCTTAATTAGCACTCGCGTCTTCCTATAATAGGAGTCGACTCCCACTAGATTTATGCTTTGGCTTGCAGAGTTGAACATATGAAAGTGTGCGGAATTTTGATGGGAAGCAGAATGTTTTTGCACCCAAGACTTTCGCGTTTGAAACGTCCTCATCCGCAGTGGGTACATCCTCTCATCCATATTGAAGCTAGACCATTCTCGGTGCTAGTCTCAGCTGTCAGGCAAAAAATTAGCGTAAGTCTTCATTGGCGGCAGACGAATTTTCCAAAATTAAAGATAATACAAGTTCCTTATCAGTGAATTGAGTAGCGGAGACCCATAAGCGAGAACTAAACTGACCTAAAAGATAATATGCGGTAATATCATCGCTACTAAATGTTTGTGTGTAATAGCGGCGTTTAAGTGGAATTGAGCACACGGTTGTCTAGTCTTCAAAGAAGGACATTTTTAAACTTAGTGCACTCGTAAGGCTGTTGGTCCTTTTAAGGGAAGTGACTGTTTGACTTTGAAGTGCTTTCACGTTTCTCCGATCCCTTGTAGAAATTTAATCAATGACACAGTTGGCTTGTAAATGCTTTTCTGGTAGCACCGATTGCACCGTGACGGATGGCGTGGGAGGTTGACCGAGAGGTGCAGCAAGGAGCGGCACTCAAAAGAAGAGAGGAGCTTTACGATATGCTGGCTATATATTAAACTCTCGGTCTCAGTTAGGTGGCTACTTGGGTGCGCCGAGATCTCGACTTGGCCTTATCCTGTGTCCAACGTAATGCAGGCCTCGTTATAATTCGGACTCATTAGTCACTGAGGAAGGAAAGAACAGCAAAGCTATGTACGCTCGACCTCTATTATACTTATATGACACTCTACCAAAGACGTTTTTTTTATGATCCAGTAAATCTTTCCAAGAGGGTGAAGACTGAGAGCGAAGAGAAAAATCCCAAGCCAGTAAAAACTCTGTTCTGCTCTGATTTAATGAAACAGGTTGAATTTGCGGTAGCATGACAATTATTTAATGACAGTGCAAAGCTTCCTACCACATTGCTCTCACTGAATCAATCGTCATCAAAATCAAGATTTAAAGCCTCTTCAAGTAGGGCATAATATAAACGGAAGTTGAATTTTCACCAAATCTTTACATTGATAAGCAACAGAATCACATATATCCACCTATCTTATTACCGTGCTTTAACTACTAACACTCCCGTTCGTCTTCGCACTTGGCCAAGTGGATGCCCAGTGTTTACACCAACACCATGAAAGGGTGACAGTTGCAAACGCAGAAATGTCATTACGAGTACTGCTCAGAGTGACGTATCACCTCCTTTGACCTTTCCCATCCTAACGAGTAAATATTTTCATGGATAAGATTTGGACTTTGAGGTAGTCGGATTAGGGTCTTGTATTACCCCTACATATGAGAATTGAGAGAAGCTTGTTTTGCACAGCTTTAAATCACATCTAGTAGCATAATCTAGGTAAATAGTCCTCATACTTGATTGTTGATTGCTCTTTAGCACTTGGAAATCACGCTTACGATAAAAATCACATATTAACGGAAAGAAAGCAAGCATAGGATTAATTATTGAGTCTAACACCTTAATCACTAATCGTAACCAATTGTAGGTGGTCCATCGTTATCAGCATTTGATTATTTACCACCACAATGAAGATTCTCAAGGTGTTTTCATATCTAACAGTGCATTATTGCAGCAAGCTTCTGTCTCAGCTTGACGAGGCAGGTTAGATTCGGTTTGGAGAGCGGACATGACAAAATCGCATTCATGGGGATTAGCTGACATGTCTTAGCAAAGGGCTTTTAGATAAGAGAGGAGTGCAGAGTATGGCAACGAGGGTAAAGCACACTCAAGCACATTCGAATCCACTCTACATGATCCTGCAACTTACGACAAATATGGGTTTCTTTGACTGCCCAATAAATTAGCTAACTGCATCCACCAGTGTACCTATGCGATTGCGAGAAGGCAAAGCTTTAACTATGATAAAGACCTGTAAGAATTCGCCTGCCCATCTTCTTTGAATGCACCGAAACTGATTTACCAATTTTATTGCAAGAAAATAAAATCCTGCACACATTCACCTCGATCTATAGAAGGTGACTTTATATCTACTCCAAAAGAGGTAGTTCTGTTTAATGTGAGTAGTGTGGTAGATAAGGAATTCAATGCAGAGAATTTTGCTTTGCTTTCTGCAGAGGCCACAGGCTGACCGAAGGGAGGGAAAACACTGATCCCAGGTAGCTGTACTTACAGCTCTGAATGGTTAAAAATTAGGTAAATCACTTAAGTCACCAGATCTATTTGCTTACAGCCATAACGTATTGGGTGACTACCCCAGCTTTAACAGTGTACGCAACGAGTGGCAGAGATCACTAAATGTTTTAGGGGCATAACTGATGCTTCTAAAAAGCAGCACTTTACGCCGAAGAAACCCAGAAATGGGTTTCTTGGAACAAATTCTCCCTTCTCGGTTTAGCTGAAGCAGTACTGGGTTTTGTGTAACTGAATGGTTTCAAATTCACTGCTTCGCATAAAACGACTCATCAAACATGGATGCTGCCAGCGAAATCAAGCAAAACGGGCGAAACAAAAAACGTGATGAGAATAAGGTTTAACACCTGGAACTCAGCGTTATGACTCAAGGCGCTCTCAAACTGAAGCAAGGCTTTGATGATTGAGGCGATGACGAAAGAAAAATGGAGGAATTGCTCAAGTCGAGTTTCTAGCTTACATCTCATCTGATGCATAACTGTAACCCTTTAGTCAGCCCCATCGCCTGCGATTCATCAGCAAAAACGATGGGAATTTTGCGATGCAATCAAGAGAAGTTAGGAAATAAGTGGCTTAAAACAACCCAACGTTGCCAGGTTTAAATGTCACGAAAAGCTCTCAGAGCCATTGAATACTTAGAGGTGGGATCATACCAAGTTATATACAAAGCACACTGTAAGCAATTTTACCTTGACAACACATTTGAGGTAGCATCTTTACGCTTCAAACACACAAGTAAATTCTACGCAGCAGACCGCAGTGAAGAATAGCACCCACAAAAGGGCCAAGACAGCATGAAGTTGGGTGTGTTGCGATCCTAGCATTGGAGCTTAATGTTGTTGCCTTGTCTTCTATTTCAGTGTTTGTGTACCATAACAACCAGTATGTAATGACTGTTGGTGGAAAAAAGCTCTTCGTTAAAAATGCATTACTGCCTTGCCAGCAGGTTTTCTGATAGCATAGTTGAGTCATCTAAAAATTGTATGGAAGGTGTTGTGAGTGAAGGTATTCAGATGCATTTCGAAAGCTCGCAGAACAAAACGGTAAATGATTTTAGTAACAGCTTCCTCGGGTGTATGTAGCTGTCTCGGCTTTGGACGAGTAGCATAAGAATCGGCATGATTGTATCTAGTAATGTTTCAACCAATAGATGCTTCCAGGTAATCTCATCCACCTCAGGTGATGCTTACGCTGCCATAAGTACTTCTTGATCTTCCATCGGTAGATACCCCTCTGCACCTTTGCTGCGGCCGACGATGATGCTGACAGTTGCGGTGTAGACAATGCAACTACTTCCACATGCTTATAATCCTTCGGCAACTCTACGCGTATTTTCGCTTTGCATCCGAAATCATTTGCCTTCAAATGCCTCCAGTACACGAGCTGGCAGACGGAAAATTGGGTAAATAGCTGGATTAATAGATGGATGGCTGGTCAGACTTAATGGTTCATTTTTAGACTTCCTGATGGATAAAGAATGCTTCACTAGGTAATACTTTGTAAAACTAACGATAATTGTAGGTACGTCCTCCTTAACATAGCAATGCGATTTTTCGGAGTCCCAATCGAGTTCTAAAAAAAGTCTACCATGTTTGATTGATAGTTTGGAGTGGTTAACTCATTAAATTGATTTGGCATTCCAATAGCTCTCTCAAGTATCTAATTTACCATATTATTTTCTGCACCATTGCCGGTTTTGGAGAACATTTCGAGCTGATTTATTCTGCCAAGATGTAACTGCATTATGCAAACTTAAGAGCACCCATTTATGGTAAGGGTTTCAGGTTCAAATCTAGAGACTAATTTAAGAAATTTGGCGGTGTCTTAATTTGTTATAGGGTGGTACACGCGTTGCTGTCATTGAGGGTCGTCGATAGGCCATGCAGACCAGTGACGGTGCATTGTGTTTTCGAGTGACGATGGGACATTGTCAACTAGTTAACATGTAGAGGAAGAAGAAATGTTCTCTCAGCATAGCATAGCATAGTTGGTTACTGCCTCAGTAACAAGTTACACCACTGCCATCTGTGGTTGTGCAGTCCCTTGTGTGTACTTGATTGTCTCGCCACCTCACGATGTAGGTGTTTGCAGTAGCGCACTTTTTTTCGCGGAGAACTCGAGCAGGTAAATAAAAGGGTGAGACAGAGAGTCCTCGGTATCTATAAGCAAGGCTATAGCAGGATGATTAAATGCCGAGGTAATATTAGGCTAGGTTGAAAGGAGCTGCAAGAGCTTTTTACGGTACCTATATGCATTAGCACAGTCCAACACGACCAGTGCATTCAAAATTTCAATCTCTTGGTTGTTATTCAAAAAATGTTGTCAAGTGTTTGCCTATTTACAGCAAAGATTCTCAAAGAACGAGTGCGAATCATTGAACAACAAACATTAAGAGCCAGTAGAGAAGAAATGCAGCTAACTAGCCGCATAGGCCAAAAATTTATCAAAAGTATTCTTGACTGCAAAAAATTCTTCCAATTCTACACAATCAAGTGACAGTTGTTAATCGAGGAACACAATTTTTTTCGATGTTGATAATAGCGCTTCTCGCAGTTCGTATCCTGCAAAAGAAAGTCAGTAGAAAATTGTTGTTAGCATCGAGTCAAATCTGACGGTTAGTGACAAATCTTAGGCTGCATTCAGCTGAGTACCATCACCGCTTTCTTTCTGCCAAAGTGGGTGCTTTTGAGCATCATTCAGGCGACCAGATAATCAACCAACATCCCATACCCAACGACCAGTCTATACACCCACCCAAAATCGCCTTAACGTTAAACTCAATGATAACCTTTCAACAGAAACTGAGAAATCGAGTTTTCTCACCAGATGGAAATTTAAAACCGTCAAGGCTAGTGATCTGCATTAGGACCATATGACGCCCATTGAATGGACAGGGTACTTGACAGTTGAGTCACAGAGGAAGATGAGACTTTCAGCAGCGTAAACTGAGCCTTATCCATGGATTGGCATTGTACATTTGGCTCAATACTTAAGACACAGTAATAAAAGCAGGATCTTACCACTACATGCCGTAGAGCAGACTTAAATCGAAAAAGTTTGTCCTTTGCGACCAGCCAACCTTTAAATCCACCTAGACATCTTTGACATAAGTTCTGCATACTTTTGCATGGTCGGTATTGCCACTACTTCAGCAAAAACAATTCCACCGCATGCTAGTCTTTCCTCATTTTTGCGCCCTACAATATGAGATGCTTTAGTTGTAAAAGCCAAAATTTCATCTTACCCAGTGCAAGATGGAAATGGCACCATTAGATGGCGCATTTAGAAGAGCTTGACAAGTAGGTGAAGGACTTCCCGGGTGAATGTAAACGACTAGCAATTTGGTTCTGCTGTTTCGTTTTCATTACAGATGAGATAGACAAACAAGGCGATTCAATTCTGTTGCAAAAGTGGCGCATAAAATAGCCAGCATAACTACCAACAGATACAAATGCAGCACTAACTACACCATTTTATAAAGTCTGGATGCATTCAATGCAAACGTGGCCTTATCTCTTCAATCCTTCCAGACAATTGCTTCAAATTTACCTGCATGCCTTAGCTGTGCTCCAATTACCACCGACTGCAAGCATGCACTGCACACAAAAAAGTAAAACCTGGTTGTGTTCATATGGTGCTGATATGAAAGTGGTTACAAGGTGGGTGGTTTTACACCCACCACAAGAATGCAGTCGAATGAAATGGGAGTAACCGCTGCTTGTCCTACATTAACTGACGTCGTCTGAAGTCGGTCAGTTTGAAGACTAATTGCCTGAATTTGACAATATATAATGGATTCGATTCTGCTAAATAGTGACAAAAGCAGGATTTGATATCAAAATAAAAGCCAATCATGCCGAAGACCGACTCATTGACTAGCACCTGTGCTTCTGAAATTACCGTCAAGGACCTGAGAGTAGCTACATAAATAGAAAAACAAGTAAATTACATTTGCGCAAAATAAACAAAAACAATGCTTGCAAACGAGCAACATAACATGTTGAATAATTAATACTGCATGAATTAAAAGTGGTCTGGAAATATTTTTATTGGAGTCATATGCAAGTAAACAGAGGTGTCGTAGAATGACGTTCATACAAATATAAAGCAAGTTTTGATCTATGATTTCTCCCAAACAGTTGGGAAAGTCGAGGCGTTCTTTCTAAGGAAGGCACATAGCATCCTCTCGAAATTTTAGTCGGTGCGCCTTAATCCGAGTTCATTAGCCAACGCAGGTGCAAAACCATAAACACACGGTTGACTCGGGTTAAGATTGACACAACAGTGGTGTAATGTGGACATTCGAATATGGTATTCCCTAAACTACTTCAAATACAAACTATTGAGACACATAATCAGGTGATAGATTGACAGATTGAGAAGAAGCACACCATAACTCAGTGATTGAAGAGCTTCAATGTCTCAGTTACCCCACTAGTAGGGCCAAAAAGATGGCAGAGGCTGTTTCAGTACTGCAGACTAGCAATTAGTAGTATTCAGGCAAAGTGAATAAAGGCTTGTGCAACAAACAGGATGTTGTGTAGACAAGATCTGGTGTTACGAATAGACTTAAGATATTTGTTACAAATGAGACAGAAGAAGCGGTGTTCTGCCCCCGTGCTATGACATGTACGTTACTTTAGACTAATTTCACCCAGTGTATGCCAATTCGTTACTGTGACCTTTAATGCAGAAATAATGGCCAATAATACAATGGAAAAATGTGCTAAG
Organism: Taenia multiceps; assembly: GCA_001923025.3. NCBI lineage: Eukaryota > Metazoa > Platyhelminthes > Cestoda > Cyclophyllidea > Taeniidae > Taenia > Taenia multiceps. Next base: position 37,171,553 of record CM010311.1, on the reverse strand, counting down.
AAGATCTTATTTACTGTGATTTAAAATAAATTAAAACGATGGTTACTCTCGTTAGTGATTAACTTCCAATATGCAGCTGCAGTGAGAAATCGCCACACTCGAAAGTAGCGCATCTTTAAAACAAGAGATGCCATGACAGTAGGTGGTCTCAGTAGATTTAAGAAGATGTGGACCAATGTGGCTTGACGACAAGCGAAACACCATTCGAATTGTGGTCAGATAGTGATTGTGATGGCTTAACTTACTGCACGTTACGTAGTTAATTCAGTACCATGGAATCTATGCTGTTTGCTCATTCCACTACACTGCAGACGCAGTTATATGTTCAAATCGAGTACCATGAGGCCGACTACACTTGGGTGGAACTCTGTGACATTATTTTGGGTGAAATGGCCTATGGCATGGAAGCACTGACCAGAGCTGATGCTCACTGAACTGTAAATGTACGCTTAGTTACGATCTTACTTTGGACACGGCATCTTTTTATTCCAATAACAATCTTGACGTGCTTGCTCAATCGCACACATAACTACTACTAAGACGATTCGTTTGGTTGGCTGCTTAATGGTGAGTTACCCTTAACCACGTCCGGACATGTTTTCATACATTAGGGGAGACGATTCGTCCTTACGACATTTTGTTCTCGGCTGTAAAATACACAGACTCGTTTGGTTGCCTAAGCATAAGTCTCCAAGCCAACGTTAAATGTGGTAAGCACGGCCGCCCGGTTTAACCTTTACATCGGTGACGTTCCTCGTTTGGGCTACCGCAAACCACTACCTCATGCCTGGATTTAGCATGATACCCACTCGCGTCACGCAGAGAAAAACTGCAAATAAGACCTTTGTGTGACAGCTGCTATGTTTCATCCCCGTGTAAGAGCATGAAAGACAGCTGTGATGACCCAACGATTGGAAATCGAAACCTCCCCATATGAGCAAGAATATTACTAAAGTTTTATTCTTTTTTCGGTATCTTTTTGGCAAAAAAGTCACTCATTTATTAATTTGGTGATTAATCAAATCACAAAGCTACTTGGCACTTAGCTCGCTTGCTGGGCACAGTCGAGAGCGCTCCTACCTGTGGTGCTGACCTTTCTCGATTGTCGGCTAGTGAATCAGATCGTTGTCGCGCAACAAAATGAGATTGTTAATTATATAAATGGGTTTGTGCGAAGAAAATTCTTAGCAATATGCGTAATCTGAGTATCATAGCTGGCATTTTAATGCAATGGAATGGTAAAAAGTCCCGTGTCGTAACCATTTTGACATTGGGAGGCCTCGTCAACACTAAGTTAGCAAAGTCAAGGAAGGAAATTACTAGGCCTGCTACCAGACAGATGTTTTATTAACCATTTTATGAGAGGATAGAAGCAACACTGATTAAAATCATTAAACTGACATCACCCTGAAACTTAACTTTTGCATTTTCCCTGGACGCAAAATACGTGTTTTAGGTGTAGTGCTCATTTGCATCAACTACTTCTACTCCCTTATGATATTGTAGATACAGTGAGCAATTTACAATGTCATGCTAAATCTCGTACCGCCTTGTACAGTTTAAAACATCTTTTAAGTTTGCAGACTCCAGACTAGTAAGAGAATACTTTTGATAAAAGAGGCTTCGGTATCACAGGATCAAGCGAACATCCTAAAAGACCTGTCTGATGGCATTATATCGCTTAGTATATTTGGTGGTTACTCAAATAACCGCTGATTGTTGTTGATCAAGGTGGTAGAAAGGACGATTGCGTAGGATGAGATTCCCCTTTATTTTGACATTCTAGCACACAGCGGACACACATAAAACGGATACGATAAAATTTGACAGGAATACTTTTACAATGATCAATGCACATAGTTGGCATAAAAGCAACTCCAGCACTTCAGCTCAAGGGATTGCTTTGATGGTGTCGAGGCTGCATTCTGTGTTGAATATTTAGGAGGTGAGGTTATCAATTTCGCAAAAAAATGTTGCAGCGAGAGTAAAATATTAACACTTTCCTAATTTTCAAATGATTTTTCTACAGCATGTGAATAAATGAGGACAGTGAGAGCGGCAACAGCGCTTTACTGCCATCTGTGTCCCCGAGGGGGTTTACATGCTTGGGCGGTCGTCAGGGCATGTTGGCAGACGGAACAGACGAAAGGCCTTTTGTCTGTGCGAATGCGGCAGTAAAACTTGGGAATCCACTTGTGTAAGAGTACCTTTTTACAGATGCGGCATTTCCACGACCGTGAGTGACTTTGCTTGTGCATTTGCAGAGAGACAGAGCTGTTGCATGGCAGCCCACAATCTCGGCATCGCCAAATCGGCCGCTGTTCCTTGTTCACCTCATCAGGAATTGTCGAAAAGTTAGCTCCATTGTCAACTGTGCTATTCTCACTCGACTTGCAAGCAATACTAATAGTCTTGAAAGTATTAACAATAGAATTGACGAGACTTATGCTTGTGCTTGTTTCTGACATATCAGCCTGAGCTGCTGCTTGCAAGCCAGGACACCAAAAAGGGTAATCGGAGGTTATCGGACCAAATTCATCAGATAGCGTTGATGAATGGTAGCAGTGAAGATAATGCGGCATCGTAGCACCAGAATTGACAGGTGGATCACAAGTCTGTGGAAGCGTTTCCATTCGAACGGTTGGTGAAATGTGCAACGAGGTCAATGATGCATTGATTTGATCAACTGAGGAAATAAAATGATCCAATTTCGCGGTAGGCGATGGTAATGAGTTTGTCGAAGACAAGTCAAAGGAGGTAGATTGCCTAGGATCAAAATTATGCTTAGCCTCTTCCTTAGCATTTCGACTAGATGGCTGTGGAAATACTCGTGCAGTAGGTTTCAGTGATTCCGATATGGAAGAGTCTAAGGAAAAGGAAAGAGTTTACAACAATTATGGGAGAAAATATCTAACCCTTATTTTGCAAAGATTTTGACAAATCTGTTCTTGATCACCTTGATAGTAGTATAAATGTTGATAAATCACACATAGAAATGCGACTTACTGGATTCCATGGTTGACAAACCAAAAATGATGAATCGCGACTCAATATCATCGCTTTTATTCTAGGTAGTCGAACCTCATTGGTCCAAACTGTGTGACTCATTATTCATAGGCACGACCAAAGGTTAAGACCTGGAGGCGATTTACCCACATAATTTTGAGGAGATCCTCTTTATAGTTTTTAATGCCTCTGCCTAGGCATTCCAACTTTACTTTCAGTGCCTAAACCTTCCATTCCCACATTTGGCTCCCCTTAACCCCTTCACCTTAATGGTTTTGAAAATTATTATTTGTTCTCTTTTTGCACCACTTCACAACCATAGCGTGCATTCCCTATGGTCTAACGGTCGCATCCAAGTTGCTGAATTTGTGCTGGCGATGGGAGGTGTAGGGAAACATTAGCCTGTTGTGGTGCATTTCATCAACGAGAAACCCTCCATGTTGTATTTTTCGCGCCCCTTATCTCAGGACCTTGAGGCATCCGTAACATTGAAGTTGTAGGTCCTTTGAATTAGGATGAAATTGTAGACCAGCTTACCCTTTTTGAGCGCCCAACGATTTTTCCTTTAGGCTAAAGCTCAATCCATTGTTGACACCATTAACGCCATCCCTAACTTTGGACAGGATCCATCCATCCTGATAGCTGGTCATTTGCAAATTCATTTGAAGACAGCAATGGTATTAGCAGACACGAAGGCCATGGAAGAAGAAGAAGAAGTGGGAGTGGAGGTAAGAGAGCAGGAAGGGGTTGGAGTGGTATTCGAAGCGAAGCACATAAAATCGTTTGAAATAGGCTTTGATCAGATTCGTTCCGCAATGCCTAAATTCTGCGTCCTTTTGACATTACCGTAGTTACTGCCACACCAGCCGCACAGAACCGGACATGTTCTATCGAGGAGAGGGTTAAACCGGCAAAATGTTGGGTTATGGCGATTAATTGCTGCACAAGTGCAAAACAGTCTACTCATCAGTTTGTGTTATTATTGCCGCACTGCAAGTCCTTGTTTAAGCATTCCTAGGGTTGATTGTCAACGCGGCGACTACGACGCTTGTTATTAACCATGCATTGGTAAACGCTTGTATTAATACTCGCAATGCTGGCCATCGTTTGTTGACGTATAAATGGCCTCTCATCCATGCATTCTCGTCACGCCTTCCCCTAATCAAACTCGCGAATACAGAAGAATTCATTCTTTAAATCCACAATCTTCTTAAACTGGCGCATTCGTTAATGATAGCAACAAGCAGCTACTAATAACGCAATCAAATCTGATGTAAATACCTTTAAAATTACCAAACGGGTGCTTGTCTCCCAGTGCAAGAGATTTTCTTCAGTACCACAAGTGCCATTCGGTAGCAGGATGGCTACACATTGCCTTAACAGAATAGTTGAAAACTGGAATTTGGTTATCAACCCGCCTTAGATGCTATGCAATGGAGTGCAGCTGTAACACATGAGAAGTTGCGAAGCAAAGGTAGCAACAATGAAGTCACTATCATTGGCATTTTTCCAGGACGTCCAGTGATTCGGAGCAACGAAAAACAAAATGCTTTATAATGCGATAGAAAAGGAATGTAAAGTAAAAATCTTGCAATCAGATTCATTATTTAGGTAAGCTTTATTTGCTTAGATATACGGCTGTTACTGATCCGCCTACGTCATTGGCCTAGACATTCAAATCCCCTTGCATAGTCTTGTATCGATGGCATCACAGTCGTTGCTACAACTTAGGTAATCGGGTCAGACCAAATTCATCAATGCCAATTTAACCATAGAACATAGAAAAATCGAATTGCACAGTCGGTGAGCCATTGAGGAAGCTGAGGTTGGTTGTCTGGCTAGGCAAGAATGTCACGGATGATACATTTGCGGGCAAAGTGGTGTTCCGGTGTTAATTTGTGTGCATGCATGCATCGGAATTCTGAAATGTCACCATGTTTATTACTGGATTTGACGGTACATCCATTATGGACACCATTGACCATTAGGTTTGTAACGCTTTTGTGAAAAAGTAAAAGGTAACAACTGGCCATTAACATTTTGATTTGCTTTTGCCATCGCATAGGCAGATCCGACTGTCGATTGTTGCTACTGCTATCAGGCAAGTTGATGGGACGCCTATAAATGCGGTCGAACAAATAAGTAGTATTTTGAAACAGAGAGAAATCAGTGAACAGATGGAGGTAGTTAACCAGATGAGACGTATTCTAGAGCGCTTATCGCATGCTTGAATAGTATACTTAATCTGGGAAATTGATAATAAAGCAAAGTATGGATTTGAACACATAAGTAGTAGCTTAAAATAGGTGCGTCGATGAGAATCCAAATTGGTTGTTAAATCTATAAGGAGTAGTATTATAGCGTAGAAAAATCGGTGGAAATGTAAACTGTTTAAATGAGCACGAAAGTGTCATTATGAAGTAGAGACATTGATGATGGGCTATAGTAGGTACAAGAATACGCAAGCATTATTGTAGACCGGCGAAATTAGTCAGGGGTTACGCTAGGAAATGAATCACTTTGTCTGGGTTCCATGACTGTTGGGCAGAAGGACAAACTCCGGTGACTTAGTTCCCACATAATCAAACACAGAGCCATTAAAACCAGCCAACCCTTGTAGTTTTTTGCAATTTCATAGCAATGCTATCAACATGGACACAATGCGATCAACAAAAGGCATAGGAATTTAAAGAGCCTTAAGCGTAGTATACGCGTGCGCCGAAATATTTGCCTTGGTTCAATATTCTGGCCTTCACCACCTTTGCGCTTATTACTCGTTCAAATGGCGAATAAAGACAAGCTAAGTCGGTTCTATCATAGTCTTGTAGGAGGCGATAGCTGGACAAGTCGGAGTCTCCAGGACGCCTTATCAATGAGTCACGACCAACAGGCCGTTGATGTAGAGGGGCGGGTACCACCTGGACGAAGTCATGAACGTCCATCGCTAGTGAGGTAAAAATAGACATAATGTACTAAAAACGTAACTAAAAAGAGGTAAACAAAATGTTAGAATGGTGTGAAGCTATTATTTGAGGGTCATGGGCAATTTTCGGCGCAGTAAAACATGAGTAAGTCGTTCGTGTTAAGTAAGAAGGCGTGCCTACTACCGACAGAATAGACTTGTTGTTAGGAGGTGATAAGAAACAGTATCGTCGTTCTTAAGTTACACAAGCATTTATTTTAATCAAATTAGAGATGGTGCTACTAACAATTTTTTGTCTCTTTCCTCTCTCACTCTACCCATCGCCCTTTGAGTGGATGCAATGCATCCCACTATCGTCATTGTTAGAGTGTATCAAGTATGGTGGCTTGATCCACTTGAATTAAGCTAGACTGAGGCTGTAGCTCATGTGGGCAGTCTATGCTGTCTTGAACAAAGCAGATTACGCCTCCTTGCCCTAGCCATCTTTTATAAGGTTAAAATACTCACGGCAGCCGTAGAAGGGGTTCTATTATCCACCCTTCTCATCCAGCATGAGTGCTTTTGTCGAAGAATTGCAGTGCTCATTTCAGCAAAAATCCATTCACTTGGTCAAATTGGATTCCGGATGAACAACTCAAATGTCACACAACCTTCGCTCGCAGAGCTAAGGCAACTTCGTAATTTGGTTGTGTTCGGTGGGAAGACCGTCCCTCCTTTCCCAAACTCCATGTTCCATGAACGGCTGGAGCCAGTCCTCCTTGCACTCATCCACGGAGCGCGTAAACTAGAATGATGACCAGCTTAGCGGTAAATGAGAGCAAGTGAGTGGCGCCCAGTGATTCACAAATGTATAGTCGTAGTCGTCCAAGCCTAGTTATACCCAATTGGAAAAAAATTGGACAAGTCAATCTTCACGACCTGTTTGCTAATGCCTTTGGAAATATAATGGAATAATACAACGGTTCATTTGCATTCTCTTGTGTAGTGATCACCACGAGGCAAAGGTTAAGGACTTGATTAAATGTTGGATTAACCGTATAGATCGTTTTCTTAAAATTTTGCGTTAGCTTTTGTGTATGATTAAATGTTAGACAGTTATGCATGCTTTAATCACTCAACAACAACTAATAATCCCATTTCAAAGCATTATGAAGACCGCAAAAATTAAATGAGTGTGATTTTGAGCAGTGGAGCCTAGAGAGGTAAGCTGATCAAAAAAATTGTTTGCAAAATTTAGATGATGCACTCAACTTTTGCTCAGTTTTTTAAATGCAGTAAGCTTTGTTGAACTTTTGCACAGCAGTGGCAGCTTGAATATCAGAAACAGTTTTGATGTGTTGTGTCAATATGACAGCTTCATACGCGCCTATAAGCACTCACTGAGTCACTTTGGATGGCTCATTGACACGACCACATGGTTCCCTTCGCCAATTCGTAAAGAATGCGAGTAATTGCAGTGTTGATTGCAAGTCCATGCAAAAAAAAATAGGACATCTGCCTCCTTCTCTTTGAATGGACACAATGCGATCAACTTAAAAACGCAAAAATACTTTAAGACACAACCTAATGTATGCGTGTGCCATATCATTTGCTTTGGTTCAATGCTCTGTCCACTGCCACCATTCCACTTGATGCTCATCCAAATAACGAAAAAGGTAAGCTGGGTCGGTTTCATCACACTCTTGTGGGAGATGATAGACGGACAAGTTGAAGTCTCCAGGTTCCCTTTCTACGGCTCACGACCGATAGGCTGTTAGTGACAATTGCATATGTTTCACTAAATTTTTATTGCAAAGTTGCACTTTTTTAACATCTTTAGTTACTTAGGATTAAGGTGATATTTTTTTGCTACTTCTTTTGCATTTGCTTTCTTCTCCTTTGAGTGGATACATTCAAATGTGCGTAAAAACAGCACAGTAAGAAATCATATTCTTCGTCGCTTTATGAGCCCTGCTCTCCGTTGACTTATTTCACAAGTACCTGCAACAAAGGCGACAAAGGCCCGATTTTTATTGGAATTCGGTCTATCTTACTTACCAAGCATTGATAATGATTAAACAAGGCAATATGAATCCAAAAATTTCTGTAAGATATTCTAGAAGCTGCCATGCTTTGGCTGATTTTATTTAACCACATTGCTAGCGGCCATCATGTTTAGTGCATTTGTGAATTCTGTCTGGACTTCTTTTCTCGATAAACAGGACAAGGCAGTGCGTTGCCATCACTTTCTCCACGGCACTTTGCTATAAACACTTCAACATGACATGGCACTTGACCCATGAGACAGACGCGAGATGCGAATTTGGCTACCGCACAAGCAGTTTCAATGTACCATGTAATGAGAGTGCTCGTGTATTGTCACAAGAATTGCCAACTCCTAAAGCTGAATGCCACTACTTACGGATACGACTCTGGTAATGCATCCTGGGCTCTTAAGATGCGACAGACCAGCAATCAAGGAGTTCCAATTCCGAAAGACAGACAATATGGAGCCAGTGGTCACCCGGGAAACGACTCAGGCATCAGTTCCCACTGAAGACATACCTGTTCTGCAGATCAACCCATTCGATAGACTGATTAGGAGTCGCTTTTATTTGGCATCATCAACCACTTCTTGAAAATGCAAATATATGTACAAAATAAACTAATTTAGGCGTAAATATACACAAAAGCAAAAAAACGCATGTATTTGCAGAGAATAAGGTCACGATAATGGGAGCACTTCTAAACTAACAAGTGACTTAGAATTCTTTTCCCAATCGTAAGAACGTGCAGGGACATAGACAATCCATTTCCATCATCCAAAACCTCTTTCATAGGCCATTTGGCAAGAAACTAAGTTTGATTACCTTCATTCGGGCATTGATGTCAGCGATTTGAAACTGGAGAAATTTGTTGTCACACTGGGCAATGAGCCAATGAATTACTTACTTATATGCACGAGATGGCCTTTTAAATTGGTTTATGCAAGAGGACTTTGAAAAGGAGGCTTAGCTTGGATTTAAATCCGCGACCTCTGGCGCCCGAAGAGAGAATCCTACCCATCGATCACTGAGTCCCACAAAAGGTTTAAGGGTATAGAATTTGTCATTTCCTCCAACAAAGCAGAGTCCTAGTTTTTAATGAATAAGGCGTCGGTGCCTAGAGTCGAAGATTGTGAGTTTGAGTGCCAATCAGGTTGATTGATTCAAGATTTCGTTCATCTATTTGTTTTCTTTTTCAATATTGCGTCATCAGGTTATTTTGTATGAATCTCACTTGCTGCCTTACTAACTTCTTCCAATATCTTCTAAAGTTTACAATTCATCCTTACTAAGGGCACCACCGCCAATATCTCTACTGCCACTGCTGCCTCCTCTATAACTGTAGATGAGGTTATCAATTTGTTGAAGCGATTCATCGGCGTGAATGCACTCCATCGGATTTCGTGGGAGCTTGCAAACCTACTTGACTCATTTTGGATCGACTTGGCATATTGCTCAATCGGACCCAAGTGAGTTTGTCTTGCCTCTTTTGGCCTTTTTTACTCGACTCTCTTTGCTATTTGGATTTTAATTCCTTTCTCTTTTGCCATTCGCATTGACCAACACCGCAACTGCGCTCTCTGAACGTGGTAGTCACTTATCGAGGGCAGAGGTAGGGAAAATGTAAATAAGAGGCAGTACTTCGGTTTGACTCTAATTTACGTTCCCTTGAGGTATCCTTTAATAATATCCGCATATTCGTCTTTCCCAAGGAGTCCGTGCATATGCGTATTCCTACTTAGCTCAATGTTTAATAATTATCGCAAATTTTCAGAGCCTTGTGAACAAAGAAATAAAGGATTTAAGAACTTGTGTGCATTTGACCGAGATCATTAAGCATAACATTGTAATTTTTAGCTAAATTTGTCTTAACTACCAGCACTTGATCATTTTTCTTTGGATGCATTTACAACTGGCATCACTTACCTTTCCTACTGTCTCGCACTCATGCATTGACATTGAGTCCTTTCCCCAATCCAAACGTGTTTCATTAGAGATTTGACCACACGTCTACTCAGTTGCTATCCCATCATCTACCTTTTTTCGCTTAATCAGTGTTAGAGCTGGGCCAAAGCTTAGTGTATCAAAAACAATTCAAAGATAGAAGATTTAGAAAAAAGAATCTTAAAAAAGTTTCCCAATTTAAATTTCTTAAAAAATTTTCGTAACAGTACTACCCTCTCATCACCAAATGCGTCAAACTACTGATTTCAGTAAAGCCATTGCAGCACGCAACCACCCTCAATCTTAGTAGGGCATTCAGGAAGCAAAGTACCTGTTAAGTTCCCAAAACAGAACATGATATTTTTAAGAAGTGAATTCTTATTGGAGTGTAATTCGATTTAGGCGACTATCAGCTAACCATTATAGGGCTTTCTCTTCCTCAATGTGTTTTTAATGCCACAGACTCACCACAGATTGTTCACTAACATTCCCCTTCCGCCTGTTACCAATTAAAAAGGGCTGAATGATTCTGACAGCATTGTTTTGCATACTCCGGTACGACGGAATATCGACACGACAAATGGAATGAGCGTCCACCTCTCTTACCACTTGTTACAGAGCATTTTACTCTGTCGTGCCATTTGGGAGTGCTTTGGCAAATCGTAAGTCGCCTTATTCTTCACTCTCGTCATTTCAAGCCCAAAGGGACGCAGAGGTTCACGATGCAGCATTTACATTCGCCTTAAAACTAATTGAAGGTGCACTCAAAAGCACATGAAAATGCAATGGCGCAATTTTATACCGCCATTGGTGGTGGCCGATGTATTAATAAAAAAACATACGAAGATGTCATGCATACGAATTCAAGTTCCCCAGCATGAAAGGGTACCCATACAAAGTAAACTTCATACTTGTTAAAATTATGATGTTTAAATGCGCTATGTAGGTCGGGAGCGGGAAGACAGTTTCAACCTGGTCGCGGATAAACGCGATTCCTCCCAGGAGTGGGAGACACTCTCGCCATAGGTATGTGCTTACCACACTTTTCCGTCTAAGTCATATTAAGGATGTCCTTTAGCGCTCGATCTTCTATTAGCAGGATGGGAAGAAGGGAAGAGGAGGAAAGGGGAGATTTCTCTACAATACTGTTAGTCGGTTGGATGAATCTTGTAATCGTCGAGTCCTATGTGCAAAAATTCTGAAATTTCTATGCAGACGCCATTTAATTAAGGTCTCCTTGTACTACACAAGGGAAATCAAGCTTTGACACTAATAAAAGTGGTCAAAGAAATGGGCCATTGCGCTTACAGGATCAACTAAGCTCATACACTTTTCCTTCTCACCGATGCTGTCTGATTAAAGGCCTTAAGTAAAGGCCAATCTATAAGGAATGAAGCATAAAAATATTTCCTTTGTTGCTTCTTGGATTTTCTGGCCAAATTTACAGCATTAAGCAGCCGTACTGCATAGCACAGAATTCGTTGTGATGAAGTCACAAGCGCATGTATTTTAGCGGTGTGCTCGTGGTCAATCCAAGAAACAACCACCTAAAATGCGTTTAAATAAACGAATCATGTAGCTCGCCACAGAACAGATATGATAGGCGCGTAAAACGAGACTCTGTCCTATTGACATCAAAAATGCATTTATAAAAGCAAGTGAATTTATACACCATGGAAAGTTTCAATTATAAGATGTCAATAAGAATCAAACGTTGCAAATTAGACGTCAAACCTCTTTGCTAAAATCTGGACATTGTTAGTGGAGGGTAAACGCTTACTATTTCTCCCACCAGACAGCAGAATCATCAAGGCCTTAGCTCCGCACATCGTGGAGAGGAGAGAAGAGGGAGGGATCAATTTGTTGCATCTCGACTCCCACCAAGGACGCAACCTTTTGAATGTTTGTCTCAATGCGCGCACAAGTCGCCAAGAAACAGCGGTTTACCTCCTCATGAAAGAAGCGCTGAATGATTTTTATGCTGTTAAATTGAGCGAGGAGTTTTTGGCGTTAACATTATCCTTTGCAACTAAAAAACAAGGAGCAGAAGCCTTTCTTACACCTGCTGTTAGAAAGATGGGATTTGGCTAGAAGGAAATCCAAGTAATACATAAGGAGCATAAATGAGACCACAGGGAAAGAAAGCACAAACTTCTGCTTTTTTGGTATTTTGTAGCCTGATTTATTTCGTATTCCATTTCACTCCCACGATGAAGTGATTTCCACTATTGGTTGACTCTTCGCTTGGTGATTAGATTTATAAGTTGCATCCAAACCGGTTTACCGCCATTACAAGTGTCGATCTTCTCCAACTATTAACCGAAGTCAACATGCAAAGGTGATTTTGCATTTTTTCATTAAGGTTAGCATCGTTTGTACCAACTAGAGCAGATGAAGGGAAGCCCTGTTGAGAGCTACCTGATAGGCACGAATTACCAAAAATTCAAATTTCGGAGCTCAGCAATGCGCTGGAGACCGAAATGAAGAGTAGAAAATCATGTCACACAATTGCTGCATTATCTGTCGATCTCTCCCAACATTTTATTTGCACTTGCACCATTAAAGAAGTAGGTTGTGGTTTCCCTGCCTCAACTTTTGCAGTTCCCTAAAATAATTATTATAGAACCTTAAACCTCATCGCAGATTGTAAGCTCATTAATTTGGCTTGCATTTTGTGTCCAGGAATAAAAAAGCGTAACAAAATAAGAAAAAAGATCTCTAACAGTTTGCCATGTTTCAAAAGGGATTTAAAACTATAGAGATCAACAAGCCCTGCAATACTCTAAACAAGCATTTGAAAAAGTCCTTTGAGTCATTTATGCAAACATAGTATTGTCCGTGACTGGAATTGGGTCCATCGTTGTTTTGTCAAAGGGCATAAGGGGAGGTCGATTTATTGTTACAATTCTTCCATCCTCTTATATGCATATGCTCCAATGAGTAGTACTGACAGTAGCCAAGGCGTGTAGGAGCTCAACTTCTTGCAGATATTTTTAGCGCATAAAAGAGAACTGTCCCTAATATTGCTTTGAACTGTCGGTGTCGTCACTGCCTTTAAGGGTCAGGTGCCTATTAGCCAGTCGGAGAGAGCGGTCATGGCTGCCCAATGGGTGGCGGACTGTTTCAGCGTAGACATCAAAGACAAAAGTCTGCAAAGCGGTGCCTTCGGTTACAGGCCTTTGTAAACTATTTTCAAGTGATCATATCATCGGTTGATCTCTATGTTTCAAGACCAACGTCTGATGGAAATGGTGATCCTCTCAATAGGCGACCAATCCTTTCAAGTACAAATGTTTCCCAAGTTACTATGAAGCGAAAATAAACTTCTCGCTCTGTATCAATATACATTTCAGTGCCAAAAAGCAGTCGGAGAGCATTTTGTTTGGACTGAGCGTTTGCATAGTCCTACTTTCATCGCCAGCTAATGGTTTTTATTTGTAAGTCAACACTTCTCCACCTTTGATAAGCAATTTTGTCCCTCCATCGACTGAATACATGACTAAGAGAAAATGCCGATGCCTTAATAGAACCCGTTTCACAATAAATGTTAAAACTAAGCAAAAGTCATAGAAGAAGACGCAATAGAGCAATGCCTTCGAAACTTTATGGGAAGATGAAATAACCATAAACTTGGGCAACAGTTTTATGATACTTTTGGATTAACTTTAGAATTAAGATGAGGAGGAATAATGCATACGCACCAGATCAGGACCAAATACCCTGAATTCTTATTTGGTTATGAGACATTGGACGAACCGGATAAATGAACAAAAACAGGTGAAGAGGATCGTGACACTAATGCTGGGACAAAGTAGGGGGTTGTAGCATTCGACCAACCTAGGTGTCGGGGCAGACATCGCATGGTAAGAAGTAAAGCCTTGTGTGAGGCCTGGTGTGGCTCTCAGATGAGAACATGGACGTGATGGTGAGCAGGCCACTTTACCCATTTTTACACCGCAATGATTAATTAGACAAGACCGTCTACCCAATGTAAGCGGGTTGGGTGTAGAGTTAGGAGTGTTGAAGGCCGGTTGCTGGGTTCCTCTGTGTGGCATGCAAATTTTTGACTGGCAAATCGGCAGTGCGATCCACTCACGTGGCAATCATAAAAAAGGGCAGCTATGGAAGCGTTCTTAATTGCCACTTTCGTATGATATGTATTCGTTAGAATTTTATTCCTTTCGAGTTAACAAAATATTTAGTAGTGATTTTGAGTTCTTCATTTCTTCGCATTTTGTGGGGTCTTTTAGAAGGAAAATCTTGATTTCTCAAGTTGCATCTCTTGAATGCTAACCATAACTGTAGCTCAATGTGAGGTCAAGTGCCGAGGTGTTGCGCGACAGGAAGAGGCAATATCTATTCTGAGGGACTGATTCTCACACATCAGGGAACTTTCGATCCTGTTATGTCAGTAGTAGTTCTACCATGTGAAATAACCTCAAAGTCCTTTATCTATAATGCGTCGATTTCTCTCAGCTGTTAATGCTCAAATGGACTGTAAATTCTGACGTGGCTTGAACAATACAAAATGATAAGTGCTATTATCATTCCATCTTGACAGACCGCGCCAAACCGTAATTCACTTGACAACGCCTTTGATCCTCTTTCTTGTATGGGAAAACTCTATCAGAACGTCGGCCTTCACGCTTGACCATCTTTTGAAACACGTGCGAATGTAACTGCTTTCCTCATTAATAGAATATGAGTGCGGCCTGAGACGTCACACATTGTTATCTATCGGACCACCGAACCCATAATCGCCTGTGCAAGAGACCTACACGTCTTACTGTTCACCTCCATCTACTCCCAGCTGTACAAATTCATGCATCCTACAATCATCCATAGGATAGCAAAAAGTAGTGCTACTACATGCCCACCTGGGACTTTGAAAAGAAACTCTCACTCACAGCGGCATCTGCTTACACATTCGAGGCGTTCTTCTCTCGAGTGTCAATCTCACATCCCTCAACTTCACCGAAAAGACTCACCGACCGAGAATCCAACAAACAGGCAAACCATCACAGGGGCTGCACATTAGATCAGGCTTCTTTGCCTGAATATGTTGACGAACAATTAAAGGTTTCTCATTGCGCTTTAGTAGGAATAGCGGTTGCGGTTTCCCAATTAATGTTTGATTTTCCTTCAATTATTTAACATGTGGGAGTCTTCCCTCTCCTTCTTTGTATGCATATGCATTTTATGTTACATTTTGTTTAAGGTAACCGAGCGCAGCTCTGCACCATGGAAATAGAGCCGTTTTCTTGCATAATTTTCATTCGATTTAGGATGATGTGAGACCTTAGTTGAAGAGCCAGCCACAGCTTTCCTCCGGCTTGATTGAGGAAATCATTTTATCTTAAAATAATCGTAGTGCGCGATGGAGTGGAATGCCATTGACTGGCTTCTCACTTCTCTCTCAACGCCTTCCCACACACCTATCAGATTGTATGCAATTTCCCACTAATGTCAGGTCTTTTAGGTTGTGTGGCCGCTTAGAGAGGAACTCACTGATAAACTTTTCGATTCTGCCGAGGAATGAAAGACCAAGTGTAAATTTCACCCATCCATGCGTTCACCGACGTGAACTCAAGGGTCTGTTGCCATCAATAACGTGTGGGAATATTCAGTTGGTTAGACACTCCTCCAGGGTAAGAAGTATGCGATAAGCACAGCAAGAGTTATAATACTTTCATCGACGCTTAATTTAACTCTGTTAGATGATGTGCAAATACCGCTACCACCACTGCCTAAATGGGGAACAGTCAATTCGATGATTGCTAAATTTGCAACTCGAGTTTTGCTTTTACGACTTTTCTTAACCACTTCCACGAATAGTTCTTACGGTTCAAAGCACAGGTACCAAAAAATTGAGCGCTCAATCGCATATCACGGAGTGTGCTACGTACTAGTCTGAAAGGTGGACACGGTAATCTATGACGGAAAAATAGTCTGCTGGCATTGAGTCAACCAGGATGAAAAGGCTGTATGATAGATTTCTAAAAAGTGAGGATGATTAAATATCGCCAATGATAGTAAGCTGGTTTGCTCATGCAGATGTGGATAGAGCATTGTGCAAGTGTTAACGAAGGGCGCGGCAACCAATGCTGTGTACAGCATTAGTAAGCTTGAATGGGTAAATGAATAATGACTGAGCACTCGCCAGAGTCAGATGCGATCAAAATAAAACCACCGATACAAATACTCGAGAACGTGATATTACTTCATACGCGAACAAAATTTCAACTGAGTTTCTAAGTTAGTAATTTTGGAAATATCTGATAATTAAAATAGCAGAATTGCAAATATTTTGTGCAACCGGAAGAAAAGAAGCATGATCTTATTTGTGGCAACTTCGGCCCATTATGCCTAATTTTCAGAAAAATGTGTTGATTTAATTTCAAATTCCCATAAATCTACAATCCCATTTAATTAACATTATCAACTGCTCCTTCAGCTAAGGCTCTCTAGAGGCGTTTAGGTGATTGTTACTAACAGCACTTCAGTAGAGCTGTATTAAGTTAACTAAATTACCACACCTTTGTGTTTGAACAATGAGAGAGACGTTTCAATGGGCTTAGTCTGACTCAAGGGCTTTCTACTATTTGTCTTATAACTCCTCTCTATGCATCTAAGGCGGCAATGCAATCACTGATTTTTCTCAATAGGTCAGATCAGGATTTGAGGGGGTGAGGACCACCCCATAGAGCGCTCTGATACACAAAGTTGCAAATCTCGCTCACATAGTCAAGAGTTCTCTTCCCTCCTCTAATATACACGCACAGATATGTTTTGCGTGATGTGTGTGCACGTCCACGAAGCCGTGTCTCTCTACCTGAGTCTCTAAATCTGAGTGAGGTAATAAACCACGCTGATTTGGGAATGTTAAGCGGATTATGGGAGGCCTGAGAGTTGCTGATCTTCGTTTCTTTACGGTTGAGTGGCAATTAGTGCAAATCACTTGTCTTTTCCGTTTTTGGAGTGCCTATGTGCACTGACAATGATACGGTTCAAGTTCGCCTAGCAGGGGAGCAGATGTGTGGGAATTCCGTGTGAAACACCGAGTTGGACTATACATAAGGAACTCTCCTACAGCAAGGAATATTAAACATGTTACATTCGTTCTTGTCGTATGGTTGATGGCTGAACTGGAGGAACGAACTCACGGAGGTAGGGCGAAGAAAAGGGGAACAGGGGACGTTGTTTAATCCAGGACAAAATTGTAAAATAGTTTATTTAAGTTTCTATAACGCCTACTTCTGCATGCCCGCCATGAATGGATGTTGGCATGACTTATGCTGCCAGCCTTTTCCCTCCGAATTTCCCTCTTAATGCTTACAAAGGTAAGGCAGGTCCGAAGTCTGCGGAGAAATTTAAAGGTGTAGTGAAATCAAATCCTCCCCTGCCTGAGTAAGTCATTAAACAAATGGTAGCTTACAATTATTCCCGTAGGTCTTGTTGGAGTTATTATTGCGCGTTCAGTTTTGGCGAAATGCTTCTGCTGATCGTAGAGGAGGGTAAATAGACAAATGCCTACTTGGAGCACACATTGTTAATGATTCGAGGTGGGATCTTAAGGAGTACCTATAGGATCTCGCTCAGGTAGGACTGACTTGACCAACCGACACAATCACCGGCTTCTAGCGCATAAATCGCAAAGAGGCATGGTTTAAGCAAAATTGGGCTGTGGCATGGAACTCAAGCACACGCCACGCGATAAACTAACCAACAAATGCATAAAACAGGAAAGCTTCAAGACCTCATACAAACCGTTGAACTTCTTAGCAGGCAATGCTCCAGACGCATCAATAGTGAACAGGTCACTGAAGTGTTTCTCTTCACACGAGTCCCTCTTTCCTCCACCTTGTGTGTTTCTGTGCGATGTGCATGATGATGGTGATGAGGTGTGGATACCCCAAGGGCAAGGTGATGAAGGAACGTCAACTTGTCGTTGTGGTAAGTCTTTAACCATGACTGGCTTCTTGCAAAACTCCACAGATGCGAACGTGTCACCTCTCTGCGGTGAGTTTATTAAGGAGAAATGAAGGGATGCTGAATTGGCCATTGTCCGCTACTGATGCTGTGCTCCAGCGCGACACTCGACGTCACCTATCGCATGACGTGGATCTCATACAGACAGTTAGATTAATTACTTTGTCAAGGAAACTTCTTCTGCAGTTAAGCGAAGGTGCAAATAGCTTACAACAATTGCTGAATCTCCTTTTGTAGCCTGAGCTCACTCTTGTTCTTGAGAATGTGCCCTGATTTACTGTCACCACTAGCATATCACACTGTGCAATTGTGTAGGTCACCTAAATTTGACCTGCGGCTTTGTCCTGGTGTAAGCGCTGCATCATCGGAGCTTACTTGTTTGACGTTGTAAAAGTACCAGACTGGTATTAGCTCTTACAGATGATGGCACGGACGACAGAGATCTGAGCTAATGACATGCTGCCTTAAATAATTTGTTCTCAACGTAAAGTGCTAACTTTGTTTCCATTATTCCACTTAAAACAGTCTTCTTAGGCTCAAGAACAATCGAAGAGCTATTTTCGTGTGGGGACTGGTTCTTCTCCACTCATGTCCACGTTCACGTCAAGTAAAGGCTTATGAAGCGTCTGCTTCTAATTTAGTAAATTAGGCTTCCTTTTAATGTTCTAAAGACGCAGATGCCTTTGAGAATGCTGTGTGTTCAACAAGACACTGGTTACCAAGACCAGACAGAGGTCGTCTCGTTGTTGGTGCAATGAGGAGATGCACGGCCCTTGGGCGTGGCACTATAGGTCAATCGAAGGGAGCAGTTTTGCCCACGCCATACGCAAAGCGATGCCAGTGGCTGCGAGGTTGGCGTCAACGCCAATTGTGCCACTCAACGGCAAGCTTTCAGTCGCATTCGCCAGTAAGTGAGAAATCACTCAAAACTGAAATTAACTTCCAACTGCTTTGAAATGGCGTTTGCTAAGTGTTCAAAAGAGCACAGAAATGGCGGATAAAGCTTTGCTGCTCGCTTGCTGGGTGAGATCGAATGATGCGTTAGAAAATACGAGTTTGGTCAGGAAATGCGTGAATTTGTTTGGAAATGTGTGCTTTGCAAGGAAATGGAAGAAGCCCTGCGCTCAGTGCAAAATTAGTTAATTTTTACCGCCAGCATACACTTTTTGCAATTTCAACTTTGCTGTGGACGTCTGTGCGCATATGTGTGATGCTCCAGTGTTTGGTCACATTGCGAGTTTCGATGCTTTGTTTGGGACAGTCCTACAGGCGTTGTACGTTTATTTTCATTTAAATTCCACTATAAGTACCACAGCCTCCTCCCTCATATGCGCGGCTTTGGGAACATTTAGTGATCAGCGTAGAGACAGAAACACGTTCTAGTCAGCAACGATTTCGGTATACGACATCAATTAACTCGGACTTGCAATCAAACATTCGACATGCCTTGCCATCTCCTCACCACATAAGTCGACAGGGCAAATTGTCCAAAAGTGTGGATCGTGTTTGCTCGGGTTGAATTTACTAAAAGACTGAAATGCTGCAGTCTAGACCAACTTGCATCCTCTTACTAGCGTCTTTCACGATTATTTGAGCAGGACTTTAATGGTCTGCCCAACTCATGAGAACAGTAGCATTGGTCAGAATTCAAATGATTGGACGAGCTGGATCCATCATAAGTGGGTCTAGATTTACATGACGCTTCTTTTAGAAATGCAATCCAACCTTAAAGTTAATATTCTTTAGCTTTAATCTTCTCCTTCCTTACATGCACCACTATATTCCCTGCTTCGTGCATCCATCCGTGCCTACAACTACTTGCCTACCTTCCCACACATCCACTACACTCCTCGGCTCCACTGTCCTCTTGACACTGCCACAGATTTGAGCCATCAACACGCTCATATAAATGGATCTTCGACCCGAGCTGCAACTGGCATTCTGCACTGCCTCTCACCCTCTCCTATCACCCTTAGCCCACCATTGCATCCTACGCGCATGATGGGTTGAAGACAAGCGTAGCCTAAATGCTGTGAGGGAATTTGGCATTGGGTTGCCTCTGCCTTCTTTGCTTCTATGCTGACTTCCACTAAAATAAATAATCACGCTTGTGGATATGTGGTGAGTGAAGCACTCCAGCTTATACTACTACTTCTCGTTACTCGATAAATGGACATTGTGGTGAATTGGAGGGAACATGGCTACCTGAGGGTCAGTGAAATGTTGTCTTTGTGTGTAGACGCTTATTTGCAAACTCAATTGTCAACAAATAATGAGGTGAGGCGCAGAGTCTCACAAATCGTCCTTGATGCTACTTGCACTTACCCCTAGTAGTCATGGGTGGTGCGGTGGGATTTAGAATAGTGAGAATGGCAAAGTACCGGTGATTTGACTCAGATGGCTACTTAGAGAATGGTCAAGGGGGCAAGTGTCTCGGTGGCATCAGGACGCAACGCTATCATCCACATACTTAGTGGTTGAGGAATCTACGTCGTCACCTTCATTCCGACGGGTCATGTGAAAGGGTACTAACTGGCATTAGTGTTTCGCTTCATACATTCCCTTCAGTACAATGGTTGAATGAGAAAGCGAAGTCAATGGATGGACCAATCCTGTTTTCCCAAATAGACAAGTAGGAGAACTTCTTGTGTACTTTGCTTATGAACATGACGGAAGCAGGTTAGGACTGATATTAGTATTGTGGTGGCGCAACTTCGTCAATACATAATCCCAACCAATAATGAAGGGCTTTCCTCTCTCCCTCTCTCTCTCTATCTCAATCCTTCTATTTATGCACTTGCGACTCCTCCTCCTCCCATACTCCATCCTAGAGCAAGTTAAGCCGACTAGAGGATGATTGGGAGGATCGGCTGCTTGATCCTGTTATTCGTGCAGGTTGGTGACTAGTGAAGAAGAAGGGCGCATCCCATGTTATCACGCCCACGGTCTCGTAATTGATAGGGTCACGTGTGCACCATAAGGTCAACTTATGAACAAAGCAGTGCCTAAAAATCATCGCTCCAACCAATGACTCAGTGATAGTAGTGGTGATGGTGAACGTTGGACCTAGTAAACGAGGTTAGGTAGCACAGCCGCAATGCCTAGAAAGTAGGAATGATTTGTCCTGATTTGGCCTCAGTCACCAGCTGCAAAATAAAGTGATTACATCCAGACGTCCGTTCTCCCCTCCTTTACGGGATTTTCTTCGCTGCCTTCAAACAACTAATGAGCGATTTATACCTCCCAAAATCCCCCCGACTTTCCTTATGCCATCCCCATATTTCAAAAGTAAGGGTAACACACTAACAAACAAGCGTATATTCCAGCCTGGAGGCACCACTCACATGTGAACACATAATTAAAGGAAAGCAAAGAGTTTGTTTTCTGCACCTACACAGCTAAGAGAGATGTTAGACTGTGTCACTTGTTGCATGTCAGTGATTAGGAACAGACTTATAATTCATCTTGCTTGCACTCAGGAGAGTCATCTCCATCACCACTGACGGCTTGGTTCCCGTTGACCCTATATAATGATTGGATGTGTGGATCGGTAAAGCTCAGGGATCCTCTTGGCCATCAGTCTAGCAAGTAACATTCCCCTTCAATTTGTTGGCACCTTCCTCAGCTGACGTACGTCACGCATTTCACGGTAGTCTTGTACAAGTTAGTTACTCAGTGGGATGAGTACAGTGATGCGAATGTGCAAACTGTTCCGATGAAATCTTTGCTTTATTTGTGTCGCATACTCCACCTCTGGATTTGTCCTCACAGTGACTTCAAATTAAGCGGTGGCTGCACTTGCTGAGCAGCATTCTGAAATGTTCACCGTAACAAGGGCAAATGTTTAATCTGCACTACACCAATTTATCTGCGGCTTTCACAACTACAACCGTCAAGAGACACACGGGCATGGACTGATGATAGGAGTTTGTGTGTGCGTGAAGGCCATTTGGAGTGCGGTTAAATGTGTGAGCAGGCAGATTGCATTCGCCTTTCTTCAGTGTCCTGTTGGGACGTGGTCATCCCATCGCTGTTTGCATAGTCTTTAAGCGCTGAAGTTGATTTAGGAGACGCTACGAAGACATATTCCAGCGTCACTGTTGCCTCTCCTAAGGTCAATGACAGGGAGGTTCTGCTCTACCCACTTTTTTGTCATCTGAGTAAGGGATGAGCATGATATCTCCCTGACCTTGGAGGTACATGTTACGGAGGTGTGCTCAACCTCGATCTCCACGATCGTCTGCTCCTTACCGCTGCTTACCAAGAGTGTATGGCTCTGATAGGATAGCATCTGCGTACGTCGGTTGATGAAAGTGCTAACAAATCGAAGGGGGCTGCTACTTGGCGCAAAGACGGCCAAGATGATTGGTGAGCTCCTTGCCAACTTCAAATTTACGAAACACACACCTCTAATTATCCCATGGATTCGACGGGAGCCTGGTCTTAAGCGGCGACGTGAAGAATTTTTCCGAACACACGCAGGATAAATTGAGAGACTGTTATTGACTACTGACTCGCAACAAGTGAGGCGGTTGTGTCAACGTAAGGGATAAATTCTTCTCTTCCCACGAAGCACATGGATAACCCAACTGAAGGTAAAGTTATTTTTTAGAGCAAAAATTAATGTTATTGTTGCATTCCGAGTTTGTTACTGACTGAAATGAGTCTCTGTCTCCATGCTGATCACTGAAACCCTTAGGGTCATACCTGTAAAATAAAAAGGGATTGGAAGGACTCAAAGCGGGTTTTAAGAAAAACAAAACGTATAATGTCCATAGGATTGTCCCAAACAAGCATCTAAACTCGCAATGTGAATAAACACTTGATTCGTGGAAATGGAGGCAGTGGCGTCTACGGTAAAGTTAAAATGGCAACGAAATGTGCGTCGAAGGTAAAATTTCACGAGAAATAAAGCTCTTGATAACAGCCATTTACTAAATCCGCACTAATCGCAAGACTTTATAACTCCTTTTACAAAGCCTGAATTTTCCAAACTACTTCATCTCGTTTTCTAATCAAACACACACCATCCAACGCATCATTGGATCTTACCTAGCAAGCGAGCGGCAAAGCACGTTCCAGAGTGCTTGGAAGTGAATTCATACTTACTGGCGAGTGCGACTGAAGGCTTGCCGTTGAATGGCATAATTGGCGTTGACGCCAACCTCGCAGCCAATGGCATCGCTTTGCGTATGGCGTGGACAAAACAGCTCCCTCCGATTGGCCTGTAGCGCCACGCCTGAAAGCCGTGCATCTCCTCATTGCACCAACAACGAGGCGGCCTCTGGACTGGTCTCGGTATCCAATGTCTTACCAAACGCGCATCGTTCTCATGAGCAGGTGTCTTTGAAACACTGAAATGAAAAGCGATTTATTAAAACAAAGCCGATGCTGAGTAAACCATTTGACGTGAATTTGGACATGAGAAGAGGACAAGACCATATTAGCCGATAAAAACCTTCCATCTGAATATTAAACCATCTCACTTGGTGAAATATCCATTAGGGTGATCGACAGTTCTCCCCTAATGAGGTGAAAGTTGTCAACTTCTGCGTGTATGAGGCATTCTGTCATTGGGAATCGGTAAAACCTATCACTCCAAATCACAGCCGCCTATTCTACTTCACATGCGATTATTCAAAGCCAACTTCAATAAAGAGGTAGCAGCCACGCTAAGGCCGAAGAAGCATTATCAGGGGAGCAAGATTATGCGTGAATGCTTATTGCAGCAAAATTGCAAGTACGTAGGTCTTTGATTCAAGTGCTAAGTCTCCAGCATGTTAGACTTGTCCAAATGCAATCTGCTTCAACTCCACCAACTCTCTTCCCATGATGCACAGCTGCACTAATCTAATTACACCAAGTCCGGCGATTAACAGTGGACGAATTGCTTACCGGATCACACCGAGCAACGAACGACACAAAGAGTACACCAATAAGGCTAGGTTTGATAAAGTCGAGAAGATTGGAAGTGCGCGATCAAGATAGCAGGATATGCATACAAAGCAGGCCCTCCAACTCCGTCTTTATATCCTCCAGTAGAGCACACTTCAAGGGAGGTCAAGGGTGAGTTGGTTTACACCTCAGTGGCGGTGGTAGTGACGAGAATTGCTTCAGTGACATCCGCTTTAAGAGATGCATTCACAGTAGAGTTCAGAGTTACCAGCTATTCCTACCAGACTTGAATCGTTTTATGACACTTTGTTTTCATTTTTATTGACTTGATTGACTCGGCTCTCTTTAGCTCTGCTCAGACACTACTACCTGCGCATCCTGGTCTCATGTGGATGCCAAGCCTCTCATTCCTACCAAAATGCTGCATGTATTGGTTAGCTGGGGCTGTATGTACAAATACTTGTAAGCCACACTAATTCGACAGAACTGAGGGCTTCAATTCATGGCGAGAAAAGTCCTCCAGCCAAACGGCCTGTGGGTCCATTCCTAAGCAGCATGGAAATTTCAGGGTATGTCATAAGATTCAAAAGGGTGCTGTTTAGTAATGTTAGCAAAAGCCGTTTCTTTATTCACCTCTTTTAGCAGTATCGGTGACAGAGGTTACTGTATGGGGAAAGAGAGTCACCTCTACAGCCATGGATTAGTCTTCATTATTGACATTGATGCACAACTGCAAAATTTCGTTACGTGAGACCGAAGTAGGGTGAAGTTGGTGATGAGTGTAGAGATGCAACTGTGCTAATTGTTCCGCTGTAACCTCTGCTCTTGCTTTATCCTATATCTACCCCTCGATTTTGCCCTCGAAACTGCTTCCAATTAAGTGATGTCTGCATTCGCTTAGTATAGTTTTGAAACGCTCACTGGAAAAGTGCAAATGTCAGATCTGCATGACATTAATCTAGCTGTGGCTTTCACTACCGTAAAGAGTCACACGGAAATGGACTGATGGCAGGAGTGCTTGTGTGTTTGCAAAGGTCACATGGGGTCCGGTTAAGTGTGTGAGCAGGCGATGTCCTGTTGAGATGTGGGCGTCCTTGTACTGCCTGCAATAATTATCAAGGGCAGAAGTTGATCTAGGAGGCACCATGCAATAGCTGCCTGTTTGTGCGGAAGGTGAACCCCTTCGAGGACATATCTCAGCTATGTGCATGATTTGTCGGCTTATGCGAAGATATCAAAGGCGTTACCGTTGTCCCCGCCTGATCAATGGCAAGGAGGCTCTGCTTTACCCACTTTCGTGTCATCTGAGTACGAGGCTGCGTAGTGCACCTGTCTGGCGTTGTAGGCACAGACCACGGAGGTGTGCATTTGTCTGCTCTCATTCCACCACAGCTCTGTTCTCGTCATCTACCGTTTGTAGTTGGTCCCTTGAGCAAGCAATAACCTACACTCTGTGGAGGAAGAAGAACATTTGTCTGTGAGCACTTTGACTTGTCGCCATCCGATGGGTCATGAAGTGATTGCAAGGGGGCACTTCAGGATCATTCGAATTGCTATAAATAAGCAGGGAAGAAACCGCATATTCCCTCCCTTTTTCCGTCTTTCTGCCACATCCGCCCCCTACGCAGCAGTTACCAAGTTGTATTCGTCGTCACTGAGGGCTACCGTTGTGGATGCACTGGATGGCGTCTGTGGTCTACCAGCCTGGCTCCAGTATCCATTCGATTTCTTGGCGCTATCATACTGCTGTCTGCAGTTTTGTCCTAACGATGTGGCATTTCAGCCTACTAATAGCTTCTTCCAACGCCTCCTCCCAATTTGCATCACCTCAGCTCACCTAGTCTCATTCCACTTTATCGGGTATACCCACTTCTGAGGAATGTGTTTGGTTTGTAGACATATAAATGCATTTAATGTGGTGATTTCTTTACGAAAAGTCTGCTAACGCAATCGTAAGCCTTCTGGCTTACCTGCGTGTAATTGGCCACCAGTTGATTAGGAGGTAGCATCCATTCATGCGAAATTGAGGTCAGTCGAAACGCTTGAGTTTAAGATTGATGCATCGAAGGCTGAGAAACATGCGTCTCATGCGTAATGTCACAGACCAATCGGAAGGAGGAGTGCGCCCCACGTCGTGGCTGGGGCTATGGCGTCAACATCGGTCGTACGATCCGAAGGCAGGCTCTCAGCAGCGTTTACGCTTGCGTGTAAATACACTGGTGGGTGAAATAAGGTTAATACGATTTGGTACCTTTAATTGGGTGCCTTTTGGTACAAAAGGTCATCGTCATAGAAGGCGATTAACCGTTTGTTAAAACAGAAAGTGAAACCAAAGCATCGCTACTATTTCGCTGAGGGAGATCAAATAATGCATTTCACCACATGCAACGCATGATTCGAGAAATTTGTAAACTTATAAGAATTGTAACAACTTTTTGTTCACCGTGAAGTAAATTGAAGGCGAATTCTGAAGATGTGTTTAAAGCGCGCACAGATGGTCGTCACTGCTTCCATGTTCGATGTTTCCATGTTTGATCCATTTTAGTCGTTACTTTTATTTCACCACGGCCTAAGTAAGCCTTTAAATATCTGCTTAAATTATGGGAGGAATTGTTTCGGTAGTGTCATGCTGAGTTGCCGATACAAAGCGTAGTGCACATTCTATGGATGTCTACATTTGTCCCACCACAACAACGGTGTTCAGAAAACAAGATATCAACACAAATGGCAATGTGCGCACAATTTGGACTGCACCAATTTGACTTTGCAGATGTGAAGAGGGAAAGTTAGGCATTTATCCACTTCATCTCTTCCAATGGTTCAAGATGCCAACTATGGAAACATCGGCACCCCATTCCCCTGGTGCTTGAGCACTTTCTTAGTAAGGGCGGCATTACTAAAGTGCTGTGTCCCTCAGACTCTTATTTGAGCATGGATTCGTTAGAATTGCACATACGCAAGTGATTTACATTTCCCGAAATCAGGTCTTCCTTACTACATCAAAATAAGGATATCTGCAGCTATCCATGCTGATGCAACCGATGGCTGTGAAGCCGAAAGAATTTGCGCTATGGCCCCCCACTACCCGCATTAAGATATACTGCAATCAGTTTTTCTTTTTTTTATGTCTTTAGATTTTGTCATTAGGAACTAATGCCGTTTACTTCGCTGTTCTCATTGAATTTGATTTCTTATGTCTTCTACCTTTAGTCTATGAAATTCTGGCCCACATTCTTACTTTGGTGCCCCAACTGTGGTTTCTCATTTGACACACTGATGCTGGTCACTTAAACCCAATGGCTGGTTTCAACTGATTCTGCCATGATTCGTTGTGCCTAGAGTTGTGAATGCATGTAAAGTCGATCCGCATGCCTCTGCAGCCACTTCCTAAAAATAAATTCCACCGCCTGAGCTCCGACTTAGCAACCACATTTGAAGATATCACAAGAGCAAAGGTGACCCAAGCACTCTATTTCTTTGGCTCCTCTACAACAGTTCCACTTCCCTTCTCAGAAGAGACCAATGTCTCTCAATATTGTGGCAGGAGTGAGAGCACCTAGTTCGCAATGCACTACGAAAAACGTCCAATTAGGCAACGTGGCAACACTTAATTTGGAACCTTATCTTACCCTCCATTCGTACTCAAGCTGCAGCATTCAGCCATGAAATGCTGCGGACGAAGGTCATGCGATGATGCAAATTACCTCCCATAAAGCACAGAATCATAAATGAACCTTCCCTTCAAAGGTGCTCAGATGACGAGTTAAGGAAATCAAAAGCAAAGCAACACAAGACCAAGATTCTAAATTGCGCTAGCGAAACAGAATCCAGCCAAATGGGGTGTGAGGCAGAGATTTCATTTATGGCGGGAGAGGAGACGACATCTCCCTATGGAATGAATTCAGTATCGTTTATTTGTGCGTGCTCCATATAGCATCCGTGGTATCAAGGTCAAATAGAAGACGAGATCAGCAAGCGGAACCTGAATTCTAGCAACTCCCTCTCTTCCCCCACACCCCACCCCCAAGGGAATACAGAGGCGACACGTTCTCGAAAATGGTCCGCCTGATTGACAGGGAAATGCATCAAGACACCTCAGCCAAAACACTGTTCTAATAACCAAGGCAATTAAAATTAATTATCCACGTCGGTTCAATCTTTAGTCAGAAACGGGAAAACACGATTGCTCTTCATCAAATTTACTGTTTTATGCGTAAACAGTCTTCTCATGAAACATGATTTATTCCATTTGTGGCTATCATGAGTTGCATCGGGACGCCTATACATACATGCGGCATGAAGACGGAAATAGATGTAAAGAGGAGCGTGTGTGCCCTCTTTTAGGCACACAGCTTTGATCAGGAAGGGACTCAGGATCAGGAGAGCAACAAACACTCATAAAGGCGTAGTAGTGACGCCATCGTCTGGATGAATGCTGACCGGATGGCCATTTCCAGCCTCTCAAGCAGTGGCTACGACCATGCGTTCTGTCACCAGATTGCCAGCACCTACTATGATAAAAGAGTGATTGATGATTGACATGACTTTAGTAGGAAGTCCCAGATGATCAAGATGCATTACGTCAGCACTAGCGGAGCTCTGGATTCGAAGGGTAGGCAATAACTAGTGATTGGCCACCATGAAAGCAACGTAAACACCAATTCTTTCCTAGGGCCTATGCGATTTGGGCTACCTATAAACAAAAAAGCAATTACTTGACGGATAAGATGAGGGTTATTTGTTTCAGTGTCTCCTTCTCTTTGCACGCACTTTAGACATGTGACGCAGCATAAAAATTCCATTAACAGTTATGCAGATTAATTGGGAATTAAAGATGGACTGCCTCTTCCAGTACCGTCCTCTACGACTTAAAGGGTACTCTGCGTGATCTACTGATCCACAACGCGGAGACATCTACAGTGGAGGTAACATCTTCCACCTCCAATGTTACTTCCACCGTGGCCACTGAATACGCTTCCGATGCAGTACCACGGGGCACGTGGGGCTGAGGAGGCTGCAGTTGCGCAGCTGGCCTCACTGTTGGATCAGAAATTTACCAATGGATCTCTGGAAAATCTCAACTACTCACAGTTGCACTGAATGCCAGCCACATTTGATCAGAGGGTTCGTAAATTGTTTAACCTACAAGGTCGTGTGGTGATCTACTCTTCCATCTCGTGTAAATTTTATTGGTCCACAAGGCTGTGCGGCCTAAATTATTCCTTCGTTGTACTAACTTCCTGCACAGGTGTGCGTCATCGCTCACTTTACCGTTTTCCTGTCCCTTTAAATCTTCCTATTTGGGGCGTCGAATGAAAGCGCCAGATGTGATACAAGCCTATCGTTTTGCGAGCTCAAGCTAACCGCAGCTTCGAAGCCTAACCTAAGCTATTTTAGAACAAATATATTGTAATCATACTTGAAGTGAACGCTTGGTCATGCTGAGTAGAGGAGGACGAACGTCTGCGTTAGCCGATGACTGGAAACTGCGAGCAAGGAGACAGTTGAACTGGTCGTCAGATTGATGATTGACTCTTCCCCACAAGTTGTACATTTAACTTCATCGTACTTTGTCAGCTTCAGACAACTGCAACACGGAGTAAATAGTGAAGACAGCTTACCAAAAAAATGGTCTTATGGAAAAATGCAGTCTTCGTATGCTCCTAACTACGGTGACTGCAAATGGTCTCTAATCTCTCTTACATCAATGCTAATTGTTACAGACTTCAATGGCGTTTCGTAAGTCACGCTTTGAGTTGCTGGTTCGAAAGTTTATCCAGACATCGCTTAAGGTTTCGTTGCTGCCTCCCGTTTGGCAATTTTACTACTTTATGTTGGCGAGAGCAGGAGACAATAAGCATGGCATAGCTAAGACGCCGTACAGACTCTCACTGAAATCAGCAGCACATTCGCGTGCAGGGGGATGAATGGGAATTCGTATGTGTGACTCGAGGCAAGGATGCATGTTGGGAATAGTGAAAAACTCCGATTCCGTGCAGAGTTGGTAGCAACAAGGAAGTATGCGTACATCGGCCATTTGTAACTAATAAACAAATAGGACGAATCCCTGTTCTCCATTTCCCACACCATTTTAATTACATTCAGCCAAGGTTTGAGGGAACAGACCGTAGTCTCAACGCTAATCTGGAACCTGAAATGTGCTGCTGCACTTCATGCTGGAGACCCTGCAAAAGACTATGATAGTGCGGACATCATTTACGACACAACGGAAGCGAAGAGTCGCTGTCTTGCCTCCTCTCGTTTAAGTCTTGCTTTGGAGTGGTTAAGTTAAACCAACGTAGTCCTACTTGAAGTTACTTTTGCCTTTTATCCACTTCTTCTCCAGGTGCTGTGGTCTTGCTCTTTCTGATTGTTAAGCGTATTTAAGTGGTTGAGCGGTTGACTTCGTTTGGCAGTAATTGTGCATTATAAATGCCACAGTATTCGTCAGAGATTAAACCCTTTTTGCCGAACTCTGCAAAGGCGTTGCAACACGTCTTACTGGTTCCGGTTTTTGCGTGTCGCGTGCAAGATTGTTTGGAGGGATCCTCGTTCCGTTTACTACTACTGGATCCACTTTATTGGCACATTTACTGCATCTCTCCCTCTGTGATGTGCATCTATTAAAAAATATTGATGACGATCCGCACAACGTGCCCTCAAGTCACATTGCATTGCACATACGAATGTCCATCCCACTTCCATAGGTACAACTGTAAAAGTGGACAGCTAGGCACCTAGTTTTACTAAAACATCACTCCACCTTATAAGCTACATTCAGTGGTACTTGCTGTCAGGGCAGATCTAGCCCGCAAGCAAAAGCGATTAAACCTCTTTCAAGCCCAGTCATCTATACATCAACATCCCGCCTACCACACCACCATCCTTCCATCTATTTACCAGCCCGATTTTCTCTAAAGCAAATCAGTCTACTTACCCGGTTGCAGCCGACTTCTCGGGAGTCATCTCGCCACTTGTGCGAACTTTGATCGGCCAGTCAGTTGGTGCTTAGTGGAAAGAAGCCACGCGATCAGTTGATTAAGGCGACCCGTTGGCTCAAGCTCTTGTGTTCGGAGATAGCAGCAAAATGGATGACCAGAATCAGCTCCAAACTTTCGCCGTTGACAAACTGGGGAAGAGACGACACCCCAATGTGTTTGGAAGTGGATGCATTTGCTGTCAGTTGGGGTCTGCAGAGTCTTACTTGGTGGCTCTCACAACCATTAAGGTAAAAGAGGGATTAAATATCTTGCTTTCCCTCCCTCATCCCAAAAGCAATTAATCAACTTTAGAACCACTGATTTAGTTTAGAAGATGGTCTTCTTCCCTGAGTGCACTTCAGCTTTACAGGTGATGAGAGATGCGATGGGCTTTAAGTGGTGGATAAACCTGATGTTAAGCTGACTGCTTGCCATTGTGAGTCATTACCTCCTCACTCGGTAAGGAAACACCTCCTACTCCCCTTATTTCACTCATTTGGAGCCCTACACATAAACAGGCACCGTTCAAAGCATAACTCTTAGCCTCGTATTTGTACGATTTAACCCTCCTACATCCGCATGACCATGGGCTGCGTGTGTCTTCCACAGTTTGGTAAAGAGTTGGTTTTCGAATCTAGCGCCTCTATCGCTATGCACCTTTGAAGTCACCTCGTAGTGACAAATCAGGCAAATGACGAAGACTGTGGCAGGCGTCTCAGCCTTGATTCCTTCGCGAGTCCTGTCCTGACCGCTTTCGCGAAGCAGTCCTAAAAGTGGCTTATAGACGCCCTGTTTCGCTAATATATATTGAGCACTTGCCTCTCCGTTGCAATGCTTGTTGTGAAGCGATGGTTGTGAGGTGAAGCCTTTTAAAGCTGTTATTATTATTATTATTATTATTATTATTATTGTTGTTGTTGTTGTTGTTGTTACTGCAGCAACCAACGCAAGTTTGGCAGAAGCCATGTCCACCTATATTAAGCGAAGTAGATCAGTGCCTTTTGCCCATGCATGATCGTTAAAACGTGCACTAATTGTAATAATGGTGGTGTTTAAATGCGCTTTTTAGGTGGGAGGTGGTAGGACAATACCAACGTGGTCGCCGACGAGCTCGCTTCATCACCGAGGCCGGAGACTCGACCCTCGTAGATTGGACTATTTCATCCGCCCTTCACCTTAAATATATAAATGCCTAGAAGAACTCGGCCTTCTAATAGCAAGGTGGGAAAGAAGGAAGAGGAGGAAGGGGGAGATCCTGCTACACTAATGTTAGACGGTCAGATTTTTCATCACGTGAAACGGTTGGGTTAACGAAGAGCATGGGATTAAAAGCAAGGATTGAGAAATTGGGGTCAGAGAAGTAGGAAGTGTAGATATCTGTCTTTAGTAGAGCATTGAAGGGAGCGAAACCAAGTTGCTAATGCAACATCTGTAGAAATAGACATATAATTGGCTTTCTACCAATCGCAAAGAAATATGTCAAACATAGAAGAAATAAATAGGGCGGCAAACAATTCGTATTTAGCAGCCCGTATTTTGGAACTAACAAAAAACATCCATACAAACTTATTTAAACTCAAAAGCTCATTTCTGCGGCACAATGTAAAAAAAACTTGCACAAGTTCTCTTTCAAAGAGACAGGTTGATTTTGTTTCATCGCATAGTCCAAAGCACTAGCTTATGCGAATATCATATAATAATTTGTAGGTGCAAAACGGCGCAATTTGCTTATTATCTAATACGCCGTTCTTCAACCTGAGATTACATGCTGCTTTTGAATGCACTGCATTCGAGGTCAAGATTGGAGTAGACATAGTGACGGTCAATCATATCCTCGCGCGCGCTTGAACATGTGCTGCCTTAGCACTTCCGTAACCAAGAGGCATTCAATCCAGTGGCAATTCGACTAACTATATTAAGCGCATGTCAGGGACGGAGTGAGGGTTCCATGCCGTTAAGGGCTGTAACTCACTGTCAATTGGAGCGATCCATATCTTCCTCCATTTATGCATAACATATAGTGTCAGTCCGTGTTTAATACTGCATCAAGCAAGTTGCATTGCAGTTTATTGGAATCTGTGGTCTACAGAATGCATTGGGCCCATGCATCTCATGCCAATCTCCGATGAAATGTAAGGATGCACTGCGAGTCGTGGGTAGGTCAACTCAGGGAAAGCCGCATAAATTTGCATGGTTGAGAAACAAATCTCTTCACATTCCCAACATGGATGTAGAAGAAAGCAGTTAACAGAGGAGTTGCAAGTTTTCATTAGTGCGACTTGTTGTTACTCGAATCAATTATCAGAAAAGACAACTTTTTGAAAGCATCAGATTACTGCCATCGAATTAGCTGATTGTGGCTTTTGGAACGTACAACATTTGCAGATTTGGAGCAAGGAGACATAGGTGTAGCGATGAACGCCAGTCAACATACAGTAGTAGGTTTGTTTCTATGAAGCAGAACTTCAATTTTTTCTTTTTTACTGCTTGCACTAAGATTGATCTCCCTCAATCTGTGAACGGCTGTTGGTTTTTCCTTGCTCAGTTAAGCCATCTTAAGTAGCCCTGTCCTTCTAACCTTTATCGAAACATTTATAGCATGTGCGCGTGTAGAAGCGTGGTTCTTGCGACTCTCCGGGCTGGTAAGCGCTTTGGTATATTCCTTTGCAAATCCATTTCGCTACATCTCTAATATTTTCTGCCATTTCATCCCTTTCTGTTCTCGCAACGGCTTGAATTCCTTAGTGGATTTTTATATTCTTGATTCTTTACCTCTCCCTTTCCAAACACTCATTCGCTATCATCATCTGCTGTTCATGCCCTTTCCAGAGTTTGTCTCGCCTCTCTCCTTCTTTGTTCCTTCCTTTTTATGTATTTATTCTATATTTCCTGCACGCTTTCTAATGTGGGTCTTCCGTCCCAAACTCATTCACGGTCTACATTCGCATCAACAAGCAAATCCTAGCATTTCTTTGTCGTATATTCCTTCTGCCACTGCGCTTCCTAATTTCTACCCTCCTTATTTAAGCAGTTCCTTTTCTATTTGTCTAAACTTGTTTTGTTTTAGCTTCCCAAATTCAAAGCTTCCCATACAGTCTCACAGTTCTCTTTTATACCATCTACGCATAAGAATTTCCCATCATTCATATGACCCTCCTCCTCGGCACCCACCTCCATTGCTTTCTTATTTCACCATTCACAATTTTCAGCCATCACCACCCTTATCGTCTTTCTCTTTTCCTTCCCCCAGATAATCACGCAGCATTCATTATCACCTGTTTCTCCATGCTTTTCACCTCTTTCCTTCTTGCGCTCGAGCATGCCATCTGAGTGTTCTTACCGAAGCTGTTCTTTCTTTCTCATCACTCGCGCTCTAATTGCAGCAGAATTTTCGTGTTGTAACGTGTCTATCACCCATCTTCCCGAACACTAGCTGTGCCCCTTCACTACATTCAATAACTGCAGCACACACTAAGCTTAAGCCTGTGCGAGCGTCTGTTTCAGAATGTGAGGCGATGTTTGTAGTGAATGCGGGCACACAGAAATGTGCGGTGGGTCGGAGGTAGCCTAAGGACCTTATACTCAACACACTGACGCAATGACAAGTGAGACCCTTTCGAAGCAGTTAAACCTTCATAAAGAGTCAACGGCACAACCTTGATGGTGATGATCCACAGCAGTCATTTGTTGTAGCATACGTGCTTTTGAGTACGCATAGACTTGTGAGTGTAAAAATGATAGTATTTTTCGTCTAGATGTGAGTGAAGGACCCAGTTCACTTTGCTGATCATCAACGGTACGCGAAGCAATGCTTATTGTGAATTTCCACCAAATCTGTAGCAAAACTCATTGGAAGCGGTGATGTCACTAGAATCCGTCAAAATAGCTGGGGCATGCAAACGCCCAAACCTAAGGAAGACGAGATACTTTTGGGTCCTCCACCCATCTAAACCGAAGCCAGCCTTGCAGCACTGGTGATGTCTCAAATTTTACGCACCCAATCGTTGAGGTAAATAGAGTCGCTGCCGCGATGAGAGCTGTCATTCAAACTGAGTGCAAGAGTGAACACCATGATTGTTGTCCGTTCTTCATCCTTAAGATATCCCAAATCACCCAGAGCGGTGAGAACACAAGAGGCCATCGAATCGACTGCGACATATGGACATTCAAGCTCAATGGAAATAGAGTATTCGTCCACCTTTTACCTAATTAGGTTAATGCCAGACTCGTAGCATTAGCAAGGGCTTGTCCTTTGCCACAAACTGTGAATAGTAGCACTGGAATCAAGCGTGAGAAATAGGCTCTCAAGCACAGCATTAGATCACTACGAGTGGTGCGATGTTTGGAAAGAAGAAGGAAACAATCAAATCAATCAGCCATATTCATGATAATTTAGCGTGCAAAGGTGGAGCTTCGAATCCTGGCTGCGTAGTGGGTCTGTTGCCATTGCCATCAGGAGCACCTTAGTGGTTAGGTAATCAATGGATACTTTGCACACAGGTTGGCGATGGCTCCGAATCGACTATCGAGTTTTACGGATGGTTAGGGTGCAGATTTGGAATGAAAGCCAACGAAAAGTTCACTTATGTCTAGTTTTCTCTGCATCAAAAATGCTGAATTGCTGTTAATAGACAGACGGGGCAGTTAGGTCCATTAAACACACCACAGCATGGTGCGATTGTGGTGCAACTAACTTCGGAGGTCAAGAATGTGCCGATCAGGCACCGATGCTTTTTATCACCCAACTGACGAGAATGCGACTGCAGAACAGCCTCCACTTTCAGCGATTTGCTCAGTTTTACAAAGACAATGCTCCACGGTGTCCCAATAACGTTCTAGAATCAAGTCCACAAGCGGGATGGTGATGACATCGAAACGACTACCTATTTTATGGATGTTTTTTCTACAGGTTGTGAATTGAATTCTATGAAATGCCAACTGATTTCCATTCTTGTCATCATTAAAAAATGTTGATTTGCTGCCATGGGACGGACAAAGCAGTGATATCCACCTAAAACAGATATCAGCGCGATACATTGGTAATACAACTAGTTTTAAAGGTCAAGAATACGGCGACGATACGATCGCTCACACACCCGGTGCCAATAGAGATTAAAATATTCGGTGAAAAATAGTCAACGTTTTTGACTGCTTAACGCAGTCCTGCTTTCTCTTCAATACTGTTGGGTCCTCAATGTTTCCTCTGCCAACAACCATGGCCATTCGCCATCCTAGTTGAATTTCAAAACCACTCAAACCCCACTGGACAGAAAATCTCTGATCATGTGCTCTTGTTGCACCTCAACGGCATCTATCGCCCCTTTCCACCTCTGTATACTCGTTTTCGACATCAAACAGCACAGAATTTGCCAGCCAAGCATGCAAAGCATGAAGGCGCACCCGCATTAAAATCAAATCGCAGCATGTTGCAGATCTAGAGAAGGACTCTTCAAGTTCACAGTTCGCCCATTACTATCCAAGCACTGCTCATCCTGCAACCTCTTCAACTTAAGGAGCCTTCTGATGCATCCACCTTGCCATCCGGGTATTGTAACAGCCGTTAGCAGCACCGGATTGGCTAAAGTTTGCTGCTGCGACTGACCCTCCAATTGGTTCGGTTGAGATTTATAACCTACAACTACTTCACCGCAGCATACAGAGGTCATCTAGGTTGCTAGTGGATGTAGCTGCAACTCCGAAAGGAAGATTGCAAATGGCACTGATGACTTCTCTCTGTCGAGAGAGGTATTGTAGTAATAGTAAGTTGGTGGGTAAAAAAGATGCCTTTTGTTAAATTTTGGATATCTTTGCAGTTGCATAGAATACTTGCTTTATAAACCACGTCCCAAGCCAATTATAAACGCATAAGTAAATTCACTATGCTGCTTATGCTGTCCTTTAACGACCTCCTCTCTCCTACTTCCACCTTTTTTCATTCTGAAGAATACAGTTTGAGTGGACGACTAAGTGGCTTAATTCTATGATAAAAGATCAAGCTATAATTGGGATTGGGATTCGGATTCGTGTTCTTGGCGTATCTGTCCTTAGGATTTCAAGGCCGGAGCGGAAAAGGCGAACAAGAAATCCATTTTACTTATGTATTTTCCTTTCCTATCACTTGCTAGTACATACATAGGATTAGTAGATTAGACATTATTAATAAAGCATTGTGGATTAACTATCCGTTTAGTTATTCGACACAACAGCTAGGGTATATGGGTAGGCTAAATTTAAATTATTACAAATGGCGTGTTTGCTACATGTTTATCCTTTCAAGTTGCCGGAGAGCTACAGACTTCACTTTAGTGCAACAAAAAAGAAGTTTAGAGGACAGTTATCGACACGGCTCGATTCTAGTATGCGCTGTCGTACTCCTCCCCCTCCAGCATCACCACCTTCAAGCTGCTAAATTTTGGGGTGGACTGTTGATGCTACTGAAGCAGCGGTCAGTAGCCGTTGTCCAGCAAAATTGCAAACGAGCTGACATTTTAAGGCCGCACTGAGAGGGGAAGAGGGCGTCCCTATCTGACAACGGTGGCGCAATGACAGGAAAAGAGAAATTCGCCCGTCTACAGAATGCTAGGAGGAAAATAAGAAGATGGTTTACGTAAATGGAGTCGCATTTTGACATAGAGCGTAGGATGAAATAAAAGTAGTGATGATGCTGGGACAAGCTATATCTGTAATACTTTTGTTTGTTTGAACTGCCCGGTTTCGATCACTTGGGTGGCCATATTGTACTGAGTCGGTTGATCAGCCCTTGGGCCGTGCCAACAGCCCCCAAGCCCTCTGTTTCCAGAATACATGTATTCTACCCCCAGTACTATGCCTTCTTTTACTTTAAAGGGAGCCCCGGGACGCTACATTGGTGGAGGCGGAAAGTGGACCCAACTTTGATGGATTTTATCCTGCTCCATGCCGCTTCTGGCAAATTCTGGCAGTATGAAAGAAGTAGATGTGCTATGGATGGGAGAATCTCTGGTATTTCGTAACAGGAGGGCCAAGATCGACGTCCAGCTTCGACATCTCCCTCGCCCTCGTGTTCGACAGGGAAGCTATTAACAACTGAAGCGACACTAGCCGTGTACTCCAAGTCCAGTGGAACTGCCAAGAGAGACCTGCGACGTTGTGGTCAAGCATCCTCCGTAAGCTCTCTCTCCTGTTCCCAGATGTAGATTGTGCAGGATGCCATTGGATAGCATCGTTTTATGCTTTGCACACTTGGATCGCATGCATTTTGTTCCTGTGAGACCCGACCGCCACATTTGCTCAGGTTCCTACGATGCCCTTGCGTTTCTTCTACGGTATCAATTAAGCCTGGAATCGCAATAATGTGTTGTGTGTGTCTCGACCCATCCGAAAACTTGGATTCGTACCTCCATCTTTCATTGGACCACATTGTCATGGGAGAGGACGACCAAGGAGCGCGCATTTGCTGCACTGAGTGCTACGCGGAATTGATGGTACTACAGGAACACATGCGTTCGAATCTCGACGACTTGGACGGTTAGCTCGTGGGTGCTTCTCACAGCACTGATTACGTTGTGATGGCTGACACGGGAGGCTGACCAAAGGGAGCGTCGGGGACGACGCTCGAAAAAAGAGAGGGGCTGTGTAATGCTTTTGTTTGTTTGAACTGCCGGTTTCGGTCACTTGGGTGGCCATATTGTACTGAGCCGGTTGGTCGGCCTTTGGGCCGTGCCAACAGCCCCGAAGCCCTCTGTTTCCAGAATACATGTATTCCACCCCCAGTACTATGCCTTCTTTTATCTTAAAGGGAGCCTCGGGACGCTACAATATCCACTACAAACTGGTGATCTCGATGCAGTTATGTAACACAGAGCAGTTTATAACATATTCAAAGCACCGCTCACAACAGCCGCAGAGGCAATGCAGACGAAAGTAAAAGGCGTCCATTCAAGGCATTCGCAAAAAGTAAACCGCGTGGTAGTCATGTGGTGTCGGTAGAGCTTATGTAAGAACGCAAAAGAGCATATATCTAGGCAAAGAAAATCGAGCTTTAACCACTTAGTCGTAACTAAGTCACCTACAGTAATGGACGCCAACACTATCAGGCGTGGCTGTACATCCAAACAGCACTATTAATCTCCATATGCGGATGCACGCAGTAGGCACGACAAAATTACTCACAAGGTCGTCGCTTAAATAATATGACGTGGCAATCAGCCCATTCAATTGCACTGTTAGTCATACATAATTTTCGCTTTATATTGCTTGCACACGCAAAGTAAAGACACTTTGCGCATTGGCTGGAGCTTTTCTCTAGTTAATTATCGAGCATAATAAAACGGCAGAAGATAAATTTTGTTTTTTTTGAACCAATGAGTTTTTTGTCTTTGACATCCTACAGCGTATTATATTAGCTCTTGAACCTATAAACTATAACCGGTTTAATGTGAATCCTTTATTAAATCAACAAAGGACTTTTTCTGTGATGTGTTTTAACTCTTAAGA
This sequence comes from Taenia multiceps, assembly GCA_001923025.3. Lineage (NCBI taxonomy): Eukaryota > Metazoa > Platyhelminthes > Cestoda > Cyclophyllidea > Taeniidae > Taenia > Taenia multiceps. The sequence goes on along the minus strand of CM010311.1, from coordinate 37,132,317 downwards.
AACCTTGAGGGTTTGCAAGATTACAATTAGCATACGTAATTGTTGCAGCTGGTGTCGGCGTAGTTTTATGTCTATTCCTTACATTAAATGCGTCTTGGTTGGTGACGACGCTGTTTGAAAAACTTGCCTAGTAATAAAAAAGGCGTGTGGGGAGTTTCATCAGTCCTACATACCACGGGTAGAGCCCTTCCATAAATAATTTCTAGAATTATGATGATCATTACTCAATGCTTGTTGATGTGCAAAAGGCGAAATATGAATTGCGTCTAATGGAAACACATGATCAGGAAATAGATAAAATACTCGGGAAACTTATTTATCCAGGCACCAGCGTGTTTATGTTGTGCTTCGCAGTGGACCAACGAAGTTCCTTCGACAGTGTTGCAGAGAAGGTGCGGATTGTCAGCTCAAACCTTAAATGTCCTAAATTTTATCGTATTTAGTGATGAAGCTTTAAGTGTCTATTCCAATTTTAGGCTAATAAGTTGCACTATTAAAACTACCCCCATTAACGTAGTACAATGCATGCCTAATAAACATAATTGATTCATTACATTCTTACCCCATTGAGAGAGTGCACTTGCATACCTACAGCTAAAGGAAATTTTATTAACACTGTGGTAAGGAGTGTGGATCTGCTCACTCTTAATTTTAATTATGTCATTGCCACAAATTGCTCGCCATCGTAGGGTTTTGCATCGTGTAGTTGCCCCACACCATTGCCACTATAGTCTCCCTACTGAGTTCGTAGTGAGCTTGTCCTTGCTGCTCCTAGTGGGTCCCACACATCAAAGAAATGTGTCCGGTTGTACCAATCCTTCTCGTAGGCTGCAAAATCGATGTGCCCACAAGTTCCAGTGTGAGCTCAACGACGTACTCTGAGAGGCACTTGCGAGAAAAATAGGAGCAGTGGCGTACATGGAATGCTCAGCTTGTGATAACGTATGCCCACCCTCACTTTCCGTTCTTTTACCAACACAATTCTAATCGTTTAACCATCCATTTTTGCTTTTAAGTTGCCTTGTTCCGACAATATTTTGGGCCCTAAGGGCTTAACTTTGATGTCTAATAATGGATGACTGAAGTTCCTTTACTTGGAGAGAGGTTTGTTTGAATGCAATATTGTTTTGGTTTTAGACTGGTGTTGATGATGTATTCGATAGGGCCGTTCAAATCGCTGCTGGTACGAAAACGAAGCTTTGTTCAGTGATGTGAAATGAGACTTGTCCGACTGTGGTGCCCAGGGATGTGCGTGCACAGAGGCACCATGAGCCCGCCTAATCCATGTCTTCCAATAAACAATAAATGCTGACTCAAATAAAGCAACTTTTGAAGACAGACAAGTGTTGCCCAGTTTTCCACACATCTGCCTCACTTCCCCCTAGTCATTTAGCTCCCCATCACCCCGACACCGGATCTCTAGCTATGCAGATGTTTGCAATCACAACTCCCCGCATCCACCAAACCTCAATGCCAATTTATGCACCACTAAGCGGGAGACGATCACTGGATAAGCAAGTTATCCAAGTAAGTGCATATTAAAGCATGTGAAATTGCCAGTGATCAATGAAACGACTAGTGAATAGAGGCGGGTAGTGTGATGCTCTAAAAAATAATAGGGGAAGGAGGGGAAAAGCAGAGGCGCAGAATACTTGAAAGCATGGTAGAGGATGCTGAAAGACAGTGAGGCTAGCCAAGTTCTCCTTCGCCGCGCACCATCTCCATGAGCGCACGAATCCTTCGCGCTGGTGAGGTAACTTCCTCTAAACTAATCCGCTCCTCAAAAAGCCCATCCTCCTCCTTATCCTCCTCTCCCTCCTCCTCCTCCTCCACTACTGCTCCATTAATCCCGTGTTCAGCGGATATGGAGGGGTGCGTTGCATCAGGAATGTCCTCCTCCATCGGCTCATAGAAAAGCATGTAGGCCTGCAGTGGAAATAAAGCATGAGGGGCATTATCTTAGGCTTTGAGTCTTTCCCTGCCTCAAACACTCAAGTATTTTTCGCACCTGACAATCCTTAACACGGGAAAAGGGAACCGGGTCGACGTATCGGTCGGAGCAGAGGATCCATTCGTTTGGAGTGGTACTTTCAACACCACCTTCGAGCCAGCACCGGTAGGCCACATAGTGACCCGCGTGCAGAGTGCTGCCGTGGTGCACAATTACAGAGCGCAGCACATATGGAAGGCATCTGCCAAAACCACAGTTTAATTACGTACATTAATAAGGGGAACGGTGCATGCATACATACTTTTTCTTGCTTTTTTCACCACCGCACTTAACATTATTGCGACGAGTCAGAGCACTGAATGTGCACCCAAACGCAAGGTAGGGCGCCAGATCAAGGGTATTGGAGAAGACGACATGTTCGGTGAACTTAGACATCATGCCGCCGGCGGTGAAACTCCTCACGTAGTCGTCCGCATCGGGGGCGATTTGCTTCAGTGGTATCCACACAGCACGTTGAATGTAAATCACAAGAGGTGACTTTGTTGATGTTATGGTGGTGGTAGTGGTGGCGGGAGGTAGAGCGATCCATCGACGCGCACAGCATGTATTACGACACATGCTCTCGGCGAAGTGACGAATGGAACTGCGATCTGACACCATCGGTGACGGATCGTTGACCATCGCCTCGGGTATTCGCAAAGCCTCCATGTGACAATGAGGGCAATGGATTCCGGCCAGACGCTCCGCTGCACAGAACTCATCGCTCAACATAGTTTCAATGCTGCAGCGGTACTCTGCTTTTCCTTTGGATGACATTTTTTTCGTGTGCAGTCGTCGGGACTTTTCTGTCAGCAGAGAACTAAACTGCAATCACTCAATTGAAATATATGGAGATGGCGCGTTTTTTCAAACTCACCAGGAAAGAGGATGACGCAGGATTCGGGGACAAGACGCAATTCGCCATGGTATGAGCATTTGGTGCAAAAAATTTGAGATGCGATGAACTGATGAAAGGAGCTGGGTACAAAACTGGTTGGACTAAAGGAGGGCAGACGGGGAGAGAGGTAGGCACTCAGACCAAATTGCTGCACTCCACAAGTGTTCGTCGTGGTGGTGGTAGCAGTGGCAGGTGGCGTATCCCCGTTGACAGAGATCGGCGGAAAGGGGGGAAGGCGGGAGACCGTGAGCAGGGCCTCAGCACCATGCAGAGCCGTCTGTTTGGTCCCGCTGTCTTCCGCCTGGTCCATGAAGAAGGCATACAACTCGTGCACATCCTACAACGAAATGCACTCCGGTTGCAGACTTTACTTTGTCAGACAGATCTGTATTTACCCCCATTTATTCGGTATTACCACTTCACTTTTCCATTCCTTTTATCTCGTTCAACTAACGTAGAGCAATTTTCGTGTTCATCCAGTCAACTAGTTTAAGTAAATGTGATAAAGGGCCTCGCAAAGGGTCGATGGTAAGGTTTGCGCATAGAACGTGTGTCACACATGCAACGCCACCTGAAACTGCAGTGCTGCAATGGTAGGTTTTTTAAAAGACGTGTGTTTCTCAAGTGGCTGATTGAAAATAAACTGCCACGAAAGTTACCCATTTGGCCTCGCATTTACTTGAAAAAGCATTGGCGAAAATTACGCCTAACGACGGATCACGACGATTTCCAAATTGTGCAAAGCAGTAGAGCAAGTCAACAAGAGTGCGAAAGGATTTGAGGGTTTCAACTTCTCCCTACACTCTCAATGTCAACAGTAAAGCATATTTAAGACCTACACAGCGACCTGATTCTTAGACCGGTCTTAGCCAAGGGATGTCTACTGCGAAGATGGAATCGCATCGCTGGTTAACACAATCGAGTCAATGCTAACAACAACGGAATTATTCTGCATGTCGGGTGCTTAAAATGAAACTGGAAATTGAGACTTAGCTTATGCCACACACACATACAGGACGCGAGGAAAAGTGGTTTTGTTAAAGCATACTGCAACAAAGGGGACTCAATCTCACAACATAAGGTGAGTTATTTACCAAGGCAAAACAAATTATCAATGCACAGATTGCCACCAATTTTACCGTGAGTTTTCATCACCGCGGTTCACACGCCAAAAAGTCCTAGAGAGAATTCGAACCTGCCACTCAATATGCATCATTATTTGAAGAGAGTTCTTTAACTGGCAGGTGACCAGACTTAATAACTTAAGCTGCAAGCAAAACGTTTTAACAACTGATATCACAAGTACCACTGAAATCACTCCATCAATAATGTTAGCTTCGCTATGAAGGCGAGGCGTATTTAAACACATGGAAACGAAGACATCGTTTTAAAGGCATAGTAATATACAAGGCTGCTAGGCACCTTCCAACATGCGTAAACACGCCCCCTCAAAGTACTACGTAAAGTGATGCAATAGAGGATAGGGACTACCCAATTCCCGAGCGGAGGGCCTAATTTATGCTTCAAGGATTTGCACATCAGTAACCTGATAGACTTCAATTTACTTTAAATAACTTAGACATATTCCTGCAATGGGGGAATGTCCAAAGCACATTAAGTTAAATACCCAAAACGTAAAGTTTTGAGATAACCAGACTAAACGCACTTGCTGGTCATTAACGGCCCACCTTCCGGTTAATGATAATTCGTCAATCAGAGTTCTGTGAGCAATAATGATAGCCTCGAGAAGATTGTGGCGTTTAAGATAGTCGAAAGAACAACCAAGACCTAAAATTCGTAAGCAGAGCTGGATCAAGCAACAGGCATTGCCTTGGTGAATTCAAGAAAAGTACAGTTAAGCAATTACCTTCCAGAACAGCGACAAGTGAACACAGGAGCCGATCGCGCCTAACAGCCGCGCTGTGTCGTAGAGACTTGACGAGGATGCGGCTAGATGACATTGCCTGGAGCAAAGCGTTCAGATAGCATAAATTTGAGTTGTTTGGAAGGCCGATTGGCAAATCGCCATGGCGAGCTGTCAAACAACCGCAAATAAATGCAGTCAACAGGGGCCCATAAATTAACAGAAGCAAGGCGACAAAAGGAACCTACCGACCCACAGAGAACAAATACCATTTCGCAAAAATGGGTAGGCGATTCTGCCAAAGGCAATGGAGGTGCTACCAACTAACAAAGCCAATAGCATCCTCTTCCTATTATCTTTCAACCAGGATTGTTGTAAAAGCCCTTGAAGATAATAAACTTAGAAGAGACGTACAGCTCAAGTTCTCTGAATAGTACATAGAATTGTGTTCAGCTATATCCATGACTAAGTATTACGTATTACACCATTTACAGGGCTCGGCACTAAATTGGTCGGAAGTCACGCTGCGTATTGACTATACGGATTAAATTGGCACACTTAGCCAATCGTTTACGTCTTGCATTTCAATTGGCAATCCTGTGAAACTGAGTATCGTATGCGATTGCCCCTGCTGGACTAGAAATCCTGTTTTTTGTTCGAATGAGCATGCAAAAATAATTTCTTATTGTAGACTCACCTATTGTTTCTTGAAATCACAGTGACTGCAAGCCCTTTCCAAAGGGGACAAAGCTAAACCATTTTTGTCTGCATTACGGTTAAACTAGATAAACACTCTTAATTCACAAAAGTATGACAAACAAAGTATTATAGTGACAAATAGGGAGTTTTGAAGGCTTGTAGTAGCCTTGCACTTTTCCAGATCATATCTTTTCGAATGCTTTCCCTTCTTTACTCAAACACACTTGAAGGGGTTCTAGGGAATTTCGCTTTCCATATCTGCTTCTAATAAACGCTAAAGTGACTCGCCTATCATACCAACTCAATCTGTGTTTGAAGGCTAAAAATGATTATGTCACAGCTACAAATGCTCCCTGATTTTACTGGGCACAGATGTTTCTTGGGCAGCATCTGCTGCTAATGTTCGGAGAGTTGGAAGGCTACTCCCACATTTCGAAAGGCATGCGGTAGAACAAGAGCGCGAATAATCTATGCAGTTTGGCACATCATTAAACTAAACGTGAAATCACTATATGGTCCCTCTTTTCTCATGAGTATCGGCTTCAAAATTTCCTTCTTTCACCTGTCTGCGTTGTCCATCGCAAAACAGTTTAAAATCTTCCCAAAAACCAGTAATGTCTGTCATCCGATACAGGCTTCTTTAAAAAGGTGTTTAATTCCAACGCCACCTACCTTCTCTTACAATTCTGTTTTTTAAGGAGTTAAGCCCTGTTGTGTATTGCGTTAAGGAGGAACAGACAGCATAGCCCCATGCCGTTTAAGAAATGACCAAGCTCTTCAACTAGGACATCTTTTGCATCAATGGAAGCACTATAATTTCAGCATAGACTTGACGGATGCAGTCGTAAAATGGTTCTTTTAAAACTCCTACTACTCTCCGCCCTCGGCCATTTCAATCGCTGAGTCAGTTAAATATCGCATCAATTTTGTAGCATATTTAGCTCTAACTGAAGCAAACAGTGCTCTTCGTCTCCTTGAGAGGCGCTAATTTATCGGAGCTTGTGGAGATAACATTGCGCAATTTAACGTAACAATTTTTGCGCAGATTGAGACACACTCACTGCAATTGATTAAATGTGCGCAAAACAGGAGGTTCTATTAAGCTTAAGTTAGAGATTACAGGATTCGCAAACCTCCGGATGAAGCAGCCCAACATAAAATTTTGCCCAAAAGCAAACAAAAAGCGCAAATTGCAGTCGACATTGTGAGGGTAAAAGTGGCACATTTTTCGGTAGAGAAGTGCTTTTCCACTTTGTCCGAGCTAAATATTGATTTTCGGTATCGATCGTGGCTTTCGGCGGTCGAGTGGTTAAGGCGATCAATGCACGTGTGCACCCTCGACATTCTCTCTTAGCCAATGGGATTGGCAGCACGTGGACCAATGAGAAAGTGTGAACTTCGTTCACAATCAAAGTTACCGAAAGGTGATTTCTCCCGTCATATCTTAAGATGGCTCTTTCACTGCCACAGGTGGTCTCTAGCCCTCTCCCGCAGGCCCCTCGCCGTTCATCCCTCCCTGCAAAACCCGCCTCTCCGCCCCTTCCTACGGTAACCAGCGCTCAGCTAGCCAATGAAGTGATTAAAAAACTTCTCCAGTTTCAGTTGGTTAGTCGTATGGAGAGTCTGACAAGGGAAGACGACGATTATTCCTTACAGCTGTCTCCACCTATCCACTCAGGCAGCACTTCTCTCGACTCCAGCATTCATTCTGGATCTGGAAGGAGTCTCTACAAGACAGAAATTTGTAAGCGCTACCTAATGAATCCAAACTCCACATGTGAGTATGGCGCGCGCTGTCGATTTGCACATGGGTTGAAAGAGCTCCACCTGACTGCTCGTCATCCAAGGTACAAAACTGAGCACTGTAGAGCGTACCAACTCACTGGAAGTTGCCGTTACGGTAAGAGATGTGATTTCATTCACAATGAGACCCCCTACGAGTTGGATCTCATGAGGACGGAGAACGCACTCTACCAGGAATACTGCCTTCGTCATCCAAAAGCGAAACACGTGACTCTCCTAGAGGTTCTACGGGAATTCGTTCCCAGTCGACCCGAATTCACCGGATTACTAAGTCACGTGGAAATGCATTAGTATTTGTTGGTTAATTCTTCTGCCATTGGCAGGTGCAACGTAATGGGAGATTAATAACTTATGATACAAATATGGAACAATAAATATATATTATGTTATGACCAGTAATATCTTTTTTTACCTATTTCGGGGTATTTTGACAAAGATTTAACGGTGATAGCATAGTCCAGGGGCCTGGCGATCAAATCCGATGGGTTAGCCTACAAACTGCAAGAAAATTTCTACGAAAATGGCCTCCCGACTTAAACAGTGTCTATAATACCAAAGAGCTTATTTTCTTTTCCTGTGGACTTGCTCCGCATCAAGTTAGAGTAGTGATGTGGCAAAGTCATTTATCATTACTCCGTGTATATTTCATGACCCCTCCTTTCTTCTTAAGCCTGAGGTTTGAGCCAAAGGTATGTTTCCTTTTTTTCCCTTCTTTCCTCCCAAATTTGGGATTTTGCAAGTGGAGATGGAATCAAGTGACACAAGCTCATCTTCGATAATTCCCCTGGGAGGCCTGAGGAGAGCTCACGATTGAACTCGAGTTCTAGTAGATTTCCCGTTTTGGGTGATGAGTAGTCAATTGAAGGTCGACTTTTTTATTCAGGTGTCAGGATATCTTAGCCGCAAAAATGAGTCTGAGATTCTGATTGAAAATTGGAAGGCCACATGGCTCGTCTCAGGAGGCGGGAGGAAGAAGGGGGACTTGTGTTAGCGTGACCCCTTCACTGTCGTCAATGGACGAAAAAAAAGTTGTACCGAATTGCTCCACCTACCCCACCGAGTAGAAGGCTCATTTTACATTTCCATGATTAGTCCTGCCCTTGGATGCATCTGACTGATACTTAATCAGTGAATCTCTTGTCTAGGCAGTAGTTTACGACAATAGCATTCATAAATTGCCGTTGTTAAGTCACCCCATGCCTCCTACCATAATCTTTTCAACACTTTCGAGATGAAGATTAAAAGTAGTATTTAACACTCATGAAAAACCCTTACAACCTACAAGGAAGTTCACCGATGCAGTGGCATCAACTAATCAGGTTTTACCAATTAGTTTGTTGCCCTTGTCATAAGACAAATGCTAACCCAAGTCCCATTACTTCAGCATTACTTCAGCAGAAGCCGTCTGCCGTAACCACAAATGGCTTCAAGTACGTTGCCTCTCGTCGCCTTTCCTTGCAGAATGAACACTGCCTTAAACGCTAGATTCACCCAGTCCCAACAGCCCGTCACCGAGGTGATGATGGGCCTTCCAACTCGTCTGAGTTACTACAGATCCATCCATACGCAAAGCAATGAGAAAGAGCCCCTCAGCCTCTCTTCCTTTAGCAAAATTTAGCGAATGAATAACCCTCACTACTTAATCACTGAAGCTTCCCGTCTTCTAGCCATGAAGGTGTCCCTTCAGATTCCTCCTTATCATACCACAGTTGATTTGAGCTGTGATGGTCGATGTAGAAGCGGCTAAAACCTTGACTGAACAAAAGCCTTTAGCACTCGATTCCCATGCAACTCAACTTTCTTCACGACACTTAGAAGGATTATGTTAGCAGTGGATACAGAGAATCAGCTTTTCATTATTTCTCACATTCCTTCAAGGTTTTTACTTGATTCTAGTAGAGAACAGAAATTGGACTACACAGGAATTGTGGGAAGGGGTACATCACAGATCAGGAGAAGCCGTTCAATTCATTATCCTTGCCTTGACGTTGTAGAAGCTTGTAGTAGCAGCTCCTTTTTTTAATTAGCTCTTCATGAGTTCCTTGCTACAAAAAAAGAACGCAAACATATTTTCCAAAGCTTAAAATTTTGGAATAATATCGCCGCTACCAATTATAGGCCGTTTAAGTAGAAGTGTAACCCAATCGTGCCTATCTTTCAATACCGTTCAAATAACTGAAGAGAATGGAGGCAAAAGGGACACTTGGGTTGTAGGACATCAGAGGAGCTCACCTCGACAATACGACCCTTGTGCATAACAATGATGAGATCGGCGCAACGGATTGTGCTCAGTCGATGCGCGACTATCAAAACAGTCCTCCCTTTTAGTAGAGCAAATAAAAAAAAACGAACGACTAATAAATCCAACGCAAGCGCAATTGAAAATCAGATGCTGATATTGCAGTGACTCCAGAAAACAGTCTCCACTACCAAAGTCTAGCAAGAGAAGAGATCCAACACTCACCCTGCATGGCATTTTGCAGTGCCGATTGCACCTGAAATTCTGACTCGGCATCCAATGCTGAGGTGGCCTCATCAAGCATTAGAATAGGAGCATTCTTAAGGAGCGCACGAGCAATCACCAGGCGCTGTCGTTGGCCCCCGCTGAGACCCGCAGAGCTAGAACTGGAGCCACCGCCCACCATACTGTCATAGGCCTGGGGAAGACGGTCCCGTACAAAGGCGTCCACTTGTGCAACCACCGCTGCGGCTACAATTTCGGCCTTCGTGGCTGTGGGACGGGCACAACGGATGTTCTCCTGCACAGTGGTATGAAAGACCTCGGGCTCCTGGCTAATGTAGCCCAACAGGCGGCCGCGCAGCTCCGTCAGACTAAAGGCGCGAATATCTACTCCATCGAGAGTGATGCGGCCCGAAATTGGCTCGTAGAAGCGCTCCAGCAGAGCCAATATTGTCGATTTGCCTGCACAGATAATGTATTGAATATATTACAAGCGAAAATGTTGGATTTTTTTCATTTTTCTGAAAAGATGTCACCCTAATCTCCATATAATCAGAGTGTAGATGATTATCAAGGCCTGGCTTTGGACATTTACTTGTGTGCTCCAGCTTGAACGTACTCATTCACACGCAGTCGGTTTAGCTCTCCAGAGGAAAAAGATTCCATAGACTATCACCACAGCGTCTGGAGCCGTCTACGACACCAAGGATAAGTGAAAAAAAAAATTTTAAAAAGTAATGTATTGGTTGCCCTAATCTTAGAAGTCGCATCAAGATCGGCATCAATCTTAATCTATGTGACATCGGGTATCTACTTCCATCGGTTTATTTAAATCAAATCGAGGCATTCAGGTTTACTTGGGGAAAAATAGCAAAGCAATGGAAGCTTTACTTATTTACTATCGAATACTTATCTGCTGCTGCATTTCAGCACTTGCCTTGTGTGTAAATAACTCGGTGAGACAAACAAACCATCCCAGATCAACCGACTTTTCGGAAATATCAGTGGCGAATCCGCAAGCCTCCACTGACCTGATATTCATTCTGATTTCAGAGTGACGATGTGAGATGATGGAAATCAGAAAGTCCTACTCTTCCATATCATAAAACTCATTCATCACAGTGCCACATTCAACTCTGCTGCGCTTATTGTGCTGTGCTCACAGTTATCGTGGAAGGTTTTGTCTGCACCTCCACCAAGCTTCCAAGGTCGAGCGTCCCATAATCTGATCGAATGCTTACAACATTGGGCAACTGTGAACGATGCGGAGGACCACCTTTAGCGCTACCAAGATCGTCGATCACACACATACGTGCAATCGGTTGTATTTAAAACGTTAAAACCATTCAAACAATTCCAGTGGCTTAGTGTAGCTGAACGGCTGACCATGACTGAGTCGAACCACAAGTGTTGCCTGTTGAGTTCAGAGCTCTCTATGGATAAGTTTTTGCTCGTTAGTTACCACGTTCTGTTACGTGTACACGCTACGAGCATTGGTTGTCTTCATAAATAACGATGTTAACAATGCCTGCACCGGTATGGTCAAAACGCAGTCTGAGTCGCCCGTCGGTGGCGTGCCTTTACATGGCTGTGAAGGATGAAGCCTGTTCCACTTGAGAACTTATCGTGTACATAGTTCATTTACAATTAGTTGAGCAGTCACGCAGCTTTTATGGTCGGTTTAGTGCAAAAACTGACGTCAAAGCCATGGACATGAGAATGCAAAAGCTATGCCAATTTCTGTTCTGTGAATAAATTCTACTAACCTGCACCGGATTCACCCACAAGTGCAACCACTTTGCCTGAGGGAATTTCAAAGCTGAGATCTTTAAACACTACAGCTTCGGGACGATTGGGGTAGCTGAAGGTGACATTTTCAAAGCGGATCACGGGAGCAGAAGCCGTAGTGACTGTCGAAGGAAGTCTGCGAAGACCACTTTTGTAAGCAGGAGCCTCACTGGCGAGGGGATAGGAGAGAAGCTACAGTACAAAGCTGATAGTAAGGTAGGGGAGTTGTGACATTCAAAATGGCATCCTTCTGTAGTGCTTTTACTTCTCGTGAGGAATATCGAGCCACATTCGCAGACATCTCAAGGAGATCACCTGCTTTAGATGGCCGAATCCCCAAATACAGTGAAACACGAGTCAAGAATTGGAGCCAACACAAAACAAATTTGAATAGGTCAATATTTACAGGGATCTGACACCTTCCTAGACATCAAAGATGAGGCAACGAAACGAATGAAAGACGTTAATGAAAGCAGAAAAAAGAATGAATGCTTTGCGCATTGTGCATTTCAACGGATTCTGCTTATTGACAAGGACTTATGTGAAAAACCTAACAATGCCTCATACTCCACAAAGCCAAAAATTGGCTCAATTCAGGCAACTCACCTCTGAGATGCGCGCGGCAGCCGAGCTGCCTCGGATGACCTGACCAAAGAGGAGGGAGATTTGAGTGAGTGATCGATGGACAGCTTGTGCAGCCACCAGAAAAGCCATCAGCTGACCAGCATCCATGTCGCCTCGATTTATTAGGTTTCCCCCCAAGTAGAGTACTCCCAGCACCAACCCTATGTCGGAAAATAAGGATTGAGTTACGTTTTCGAAATAAAGAGGACTTTCCTTGGGCAAAAGCTTTATAAAGAGGCAGGAGAAATGCTGACACCTTCAAAACCATCAGTTCTTCCATCCACTCACCATTCACTGCGAAGTTAGATAGGCCTTGAAAACATCCAATCCCGTAGCCCAAGTTTTCGTGTAACCGACATGCTTCGCCTGTTCCCTGGCGATATTGCCTAGAGAGTGGATTAGACATTTCGTGAAGTGATCATTCTGATTAGACGACAGCAAACAGAAAAACAGGCGTACTCCACCATTTGATCTTCCATTGCCAGTGACTTGACGGAGCGAATATGAGTGAAGGCCTCTGTAGCGATCTCAGTGGTCGCATTGCTCTGTGGAAAAATACACACTACTTAAATGAAGGACATGAGTGACGCCAGCATAACACATAGAGGATAAACCTTGTCATGAGCAGCATGACTCATGCGACGCAACTGGTTACCGATTAGGCCGCCAACAAAGAACACAAGTGGAAGACATCCCATTAGAGCGGCGGTTAGTGTTGGTGATATCATATACATAGCAATGCCCGACCCAATGACCTGAAGAATCGAAAAGTGATCGCCTTTATAGCGGGTCAGTTTCACAGATGCTGAACAAGCGTAAAATCAGTGTTTTTCCAAGCGTCAGGAATCAAGCAATCGAAGTGGGGTAGAGAACTTGCCTGAGCCCCACTTCGAAGGCCTTGAGAAACGCAAAATTTGAAAGAGCTCTTGAAGTCTTGCACATCAGCTGTTATCCTACAAGCAGGAAACAAATGTCCGCAAAAGTCGTACCCAGTTTGGAAAGAAGCATGAAACACAAGAATATCCCCAATCAGTACACAAACCACCATGCCAAAAGTTAAGTAGCGGAAAAATTGGTGCAAAATTATGTTCCCTTTGCAACTCAGCTTAGACGTAGAGTGGGGAAATAAACTGGAAAATAAGAGGGAATCCTCACCTCTCAATAATCCAGCCAGAGGTCTGTTCATCGAAAAAACGCACTTTCTGATATATCACGTGCTCAAAGAGTATATTTCGCAGACGACAAGCAACACGCTCACCTACAGTTGCCAGGAAGCCAATGTACGCAAATGTGCATAGTGACTACAATAGGAGGTATTTCGTTTGCAGGAGAAATGCCATGGAAAGTTGAAAAAAAGAGATAACCTAGGCAAAAAGCTAACCTGCAGTGAAAAAACTCCACACAGACGAAGGGCAGGGGATCTGAGGGCAGACGCAGGGACGGAACGGGAATGAGCGAATTGCGCAAGAACATTTAGAAGATCACCCAACAGTATAGGAATGCGTATGTTGTAATATGCCGCCCCGAATGCACCCTTAAAGTGATCATATGCTACATTTACCTACCAAAACTGCAAAAATCAAATACGTCAGGTCGGAAAAAATAAGGGAACATAGCGTTTTTAGAGTGAGTGTATTTGGTGGTGCACTTCCACCAGACTTCCTCACCGCTGTATCTAGACTAGGCATTGGTTGTAAGGAATCTTCAATGGTAAAAGCATCGTTGATTTGAGGAGGGAGTGAAAAGACGACAGCAGCACCTGCTGCACATAAACTAAAAGAGGCGTAAGATCGGATGTTCCGTCTGAGATGGAGTCGGATCGCATTCACGGTTTTAATGTCCGAAAGTCTCGTATAAAGTTGTCGATAAGACCTTATGGCCACCGGTTTCGTTAGACCCAGCAAATACTGATAAATTAACATGATCGGACACGGATCTATGCGAACTTAGGCTGCATATCAAAGGCTAGTGGAACCAACCTTTGGCTTAAAGGTTACATCGAATACCCGTTTTTCAATGGTCAATTAAAGTGACTTTACGTTTTGTTATATTTCATTCCATATAAGTGATGTCAATCACTAGATTCAATACTGCTTTTATTTGCTTAGAAGAGCTAGCATAACTTATTGCGGCCGCACAAAGGCCTCCAAAGTTAACTTGGAATTTTTAGTGTTTCAGAACATGTTGCGCAGATTCGCCAACTTGTCTATTTATGTGAAATAGATTGCCATTAACACTTTAATAGGAATATTGTGCATATTCGTTTGGTTCATCTGTTGCAAACTGCGATGCACACTGAGTTCTTTTTGGTACAAAATGCCGCATTTCTCGGCCTCGTTGATTACATACTACTTAGCAGCCGGGAAGCCTGATATTAAAGTAAGAGTTTTATGAAATGTGCACAAAACTAATACAGCAGTGATTTGTGGCAAAGCAAGTTTCAGCATCACGTTCAATTTTGCCCGCCTTAATGTCCCTCTGGCCCTACTCTCCCATCCAGCTGCCACATAAATGATCAAATGAACTCTTAATGAATTAATTCGAAAATATCTGATTGAATTGGAAGAATTCGCTCATTACTTTAGCTTATTTACAAACAATATTCCCCACTAAATAGATATGGGTAATCGTGCCTAAGTTTCCAGATGAGCGGTCGCTACTTGGTTACATTCATCCTATTTCCCCTGTCACCACTCATCAATTGTAGACGAACCATAACGGTTTCACTGATTTGTGCCGCTCTCACAGGGCAATTTGTCTTTCTTTGACCTAAAAAATCTGGGCGAATTTCGAACTAGTCTACCATTTACGCAAAGTCGTGGCATGCTTAGTTCACTGCCCACATAACGCCTTGAGGACAGGTGAGTTGTACCCTACATATTTACAGCCAGCATATAACGCCAGCCGATCGAATGCACAGCTTGCACCGGATGACCTCACCAGATAATGAGAAAGTGCGTGACCCAACCAAGCCTATTTATGTGCTCGCATTGGTGCCAGCGCCTGTATTTTTCACCTAATGGTCGATTTGGCGAGCACACTGGCGGAGCACAACGAGCTTGCTCGCATCTATGAGGTATTGGAGCTCTATCCTGGTGAGTCATGCGATCTCATTCTTTTACCCCATTCACCATTCATTGATGCTCCCAAGGCGCGTGAAAATGGTCTTGATGCTCCTAGGCCTTAAACCAAAAGCATTTTCTGGCCTTCGACTAGCCAAGAGGAAAGGCTGCGAGCACCTCTTTCTCTTCTTTAGAAATGGTGGGAGAGGTGAAAGCTGTGGTGCAGTTGCGAGATGCTGCTCAGGAGCAATTGTCGATGGATGAACGAAATCGCCTATCTGTCGCGTACAAACACACTACTGGCCGACTGCGCACTGCCTGGCGTGCCACATCGGAGATTTTACCCAGCACAAGGAACTTTACAATAGCCGGTCTAGTACGTCGAGTTCGGACACAGCTAAAGGATGAAATTTTAAGCCAGTGTCAAGAGGTCATCCAGCTTCTTGCAAATCAAAAAGTCACTCAAGATGAGGATGGAGTATTCCTGCTAAAGATGTGAGTTGTTATTACTGTGTGGGGCTAAGAATCAGAAAATAATGGGGTGAAATAGGACAGTTATCATCGATTTGGGTTGGTAGGCGTGGAGATTATCATCGCTATCAGGCAGAAGTGGATGGAGAGAAGGCAGAACATCAATTGCAGGCTGCAAAGGCGTACACCGAAGCCTCAACACTGGCAAAAGAGGCCCTCACACCAGTGAATTCGGTGCGTCTCGGTCTCTCGCTCAATCACTCCGTCTTCCTCTTTGAAATTGTCGGTGATCGTACTGCAGCATGTTTGCTGGCAAGAGAGGCACTAGAGCAGGCGCTTGGAGCACTTGGTGATGCTGACGTCGAGGGCCAACCTGAGGTCACTCTAATTCTCCAACTTTTACGCGACAACCTCACCATTTGGAGGACTGAAGACCCTATCGATGAGTAAACAGACAGGTATACTCTCCCCCCACTCCTGATGTCTCCCTATTTTCCTACCTCAGATATGAAGTGTATTCCCCACCAATGAACAACTATTGCCACCAAGTAATGGCGCAAGATACTGTGTCAGCTATGCTGTTCCAAATCCGAATAACAACTCAAATTTTATATGATTTTGAGAAACAACTAAATTTGCTACTTCGGTGGCGTTGATATTGAGATCACGTTACAGCCATAAAATGCCTCAGCCGTAGTGGCCAATTTGCTGCTGACACCCTTGTATTGAACGTGTTACACTTGAAATAAATGCCTTTCCATGTGTTAGCGCAACTAAATGTGACTCGCTTAGTCTTCAGTAGCTAACAGTCACGATAAAAAATGAGGCACCATTTGCTAAATGAGACAGGACAAGTCTTACTCTTCAAGCCTCCAGGAGTGGATGTTTGAAACACTGATGGAATAGAGAGGTTGTGGACCGAGGCCCACTACCACCGCCAAGGTGACGACCAATCGACTTTTAGCTTTGGACATCATTCAAACATGCTACAAAATTTGATCGACTTCGTATCTCAGCACAAAGTGTTGGGTCCAAAGAATCCTCAACGCTCCATAGCTCCACGTGACATAAGGAATAGGCACAAGTCAGTCGGTAGAACCAGCTGGACGAGTGTAGATCGGGGCTACCCTATTTATGAACCAAGATCAAACTGAGTGAGATGATCTTGAAGCCTTCTGTCAGGTTCGTTCAACTACTTTTGGAGAAGTGGCTTATAATTGTCCACTATCAGGTACTCGTTAGGGGCAGCAGGTGCTGCATCACGTTGAGACCGACTGAATATGATTGATACTACTGAAGTGTGGCAACTTGTCATTAACACACTGAGTGATGGTTGACAGTCCAAGAATATTCGGTGGGTTGTAGAAATAAAGGGGGGGGGGGGGAGGGAGAGAGAACTAGTTCACACCTGCACAAGTTTGGGGCGGTGGAGGGGATTAAACCGTGGGAGTTAAGGCAATGAACGCTAATAATTGCACACTTCTACTGTACTACTTCATCCCTCAAAGAATATTTTGGTCCTCTACTTGTATGCATCATGAACGACAAACAGAGCAATTTACGACGCGCGCCTCGCTAAAAGCCAATTGATAAATGCGACTAGAATCCGCGTTTTTGACGCAACAAAGCTGGAGAGAATATAAAGATTCTTCCCATAAAGTGCTTAGTCAGCAGAAGGATAGAGTGTGAAAATGGCGTCACACATACTTTAAGACAGTTCTTGATGCTAAACAATCCAGTAGGAAATAAAATCCGCAGTAGAGAAAGAAAAGCTTAGTGAAGGAACAGACAGATAGAGCATTGTGAGGAAAAGCGGTTGTGTAAGTGGGATTGACAACCCTTTGCCCCTTCAGATACATGTAAACATTTACTTTAAGGAGCCACAATTAGGGAATCTGTCCTACTAACCGCACGCATAGAAGTGCGTCTGTGGCCTAAAGTGAAATCGAATGGCTTTCAGCGGGGTTGCAGTTGACAAGATCCTTTAGGGTACCCAAGGAAGGGAGGACCAAGTCAGCATTTTAACAAACACGGCCGCCGGTACAAGGGGTCGTGGAAAAGTAATCGAAATCAATCACGCTCTATCGTCGAAAGACTAAAATTGAAGTGCGCGCTTAACTCAAACCCCATACTGTGCGAATTGAGGACGAAAAGAGGAATAAAAAACATTTTTTCCAGGAAATTCATACAACGACTGTAGCGTCCCGAGACTTAACGTAAAAGAAGGCATAGTACTAGGGCAGAACAAACATATTCTGGAAACAGAGGGCTTGGGGGCTGTTGGCACGGCCTGGAGGCCGGCCAACCGGCTAGTACAATATGGCCACCCATGTGACTGAAACCGGCAGTTCGAAAAAACAAAGCACTACACAGCCCCTCTCTTCCTTCGAGCGTCGCCTCCGACGCTCCCCTCAGTCAGCCTCCCGTGCCAGCCATCACAACGTAATCGGTGCTGCGAGAAGCACCCATGGGCTAACCTTGCCAGCCATCGGAATTCGTGCGCATGTGTTCTTGTAGTGCCATCAATTCCGCTTAGCACTCGGTGCAGCAAACGCGTATTTCTTAGTCCTCCTCTCCCATGATAATGTGGCCCAATGAAAGTTAGGGGTATGATTCCAAGTTTTCGAATGGGTCGAGACACACACAACACATGTTGTGATTCCAGGCTTTTTGATGCCGTGGGAGAAACGCGAGGGTATCGCAGAACCCTGAGCAAATAAGGCGATCGGACTTCATGGGAACGGGTGCACGCGATCCGAGTGTGCAAAGCATAAAACGATGCCATCGATTGGCATCCTGCACATTCCACATCTGTAGGCACACATTTTGGCGGAGGGAGGCGAGTTGCCCAATAACAGGAGGGAGAGAGCTTACGGAGGATACTTGGCCCCAACGTCGCCGATCCCTCTTGGTAGTTCTACTGGACTTGGATTTCACGGCTAGTGTCGCTTCGGTTGTTAATAGCTTCCTTACAGAACACGAGGACGAGGGAGATGCCGAAGATGAGCGTCGACCTCAGCCCTTCCGTTATGGGATGTCAGAGATTCTCCCATCCGTAGCACATGCACTTCTTTCACACCGCCAAAGTTTGCCAGAAGCAGTATGGAGCAGGACAATGTAGCGTCCCGAGACTTTCCTTAAGGTAAAAGAAGGTATAGTACTAGGGTAGAATGTATATTCTAGAAACAGAGGGCTTGGGAGCCGTTACCACGACCCAGAGGCCGGCCAACCGGCTAGTACAATATGGCCACCCAAGTCACCGAGACCGGCAGTTCGAACGAACAAAGCATTACAGCGACACCCAACAGGTCACAAGGTTTTACCATGTATTCATAAATGGTAACAAAAAAAACATAAATAGAACTCCATGCCTTTTCACGCACAGCTAGGTTGTCAAACCTAATCAGCACCTGAGTACCCAATCACAAAAGCACGGCTGACCTTGAAAAATCGTGAAGACAAAGGCACTCAACTAATGCCACATCAGGCCGTTAAATAAACAAATAAGGAATCAGAAACTGCGTCAAATGGCACTCGATTTTTAGTTTTTGTATGAAAAAGCTAGCTTCGGTTACGTGCGTGATAATTAGATTCAGCGAATGCTGGAACCCTACCATTGGCTGAACTCAAACAATGCTTTGCAATGATTGGTTACACCGCTATTGGCAAAAGGGCTTGCCAATGTGGAATTGTGCCGTGAGCCACACCGTCACTTGACAAGGGTCGAGTGGGGAGAGGCGATGGCTTCGTCTGGGGCTGATCTTGTTTGCGGAGTTTGTGCGAAGCTGTGAGTTACCTACGTAAATACTGACCTTTTTATCGTGGCACCAATAGGGTGTATTGGAATGGGGTAGCGTTTATTGGCAGTTAAGGTGGTGTTTATTCGCCAGATGACTGGTATTTACACAAACAGTTCATTGAGTGATTCAGCTGCTGTTCTGCATATCAATGTGTCGTTTAAATTGAAATGTAAATAACCTGTTACTACCCATCGTGCGGCTGAAAGTGGGCGAGGAGGGAAGGGCAGAAGCCAGGACATCATAGCTCGGTAAAAGTTGGTCCAGGGTAGTCTGCAGGGTTTCATTGAAGAACGCATGGTTGGCAAAGTGTAAAGTGGCTGGGAAAATGGACGTATGACTCATGAACTAGCAGCAGGCTGACTGCGTCTCTGACCCTGCTGTGACTCATGAGTCTTCTGGCACAGTGGCCTCCCTTACGGCTGTAAATATGATGGTGAATGGGGACGGACAGATTGATGATAAATAAGGCTGCATGGGGGCGTGTCCCATTTCAGGGCTAGAATGCCGGACATAAAGAAAATAAGCACATTCATGGGCAAAATATCAGTGAACTTTGCTTGTATTTCCCATTGTGCCGAGAAGGATGAGGGATCCCTACACCCTGCCATGCGGGCACACGTTCTGCTTGAGACCCTGCCTGCTGTCCCACGCCAAGGCCATAACAGCGCGCTGCATCCATTGTCACGCGACGTTCGATGTGGCTGAGCTGCGGCCTAACTACACCATTGGAGCGAAGCTCTTTCCCCTCTCGTCGCAACGGGAGCAGGAGCAGGATCAGAGGCTGAAGGGGCAAGCGGAGAATGACGGAGAGTGCTTAGAGGAGGTATCGATTGATGGACAGAGAATCAGTGGGACTTCTTGTCCCTCTGTGCGATGCAGCACCTGTAGGCGACCTGTCGGAGCGAAAGAATTAGACATTTGCTATCATTGCCATCACGACATCTGTCAGCAGTGCCGTGAGAAGCACCGCGACAATGTAAGCATCGGTGATTACTGCATTTTGACGTCGGTCCATTTTGTTTGATTGCTTACATACATTTGTAGTGGCGGAGGACGATTCTACTTCCACAGGAGAATTAGAAAATTCGTTTTGCAGTAGACCAAGAACATTCGCCGTTTGTTAAGCCGTTGCAAATATCTTTGATCTGTTTGTGGCACGATTTAGTTTAGTCGTTTACCTAAAGCGTTGGGGAAGTCAACCTATGTTAAATAGAGTTACGGTTCTGTCTTTCGTCTCCTCTTCCATGCAGTTCAGCCTGATAGTCCGGGTAAAATTGAACGCCCTGTCCCGCCACAGAGTGACATTGAAGTCGCATTTGGAGCAGTTGCGCAGGTCAGGATCCTCGTCAGTGGAGGCTGTAAGGAAGTCAAAGGGTGGTATTTTTGATTCCTTGGAGGATGCGGTTCTGGAGTTGCGCATGGCAGCGAGCAAATCGCTGGATACTGCAACAGCGAATCTGGAGATAGTAGATGTGGCTGGCTACGAGATGATAGGCCCTCTTGTGGGACGGATCACGGATCTTTTCGTCGAGGTCAACAAGGCTCAAGATGTATACGCTTCGTTGAAACGGATCTTGGTGAGTGGTAGTGCTAGTGGCCTAGGTGTTGTCGATTCCTTCAGCTGCTACTACTACTACCATTCTGCCTCCCTTGCCACTTTCATTCTAGCTCTCTTTCCCTTGCGTAGAGTTTGCAAGAGATAGTTGCGAAGAAGAAGTCGTTGGATAAGCTCCTCGCTGAAGCCGCACCGTTAGAGGCGATGATGAAGAAATTGCCGCCTCTGCCCATAACGCAAATGTATCTATCTGATCGATTTAGTAAGGTAAGTTGCCGACCCCGTCTGTTTGCATTGTGTGTGTATGTGTGTGGAGATGCGTTTTATAGCAAATTTATTTTTCACCTTTGACTACGCCTGGAAAGATGTGCTACTGTATATGAATGGAAAAGGTAGGTAACTGTGGTTTCTACTAGAATGAATTGAATTGCCGGAACTTGGAGTGAACACTCAGACGATTTGTTAGAAGTGGACTGCAGAGCATTATGCGTTCGAGTGGTGGTGCACACGATGGAATTTTCGGTTTTTGCGAACTATTCGTGTCCATTTAATAGGGCTGGAAAAGGGAAAATAGGGAAGGGAGAGCGCAAGGTGAGGGGAGGAAGACATGAGTGACGCCTCCCCATATTACATGGTGAATTTGGCTTTCTCGATGAGCGTGTTTTTGGCTGATGATTTCTCAAGAATCATTGGACCCTAACGTTGAAGGTGAGTGAAGTCTGATGCACACCTGGCTTCGTTCCTGTTTAGATTGGCCAACACTTGAGCGACTTCAATCTTGTCATCGGTGATGGAGTGTTGCCGCTTCCACGAATCTTCCCTCGGTTTGATATCGGGGACCAAAGGTAGGTGCAGCATGATGATTGTACTCCTCTCTCACGTGTCATGTTATTTAAGGAAGCAGAAAAGGTAGGTGTGCAGTTTAGGTTTCCTCTTTTCCTTAAGGCTTGATGCGGTAAGTTTAGCATAAAAGCGAGTGAACATAGACGATGATGAAGATGGTGAAGCAGAGGGATGAGGGGGTAGGAGGGGTGGATGCTTTAGACCAGGGTAACCACAGAGTAAGAAACGTCTAATGGTGTTGGTGTGTGCTTCGAAAAAGAACCGTCGCCTCGCCGAACACCACCGTGGGGAAGTCTCGGGTGAAGCTGTACGTTGGTGGTTTACGGTTGAACCACACGGAGAGTCAGTTGCGACAGCACTTTGCTCAGTACGGTGCCGTCACTGACTGCTACATTGCGCGGGACTTTAAAACTAACGAGTCCAGGTGCTACGCCTTTGTGACCTTTCGGGAGGAGGCACACGCTACTCGCGCACTGGCCGACTGCCCGCACTTTATCGAAGGTGGTCCCGTGAGTGTGAAACCCTTCAATTTGAAGAAAAAGGAGAAGGCAGCCGTCTCCTCTGCCAAGTAGGCTGGTCTTTTATTTCTTCTGTGAACTTAGGAAGTCCCCTCTCTGAGTCATCGTTGCGCATTAATTTCATCTTGCTGTTGTTGCATCTTTGCCGCCCACATTCAGGAATCTTTTGTTTTGTTCTGATCGGCTTAAATGACGGCGACACATTGGTGTTTCCTTAGCATATTAAAGGTGAGGTGGAGAACTCGGATGAAACGGAGCAGAGGTGAAGGTAAAAGAAGAAGAGGAGAAGCATTGATTACAGTCTGGTAATCGTGACAGCCCTACTTTCTCAACAATGCGATAGCTATAGCAGCTTGATTCATGTGTAAATGGGAATAAAAGGGGAGGCCTGAAACCTGAGCTGAGCAAAGCGGTAAAGGCCCTTTTGTCAATTTCTGAGCCAGGTGGCAATATATCTTTTAGGGATGAGGACGAAAAGGTGGGTAAAAAAGGCAAGGAGAGTGCTGCAATTGGTGGGCCAAAAATGAATGAATTGCGTCTGCACGTTGGTAATCTGGATTCGTCGACTACACAGCAGGTCTTGACCGACTACTTCTCTCAATACGGAACAGTTAAAAGTGTCAGCCTGCTACCAGGTCGTGGTCGTAAGAATCCACAACGCTTTGCCTTGGTGAGCATGAGCACACCGCAGGAAGTGGAGGCCGTTCTCAAGGCTCGTCCTCATCAACTCAACGGGAAAGCCATCGCTGTGCATCGTACATCTGCGCGAGCTTCGAAGTGAGTTGTACTGCCAGTGCGGCAGTGTGATGCATGTTTTAGCCGATCTAACTGCTCCACACGTCTACTGGCAGAAAAGCAGCGCCTTCCACTGGCGGTAAAGCAGGACATCGGCTGGTTGTTCACGACCTTCCGCTTCAGACTAGTAAGAAGAGCATCGGAGAACTCTTTGGTCGATTTGGTACAATCACCAATATGAAGGTGGATCAAGCAGCGCACAAAGCTTTTGTCGATTTCGCCTCTTTGGAGGCGGTCCAAATGGCAGTGGCAGCACCTCCTCCATGCCTCAATGATGTGGTTCTTCGTGTGTCCTTGCCAGAGAAGAATGATTGAGGCTTCTAGAGTGGTGAACTGGATAACTCAATTTTACTCCTTCAATACCACTTTGCTTACGGTGCTTCTATTTGAAGGTTGCTTCTGCTTTCCGCTGAAAGTCGAGGATGGCGCTCTTGTAACTTGTCCGGGTTGACTTTTGTCACCTGTAGGAAGGAAGGTTTTGTTAGCCCCTCTAAGTCGTGATAGCCAGTGGGGAGAATCTGGTAGAGGAAGACCCTCTATAATGTGCAGTAATGAGAAACGAGAATGGATTCCTTTGGAAAGCTGACTAGAAATGCTTTACTGGCGGCACAGGCATTCCCACTACTTCTCCTAGCAGAAGGTCAACTGACGGTTCCTAGATTTAATATGCTCTCTTCCTTACCTGACCTTCGTCATAATTCTCAGCACAGATGAATTCGGCAGCTTTCGCCAATGCCATTTCACGAAATAGGTGCATGAGTAGCAGTGTTGCGGACGCTAGAACCAAAGAAACGCATTGCTAACAGGATCTGGTGACCGAGCATGCTATCGTCGGCATTTCCATTGTGTGCCAGGTGTCCCGTGTAGGCTATCGGTTTTGGCTATTCGGCGGCTTGGCGTTTTAGGCCTTTGCTGGTGAAGGTGGTAGCTTAGTTACCATATCCTGACGAGTGCAGGTGGTGCGAGATGACTCAACACAAATGACGCCCTTGATTGCTCGTCACACGAACTCTGTGGAATGATTTGAAAAGATGTGTGCATGACCAAATGGGAATATGGCTGACTTGGATCCATTCCTTGCGGGGGAATCACGGCGCATTGCATACCATTTGAGGCGGCCGAGAGTTTTTTGTGCGCTTCAAGTAGCGGAGTAGCATTTCCGTTTCCACCAGCTCCTGAAGTAGAGGTGTGGGATTGGAGGGGGAAGTCCATTTTCCGTCTTCTCAAGAAGAGCGAGTTCGGGGGCATGGGATAGCTTGATGATGTGGACTGCAGGTCAGTTTGAAGGTGTAATCGCGTTTTCCAGCTTATTCGTCCAACTTTTCTCACAACGCCTTTGTCACCCTGTGAATGTTTCCTCCCAAATTGAAATCCTGTACTCTTGTACGTGAGATATGAGCTGCCCCTGAAAGGCAAGTTTAGAAGTCTGAAATGTAGTAATGAGCGTGTAGACGTGGAGACGCTTCTCTCTTGATAAGGAGATTGCTTTAACTGGATACTGCTGTCAGTGGTTTAATCGTCAACATCTCTCACTGTCCTCTTAGACCTGCTAATGTTTGCACTCTCCGTCACAGCGCGGACGGACTGTCAAATTCAAACTCCTCTTGAAGGCGCTGTAGGATAGTTGAGTTGGAATTATAGCATGAATAGCATTAACTGTCATGGGAAATTGTCAAAGGAAGTTGGGTAGGTTGGACGTCAAGAAGAGGAGTGAAGCCTATGTCACGTATTCGTGACGCCTAGTTCAACCAAGCATATATTGCAGGATGACTTTCTCTCATCAATCAATCACTTCATCTCTGTGTTTGCTACGTCTCCCCTTGGCATTAAACAGTGCAAACAGTTAACGTGGTTAGGCGGACCTTGACCGACCCCTGAATGTGTCAAGATTCCAGGCCGTGTAGATTGGGTTGCAAGTGGGCCCCGACGATTGATAGGTTTACCACGACTTACCTTCTCCGATGTGACCTAACTAATAACATTTGCAAAGACACTCTTGACATTTCCAACAGCATTTATTTTGCATAGAGGTCTCAACTTCTCATGATTTTATCATCACTTGCGGCTGTGATTGGATTCGTGTTGAGTGCACACACCAAAAAATGATGAAATACCATTTGTTACAACTTATTGAAGGGACTTGTAGTAACTTGCGATGTGATGTGCATGGTGTGATGTGTTGCATTATTGTAAAACTGCTAGTCCTCCTTGAACCTGAGCAGCCGAGGTGGCCAGTGCTTTCTGTACTTTTCCTCCATTTGGTATTCTACTCAATTTTCTTGTTTTACGCCTCGCATAAATACAGCACGACCTATTTACCTTATCAACCAAACGGTAAATCAATTCTCTACGTCCACTTTCTGGAAGAAAATCGGTGACGTTTAGTTAGCTAGTTAGGGTAGCAGAGAAGGAGTAGCTCCCCATTCGATCTGTAATGCCTTGAGTTGATTCAACTTATTCCAAAGAGTTGACAAAAGCGCTAGTTTTGGAAGCAAAATTGTACTCACAGGTCATTGCGATGAATTGATTCCACCAACGCATAGGGATTGGAGAAGAAAGCATGAGTACGTGGAGTAAAAGTGGAGGACTACTGTGTTTGGCTGAGTTCTGTGGAAAGTGAAAGCACTGACACCCATAGGCGAGGGACCATTACTCCTCCGACTTTGTACTCGTCAGTCAATGTTTGAGCTACTTCAGCTTCGTCATTTACGGTGTTTGCTAGAAATTACTGAGGAATTGGTAGCATTGATGTGAGTATGGTGGTTTGCGTGTTATTAGTTTCAAAATCCTGTCGAAGTACTTGACGAGAGGAAGCTGGAAGATGAAGCGGAAGAAACCAAAATCTTCAATTCCAATCACTGAGTCAGCTACAAGGCGAACAGGATTATGTATAATTGAAAAGATTTGAGACCTGGTCTTGTAAGAGCAGTAAGAGAACTCACAAGGTAGGTTTATGGGAACCAAACACTGGTTTGGCTAACCATTAACACTCCTACTTCTTCGACTTAGGGTAATTAGTCCATTTTCCCTTAAAAATACAGTATCTGTCATGCGTAAATCAATTTTAATTTGTGCAAGAAGTGACAAGATGGAGTGCCACAGTGAAACAGGCCACACCACCACAGTTGACGAGACGGAAGTCATTTACATGTCGTTCAGTCGACAGCCAGAGCTAAAATGTTTAAGGAATGTGATGCACTCAAGCAGTACAAACTCTACCCTTCTTTTCTACGAAGCGACAAAAAATGTTTCGTTGCTAGGGCATAGCAGCTGATGGCACGCCTAAACTCGACGACCTCATATGTATCAGCTCGGAATTCATTATAGATTTAAAGAGAGTGTTTTGGCTTTCTTAGCGGATAACTTTGATAAACATAAAAGAGGAAAGGGAATAAGAGGAGGAGGTGGGAGCATGTGCCTGTGCAGTAATCTGAAGACCAATGGATTCGAATATAACCAGTGGAGGTGGCATTCAACTACCGGTGGGGAAGCAAATAACTCATAGATGACAAAAGCATTGAATCGAGGCGCAAGGGCGGTCCAGTCACCATAATTGTCATCATCGTCTACCTCTGCAATGGTTTAAGGTGAAGGTGTTTGCTCTTTCACAGACACCCAACAAGCTCTTATTCGTTGCATACTAGCACGCGATCAATGCAGCTTTTGCAATTGAACAAGAGTTGGGACACACAAGCCTAGGCACTCTATTTTACTCAAGTTGTTAATATGTGGCACCGAAAGAGGGAAAGAGAGAAGAATGCGTAGCAGTGGAGTAAGCCAATGGATCACTAACGTGGCAGGTTTAAGTTTGGCTCATGTGTCAAGCGATATCATGCTACACAACCATTGGCTGAACTGTGGTAATGCATTGTACTGATTGGTTACACCGCCAAAAGACTGGACCAATAGAAATGGCAAAAGTGCATGCTAGTTTAGGAATGCGGTGTGCATCTAAACGATGGCACTTGAGCGGAGGCAAGTGTGCCGCAGCGATGGCGGATCTCATTTGCGGAGTGTGTGGAAAATCGTGAGTTATTTGCATAAAACGTTTTGTATTGCAACAGCAATGCGATGCTGTAAAATTGAGGACAGTAAATGCCTACCTGATGACTGGCTTCCACTGAATAGGTCGGTGTGTGATCCAGCTTTGGGAGTTTGCACAGGCAGAAGTGTCGTTTAAATCAAGACATAATTGAGGTATCATGTTTTGCCATGTGTTTGAAAGCATGAAATAGGAGAACGCGAAAGGAGGAGGACTGGTAGGCTCCAGCAGTGAGTAAGGAGACGGGGGGCATGGACCTGTACCATTTAATAAAGTTTTACTTGATTGAGCCTGTAGGGTCCGCGTAATTCAACGTGGAATTTGGTAATTCATGAAATGACAACAAGAATCAACAGATGTTTTTCCATGAACCAGTGGTAACTCACCTGTGTGTCTTCTCTAACTCCTCAACGCTTCATGTATTTCCTCACGCAAAGGCTTCCTTTCCAGCAGTGCCTGTGGCGGTAGAGTGAAACAGTCAGAGTGTGGAGCATCGATTTCACATCCCTGCCTGATTTCAAGATCACGTTGCCACACGCTTTTCTTTACCGGTAATATTTATATTTTTCATTGTGCCGAGAAGGATAAGCAATCCGTACCGTCTACCATGTGGGCACACGTTCTGCTTGAGGCCCTGCCTGCTGTCAAATGCTAGTGCCACGACATCGCGTTGCGTCTACTGTCGTGTAACATTTGACGTGGCTGAACTGTGTCCCGACTACGCTCTTTTGCTGCAGCTCAATCGTCCCTCCTGGCAATGGCAGCAACAGCAGAATCCGAGCCAGAACCAGAAGGAGGACCAAGACCAGGTCATTAGACAGGACCAAGCTGCGAAGCATCAAACGGAAGATGACGATAGCGATCCACTTATCTCTCTTCTTCGTAAGGTGTGAAATATGTCTAAGCACAGCCCACTAAGTGGTCTTTTATTTGTTAAATAGATTTCGCAGGCATCTGTGGTACTTTTGTGATGTTTTATTTTGGTGCGTCCACGACATGCAGCTGCCCTGTGTAGGCATTAATAAAGGTGTTGTGCCTGAATGATTGCAACTCGTAGGCATGGGTGCTTCGCTGGCTGGTTGAATGTGAGGTGGGGAAGATCGCGATGTTACCTGATGTAGTCTTTCAACCTTCGGTGTTTGCGTCATTACTTTATTGTTTTGATCCATTCAGACAAGCTTTATTGAGAAAGTGACAGATCAGGAAGAGGATGTCCGTCAAAGCAGGTAAAGTTAATACATTGTTCGCTTTTAATTGAATGAAAGTAGCTTCACCTTGTGGCTTCCCTTCAGCTGTCAAAACAAAAATAAAGAAGACATCAGTGTCATCCGCGATGTTGCCACGCCCAAACAGATCTTCATCGGCGGTATTCCCGCAAAGACGGATTGTAAAGAGTTGAAGGATTACTTTTCGCACTATGGGACTGTGAAAAGCTGCTTCGTTTCACCTCACAAATCATTTGGCACTGTCAAGTTTGAGAGCGAGGAGTCCGTGGACAAAGCCATCTCCCAGCCTATGCACTCTATCTGCGGTGCGAGGGTTATAGTGGAAAAGTATGTCGCCAAAAATAGGTATGTTTTCGTTGCATTGTCTCTTTCCAAATGACAGAAAGAAGGTGTGGGGCAGTCGATTGCGCAAAGATTTAATAGACTCACTAGAAGCACCGCCCACGTTAGATGCCTCACCTTTTCTATGCAACATTAGTATCATATGAGATTTGTAAGGGAGTGGAGAGGTGTTTTGAAGGTTCACTTAATGGGCAATTAGTAAACTCTTTGTGTGGCTCCACCACCACCTACAAACCTCCACCACTCGGAAACCCAATCAGGTCTCTAGCGCCTCAAGGTGATAAAGACAACCCTTAACTGTCTAAACACTGAATCTTTTAAATTCCGACTTTCAGAAAGGCTGGCAGACTAAAGATGGGGGCAGAACACTGTAAGAAAAAAAGGAGACGACCAAGCGCCGCTTAGACTGTTTATGCGCTAAATCGGATCAAATGTGTATTTGCTATAGTTTAACAGAACACAAAGCCTTATACTCCCATTTCAATTGCTTATTGTGAAGTTTGGCCATATTGCGAATAGTTTGCGCATATTTTCCAGACAAGGTACTCCCAAGCCCCAATCGCCAAAAGAGGCGGCAAAGTTTCCTCCGCGCCCTCCATTCGCATCTCCAACTGTATCTGCACCAGAACCTAAACCATCTCTAGAGGAGCGACAAGGGGTTTTCGTTGGTGGTATTTCACGTACAACGACAGTGGATTCTTTGAAGGCAGCGTTATCAAAACTGGGTCCAGTAAAGAAGGCCGATGTTAGTGCCAAAGGAGGCTTCGCTTTAGTGGTGTTTGAACGCCCCGACACAGCTAAATTAGCCATCTCTACTCACTGGTACATAATCGACAGCGAATTGGTGGAAATTCAGCCCCTCATGCCCGAAAAGCTGACCAAAAGGTCTATGGGCGATCTGAAAACTCTGTAAGTGACCCGCCATGCCCTCGAATTTTGTCATCATTGTGTAGGAGTAATGAGTAGGATATTTCAGTAACGTTCTCAATTTGGAGACACTTTCTTTCCATTACTGGGATTTCGTGAGCCTCCTTGAAAGGCACTCGAGATAGACCCATCCATTCAACTTATTTCCAGAAGTTAGATAGGTAGTGCAGATGTTGGAAGAAAGCTTGTATTCAAGGTTCATGGCGAAGACATTTCGCTGCTATTCTCCAATCAGTGGAAAACCCTGTGAACTAGCGAATTGACTCCATATGTGTTAGGAATGGGGAGGAGCACATCACAATGGGAGAAATGCCACATCTTACGGTGGTTCCAGAGCCTTGAAAGGGCATTTAACTTTATGTTATGCATTTTAGTCACAACATTGGTGCGCAACAGGTGCAGGAGCAGAAGCCGGAGAGGCTGAAGCTGAATAATAAATGGAAGAGGATGGAGACGACATCAGTGGGTGCAAAGTGGACTAGAGATAAATCACTCTTGCTCACGCCTTGTAGCATTTGTCGGATACCAGTTAAGGCCGAACTATTGGAATTTTGCCACCATTGTCGCCATGAGGTCTGCCCGCAGTGTCGTGAGAATCACCGCAACTATGTAAGCATCATTTATTTTCGAATTTTGGTGTAATTTTCTGTTCTATCTGCAAGTTAAGAGACATTCACCCAAACACGCTTTTATGAGTGATGTATTGTTGGCCATGCATGGCGCGTGATTGGTATTTGAAGTTAATGAGAGAGGCATTGTGCCGAGTGGCTGCAAGTTAGAATCCAGGCATTCTAGAGACAGCGTCTGTAAAGGATCAGTATTTCAGTATGGTTACTTGCGAGACAAGATGTTGTCTGGCACCATGTTCCCGTAGTTAGCAACGACAGAAAATGTGTTTACCGCTTTTTCTATTTCAACATGCCCATCCAAATGAGGTCCTGTTGAGTAAGTTGGGTGAGGGTATGCGACCATATTTTGCCGAACTTTATGCGTTGAGATGATGCTCCGTGTTAAATATTTGCGGCAGTGGGTCGTTGAAATTTGTTTTAATAAGGTGTTAAGGAACCACCTCTTCTTTTCCTTCATGTAGTACATCCAGATGCTGCATGCTAAGTTGAGTGACCTATTCCACCACTTGGCTATCTTAAAGTCAAAATATCCTACTTTGAAGACGGAGGAAAGGGCTAAGGATAGGATTATTGAAGCCTTGGATGAAGTTGTGCTGCAGCTGTACCTGGCGACGAACAGGGCTCTGGATTCTGCAATGGCAAAACTGGAGACGGTGCATGAGGACGGCGAAAGGATGATGGACCCACTCGTACAACAGATTAGAGACGTCTCGGACAAAATGGGCAAGATTGAGGATGTGTACGCGTCACTGGATGAAATCACTGTGAGTGGCGATGCTGGTGGACTGGCTAGCTGTAGTTTTTATCACTACTTCCTTACTCTTCCCCCTTCTCAAACATTTTCTCCTCCCCAAAAAGTTTTTTTCTCGATTTTACAGAATTTGCACGAATTAATGGCGAAGGAGAAGCCGTTAGAGTTGATTGATTCTAAGGTTGTGGCATTAGGGGAGGTAATAAAAAATCTACCGCCTCTACCCATAACACAGTTGCGTCTATCTGATTTACTCACTAAGGTAAGTCACCTAACCCCCCTTGCGTTTTTGCTTGTTTGTGTGTGCAAGTTTGGAGATGTGATTTGAGTTGTGGGTTATGGTGAATACTCGCTAGCGCCTGGAGGGTGGTTTTTCTGTGTACGAATGCCCAATGTGGGTAGCTTGAAGTTTGAAACGACGCCAAATCTGACGTGGGGGAATGAAGTGGATTCCCGTAGGTGGGAAAAAACATCAGGACGTTTTATGTATATTGTAGTGTTGTCACGCGTGATGGAATGTAGGTATTCCGCGGGACATTTGATTTTACGCATTCATAGAGACTTTGACTTTCTCTCTAATTATGTTTTCGGTGGCGGTCGATTCTTCGAAAGTAATCTAAGGTCTGAAGGCAACGGAATTGTAGCACATCCTTTGGAGAAAGCTAAGTATCAAAGAAGTTGGCGTAGTTTCTAAATAAGTAGCAGTTGGGTGCTACTAAAGGATGAAGGAGACTCTTATGATAAAGGCAATTATGTCATGCATGCAACCTTCTGCCTCCGAAGCAGAATAGCACTTTCTGGCTGAGGGCTGAATGATGAAGGATGCGGGATTCGGTGATAGATTGCACCTAATGGGTACGTGGTTCCGTCCTTATTTAGATTGACCTACACTTGAGCGATTTCAAACTCGTCGTATCTGGTGACTAGGTGCCGCTTCCACGACTCCCATCCTTGTGCAATATTGGTGACAAATGGTAGGTCTGATATGATTTGCTGGCATGTGCTGCTCATCATGGTTTTATTTAGCATTTTGGGGTCTTGCGAATGCTGCAGTCCAACTCTTTGGGTGTTCGGGTTGATTTAGCGACTACGTTTGGCCTCTCCCAATTGCGTAATTTTGTCATTCCGTGGAAGAAGGATGGAGCAATGCTGGGTTGTGTACCTTGCGCACTGTTCTTGATGAAAACCGGTGTACAATTGCTTTCATCACTTTGCACACAGAGAAGTGGATGTGCGTAGCAGCTTAAAGTGCCCTTTGGACAGACCTGAGTCTCAAACGTAGACATGAAAATGAGCAGTTTTTTTGCACAGATTGCTCTATTTCTGTGATGCAAAGGTGTTTGCAGCTTTAAACGTACATTGGAGATCAGTGTGATGCTTTTTGGATGGTTAAAAGCCTTGATGTGCTGTTGTCACTTGCAAAGTAGCTTTGGTGTAGGCAGCCATTCGGACGCCGCCTGACGCACTTTTTCCTTCTTGCTGCTATTAAATGCGCAATAAAGTGTCGTTCTCTGCTTTTGTCGCATGTTTTGACTCAACACAGAACGTCCTGATCATCATTGCGAGGGACAGCATTCATGTAGGTATGCACATCTGGTGGGCATAGCCATCCAGTACTGACGAGTGTATTCGGTACAACTGACTTACAACTCTCATGGCAATCCCGACTTTCTGATGTTGACTTTGTATTGAATATGAATTGTGCGTGGTGGTGATCTGATTGGAATTTCGTGTACATCGCAACACCATGCACACATTAACAAATTAAAAAGAAGTTAAAATTAGTCTATCCTTCAGGAAATTTCACAATTAATTGCATGATATTTTAGGCATGAAATGCTCATTGTTCGTAGGCCCAGTTCCCAGGGTCTCAAGTGACAAAAACAGTTTCCTTGACAACTCATGTGGTTAAGCTGTTTGACTCTTATTTCCTCGATGATGTATCCTACTGTGAGACAGAGAAGCGACAATGAAGAGCAATTCGTTTTTCACAACCTTATGGCAATGATTATGTACATACAGGCTTGACTGTGTCCTCAAAATTAATCCCCGCAAATTGCTTTTTTTTCTAGCTCACTTTTGTGTTTTTTTAAGTTTCATATGGCCTTTGTACCTTTCATCATATTTGCCAAACCTTTTTCTACTCCATTTTTTGTGAGTAATGGGAAGCGGGGGAGGGGGGGGGTCAGTAATTGAGCCGAGATTTGGACCAGTCAAGGCGTCTACTGCTTTCTTCATCAAAAACATGGGAGATTACGATCGCCCCACTCATCTGATGCGAGTTTGCCCTTAAACGCAAATTTGAAAAGTGGAAATGAGATGGCAAAATTTGCCCATTCCTGGTGCCTTGACTTAGTGGATGTTGGGATCTTGGTAGGCTGGTAACAGGATTGGTGAAGGTGTGTCATAGCCCGTTGTTCTGGGCAATATCGTCTGTGTAGCGTTATTGGCTACCGAAATTGCAACTTCTACAGTCCTTTGATTTTCTGTATTAGCTTCCAACGATGTGCTAGAGAGAACCGTTTCATGCGTTGGAGGCACTGACTTGCAACAGAGCTGTGGATGTTGCACTCAGTAGTGATACAGCAATATAATGCACGTCACACATATGTGACGTTTGGTGTTATAAGTTTAACTTTAGTTGATTTCACGTATTGGAAGGTCACAATTAGTCCTGGGTGTTTATTATTTCTCCAGAATGCACATCGACCACTGGAGTGGGACTTTGTTGCGTGTACGGAAACGTAAACGCAGATGGGGCCGTAGGCTACACAAAGGATCGTCTATCATTTGTTGTTTGTTCCACGGTAGAAAAAAGCAGTGCAATCCAGATGGAGTTCCTGTTCTGAAGCACATTTATTACCAGCTAAGACAGCGAAGGCACTGCTCGGTCTCGTCTTCAATCAGCTGCCTATGCGGAGGTTGACACGGCCACGGGAGGCAAAACCGCTACAGCCGTTGCAAGTGGCTCAGAAGGAGGTGGTACAATCAAGGGAGGGGGGCTTCAGTAATTCACCTGCTAATCTTCAATTACATTGGAGGGGATAGAGTGGGCTGGGGTGGAGTAGAGTTGCTTCACAAGCAATATGTACGAGTTTCTGCAGTCCACGAGTTAAACCGGTCCTTTAACGTACACTCCGTGGGGGGAAGGAGGTTTGTACTAGCTGAATGCAAAATTACCGACTTGCACATCAGTGCTTTTATAATCATCGGTAATGGCACATGCACCAATTTCATCCATTGCATCATCATCATCATCATCATCATCATCATCATCGGAGGGTAAAATCACATGCTAAATTGTTGACAAAGTGGAAGGATAAAAGAGGTCAACTGCATGATTTGCGACTTCTTAAAAGACCACCTCTGTTCAAAGTAGGTGCTAGCAAGTCACTAAGGGTCACCAGCTGTAAGAAATCGGTCAGGCGATTTGAAGTATTCAAATGGCATGAACAATAACGCCTGGACAACACGCTTCCACTAGGATGCCTCATTAATACACCAACTTGAAATTCGTCCTGTAAGAGAAATCGAGAACAAATTTGCTCCTGTTTCGGCTTATTTACAAAAATGTTAACAAACTTAACAACTCTTCTGCACATGTAGAAATGCCCATCTTTTGGTGCAAATTCTCCATAACTCCCTCGGTCACATTGAAACCGTGTATCTCCGACCCTGCGCATTCGTCTTATACTTATCAGGGTCTATTATTTACGTCAGGTATATTTTGCCAATTAAAGAATACCTAAGGGGCCATCGGTTACTCCTGCATTTGGAGCTTATTAGTATGCACAGTTGATACCAACCTTGGTTTTAGGATTGGGCTGAAGAAAAGTGGCGATACGTTACGACTACGCAGAAGAGCGACTTTTCGTCAACTACTGAGTTAACTGGCGTGAACATGAACAAGTTCCATGGTAAGGTAAGGGATGGGGGTCAAGCTACAAGATCCTCATTAACTACTTGCCTATCCAGACAAAAGATGCCCACCATTCGTCAACAACAATAGAGTCCCCACACAAACTGCCGTGTCTGTACCACTGTCCCGCATGGAAAGCCTAATAACGTCCAACGTGCGTGAGCTAAGCCTCCAGTTTATACTGACGCCCTCCATGTCATGAATCCGTGATTCCAACGTCAGTCAGAACTGCGCATTGTCGCGACACCTGCCATTTGTGTATTTGCGTTCCCGAGTTGTAAGCTCACTTCCATACGTGACACAGACGTTCTATGAAAAAAAATTAGGCGGCATTTATGGGTGGCATTTGTATCGAACTTAGCAAACAAGATACCATGATGGGAGATGTACTCCTTCTTGGCAGTGTACTCTTTCGCTCCAACTCTTGCACTCCAGACAAATAACGCGACAGAAGACGACTGTCTGCACAGACTTCCATATCCTTTGAGCAGAATGCCAGAGCTCAAAAACTATTCCCTTAAATGCATAAAGTTTTTTATTGCTGAGGTGTTACCGATAAAAATATACTTAGCCGTGAAAGCGTTGCAGGTGATGCTGCCATCCTCTGAATCCTCGCCATTACAAATGAATTGAGACCAATATGCCATTCATTAAAAGTAAGGTTATTTTCGCCAAAGCTGTATTAATGCGTTGGTACTGCGGGTTGGTGCCGAGTAACATGTCCACTCCCTGGACCTCCAAGTAAATCAATTCAAGTGTCATAGCCAATTGGGAGAAAGTGTCTTAACTTCGCACGGACACAGCAGTAACTTTCATTTTCTACCTGAAAATGGTAAGTAGCGAAGTGCTTTCACCACCATGCAGTATGCCATAGCTCTCATAGCACATTGTGTGGATAAACGAAACGACTACATAATCAACACTGGAACAATCACGCGAATGATTCAAGTGGAACCGGAAGTTTCTCCAAATTAGACACGTCCAGTAAGTGAAGGGAGAACAAGAAGAAAAAAGCGATCCAAATGGAACTTTCCACAGCTGGAATGCACGGAATTCTGGAAGCGCAGACAGTCACACTGACCAATGCAGGATGTAGACAAGCCTTGCAGGTGGTAACACGTCCCTGCTGCTTCGCTACAAGGCACTGCGTAATGCCGTATCTGCAAAGAAATTTGTTCATTAATCTGCCTCTAAATACTGCTCTCCTGTTCCCTGTGCCTCTTTCCCTACCTCTTGGCATCGTCTATTTATAGAAGACGGATGCAACATCCAACCTGCGTTTAAGACAATTTGCATCGCAAGTCGTAACCTTATAACACGACTTTTACACAGACATTTGCAAAAAAATTGCCTCTATTACCCTTTAATTCATTTCCGTAGCAGAATTATGCGTGAACGGTCCAGTTCTGTCCCAAAGTCACCTCGAAACCAGCGGTGACTGCCAGAGTTGGGTATATGCAAGACACCACCTTGAGGAGACATATCATCTAGTTTGACGGTCAACAAAACTGCGTGCGGAACGAGACACTTCGAAGATTAACTCTTCTTGTTCCCACAGATTTCCTAAATCGCCTGAGGATGTGAGATCACAAGTAGACGTCCAATTAGCTGGCACATGGGAGCACACGACCCGAGAGAAAAGAAGACACTTGCACACCCACATAATTTAAATTTACCCTTTGATAGCATAACAGCACAGGTAAGACGTCGATATCCCAATACCTGTAAATAAATTCGACATAACATTTATTTAGGGAAACAGGCATTTACTACAGCGAATTACACAAATTACACAAATAGAAGCACACGCTACAAATCAAACATAGTGCTTCTAATTCCATTCCACAACACTCAGATAAATGATCTTTAGTTTCTAAAAATTAATAAAAATGATATGCAATGAGGTACAGTATAAAGGAAACACATAAAGGACCACCGTAGATGAAGCATTCACGCACTTACGTCGATACAGGAGATTTAAACGCCTCTTTATGATACTTAGCAAATGGTATGCGAAATACAAAATACAAAATATAAATTTATAAGGTTTGCATGCCACCAGAGTTGACCAGATCAAGAAATTTGAAAACACAAAAAAATTTTAAGCTATTTACCATCAGAGGTATAGTTGGGTTTTGGAATGCTCACAGATCTAAATTCATGATGCGGCTAAGTCGGCACTTGAGACGAATGCGCCTACCTCTCATTGCATTTCACAAATCTGAGTAGCACAAAGCCAATGCAATGTACCTCACATAATAAATGCATTTATTCTATTATCTTGAGCGTTTGCTTTGAAGGAACTCTATTCCATTCTGTGCGACTGTGAGGTGTAAAGTAATGTGAAATGCATTTGTTATTTGTTTGACTCTTGATTTCGGTTGCGGTCACCCGATTTGCTACATTGTCTTTGCCTGGTTGTCTGACCCCTTAGTCAGGCCAGTAGCCCCAATTCCTTCCAATTGCGGAACATATATGGATTCATGTTGAGTACTATGCCTCCTTCTCTTTCCAGCGAAGTCTCGAATAGCTGCAAAATGAGTGTTTTGATGAATGGGATTTGCTTCCATCTACCCACAAATCGTCCCAAGTAATGTATGTAGCAAACGTAATGCGTGCCAGTTTATATTCAAATCCTTCCAGTGTTTTGCAACCACAGCTACCGTTCTGCTTACTTTTACACCAAGTGACTAACATCCATTCAATGCCGCATATCTTTGCAACGAATTTGCAATTTGATTTGACTCACTCTACCAAAATTAATCAAAATCATTGAGGATGTTTTCCCAACACCTCACTTCTTACCCTACTGACAACTGAAATGGCCTACAAACAACTAAAACTGCCTTAATCCTATGCACACATAAACAATCTCTTTGCGGCGACCATTAATATTAATATCAATTTACTTAAAAAAATCCCTCGTTTTTACTGAAGTTGGAATAAATCACCTCTTCACAATTGACACTTGAATATTTAAGGGGTGAGATCTTACCTCACCATAGGTTTATATTATTATCCACTGTGCTTAGCCAATACATGCTGTATAAAGACAATTTGGTTTGCCCACAGTTTTACTTGCTTCTACTTACTTTCGTTTTAGTAGTATGTGGTCGAAGCGTCCACCTATACGATAAATAGTTAACTTGTAAACTCTTAACCGAGGACATCACTACGTGTCTTTAAAAAGTGGGTTTTCATTTAGCAAGTTAACTAACAGCAGAAATGGCGACATTGTACGCAGCTTAAATCAGCATCACGGGAGGTAACCATGTCGATTGCAAGACAATGACAGCAGAAAATCATGGAATATGTGCCATTAATATTCGCTGTTAAAGTTGCAATAATCAATCGCTGCCAAGGTGTTAAAATTGCATTAAAAAATAAACTAAATTGAATTCCACAACTCTTTCTTAACGGGAAGAAAAATAGCCTAAAATCCCACTGCTGAAATGCATTCTGATTTAAAGATGAAAGAAAATCCAGTCAAAGAAAACCTTGTTTCCTTACTGCCTCATTGGCTAATTACCTCTCTTTTTGATTCCATTATCACCCAATTGCCTATTCCTATGCGATGCAAGAATTGGCATTGAATAATGTGGAGGAGGTTTGGTGCATACCTTTCCTCCTTTCATCTTAATCAAATCGCAAAATATAGCATAATTCAAGGTGAATGCATGCTTGTGTTCTGCGATTGACACCATAAACTGAGTCTAGAATAAAGCAATAAAGTAAGTATCCATCAACCTCTGCAGCGCTAAGGCAAAAGTTTAAAAAAAATTGAGTTCAGAGACGTTTACACTTAGGAAGCAAATATCTAACCGAAACCCATTTACCCAAAAGAAATCGAATCCACAGAACACCACCTGTATGGCTGCAGTAGAGTCTGAAGACCGCCGCATTTTGCATCCATACCTTCTGATGTAAACGTGGTCGATACTTTCATGGCCGCCGTAAGCGAATCCACTCCACCGGAACACCCAGCATACCACTTTACTTTACGCAAAAGGAGAACGTCTACTGTCAATGGCTGGCGACCTCATAAAATCACAAATTGAAGCGGTTATTGAAGTTGATTTACTCCAACCCTGGCTTTTATCCCACCATTGGATTTTGCATCCCAATCTGGACACATGTACACAAACCGCAGTCGCCGACTGAGTCGGCAGCAAGGCAGAGGACGAGAGGCACAGGAGCACTATTTGAAGAAGCACAAATGGGTGAGATTGATGTAAAAGAGAAACTGGCTTATCTCTGCTTTTATACCAATGTTACAATAAAGCGCGATTGGTGTAAATTATCATCCAAATTGATTGATTCTCACCACCGCTGTTTGTAGTTGGAACTGAAGATGTACACCTGTGACGCTTCTGCATCGGTAGGCAAATAGGGACAAATCCGTGTCTTATCAAATTGAGCGAAGGAAGAA
Source organism: Taenia multiceps (assembly GCA_001923025.3). Classification (NCBI taxonomy): domain Eukaryota; kingdom Metazoa; phylum Platyhelminthes; class Cestoda; order Cyclophyllidea; family Taeniidae; genus Taenia; species Taenia multiceps. The sequence continues at coordinate 37,092,881 of CM010311.1, read as the reverse complement.
GGGAAGGAATGTGAATAAATTAAGCCTTATTGCTTTAGCTTAATTTGCTGGAAGCAAAAGTGTTCCAGAGGAGGGAGTGGATTCAGGTCGGAATTCAGAACCGTCTTGTGTTATGTGCTCCAAGAAAGGAGATACGATCAACATTAGCATCCATTTGTAAAGTGGAGAGATATCGAGACGAATGCTTGCTTCCACATTAGGTGAACACCAGCACACGATCATTGAATAATGCTACTAATAAAAAGTTGCGGCGCAGTCGGTCAAGTGAGTTATTCCACTCAAAATGTCGATAAGTGCCATTGCAAGAGAGAGAGAGAGAGAGAGAGACAAGGTTGTGGTAGTCAATCAGACTAAGGGAATGGTTAATTGGTGAAAGGTAGTCAGAACTATGTGTGTGTGCCAATCTTGATCAAGCAAGCGTTGCTATTGGATGGAATATAGTAGCGCACCATACAGATTGGTCACATCATCATAAGAATTGACAGATTAAAACAGCGAAAATGCTTGTTAGCTTAAGAGGGTAGTGTATGCCACACACCGCAGTTTGGTCGGAGGAGAGTGTGCACAGCAATGACTTCGACTGACGCAGATCTCATTTGTGGAGTGTGCACAAAGTTGTGAGTTATTTGCTTAAAAGGCTTTTCACTGTGGCACTGAGAAGATGCAGTGAAGTGGAACGCTACCAAGTAAGAGCTGAAATGTTAAGTCTTCACCAGGTAGTTTCAACTCTTTAAAGCAAATTGGTCAGTGGTTCATCTAATTAAAATTCTCCAAATGCAGGTGCGTTAATTTAAAATCCTATGGGGTCTGTAGGGTTTAAGTAGTTAAACGTAGAGTTAAAAGAGGTATGAACTGGCAGCTAGAATGTTTATGTGACTCCCCACAAATCGGCTGTTTGTATCTCATTCAACTCTGAAATTCCAAATTCGTTACTTCACACAAAGACTTTCTTTACACCTGTTCCTGAGATAGTGAAGCGGAGTAGCCAGGGTGCGGAGCATTGGCTCCACATGCGAGTGTGCGTGTATGTGATGAATTTTAAGGTCAAATTACAGCACCATTCCTTTTCCTTCAATCTATGTTTGTATTTTCCATTGTGCCGAGAAGGTTGAGGGACCCGTACAATTTGCCATGCGGCCACACATTCTGCTTGAGGCCCTGCCTGCTTCCACACGCCAAAGCCGAGAAGTCGCATTGCATTCATTGTGATGCAACGTTTGATGCGTCTCAGCTGAGTCCCAGCTACGCCGCTGGGGCTCGGCTCTATCTGCTTTCGTCGCAACTAAGACAAGAGCAGGAGGAGGAGCAAGGGCAGAAGTCAAAACAGCAGGTGGAGGATAACGATGAGTGCGCGGAAGAGTTGCCAAATGATGGAAAGGAGATTAGCGAGAAACCGCGCATCCACATTGACTGCAACACCTGTCGAAGAGCAGTTGAAGCGAATGTGTTGGACGTTTGCCACCATTGCCACCAAAACATCTGCCCTCAATGCCGTGAAAAGCACCATGAGAGTGTAAGTCTCAGCACTTCTTAAATTATTGCGTATAATATTTGCTTCCTCTATTCCTTATTAACTTTTACAGCATCGCAAGCTGATATAACTGTTGTTGGAAATACAAGAACTGTGGCTGGCTGCTAACAAAAACATTTACAGTTTGGTTAAACGTCGTAGACGTGAATTATCCCTTTGTGGTACGATTTGGTTCAACCGTTCCCATAGAGTACTAAAGATGTCAACTCACGTCACGCCACAGAATGCTCCTCTTTTTTCCTTTCATGAAGTACCGCTCGACTGTCCGCGTGAAATTGAATGCCCTGTATCTCCGCAAAGCGATCCTAAAGTCGCGTTCAGTGCAGTTGCGAGAGTCAAAACATTCGTTGTCTGAGGAGGAGAAGAAGGCAAAGGATGAGCTTTTATGTGCCTTGGAGGGTGCAGTGATGGAGCTGCGCAGCTCTGCGAGTAAATCACTGGACTCTGCCACTGCGAAATTAGAGATGATGGAATTGGCCGACCACGAGAAACTAAACCCACACTTATGCCAGATTACGAACCTAATTGCTGATGTCAGCAAGGCTCAGGATGTATCCGCGTCGCTGGAAGGAATCACAGTGAGTGGCAGTAGCGGCAGCTTGAGTATTGTCAACTCCTCCGTCTGCTGCTTTTACTGCAACTACCTTCCCTTTTTGACCCCTTCTCCTGTCCTATTGTTCTTTCTCCCTTGTATAGGATCTGCAAGAGTTGGCTGCAGAGCAGAAGTCGTTGAGAAATCTCATCCTTGAGGCTGCATCGTTGGAGGAGAAGATGAAGAACCTACCGCCCTTCTCCATAACACAGATAAATCTATCAGGTCTACTCAGTAAGGTTCGCCACAAAACGCCTCTGTGCATTTTTGCATGTGTGTGTATGTGTGAGTTTAAGATAAGTTTCAAGTTGTGGATTATGGTATTAATAGTGAGAAAAGGTTTAAATGTGTATTAAAGGCGGTTTCGTTGGGCATAGAATGCAGCATACATGTATTAGGGTCCCTTCAACCAGAACTTCGGGGAAATGTCAAAATGACACGCTGGAATGAAGATCATTCTTAAAATTTGGAAGGAAACATTAGGACAATTCTTGAAAGATTAGCAACTAAGCATCATGCATTGTAGAGGAATCAGTAAACCATTCATCAGCAAAGAGAGGGAAATATAAGAAGATGGGAGGAATGGAAGGCAGACAGATGAGGAGGTGGGTGAACGATTTGCTATTACCCACATTATGTGGAGATTCTAAAATCTCCCTCCCCTGCGTGCAAGAATATTCGAACAATCAACATTCTGAGCCGATCGCTGGTGCCTTTGCCTCGGATTAGCTGCAGTATGACTGAAAATGTAGTACATCTCTCTCAGTGGGGCCAAATCGGTAAAGCAATCGGAGCAGTTCCCAATTGAATCGTACAGCGTGAACAACTGGGTTAACCTGAGAGATTGTGGCTGACGCTTTTGCTTCGTCGGGAGCCTATAATAAAAAACCATTGACGAATTGCCTTTCCTGAGGGTGGTGGTGGCGTATGGGATTAATGCAGCCTTTAGTCGATAAGAGAGTGCTTAAGTTGCAATGTTTATTCGATGAATCTCATTGTAGGAAGCAAAATTACATCCGATGAACGCTCGATTCTGTACCTATTTAGGTCGACCAGCATATGAGCAGCTTCAGCCTTTTCATGGGTGACAGCGTGATGGCGCTACCACAACTTTCCCCTCTCAGCGATACTGGAGGGCAAAGGTAGGCGTGGCACTTTGATTGTACTCTTTAGCTCATCATGGTTATGAGAAAACTAAAGGCATTATTCCACATCGAGAGGATTAGATCTCCTCATCGGCTTAAGGTTTATGAAATAATGTTGGCAGGGAATGGTATAAAAGTGGAAAGAAATTATGATAAATAGGTAGAAAAGGAGAAATAGGAGGTAAGGGAGGTGCAAAGGCTGAATTTTAGTTGAAAAGCTAGGAGATAACTCATGTTGTTGTGTCTTAAAGCGAAAACAACACCACGATTTTTGTGGGCGGGTTGCAGCCAAGTCACACGAAGAGTCAGCTCCGTCAATACTTTGCCCAATACGGTGCCATCATTGGATGCCACATTCCACAGGACCGCGAAACAGGCGAATCGAGAGGCTTTGGCTTTGTGAGCTTCCAGGAGGCTGGAGCCGCTAGTCGAGCGCTCGCCAATTGTCCGCATTTTATCGAGGGCGAATTCGTGCGAGTAAAACCCTACATGCAGAAGTCGAGGAAGGAAAAAAAGGGAACAGATGAGGAGAAAGGGAAGAAAAGTGCGATTGGGAAGAAGAAGCAAAAGGTGGTTGATTCTGCCTCTACCAAGTAGGTTATATTATTATTCAGACTCTTGACTTGAGGAGTTTCTTCTCTAAGTCCACGTTTTCCATTGAGTTCTTTTTAAATGTCGTTGTATGTGACCTTCTGCATGGAAGGATAAGTTAATTGATGGCGTTCGGCCCAAATAACGAAGGCTCACAGATGGTTGGATGTCTGCAGAGGTGAAACAAAAGTATACATTAAAAGGCCTTCGATTCTCGCAATGATGGCGAATTTGTCGTTGGACTAGGTTAACAGCGGCTAAGAAAATAGCCATAACTGATGGCTGACTTATGGTCAAGAACTCGAATGAATACGAGACTAATAAGAGTGGAAGATGAGGGGAAATTTAAAAGTGAGTAATAAGAGAGAATTGGACTTCTTTTTAGTAGATGTATTTGTTCCATAGCCATACTGAGTGCTAATGCCTCAACGATAGTACGACTCACTGTGAAGCTAGAAGAATGCAAAATTCAGTTTTGAGATTGATACAATGTCAGATCTGCAAAGATGTGAAACTTAATGTAGGTTCCTTCATGATTGAAGAAGATATATGAGATCGGAAATGAGGAAGACAATGAATTCTTTATGTTCACTTGTGGGTACAGTGGTAATGTGCTTTATCAAGGATGAGAGGGAGAAGGTGGACACTAAAGGCGAAGGTAATGGAACAGACAGCAGGCCAAAAGTGGATAAAAATGCACTTATACGAATGCTTAGAAGGCCTTAAATGAGTAACTCCCTAGTCGAAACAAACTTACAAGTGCGAACCTGGTTCGAGGTCGCTGGGTCAATAAGTCAAAAAGCGCTGTCCTAATGACTTAGCCCGGGTAAGGCAATTTTAAGGGCGCTTCATCATCATGTTACTTGCAACTTCCCTAACTACGAATTAGGCTGAATTGCCACTGCTATTCACTAAGGTCTATTTTAGTGTTACTAACTTCTTTACCCGCCTATTGGCAGAAAGAAATCGACTTCCAAAGGTAGTGAAACTGGTCATCAGTTGGTTGTTCACGACCTTCCAAATAAAACAAGTAAAAGGCGAATCCGTAAGCTCCTCGGTGGCTTTGGCTCAATCACCCAAGTTAAGGTGGATCAAGCAGAACACAAGGCCTTCGTCTCATTCTCAACTGCAGAGCAGCTCCAAATGGCAATCAATGCAGCACCTCACCGTCTCTGCGATGTGGATCTTCGCGTTTCCTTACCTACTAATTCTGACATGACTTACACAAGTACTTAATCACTCATTTACACTTTTCAAGCGTCGTTAAGCGCTTGCAAATGTTGCAAATGTTTGGGCTGATTAAGACGATTCTTGCATTGACCGTAGGAGGGTGGTCGCGGTGGGCATCCTAGATCTCGTCTCCACCACGTTAAAAGACTTTTACCAAAGCGAGTCATGGCAAGGACTCTTTGGCTGAGACTAAGGTGCCAGAAAGGGACAGCGTTAAACAGCATGGGTTAGGTGAGAGACAGAGAAAATCTCATCGACAGCTGCTTTTTGCTCAGTTTTCGACTTTATTTAAGAGCGTCTGATTATAGATGCAGTTACCAAGTAGTCCCTTAATACTGAGTCATTAAATCAGTGACAAATGTGATTGAGGGCTACGTGTGATGTGGCATGTTCCCTCTAATGTCCCACGAAATAATGTTGAACAGTAGATTCGAGCGAAGGGCTTCATTTGGCCACCACACCCACTCCGGTAGTGATTTGAGTGGGCTTTTGGACCGGTGGTGCATCCAGACGATGTCACCATACATTTGTGTCGAGCAAAGCGGTGTTACGACAGGGTCGCACTGGACAGCCTCTAAGAGACACAAAGATGATTCTTCCGTAGCTACAAGCATTGTTCCCTCTCTGACGCGTTTGGATTACTCTTTCCGTATTTATTTGTGTCTGCATTGGAGCCAGATGCGTGCATTCAACGGTACAAAACTTTGCAATCAACAATATCACACCGTTAATAGATGCCCCAGAGCCAGTGGCGAGAAGGAAGCGTTCTCTGGTCTTTGAAACTGATGTGATGATCCTTGAGGTTTTGTATAAATTCAAATAGACTAGGGCTTAGCGGTGTAGATCTGTTAGTCTGACGAACGCAATTGGGCAACACTAAAACCTTCGTCTTCAAGCAGTCACAAAGCAGTGATAAGTAGCAGGGCTCCTAACAACATGGCTTAAGTTTACTTAAATTGTGCTTGCTGAAGACAAGGAAAAGTTCATTTGTTTGTTGGCAGGAAAAGGAACACTAAGCCATTTTAACGAAACTGTGCTGACATTTCTCATGATTCTTCATTTGCCTACACACGGGTTGAACTATTTAAAATGTCCTCATGATAATCAGCATGCAGAGACTTGGATAAAGACATCTTCATATCCAACACTAGCAGGCCTGCGCATGGATGCAGAGAGAGTGTGCACAAAAAAGGGAATACCTAAGTGTGGTAGAATGCTAAATACTAGAAATATTCTCTGGCCCGTATAATTTAACATGGATTGACTTAGGTTCTTATAGGGAGTAATGGAGCCAATAGGGAGACAATTGGCAGAGAATGTTGGATTTTATAAAGAACGGAAAATAACCGAGGTTGTAAAGTGGTGCGCGTCCAAATCAACCACCGACCTCACTAAACTTTGTGCTGGTCACAATTTGAATGCTCGTGGAGCCAAAAATACTGCCAGATTGTGCAGCAGAGTAGGGTGGACATTTCCGCCTTTGCCCTGCATAGGTGTGGATTGACACCAATATGCAGACACAGATGAAGGACGGCGGTGGGGATCAGTCACCCTTGTCGGCTACTCCTCTTCACGGTGTCTGCACTGGCTCAAGCTGGAGAGTTGTTCCAAAACTTCCATACCTCCCCAAGCTACTTATTCCACTCTGTTTCCACAGGCATCGCTGCCAAGGAAGCTTTTGCATGGCAAATGCGTGAGTCACTGTGGTTTAAGTAAACACACAAATGTGTTAACACTGATTGGTGGGGAGTCCCACGTTCATTCTAGTAGTCAATTTATGCTTTGTCTTCCTACAAATATCACAACTCACATTCTTCGGACTCAGTCAATCATGCTTTCCCTGATTGGCACGATTCCACACTCTCCTCCTCTTATCCGAGGTCCGAGCATCTCAGTCCTCCTACTTACACGTTCACACATCCCTCATGGGAAGCAAATGATTAATTAATTCCATTGGAATATGAGTGAATCATCTGTCCGCGAGACCCCTACTTTTGTCGGAAAGCAGGAGCGACCTTCAAATAGAAGCACCGTAAGCAAAATGGTATTGAAGGAGTAAAGTTGAGTTATCAAGTTCACCACTCTAGAAGCCTCAATCATGCTTCTCTGGCAAGGACACACGACGAACCACATCATTGAGCCATGGAGGAGGTGCTGCCACTGCCATTTGGACCGCCTCCAAAGAGGCGAAATTGACAAAAGCTTTGTGCGCTGCTTGATCCACCTTCACATTTGTGATTGTACCAAATCGACCAAAGAGTTCTCCGATGCTCTTCTTACTAGTCTGAAGCGGAAGGTCATGAACAACCAGCCGATGTCCTGCTTTACCGCCAGTGGAAGGCGCTGCTTTTCTGCCAATAGACGTGCGGAGCAGTTAGATCGGCTAAAACATGCATCACACTGCCGCACTGGCAGTACAACTCACTTCGAAGCTCGCGCAGATGTACGATGCACAGCGATGGCTTTCCCGTTGAGTTGGTGAGGACGAGCCTTGAGAACGGCCTCCACTTCCTGTGGTGTGCTCATGCTCATCAAGGCAAAGCGTTGTGGATTCTTACGACCACGACCTGGTAGCAGGCTGACACTTTTAACTGTTCCGTGTTGAGAGAAGTAGTCGGTCAAGATCTGCTGCATAGTCGATGAATTCAGCTTTCACTCACATTTGGCCTACTGCCTGTGGTGCTCCTCCACCCTCGACTGCAGAGTCTTCAATTCCAGCACAGTGTAGCACTCAGTGGTAGCACCGTAGCTGGCAAATCGTTGTCGCAACTGACTCACTGTGTTGTGCAAACGCAAACCATCAACATCGTTCTGTGGCTCGATATGGTGCTCAATTTCACACCGACGGTCAGGCCGAACTACACAGAGGGCAAGGAGTTTCACTGCTTCTCTATCCATCCATCCATCCATCCATCCATCCATCCATCCATCCATCCATCCATCCATCCATCCATCCATCCATCCATCCATCCATCCATCCATCCATCCATCCATCCATCCATCCATCCATCCATCAGTGAATGCCTCCTCTACGCACCCTCCATTGTTACTCGCCCACCGCTTCAGCTTCTGGCCCTGCTTCCGCCTCCGTTGCGATGAGAGCAGAGAGAGTTGCGCCTAATGGTGAGGTAGGGAAGCAGCTCAGCCACATCACACGTCGCGTGACAGTCGTGGCTTTGGTGTGCGACAGTAGACAGGGACACGAGCCGAACGTGTACCCACATAGAAGGGTGGAGGGGTCCCCCATTCTTCTAGGTACAATGGGAAATGCAAGTAGAGTTCACTGATTTATTGCGTAGGCATGTGCCCATTCACTTTACGTCTGCCATCTGGCATTGAAGTAAGGCACGTCTCCACGTGATTGGTACGATTAGTTTCCACAGCCACTGCCCCAATGGAAACCGCTGTATGAGGTCATGCATGACTGTACTAAGCCTTATAGACAAGGCGCTAAGCAAACACCACTTTAGTTCTCAACAGGTGTTACCCTCTCTTACTACGCCAAATGCATACCACAACGAAGGGCTGCATTTTATTCTACCAATCCCCAACTTTGTGCACACCCTACAAAGTGTGGCTCACACCACAGTTCCAAAGTGGCAGACACTCATGCCATTTCTGTCATTTTTAATCGCAGTCCAACCAATCACTACGACGCATTGTTTCACCTCATCAAATCCTCTTTGCAGCGTTAGCCGCACCTCAATCTCAACACACATGACACAAACCGAGTTGTGCCACTTCAACAGACCCACATTTAATGCTATTGGGAATAATACCTCTTTCGTCTACTTTCATATGACCCAACGCACCTATGCTTCACTACCTTTTACTCCACAATCTGTCAAGGTTATCACTGCATTTGTGATTAGAACTTGTTAGCTATTTTTCAAACAGAGTGAAAATTTTGCTAGTAATTTTCCATAATTGCCTAATCAGGCGGCCTAAGGCATTGTACCCATGATTTTGTTGCAGAAATTCTTGGCAATAGGTTCCGTGTTCACTTTTTTTGGCCTCCCTTTGTATAGCCCGAGATAGGAGGAAAATGTTAGCCACACATTTAGGCCTTTCAAAGGCAAAGCACGATAGACTGGATGTTGGCTCGGCTTTCACTTTTCAGGCGCTTCAAGGCGGCAACTCATGCTGGATTGCGTTCGTGTTCACGTTAGGTCACGTAACTGAATGTATGTAGTGTTGATAATCGTCAGCAGGATGTCTTCAACTAACTCCTCTGATTAAGTCAAATCATGTGAAAGACCAAACGCTGCATGAAAAGCTGTTGCACTGCTCTTCTTTCCCCCGCGTGCTTAGTCTCCCAAGTCCATTTGTGTTTCGCTTCTCCACTTCTTTAGCGAATACATTACGCGTTGTTATAAGTTTGTCGTGCTCAATTCCTCGTCCTCCAACTTCTCGCCTTAATTAAACTCATTGCGGTTGAATGCGAGCACTACTGGTGCAAGGGGTTCGAAGATGTGCCCTTCCTTTGCCAATCAGTGCGCAATTCGTTTGATGCCCACTTCAACGCTCCATCAGCCCTAGAGTAAATTCATTCGATTCGGGTGTGATGGAAGCGCCTTTAAAGAGATTCGTTAATTGATGTGTAAAATGCATTGCATTTGCCTAACCATCCAAACAATATTTGTTAATGCCCTTCTAACTCTATTCGTGATGGCTACGAGTGGAATTATAATGTCAAGTGCTTTATTTTCTCTAGTACTGCCAATGCCCAAAGCCTACCAAGGATTTTCCATTTCTCAAAGGCACTTAAGATGGCACCGTGAGACTTAAAGCAGGATACAATGCTACTAATCAACCGTCTGTTAACGAAGGTAAGGCAAGACTCCTTTCATTTGCTTTTAAAGCTGGAGGAAGTGCAAGCTGACACATGCCTAAAGCTCAATTCGCTGTTATTGGCTTGGATACTGAAACAAACGCCTTTTCAAACGGTTGGTGAATTCAATCTACTGCTCTGTAGCCGTTCGCAATGCATTGTTAGCGATCAAAAGATCCACCACTGCATTATGGACGTGTGTGCGTAGCCATGACGCTGCTAGTTTAGTAACGTTTACAATAGAACAAAGCGAGGCTACTTTTCTGTCGCAAAATTCATTTCCCACTGGTACTTTTGTACTCACCAGTCGCTTTTCATGCATTCGCATCTTGCATCATCCAGGTAGGTAAATATGCGTGTTCCTGTATCTGACTAATCACATTTCCTTATTTTGAATGACCAAAAGTAAGAAGATTATTTTTTGACGAACCCAACTATTCCACTCTCCACCTCTACATGCTCACGAGACGGATCTCTTCGTTACCGTGACAGGAATGCACCCACTCTCAATCTTTCGTGTACTAGATCGCATTCCTCCCTTTTGGCATCTTGGTTGATGGCGATCCACCTGACCGGCTTTATACACATCGCAATAACATTTGGACTTAACTCCTCCCCTGTCTTTTACCACACCTCGTCGCTCCTCCAAATTCCAATATGAGGTTTGGGATGTAGCCCTCTAATTAACTCTTCCCACCTACCTGAATCAACCTGTTCTCATCTGCCCACTTAAATTCCTTTAAGTGTAAAAACCTGCATGTACCCACCGTCACACTTATTTATTTATGCATTTTGTGCTGTGCTTTTAAACGCATTCCAGTCCACCTTCCATCTATCTGCTTGACGAAAAAATTGGAAAAATTTACAAGCAGGAATGTATTTTTTTAAACAAACACTTTTGCAGGTGACACTTGCACGTTTTAGAAGGACAAACCAAATAGCTTGACACTGACTGAGAGTGTACGCTCAAACACTGAAGTCTGGAAGATAAATTGGTTCTATTTAGTGAAGTAAATGAGTACTTAGTCACTTTCTTTGGGCACCTGTGCATCTCCTTTACTATCATGACTGCTTTTGCATTCATTCACATCTCAAGCTGATTATTTTGGTTGTGACTCGTGGTAAAATCAGCATCGTCTCCTTTTCAAGTAACTGCGAAAACGAGTGTCCGCCAAGGCTGTCACCATTGCCGTACTTTCACTATGCCTCATACCTCCTGCTTTAGAGTCTTGAACAGATAAGCCGAAGTGGAGGCAATTGAATGGGATTCACAGATTAGTGGAGTTCATAGGAATCAAATATGGTCACCTCAATTGGAAGTGTAGAATCGAGGCGTCAAGAGATCGGGATCACCGCACAAAACGTGCAACTGGTACGCAACGGTTCAATCTCTATCGCGATCAGTTTTAGGCATCGTTATGTTTAAGGGTCACATTAGAGCTCAAGTGTCACACCAATTAACCATATACAGCAGAATGTGAAGCTTATTACGAGATTGTCTAGGTTACAAGTCGCATAATTAAAATTACACTCTTGTCTTTTTAAAATCAGTAGGATGTTTGAACTTTGCAGCCGTGATGAAGACGAACTTGCGACCCACGAGATAATGCACTGTGATTAATAGCATTTTGTATGTAGGAACATTTTTGTCAGGTTTGCAGCTACGGTTGTTGCAATGTATGCTCAATGCGTTTACAATACAAATGGTTGATTCACTAAAATGTGGTTTAGGGCAACACCACCTCTCATTATTCAATCAGCCCCAGTTGAGACCACTCATTCAAGGGGTCAGACTTTAATCCTTCTAACGGAACTCAACCATACTAATGCTGAAAAGGAGGGAGCCATGAAATCTGTGCGTGCAATGTTTCTTGATGGAGCAATGAATACGTAACCACTGTCAATGTACGTACTACACATAGCTGAGTAAGCAACCACAAGTTCCATGGCACTTAATTATCCAAAAAAACTGCCTTCCAAACAGCATTTTATACTGAGACGGCAAGAACAACCCAGTCGTAGTCAAATTCAGATCATTCTCGATTGTCTGCTTGGTTTATTCTAAGATCACCCTATTGTCTGGCATTAAACAACTTTGACAAACAGTGATTAAGGTTTTAAGAAAATACCATGAAAAGAATGCGGAGTGCAGGCAAATCTTTTGTTGCATTGCGAATATAGTACCAAAATGCACACTTAGCTAACGATGAAAAAGTAGGTTTTATGGCAGAAACCAATCGTAAAACAATTTATTCAAAACTGGAAAAATTTGCACGCACTTTGTTAAGAATCCACTCGCTTCCCAAAAAAAGGATGTAGAGATGCAATCAGAAGCTGATCTGAGCCTGGACCTGGGGAACTAAAATTTAGTGTTCGCGGCAGTCCACGGACAGAAGCTCTTCAAAACGCATCTTCAGTCCTCATTCATGGGCCAATGCGTATTCCAAGGTCAATCTAGGTGATGCAAGCCAATTCACTCTGCCGAAACAGTCAACTTCTCAATCTACAAGCTCCTCATTACGGATTAACATCACAGAAGGAAGTCTCATACTGTGGATCACTGGCGATTTCGCTCAGACACACAATGAAATGGCCGTTGAGGTCGCAACCACTTCGCTATGGCGACCGCATCAATCTCGAATTCCTCACAATGGTCCTATCAGAGAAACACGAGCTGCAATCGCCGTTTGATTGCGTAGCAGTACAAAAAATAATGAAAGTTCGAAGCACTGTTGGAAGAGTAGACTCTACTCAACGTCGAATGCGACTTAACTTGACCGAAGGGGTGTAACCGAGGGTTAATAATGCCTTCTGGCTGATTTTGGAGGCCTAAGCTATTTTCTACCCATGGCATTCACATGCACACCAATTTGAGATGGTTGGAAGGTGTACAGAGAGCGTACTGGCCTTGGTTCCAGGTGTGCAGTTAACATGAAAAGAAGAGCATGTGACTGTGTGCCACTTTGAGAATTGATGACATCAAAACTTACCAAAAGCCTTCGAAAAGAAACACGGTCGGTATTGATGAATCGGAGATATCCAGCCACATGCGATGCATGCGGAAACACCATGAGTGGTTGACACTGACGCTTTTGAAAAGGTGCGTCACACCTAACAACCGATAGGGACCATGCCAAGGAGGGAGGAGGAACACTTAACAGATGAGATCTCGAGGCAAATTTGCTGACTTTTCAATGACTGCCACCACCGCCATCACTAGCATTATGTGCTTGTGTCTTGAGTTGGAAATACTGCTGCTTGCCTCGCACCGACACCTGCTTTGCTTTCGGTTCGGCTGTTTGCCAACACGGAATTAATAAGTGATGCCAAAAAAGAGGGGGATGAAGCGATTTCGTTCGGGCATTTTGCACCATTCAGGCTTGCATCAAGCGATGCCTGCGTAGAAAGGGAGATGCAGATTTGCAGCTGTCACTCAGGCTAAGTGGGTGTATAAATGTTGGAGCCCAACTTGGATCATGCGCCTCAATTGTGACAATATAAGCACAACTACTGGTTGAACCGTAATAAAGCATCGTGCTGATTGGCTACGACGCCTAAGCGTAGAGCAGTAGAGATGGCAAAAGTGTCTGCTAGTTTAAAGATGTGGTGTAAGCCACACACTGCCAATTGATCGGAGGAAGGTGTGCCGGAACGATGAATTCGACTGATGCGGACCTCATTTGTGGAGTGTGCAAGAAGGTGTAAGTTGTCCGACTTTAAAATGACCTCTTACTTGTGGCAGTAGGAGAGGGCTTAGTGATAACATAGTGAGAGCCAGAGTTGTATTTCTTTAGGAGATGATTGACACAGAGGGATGAGCCATTTAAATTGGTGCATGAATCATGTAGAAACTGAGTTATACAGGCGATAGAAAGACTGCAGTAAAGGAGGTGTGGCTCCATGTGATTCAGTAGTAAGCCATCTAGGCGTCTTTCTTATACCCGCAGTTCCACATACTTTCACACACACACGGGCTACCCTTATAGCAATGCCAGTAGAGATAGCTCCTAATAGTCAGGTCGCTAAGCAATCCACTTACATTTGCGTGTGTGTGTGTCTGATTGCCTACGCAAATTAACAGTCCCAATGGGGGTGAGCACATGCATTCGCAACGAAGCAGTTGACCTTATTTTGTTTTCTGTTGCGTAGAGAAGGATGAGGGATCCCCACAGTCTACCATGCGGACACACGTTCTGCCTGCGACCCTGTCTGCTGTCGCACGCCGGAGCCATGACAGTGCATTGCATCCACTGTCAAGCTACATACAACGTGGCTGATTTGAGTCCCAACTTCGCCATTGAAAAGAAGCTCAGTCTGATCGCCTGGTATCGGAAGACAAAGGTTGACAGCAAGCAGGAGAGTAACAAGAAGCACTTTGAGGAGCATCGGGTGGGGAATAAAAGTCGTGCAATTTATTGCTTTCCCCTGAAATTTTAGAAGTACTTATCCATGTACAGCCCGCATTGTAGCCCCTTATTTATTGCGCTTATTTAACACGTATCTGTGTGTGTACCTGCATTGCGCAGCCATTGAGGAGGCTGATGCGTGTATGAACGGCTGCTTTAGGGTGACGATGGCATTTTGATGGTTGATTACATGCGAGACTTGAAAGAGCATGATGCAATATACTACAACAGATTGATATCCGCTAAAATCTCGCTATCATGAGGCGGTAAGGCGGTCAACTCACTTCCAATGATTTCGTCTTGTTTGCGATAAATTTGTACATAGTGTTTCAGACAATCAATCTTTCCTTTCCACAGCACCGTTTGATGCTGCGAGCCAAGTTGAATGACCTGTCCCGCCACAAGACGATCTTGATGTCACTGACGTCCACATCGTCAACAAAGAATGTGATTATCGACGCATTGGATGCAGCTGTGAATTAGATATGCCTGGCGGCGGACACTACCTTAATGGTGCTCTGGCTAAACTAAAGAAAGTGGATGGGGATTGCTGCAAGAGCTTAGACGAACTCACACAACGCATAACAAAACTTTCCACTGAAGTGAGAGGGGTACAAGACATCCATGTGACGCTAAAGTTGATTGCGGTAGGTGACAATAAACGTTGTTTCTTTATTCAAATTTGTCCTCTTCCACCCCACGCTTCACTTGTTTCTCCCCTGCTATAGGATATGCATAATACGTTGGCGAGTCGGGAGTCGTTGAAGCAGCTGATCCGTGGAGCCACGCTCTTGGGGGATGCGATTAAGAATCCAAGCCCTCCAACCATTACACGGATGCAAGTGTCTGATCGAATCACCAAGATGGGACACTAAACACACTTGCGTGTGTGTGTTTGAGTGTGCAACTGCACATGCACATCCAGAGGTGGGGTTTGAGCAATGGGTTGTGTTCAAGTCTCGAAGGCACTCTGAAGAGCGATGTCGCTTTCCTCAATTTTGCTTCAAATACTGTCCTTTTAGATCGGATAGTGATATTTTTACGTTAGCTTCAGAAGCCTTGATTTAGCATTGACTAAATGCGTTCGATAAGCCTCGCCATTTATATTAACGGAACAAGGCATGTGTTGTAAAGCTTTCACAGAGCTTTAGCCTACCAGGTCTTCCTCTGAAGGTGCATCTTTTCACAATAGCATAAAAAGGACTAAATGGCAGATAGGGAAGTGGGTGATTGCAAAAAACAAAGCATTCAGTGTCGGGCAACTTTCAAATAAGGGTCTTAAGGCCCCAAAACACAACTTTTGGGAGTATCTCGAATTGAACATGCCAGAGTGAAGAGGACTAACGCCATGCGAATGGAAGCCATTAAAATGATCTATAACTACTTAACAATTTGTTTTGTTACTACTTAGATCAATCAAGGTTTAAATGACCTCAACTTCATCATTTGTGAGAGTCTGGTCCCTCCTCCGCACAACGACACTAAAGACAAGAGGCAAGTCCCACATGCCGACTTTACTCATTTATTAATGAAATTAATGGGAAAGCAAAAAGTGATAGGTTAAATAAAGGGTAACAGTGGGAAATAAGGAGGCTTGATTAGCCACCAACAATAAGTTGGTTTACGTTGTTTTGTGTGTGTACTTGGCAGTGGAATCCCCACCACCACCATCAACACTGGCACAACCTCGGCGGCGTCTTCGGTGCGGTTATACGTGAGCGGACTTCCTAAAAACCACACAAAGAATCAATTGCAAAATTACTTTGCTCAATACGGTGTTGTTACAAATTGCTGCATCTATCGCAACTCTGCTACTTGCATGTCGAAGGCTGTGGCTTCGTGACTTTCCGGGACATAGTGTGTGCCAATCGAGCACTGGCGAACTGTCCACATTATATCGACGGTAACCCTGTGAAATTGAAGCCTTTCAGGTTACAAGACGTGGAGAAGAAGAAGAGGAGGAGGAGGAGGAGGAGGAGGAAGAGGAGGATGAAGAATAGGCCAGCAGTCACCTCCATGCCCAAGTGGGTTTGGCAATCTGTCCGCGCTTTTGTTAGAGACGTCTCATATTCAAGAGTGAACTGTTATATTGTATTCCACATTCGGGAGATTCGAAGCAACATACATTAACACTAACACTACCACACTCAAAGTTACGTGCTAGTAGACCTAAACTCCACTCGTTAATTTGCAGAAAGTCTGCGGTTTCTAATGACGCTAATACTGATCACCAGCTAATGGTCGATGGTCTTTCGCCTCTCCCAAGTGTGAGCGACATCCGCAGTCTCTTTGGTCGATTTGGTGCAGTCATCAGAGTGAGGGTGAAGGAAGAGTTGCACAGAGCCTTCGTAGCATTTAACACCACAGGAGCACTCCAAATGGCTTCGGCAGCGCCTCCAATTCGTCTCAAGGGTATGAAACTTCGTGTCTCCTTGCACAAGGATCTCGTGAAGAGGTATGCAGGTGCTTACTCATTCACATTCACTTTACTACTCTCCAACTACTTGTCATCCCTATGATCTTTATGACTGGCTGCATAAGCCTCGGCAGAAGCTTCCTTTTAGAGTTTGGTAGCCAATTTCTAGGCTTTGAACATGTGGTGTTCAGCATCAATCAGGGTCTTGTCACCGCTGTGAGTCTGTCGTTTGATCCACCTGATGGAAAACAAGCTAACCGCTTGTTGGTGCCAAGTCCCACTTTCTGATTTTCCTTCAGCCTTTGGCTTTACCTCTTCGCATGTCTAATGGGACCTATCACTGCAGATCTTGGTGGTGAGTTCCTACGCCAAGGCCGTTTGGAATTCCCTTTTGGGCTCACGGTTATTGCTATTCCATGACAATGAACATCACTGTGGACCGATGACGAATTCAAAATACAACTGAGGAGAGGTTCTAGGAGGAAGTACACAACTAGTGATGGTGATTGGTTGCACGTCGTATTGGGTACAGCACATTGCGCTACAGTGTACAGTGCCTGACATCTAGTGTACTCCGAATGTCATCTGCACTCTGAGAGGATTGTTTGCTGTGTGCTGATGACAATAAACACCTTTTATCCATTCACAGAAACCAAATGGTTGCTGATAGTGCCGTGCCTTTTCGGAACTGGGATCGACAGGGAGGAGTCAACAATTTAAAAGCGCACGTGAAGACGACGGCAGCAGCAGCGACAATCCCTTGTCCCAAGGCTCTGAATCTTCACGCATCCCTGCCCGAAGACCATGCAAAGACGCATGCCAACAGTCCTCCACCTGTTCCAAGGCAGGATCGATTGGGAGAAAGTAGCGATGTTGGGATTCCTGAGAAGACAAAAGCGGTGACAGCGGCTCCTTTCTGCCCCCAGGATTTGAATCTTCACCCATCCTTGCCTAAAGCTCATGCAGCGATACAAGTTAATAGTCCTCCGCCTGTCCCAGGGAGGTATCGATTGGGAGGAAACAATTTAAGAGCGTGTTTAATGACAACAGCAGTGACGGGAGCATCTCCTCAACTCGATGACATTGGTCGTCGGGCTCGCTTGCCCAAGGATTTTGAATGCAGGTAGGCAAGTACTTGATCATTCACTCTTACCTCTTGGAGTAAAGCATAGCCTCTTTGTTCCACCCATGTCTTCTGGTGCATGATAAAATGCCAAGTTTTAAATTGTCCGCTTCTGCACATAGACTTAATAGCGAATTCAAAGAGAAGTGCAGCGCTTCTCCAGACAAAAGCAATTTCGTTCACACCCCTATTTGGCGACGCCGTACTATGGATGTCGTGCGAACAGAGTTGGAGGCCAAAAGCCAAGTTGAAATCGGGTAAGCTTTGTAAACACATTGCTTCAGGTAGGGTTAGCTGAATGTTGCACCAGTGGATGGGAATGTGGAGAGAGTGAGAGACAGTGGCGGAGTAAAGCACACATCTCACGGCAGATACAAACAGCACAATCCCATCACTGCGATGTTGATGCAGACTGAATGCCATGTCGTCCCTATCGCTTGCCAAAGGTTTATTTGCGGCTTCCCACTGTACCACAGCCACAGCACACGAAATATGCTGGAGCCTTGCCAGTGTAAGGCTAGCATCAGCTCAATAAGATGCAATATATGCGGATACACTGCACTTTCCAAGCATGCACGTTGGCATGTCTCAGTGGATTTGACGACTCCTTGTTGTCTCAGCTGCCATTGTGGTTGAAGGCATTTGGTGTGAGATGAATAGCTAACACGTAACGCGTTCCACTTTATGCACAGTTCCGATTACAATTCAAGGACGAATGATAGCTCTTTCTGTGGCAACGATGCTTCTGTTCGCTACCCTTATCTTCACCACACGGATCAGATCGACATCGAGAGAATGCCAGAACCCAAAATTAAAGAAAGGCATGTGTTAGTTGAATTAGCTAGTGGAAGTTTAACTAGCCTTAGCTGTACTTGTTTTGCCCTTAATATTAAAAACAAGCAAAAATGGAACCTATCCTCTTATTGTGCGGGTATTCTTAGTGGAATCGTCTTTTGGATCAGAGCTACAGCAGTTTTCTTTTTATGTTCATGATTCAATGTTGTGTTTCAGGCATTCGGGAGGTTGTCTGCTACAATGATCGACTGTTCAGGACTATCAACACCAATGGTGTGCTTTTGACTCCACATCATCCAAATTTCTTACTGCTTCTAAATGATCTCCGTTTTGTCACCTAAACCCATGTAACAGCAAGTACCCACGACACCTTTCAGCCTATCTCTCGACCCTGTGTATGTGTCTTTGCTACCATTATCGTTACACACTCTGACAGACGGGGCTGGGGCTCACCACATGCCGCAGTTATTGTAAGTAGGAAGAGGGTGTTGTAATTAAGGTATAAGTGAGAAGGCAGAGGGTAGACTGAGGAGAGTCCCAACACAAATGCCTGGATGACAGTGTTGAGCATGGGCAATGAAGGGAATGGACGCTTTAAAGGATTTGAGTGCGAACCAGATAATGATGTTGATTCTGTGAAAATTGAAAAAGGAAGGAAGAGAAGATAAGTGTGGTTCAGTAGATGAGGATAAGGAACGCCAAAAGCAATTAAGTAATAAATTAGGGTTGAATCGGAGGACGGGACAGAGACAATGAAAGAAAAGTAGCGAAAATAAGGATGCTTTGGGGTAAAGAGGAATAGGACAAAAATGAAGGTGACAGGAATCGAAAAGCATGCCTGTATGAAGGCATACTGGTTTTAAGGTGTTGAGATTAAGTAAAATTGGAGTAGAATTATAAAAAAGACAAAGACGAGTGCTGAAAGGGAGGAATGACAAGAATTAGAGAAGCCAAAATTCGGAGGTCAACGAGGAGGAAATCTCTAAGGCAAATATGTGGCAATTGCAGGATGGATAGATAAAAGAAGATGATGATGAAGAGGAGAAGACTAAGATCAAAACTAGGATCAGCAAAAGGATGCCGATGATGGGAGTAATAATTCGGAGGAGCATGAGGCATCGAGTGAGAATAGCAAAGGCTCTAAAGGTGAAATGAGACTTGTAAAAATAATATGGTCAGAAAATAATTGGAGCGTATTCAAATTAAAATTCTAGAAAGATGACAAAAGTGGTATCAAGAACAAGTAGTCTATGAGGGATGGGTTAAAAGTTAACCTTGGGCAGGTTAGCCAGCCGTAATCCACCGCAACACCTAATCAGTTAGTGGACCCGCTTACCTGGATAATAAATAACCAAAGCGCATTTTACCAATAAAAATTGTATCTCCGATCAAATTTTCTGTCTTCCAGAAATGAGCCATGCCAAAGGAGGTTACACAGCCTGTCTTTCGAGAAGTCAGAAACCGTGCTTGCATTAACCAATTTGCTCTCATTTCTAAAGCATCACATAATGAAACGTGGTCTTTGAGAGCAATGACAAATAAACATTACCTTAGCTAATCGGGATGGGTTCTTGAAATAATCGGATTTTTACCATGAAAATCAAAAGTGAGAGAAATTATGGTAGAAACCCTAAACCCGTCTGGCAGACATTTTTACATGCGGCCTTGGCAATTCCAGACAAGCACCGATTTGAGGGCGTTTCCCCGCACTCGCAAAAATGGTTGCAATTTCGAATCAATCACTGCTTCTTAAGTTAACTCTTCCAATGCGATTCGCTAGCCAAGAAAGGGACGGAAGTACTCCTATCGGAAAATGAAATGACATGGTACAAATCAGCACTGCTAGAAATCCTCACTCCATCAGCCAGCCTCAACAATATCGGTGTAAAGTCCGCTTCATACCATCCCTCCTGTCAACCTCTTTGTCCATCTGAACCTTTAGTTTTGGGGAGGTATTTACATTGTTTTACTTCTTTGGTCACAGATTAATGTGCAGCTTTGGAAGTAACTCGACTGATGCTTTATTGGCTGCAGTAAACCAAATCGCTTCAATGGAACACTCCACTTCTCAATTTACCGCTCGTGCATCAAGGCTCCACGTCACAAGGCGAAGTCGTCTGCCGTGGATAGCCGATGTCCTCGTGGAGACACAGGCGATAATAGCTACTGATATAGCGCTCATTATGCGATTCTGTACATCAAACTGTTTGATGTTCACAAACTGCAGTCGTCAATTAGGTAGGCAGTGGTGCTCACTTGGAAGCGGTGCTTACAGACTGGAGTCCACTTTCCACCTACTCACAGTTCTGATAGACTGGTGGTTGTTTGCACGTTTTAAGGAGTTGTACAAAAGCCAAACTACATGCAGCTTACATCAAGGTGGGGAGATGGAGCGGATATGCTTTTGCTTTTAGGTAAATGTGGCTTTAGAAAGCGATCAGTGCAGATTGTCGCTCCACTTTTATAATGATGGTCGATTGCAGACGAATTTGTTTGCCGAAAAGTCAGAGGAAACACCATCTTGAATGCAAAAACGGGAATGCAGAAGCAAATCACTATTTCAAGCCAAACTCCATACCTACATTGTTATTATTGAGGGACAGAAAGGGTGATTCCTCCCCGTTGTGCATGTTCGACTCCCAAAATACTGCATCGTCAAGGGAACCAGGACTTGTCAAAAGAGTTGTATTAATCACTTGAAAGGCCGGAAACCGCACCAGCCCCATTCCTGTCCATTTATGCACATTTACTTGTGCATGTGTACAGCAACGGTGGTCAATACAAGTTGGCACCACGAACATTCTGCACGGAGGTTGCACGAGTGTTATGTGTGTTGTGGACCAAATGCATCCTCTAGCGAGTGGTGAATATCGCGGCATCTAATTTCCAAAAGAATTAACGCCTCTACCCCTCCCTCTAATCGAAGTGTTGGATATCTATACCCATCAGATATCCATACCTACTCATTTTACACAAAACAGTTGAATGCTACTACTTTTAGTTGTCTGAGGATTTTTGCAATGAAATTCAGAAGGTCCTTTGTAGCGACATATAGGCGAGAGCTCATCAGAAGAAAACAAAATGGTTCAAGCACATTGACGACTGCGTCTACATCCTCAATCGAATTCCCGCACGCCTCAAAAGTCATTTATCCTTCTATTCATACCAAGTCCTTATTAAGTCACGCCACAGGGTTTGAGCAGCAGACGATCAAGTGTTTGATGATGACCTCTTCAATCAATGTATTGCGAAAAAAATCTTGCAATTTTAGCAAGCGCAATTTTAGCAAGCATAAGCTAAGTTGTTCGAAACTCCACTTCGTGATACTGCTTTTGGTCAAACCGGGAATGGCGGCAAATGTCATGGCAGATTCTTTTCCTCAAAATAAACAGTCCAACCCAAGGCGATCCAGCCCGTCTAAACCTGGACCGCGTCATCGCAACCAATCCACAAAAGCCAAAGGCCTAAGGCAAATCTTTATCTCTGCTAATGCTATAGCATCTGGCGACTTGTCAAGTAATACTCAACGGATCCCAGGTATCGCCAGTGCAATATTATTGGTCACAAGGCTTTAAAGTATCAATCTTCTATATCTAGCTTTAAAGTGGATGGAGCCCGACACCCACTTGACAGGGTGGACACCCGTGACTGCAGAAACCCATCATAGTGGTGCTCAATGGCTATCCATTGTGACTAAACTGAAGCATAGCTTTGTCCGCTATCAATATTTTGTGACATCGGTTTGATAGACCATTCCTATTACCATTGGTGGGGGATGTAATGATCAACGGTGGCAATCTGCACGCATCTAGTCCTCCTCTGGTACCAGGGTTTCAGACAGAAAGGTTCTTATCACTGCTCTTGCTTTACATGATAGGTACTAACAAGAGTGTGTTCTCCTTGTTTTGGTAGATACTTTTCCAAATTAAAAAGAGACAGCACCTACGGTGTCTCCTACAGCTACTAGGTAGCTACATAAACTGCGTCAATACAGATAATGTAACACGGGTAACTTTGCGAGTATTAAACGACTTTGTCTGGCAACCTGCTACTGCTCATTTTCACTCTCAACCGTTGTATTCGCAATTCAGCGAATAGGCAGAGAGGTTCTATGACATTAAAGCGAGTAGACAAAGTGTTCCATTGAAAGGAAGCGGCTGTTAATGTCTTGCATATGTATTGACTGTCTGATTGGACAAGTCTGAACGAACACTCTGTCAACCATTAATCTCCTGCCGAAACGCTAATAGGACGCTAGCTTCACTGCACTATCGTAGCAACGCGCCACAGGTCACAAACCAGAGGTGTCAATAAAATTTACAACCTAAAAATTAATGGAAGATCAAAAAGATTTTACACAAGCGCGGAAGGTTTGATTTTGAATTCGAGTTCGGAAACGACATCTGGATGAGGCTAGCTTTACTTTAGATCCAGTTGCATCTGCTGTTCTCTGTGAAGTCGGAAACATGCAGTGGTGCTTTACAGTTAAAGCCAGCGAAATGCTCCTCTCATTCGAAGTGAAGAGTACGATAAGTCGACAGTTGTTTAATCCTGGGGCCATAATAGAGCCGATTTTCTGCAAAATAGGCGAATGGAATTACTAATCTCAATGCAACATGCCCTAGAGTGCTGTAATGTTTGTGAAACTTACTTTGGTGCTCGTAAATATGCAGGTCGAACGACGATGCTTTCCCCATTCAGGTGATGAGGACGCGCCTCGAGAACAGCCTCCACTTCTTGTGGTGTGCTCAATTTTACAAAGGCGATGCCTCGTGGCTGTCCACTTCCACGATCGCAAACCACGTCTACATCCGTGACGCTTCCGTATCGGGTGAAATAGTTCCTCAGTGCCAGCTGCGTGGTTGAGGGGTTAAGGTTACCTACGAATAGACGAAGCCTATCCACCTCTCGCCTATCACCAGTGACACAACCCTCGCGTTTGTCCCTCGAGTTCTTGTCCTCATCTCTAAAAAAATATATATCCCATTACCATAGCCTACCGCAGCAAGTATTGCTATAGCGTTGCGGATGTAAATAGCGACCGTTTATGCTCTCATTGTAGTTAATGATTACATAAGTTTCACAAAAATGATGCTTTTTAATTTTGAAATACTGTCGTACCTTTTGACAAGCATGATCTAGATTTAACATCACCTAATCAAACCAAAGGACTAGGTGTGCTTTTAGGCCTTTTAACCGAATGTAATATCAACCTACGTGGATGCTGAGGAAAGGGCTATCTTCTTCTTCTTCTTCTTCTTCTTCTTCTTCTCTGTCTTTGTCTCCAAATTTGAGGGCCTCACACTCACGGGACCACCCTCGACAAAGTGCGGGCAGTCGGCCAGTGCGCGGGTGGCGTGCGCTGCCTCTCGGAAGGTCACGAAGCCAAAGCCCCTTGACTCGTCAGTTTTAAAGTCCCGTGCAATATAGCAGTTGGTAATATCACCATAGTGGGAAAAGTGTTGCCGCAATTGACCCTCCGTGTGGTTCGACCGCAACCCACCCACATACAACTTCACCCGAGACTTCTCCACGATAGTATTGGGCGAGGTGACACTTCTGACTCATAGTGAACATAAAATTATCAGTCATATCTTGAGCGGTGTATGATCACCCTTTGTCATCTTTGTCTCCTTCCACGCTCATTTTCATACAGTGGTTCACTCATCTAATCCCCACAAGCTCTGTGGAAAAAGGGGCTACTTAACCCGCATTACTAATGCTAAATCTTTTGATTTTTTAATTAACACAATAGATGAATGAGCATAAATGCCATGTCGAACCCACCTTTGACCTCCAATGTCATGCTGAGGGGATAGTGCTGGAAGCGTTACCAGTCCGTCACCAACGACAAGATTGAAGTCGCTCAATTGTTGGTTGATCTAAACAAAGGCTCAACTAAGTCCTTGTCAGATATAATTTTTCTTCACTAATTGAATCTTGTGCCTAAACAAACCATCCAAAGCACTTATTTATTCAATTGTTCCTACTGCACCTTTAAGCCTTTGGGAGGAACATGAAATGCTTACTCTAAAGCTGGAGGCTTGAAGCTGCATTTCCTAACACGCCGTTCCCCATTGTGCGCTTGAGGTCATGATATCATCATATCTCCTCATTCATGTTAAAGAGCTACACATTCAAAACCTCACTCAAAATTTCTCGGATAGGCTCATTCGTCTACACCCACTGCGCCTGTTGCATTATCACGCCTTATGGTTGGAGACTGCATGGAATACATCGACGCACTACAGTTCTACAACCACAATGCAGCTAGAGAGTTGAGGACACAAAAAATCTGCTTAACATGGAGATGATTGGGCACACTTAAAAAGGGAGTCATAGTCTCTGCCGAACACACGAATTTTCTAAATTTTGCGGCTCTATTCCTACCTTACCCACTGCCTTCAATCTACTTTCGTTCGCTCTCTCTTAGTGTATCCAGTTTTCGCCTTACACTACTGGCATTAACTTTACCTTCACTCCTCAAATTCACAATTTTCCATTTTTTGTCTAAGTCTTTGCACATGTACAAACAAAAAACATGTGCACAGTTGAAAACTTACTTTAATGAATTTATCAGATAGATGCATCTGTTTTATGGGAGAAGGCGGTGGGTTACTTGCCATTTCCCTCAAATTTACACATTTTGCAAGGAGGATTTCCAATGACTTCTCCATATCCACCACTTCTTGCAAATTCTATGCAAGGAAAATAGTCAGGACTAAAGAAAATGGAGGGATGAGAAGAATGGAAGGGAGAGATATAGTAATAGAAGAAGCGCCACTCTGTCCACTGGCATCTCTACTCACCGTAACACTTTCCACTAGGGAGTAGGTATTTTTTGTCTGGTTTACTTCATCAATAGGATTCGTGATAGACCGCGCGAGTGGGCCGTTCACCTCGTCGTCCTCCACATCTACAATGTCCAGTTCCGTCATTGCAGCATCTAGCGATTTGCTGGCAGCCATGCACAGCTCCATCACCGCATCCTCTAAAGCAGCAAAAAGGTCAGCTCTAGTCTTCTTCTCCGCCTCCGGTAACGACGATGCTGAACCCTGCAACTGCTCTAAATGCGATTTTAGCACTGCTTTCTGGCGAGACAGGGCATTCAATTTCACACGGACAAACAGGTTCAACTACATGAAAAAAAGAAGGGAAAGCGTTCTCTTACGTGGAATATTCAAAATGAGTTGGCAACTATTTTAAAGTATCTAAGGCTTACACTTTCATGGTGCTTCCTTCGGCACAGAGGACAAATGTCGCGCTGACAATGATAGCAAATTTCCAACGCTTTCACATCTACTGGTCTCCTGCAGATGCTGCAACGCACTGATGAAGACGTAATTTCGTCGCTTTCCATGGCATCAGCCACTGTCTCCTCCAAGCCCTCTCCTTTCTTCTCATCCTGCAGAGTTCGCTTGCGTTGCTGCTCCTGTTCCCGTATCGACGAGAACAGACCGATTTTGGCCCCAACGGTGTAGTTGGGACGCAATCGAGTCACGTCGAAAGTAGTGTGACAGCGAATGCAACGCGCTGTTAAGGCTCTGACGTGCGGCAGCAGACAGGGCCGCAAGCAGAAAGTGTGTCCGCATGGCAGACTATAGGGATCCCTCATTCTTCCCAGCAAATTGAAAAATTTAGACAAAGTTCTCGTCAAGTGTACCAATTCACACATGCATGTACATACACTAACATGTGTGAACTCGGTATTCAACAAACCTATTTCACTCTACAGCCACAGACACTGCTGCAGAGTTGAAGCTACAGACGATAAGTCAATGGTGTTTTGGGTAGCTACATCTTCCTTCCGTTAGCCACTTTGTCTTTTATAGCACTATACATTGCTACTTGGACGCTTCAAAATCCATATTTCCCACTTTTACGATAAAATGCCTTCTGCCTTCCACTCATGACTACATCTGTTTGTGATGTACTTCGAAGAACGCCAGAAACCTGGCAAATATATGCCGCCTTAAATCTCACTTAGAGTTGCCTTATTTCACGACATTTTATCAGCGCCACAGAAAGGAGTTTACATTATGCAGAATAACTCACAATTTTGTGCACACTCCACAAATGAGGTCCGCGTCAGATAGATCCATCGCTTGACCACACTTCCCTCTGATTAAGTGACGGTGTGTAGCTCACATCACAGCTTCGAAATGCTAAGCATTTTTGGCAATTCTATTGGTCAGCTACCATGTTGGTGTAACCAATCAGTGCAATGCGTAATTGTAGTTTAGTCTTCATAATCACAGTTGACACCTCCCCAGTTTAGCTACCAGCTAGTCTGACTACTGCACTTCTCTCGCGGTCGCTCTTAATGCCCTTTATAGACTACTTGAGTAAATTAATGTTGTTGGGCGGGTGTGCTTCAACTCTTGTGCCTTTTGCACCACTCGGATCATAGATCGGTGTACAACTAAAGAGGATGCTAGTTGGGTTCCTAAGAGGTATGGTACATGATCTTCTGCAAGGGCGAATGATAACGGCAGAACGATTCAATATCTCATCTGTTTGCTGCGTTGCCATCAGAAAGTTGTTAATCCTCCTTTCTCTGCATTTCTTCCCCTCAGCAGTTTCATGCTGCACACCTTTTTAGCGGTGTCTGCTTCTCTTATGCCATTCAACGTGGACTGAACGTGACTGATATACTCCGCCTGAGAGGATCCACCTCATTTACATTTGATAGCGGTTATCCACTTTTGATATCAACCACCTCTCGCTTGTCACAGTGGCACAAACGTATGCTCTCTCTCCACCTTTTTATCTACCTCGATCCTCTAAGCATTTCAAGAGATTCCCTTCCAAATCAGCAAGGCATAAGGTGTTATGCCTTGTGGTACAAAAATCTGGTTGGCTTGGTCTGTGTTAGCACATTTCAATATCAACACTCAGATCGTTTTTGTTAAGATTGACCTACACTTGGTTTGCTTCAGTCTTGTCAGCTGTGATGGCGTAACCTTCCGTAAGAGACTTCCATCTCGCTACGATATAAGTGACTGAAGAGAGGTTTGATGTGGTGTTGGCATAGTCGAGCATTGTAGCTCCCTTCCAATGATTGTCAAATAGGCACTTTTTTCCACTGGATGAAAGATATACTCCTCATCTTCGATCTCTGCCACTTCTTACAATAATCGGAACTGTTGCCCACACAATGCACCCAAATTTTGAATTCCAAGGCACCGATAATTGTGCATGTCCATCAAACCAGTGATAGACCATGGAATTTCACTTTGTAAGCCTTTTAATGCTTTCGTAATCACAACACTACTCATCGGCCCGAAGCTAAACTAGAAGTGCAGTTGTGCATGCGTTTGGTGGATTTTGGTCACTTCTATGTTTCCACTTCTTCTATTTATTCTTTAAGCATAATTTAATGGACAACTCAATTCAGTCCCATAAGTTTCAGTAATAAATGATACTTAACCCGCCTTTATCGCAACAACCCTTCCGCCTCCCATGTGACTTGATAAAAAAAACAAGTACAATCGTCGTCTCACATCTATCATCTCCAATGCTGCAGTGAGATAAAAATCAGGAAAAAATAGGACTCAATCACAAATGACGAGGCTAAAGTCTTCAGAAAGTTGGTCGAAAAAAACAACTAAGTGTTCGTTGGGCTTACTTCTCCTTCAGTATCAGGCTTCATGGGTGATAAACGGCAATGCATTTAAAACAAGGCCGGTAGTCTGCCAACTTCTGCGTCTTGTCCTTACGTGCTTCAGCCCACTTCCATCGAGTGAATGGAATCAAAACATCGGTTTCAAACTACGGGTTTCCTTTCGAACATTAGCAGTCCCTTTCTAACCCCTGCAAATAGTGTAAAATAGGCTGCGTCTGTATCACACTCTACTTAAATTCGCAACATCGCAGCGTAGAATGTAACCTCACTAGAAGTGAGCGGGAAATGAACTCTCCTACTCTCCACATCTACATGGTGATGGCAAAATAGAAGCGCATGCAAGGCTAACAATCGGTATTTTTGCTTGTCCATGGACTTTCGAGCTATCTTTGTGGATGAGGTCGTTATAATTCCAAGATCCAATTGTCGATAGGTGCATTATTTTGTTTTTTCTCTTTTGTTTTCGCATAAATGCGGCTGGCTAGCCAAATAAATATCCAATTTATGTGGCGATAGGGTGGTAAAGAGGTTGGGATAGAAATGGGATAAGAAGTCCACATAGAATTCATCTCCACTTAACTCACCAAAGACGAAGATAGGAATAAAAAGCTCAAATAACAGGCTACAACATGATACGATTCAAATGACGAGCAAGGAAGAGCAACTACTGGCGTATTTTTGAAGGTGACAACAAAACCAGCTGCTAAAATGCCTTTCTAGTGAAATTTTATGGAATATCATAGGGTGATATCCTGTTTTCTTACTTGACAGGCCTACCTTTATTCTGATTTAACATCAGCAAGGCGTTTTTGAGGAAGACTTCGACAAGCTGTAATGCAGTAATTCATTCTATCCGCCCCTTCTCTTCCTTCATCATGACAATTTTCAGTCGGGCCTGGACTATGTGAACCACATTAATTATTGTCGCTTAAGTCAAATTACAGGTCAAACAAAAAAATGAGAACTTGAAACAGGCTTCTTACCGAATGTTAAATCACTTACTATTGAATATTATGAAGGTAAATAAAGAGGTATTAGTGAAGGCAGAGATATCAGGCAGATGAAAGATGGTGGGGAAGGACTCAGAGGCTGTAAATAAGGCGCGAGGCTTGTCCACTCTGTGGGTAGTAAAAGGCTCAGTGATCGAATAAAGATCAAAATAAAATAGGACACACTTATATTAAAAAATTTCATTTTCATGAAGGAGGTGAGTTAAAGCTTTTGTGATGGGGGAGAAGGGATGAGGAGGGGAAGGGTGTAGACTTGGAAAAAGTCATCTCAAGTCTTTGGGCCAAATAAAAGACTGAATGGCTATCTTACTCTTTTACAAGTAAGGTCGGCTAATAAGTGAAAGGATGGTTAAGCCTGTTTCTCTTCTTCTTCATATTCTTTTTACTCCTTTCATCCTCTCCTCCTCCAAATTCTTATTTCCGTCATCTGCGACTACAGTATTTGCCTCAGTCCTTCTCCTCTTCTCCCTCCCTTTATCCATCCTGGTGCTCCTGCACATTACCTCTTCCTCATTGATCGCCGAATCCTGGGTCCTCCTGTTACCACCGCTCTTCCAATTCTGCACTCACCTTCGTCATTTCTTTGATCTTCAACCTGCACTTGGCATATCTTCATACACGCATGCTTAGCAGTTCTAATCTTTCGCGTTACTGTTCTCCTTCTTCCCCTTTTGCTAAATCTTTTCGAATTACCCAATTTAATCTAAAATATCCTTTACTGCCTTCACCTCCTTTTGCGCCTTTATCTAAACCTCTGAAAATGCCTCATATTTCCGCTTACCTGTTTGCAATATTCTTAGTCTTTACCTATTCTTACAACATCATCAGTTTTGCTTTCAAAATCTTTAATGCATTTCACCTCTGCTTTTTCATACTTGAAATTATCATGCACGCAGTTTGGCTAAGGCTAACCCTTAGCCTCCTCTTCGTCTTCTCACTCATATTTTAATTACAAAACTCCTTCCCTATCACTCATCCACTGATCTCAATGACTGAGGCATATGATGAGAATACGTAGTCTGTCAGAGCGTGCAACGATAATGGTAGCAAAGGCACGAACACTGGATCGAAAGACAGGCTTAAAAGTGCCTCGGATGCTTGCTGTTACATGGGTTTAGGTGAAAAAAAAGGAGGCCATTTAGAAGCAGTAAGAAATTGGGATGATGTGGAGTCAAAAGCACACCATTGGTGTTGATAGGCCTGAACAGTCGATCATTGTAGCAGACAACCTCCCGAATGCCTGAAACACAACATTGAATCATGAACATAAAAAGAAAACTGCTGTAGCTCTGATCCAAAAGACGATTCCACTAAGAATACCCGCACAATAAGAGGATAGGTTCCATTTTTGCTTGTTTTTAATACTAAGGGCAAAGCAAGCACAGTTAACGCTAGTTAAACTTCTACTAGCTAATTCAACTAACACATGCCTTTCTTTAATTTTGGGTTCTGGCATTCTCTCGATGTCGATCTGATCCGTGTGGTGAAGATAAGGGTAGCGAACAGAAGCATCCTTGCCACAGAAAGAGCTATCATTTGTCCTCGAATTGTAATCGGAACTGTGCATAAAGTGGAACGCGTTACGTGTTAGCTATTCATCTCACACCAAATGCCTTCAACCACAATGGCAGTTGAGACAACAAGGAGTCGTCAAATCCACTGAGACATGCCAACGTGCATGCTTGGAAAGTGCAGTGTATCCGCATATATTGCATCTTATTGAGCTGATGCTAGCCTTACACTGGCAAGGCTCCAGCATATTTCGTGTGCTGTGGCTGTGGTACAGTGGGAAGCCGCAAATAAACCTTTGGCAAGCGATAGGGACGACATGGCATTCAGTCTGCATCAACATCGCAGTGATGGGATTGTGCTGTTTGTATCTGCCGTGAGATGTGTGCTTTACTCCGCCACTGTCTCTCACTCTCTCCACATTCCCATCCACTGGTGCAACATTCAGCTAACCCTACCTGAAGCAATGTGTTTACAAAGCTTACCCGATTTCAACTTGGCTTTTGGCCTCCAACTCTGTTCGCACGACATCCATAGTACGGCGTCGCCAAATAGGGGTGTGAACGAAATTGCTTTTGTCTGGAGAAGCGCTGCACTTCTCTTTGAATTCGCTATTAAGTCTATGTGCAGAAGCGGACAATTTAAAACTTGGCATTTTATCATGCACCAGAAGACATGGGTGGAACAAAGAGGCTATGCTTTACTCCAAGAGGTAAGAGTGAATGATCAAGTACTTGCCTACCTGCATTCAAAATCCTTGGGCAAGCGAGCCCGACGACCAATGTCATCGAGTTGAGGAGATGCTCCCGTCACTGCTGTTGTCATTAAACACGCTCTTAAATTGTTTCCTCCCAATCGATACCTCCCTGGGACAGGCGGAGGACTATTAACTTGTATCGCTGCATGAGCTTTAGGCAAGGATGGGTGAAGATTCAAATCCTGGGGGCAGAAAGGAGCCGCTGTCACCGCTTTTGTCTTCTCAGGAATCCCAACATCGCTACTTTCTCCCAATCGATCCTGCCTTGGAACAGGTGGAGGACTGTTGGCATGCGTCTTTGCATGGTCTTCGGGCAGGGATGCGTGAAGATTCAGAGCCTTGGGACAAGGGATTGTCGCTGCTGCTGCCGTCGTCTTCACGTGCGCTTTTAAATTGTTGACTCCTCCCTGTCGATCCCAGTTCCGAAAAGGCACGGCACTATCAGCAACCATTTGGTTTCTGTGAATGGATAAAAGGTGTTTATTGTCATCAGCACACAGCAAACAATCCTCTCAGAGTGCAGATGACATTCGGAGTACACTAGATGTCAGGCACTGTACACTGTAGCGCAATGTGCTGTACCCAATGCGACGTGCAACCAATCACCATCACTAGTTGTGTACTTCCTCCTAGAACCTCTCCTCAGTTGTATTTTGAATTCGTCATCGGTCCACAGTGATGTTCATTGTCATGGAATAGCAATAACTGTGAGCCCAAAAGGGAATTCCATACGGCTTTGGCGTAGGAACTCACCACCGAGATCTGCAGTGATAGGTCCCATTAGACATGCGAAGAGGTA
This sequence comes from Taenia multiceps, assembly GCA_001923025.3. NCBI lineage: Eukaryota > Metazoa > Platyhelminthes > Cestoda > Cyclophyllidea > Taeniidae > Taenia > Taenia multiceps. The sequence continues at coordinate 37,060,521 of CM010311.1, read as the reverse complement.
AAGCCAAAGGCTGAAGGAAAATCAGAAAGTGGGACTTGGCACCAACAAGCGGTTAGCTTGTTTTCCATCAGGTGGATCAAACGACAGACTCACAGCGGTGACAAGACCCTGATTGATGCTGAACACCACATGTTCAAAGCCTAGAAATTGGCTACCAAACTCTAAAAGGAAGCTTCTGCCGAGACTTGTGCAGCCAGTTATAAAGATCATAGGGATGACAAGTAGTTGGAGAGATGTAAAGTGAATGTGAATGAGTAAGCACCTGCATACCTCTTCCCGAGATCCTTGTGCAAGGAGACACGAAGTTTCATACCCTTGAGACGAATTGGAGGCGCTGCCGAAGCCATTTGGAGTGCTCCTGTGGTGTTAAATGCTACGAAGGCTCTGTGCAACTCTTCCTTCACCCTCACTTTGATGACTGCACCAAATCAACATTACATGCATTCAGTTACGTGACCTAACGTGAACACGAACGCAATCCAGCATGAGTTGCCGCCTTGAAGCGCCTGAAAAGTGAAAGCCGAGCCAACATCCAGTCTATCGTGCTTTGCCTTTGAAAGGCCTAAATGTGTGGCTAACATTTTCCTCCCATCTCGGACTGTACAAAGGGAGGCCAAAAAGGTGAACACGGAACCTATTGCCAAGAATTTCTACAACAAAATCATGGGTACAATGCCTTAGGCCGCCTGATTAGGCAATTATGGAAAATTACTAGCAAAATTTTCACTCTGTTTGAAAAATAGCTAACAAGTTCTAATCACAAATGCAGTGATAACCTTGACAGATTGTGGAGTAAAAGGTAGTGAAGCATAGGTGCGTTGGGTCATATGAAAGTAGACGAAAGAGGTATTATTCCCAATAGCATTAAACGTGGGTCTGTTGAAGTGGCACAACTCGGTTTGTGTCATGTGTGTTGAGATTGAGGTGCGGCTAACGCTGCAAAGAGGATTTGATGAGGTGAAACAATGCGTCGTAGTGATTGGTTGGACTGCGATTAAAAATGGCAGAAATGGCATGAGTGTCTGCCACTTTGGAACTGTGGTGTGAGCCACACTTTGTAGGGTGTGCACAAAGTTGGGGATTGGTAGAATAAAATGCAGCCCTTCATTGTGGTATGCATTTGGCGTAGTAAGAGAGGGTAACACCTGTTGAGAACTAAAGTGGTGTTTGCTTACCGCCTTATCTATAAGGCTTAGTACAGTCATGCATGACCTCATACAGCGGTTTCCACTGGGGCAGTGGCTGTGGAAACTAATCGTACCAATCACGTGGAGACGTGCCTTACTTCAATGCCAGATGGCAGACGTAAAGTGAATGGGCACATGCCTACGCAATAAATCAGTGAACTCTACTTGCATTTCCCATTGTACCTAGAAGAATGGGGGACCCCTCCACCCTTCTATGTGGGTACACGTTCGGCTCGTGACCCTGTCTACTGTCGCACACCAAAGCCACGACTGTCACGCGACGTGTGATGTGGCTGAGCTGCTTCCCTACCTCACCATTAGGCGCAACTCTCTCTGCTCTCATCGCAACGGAGGCGGAAGCAGGACCAGAAGCTGAAGCGGTGGGCGAGTAACAATGGAGGGTGCGTAGAGGAGGCATTCACTGATGGATGGATGGATGGATGGATGGATGGATGGATGGATGGATGGATGGATGGATGGATGGATGGATAGAGAAGCAGTGAAACTCCTTGCCCTCTGTGCAGTTCGGCCTGTCCATCGGTGTGAAATTGAGCACCATATCGAGCCACAGAACGATGTTGATGGTTTGCGTTTGCACAACACAGTGAGTCAGTTGCGACAACGATTTGCCCACTACGGTGCTACCACTGAGTGCTACACTGTGCTGGACTTGAAGACTCTGCAGTCGAGGGTGGAGGAGCACCACAGGCAGTAGGCCAAATGTGAGTGAAAGCTGAATTCATCGACTATGCAGCAGATCTTGACCGACTACTTCTCTCAACACGGAACAGTTAAAAGTCTCAGCCTGCTACCAGGTCGTGGTCGTAAGAATCCACAACGCTTTGCCTTGATGAACATGAGCACACCACAGGAAGTGGAGGCCGTTCTCAAGGCTCGTCCTCACCAACTCAACGGGAAAGCCATCGCTGTGCATCGTACATCTGCGCGAGCTTCGAAGTGAGTTGTACTGCCAGTGCGGCAGTGTGATGCATGTTTTAGCCGATCTAACTGCTCCGCACGTCTATTGGCAGAAAAGCAGCGCCTTCCACTGGCGGTAAAGCAGGACATCGGCTGGTTGTTCATGACCTTCCGCTTCAGACTAGTAAGAAGAGCATCGGAGAACTCTTTGGTCGATTTGGTACAATCACAAATGTGAAGGTGGATCAAGCAGCGCACAAAGCTTTTGTCGATTTCGCCTCTTTGGAGGCGGTCCAAATGGCAGTGGCAGCACCTCCTCCATGCCTCAATGATGTGGTTCTTCGTGTGTCCTTGCCAGAGAAGCATGATTGAGGCTTCTAGAGTGGTGAACTGGATAACTCAATTTTACTCCTTCAATACCATTTTGCTTACGGTGCTTCTATTTGAAGGTCGCTCCTGCTTTCCGACAAAAGTAGAGGTCTCGCGGACAGATGACTCACTCATATTCCAATGGGATTAATTAATCATTTGCTTCCCATGAGGGATGTGTGAACGTGTAAGTAGGAGGACTGAGATGCTCGGACCTCGGATAAGAGGAGGAGAGTGTGGAATCGTGCCAATCAGGGAAAGCATGATTGACTGAGTCCGAAGAATGTGAGTTGTGATATTTGTAGGAAGACAAAGCATAAATTGACTACTAGAATGAACGTGGGACTCCCCACCAATCAGTGTTAACACATTTGTGTGTTTACTTAAACCACAGTGACTCACGCATTTGCCATGCAAAAGCTTCCTTGGCAGCGATGCCTGTGGAAACAGAGTGGAATAAGTAGCTTGGGGAGGTATGGAAGTTTTGGAACAACCCTCCAGCTTGAGCCAGTGCAGACACCGTGAAGAGGAGTAGCCGACAAGGGTGACTGATCCCCACCGCCGTCCTTCATCTGTGTCTGCATATTGGTGCCAATCCACACCTATGCAGGGCAAAGGCGGAAATGTCCACCCTACTCTGCTGCACAATCTGGCAGTATTTTTGGCTCCACGAGCATTCAAATTGTGACCAGCACAAAGTTTAGTGAGGTCGGTGGTTGATTTGGACGCGCACCACTTTACAACCTCGGTTATTTTCCGTTCTTTATAAAATCCAACATTCTCTGCCAATTGTCTCCCTATTGGCTCCATTACTCCCTATAAGAACCTAAGTCAATCCATGTTAAATTATACGGGCCAGAGAATATTTCTAGTATTTAGCATTCTACCACACTTAGGTATTCCCTTTTTTGTGCACACTCTCTCTGCATCCATGCGCAGGCCTGCTAGTGTTGGATATGAAGATGTCTTTATCCAAGTCTCTGCATGCTGATTATCATGAGGACATTTTAAATAGTTCAACCCGTGTGTAGGCAAATGAAGAATCATGAGAAACGTCAGCACAGTTTCGTTAAAATGGCTTAGTGTTCCTTTTCCTGCCAACAAACAAATGAACTTTTCCTTGTCTTCAGCAAGCACAATTTAAGTAAACTTAAGCCATGTTGTTAGGAGCCCTGCTACTTTTCACTGCTTTGTGACTGCTTGAAGACGAAGGTTTTAGTGTTGCCCAATTGCGTTCGTCAGACTAACAGATCTACACCGCTAAGCCCTAGTCTATTTGAATTTATACAAAACCTCAAGGATCATCACATCAGTTTCAAAGACCAGAGAACGCTTCCTTCTCGCCACTGGCTCTGGGGCATCTATTAACGGTGTGATATTGTTGATTGCAAAGTTTTGTACCGTTGAATGCACGCATCTGGCTCCAATGCAGACACAAATAAATACGGAAAGAGTAATCCAAACGCGTCAGAGAGGGAACAATGCTTGTAGCTACCGAAGAATCATCTTTGTGTCTCTTAGAGGCTGTCCAGTGCGACCCTGTCGTAACACCGCTTTGCTCGACACAAATGTATGGTGACATCGTCTGGATGCACCACCGGTCCAAAAGCCCACTCAAATCACTACCGGAGTGGGTGTGGTGGCCAAATGAAGCTCTTCGCTCGAATCTACTGTTCAACATTATTTCGTGGGACATTAGAGGGAACATGCCACATCACACGTAGCCCTCAATCACATTTGTCACTGATTTAATGACTCAGTATTAAGGGACTACTTGGTAACTGCATCTATAATCAGACGCTCTTAAATAAAGTCGAAAACTGAGCAAAAAGCAGCTGTCGATGAGATTTTCTCTGTCTCTCACCTAACCCATGCTGTTTAACGCTGTCCCTTTCTGGCACCTTGGTCTCGGTCAAAGAGTCCTTGCCATGACTCGCTTTGGTAAAAGTCTTTTAACGTGGTGGAGACGAGACCTAGGATGCCCACCGCGACCACCCTCCTACGGTCAATACAAGAATCGTCTTAATCAGCCCAAACATTTGCAACGTTTGCAAGCGCTTAACGACGCTTGAAAAGTGTAAATGAGTGATTAAGTACTTGTGTAAGTCATGTCAGAATTAGTAGGTAAGGAAACGCGAAGATCCACATCGCAGAGACGGTGAGGTGCTGCATTGATTGCCATTTGGAGCTGCTCTGCAGTTGAGAATGAGACGAAGGCCTTGTGTTCTGCTTGATCCACCTTAACTTGGGTGATTGCGCCAAAGCCACCGAGGAGCCTACGGATTCGCCTTTTACTTGTTTGATTTGGAAGGTCGTGAACAACCAACTGATGACCAGGTTCACTAGTTTCACCACCTCTTTTACTTGAGACTTGAAAGAATAGGATAACTTGACCACATTATGGAGAGAATGCAGACCACAATCAGGTCAAAAGTGTAGGGAATAGGAAAAGGAGGTAAAATGGTTGGATTACATACGATAGACGCAATCTAATTGATGACTTGTGTTGCTGATATGTGCTCTAAAGCAGAAGCTCCACCTCGCCTATCACCACGGTGACAACGTCTCGGGTGAAGGCATACGTTGGCTGGTTGCACATAAACCGCACGGAGGGACAGTCGCGACAACACTTTGCTCACTACGGTACCGTCACCGACTGCTACGTTGTGTGGAACTGCGATGCAAGAAAGTCAAGAGCTTTTGGCATCGTAACCCTTCGACAGGCGGAGCACGCTGCTCACGCGCTAACCGACCGCCAGCACCCTATCGAGGGTGCACCCGTGTTTGTGAAATGCTGCAAATGGAAGGCAAGGAAGGGTTACATGAAGGCGAAGATTAAGAATCAGGAGGGGAAGACGAAGAAGAAGAAGAAGAAGAAGAAGAAGAAAAGGGCTGTTTGCTCAGCAGAGTTAAGGGTCTTTGCCCGAGTCTGTGCTGTTCTCACTTTAAGCATGGTGTGGCCGCATCTTCAGCCTCCTTAATTAAATGAAAACACGAAACTTAGATAAAAATTAAAAGAGGTTTGGAGTAAGAAGAAGCTAGGCGGTGTTCTTGATCCAAAATGCCAACTTCTTTTAATCTGACGCCTGTAATTCGTCACAGCACTTAGTTTAATTGGGCAAATGATTACATTGCTAGTGCTGGAATCATGCTGAATGTAGTCTATCGTGTGGACCACCACTAGTTCCCAACGATGTGGCGATGGGTGTTGTGACTTGATTGATGTGAGTAACGACATGATGTCTGGGATTAAAGATCTTAAAGCAGGAAAGTAATGAGGTCTTTTGTCCATTTGTGATGCTGTAGTTATGTATTTCTTTCTTAGGTGAAGACAGAGAGGTGAAGAGTCCATCAGCTGACTCCAATGAGGGAAGTTCTGTGCAAGCGAAACCCTCCAACTTGGAGCTGAAGAAGGAGAGTAGGAAAGCGAGACAAAGAGAGGAAAAGGTGGAAGCGAAGGAGGAAATCGCCGCTCTCCTTCCTGCTCAGTAGATTAACTCTTATCCGACCACAGGATCTGGTGCTTCCTTCACTGAAGCGCGCTGCCCAATGGTTTTATTCTGGTGCCCTCGAATTTGCCTTTCGGGTTTGTCTCATATCACCCATCACTGTAAAGCGGAAGAAGTCACTGTGGATGTAATTAGTTCAACCCGTTCTTTTAGGACAGCGCCCTGCAGTGGTCAATTCCTTCACACATAATACTACTCACGGTAATAATTGCGTAAAGAAAGAACGTGACGATTTTTTGCCCAACATTGCTGCCGTCTCATGCTACTCAGTTCTGATGGTGCTCTGCGCAACAATTATCGCCAATCTAGGTAATGCATATTTCTGTGAACAGTGTTGTCAACTCTTCAATCGTCGGTAATAAATTCAACGTTACGTGAGCTGTAGCCAATCTAGTTGTGCGTGCTATTTGTCGCAGGTACGGAATGGAAGATTGCGATGAATGACAGAGGTGAAGTGGGTACGAGCTTTATGGCATTTTATTCTTTGTGTCGTCACGATGTGGAGTAGAGTGGATTGGCTCACCACAGACACCAACGCATTGCCCGAGTTGACCTCTAAACACATGCATTACTCTATGGTTAAGGTCATAAGGTGAGCGAATGCCCACTATTTCCCACTGACTTATCTCCATGCTGCTTTACTCATCCCTTGTGCATGTTGTTCACGTCTCCTATTAACCGATGTCAGTGATTTTCATAATCTCGTGCCACTATTTCTGAAATCCCGAATGGGTAGTTTTCGCAGCGTTGCTATTCAGATAATTAATTGGTGTTTTTCCGCTTCTAGCCCTTGTTAAAGAAGCTAGACTTTGGTGGGCCAATAATAATATTTCCTTCCCTCTCTCCAAGACCTGTCTATATGGTCCGCTGGCGCAACGTAGTAGAGCCGTTCGTTTCATTCGTCTCCTATAGGCGAACGTGTCTGGTCGGAATATGGAAGGTGAGGATGGGTATTAGTAAGTTAACAACAGAGGCTGGGCATATAGAATGTCATGAGAGAATTTGACAAGCAAGACAAACTTACACTGACTGAGCCTAACTGATTTATTGTGCTCTGTTTATGCACGCATTCAACGAGGTTTGTTGGTCTCCGGGCTCTAAAAATGCGACTCTATGGTGACGTTTTAAACGGCCTGCTGCGGCGAAATGGGCAACGCCCACGACGAGTTTCGGGAATTGTGAAGCTCATTACCTAATGGGGTAGCCAAGGGGTCTACAGACAGGCCAGAAAATCCCTCAAGTAGAGAGTGAGATGCTTTACATCAGTTCTGCTTTTTATGACTACCTATTTCAAACTTGAATGCTGCGTAGTCGCATGAATGTGTTTCGAAAATCCTGCGTAAGTCATGTCGATGAATTGAATTTTACCCACTTCTCGAAAGGGGAACAAAGCACGTGAGGACGAGATGCAGAAGTTGGAGGACTGTTGCGATTGTCTCATTTCAACTCTACTGCCAATTGTTATCTGTGAACTAAAATTATGTAAAAAAGAAGGTGGAAGAAGGCTCTCCATAAGCACTGAAGACCATTGATAAAGTAGAATCATATTTGATGGACACCTAATTGTCCCTGCTTTTACTGACCAACGTTTTGGCGAACTCAGTCTCGTCATTGGTGGTCGAGTGGCATTTTTTTCCCGGCTCCCATCTTGTGACACTAAAGGCGAAATCTAAGTGAGACAAGACAATCATACCCACTAAATCTTTACGTCACTCAGGAAGAGGAGGGGCTATTGTGCGAAAGGTGGCTTAAACATTATTAATATCTGTGGTTTTTGAAAGTAGGATGAGTTGCCTGCACTATGAGATTAGAATTGGAAGCAGTTAGATAGAATTTACGAAAATCCACGCAGAAAACCTCGCCAGGGACTAATGCACCAATGGTAGCGTGGCTGATCATTTTCTCTTGCTAAGACGCTCTCGCGGTTTCAATAGCACCCTTGCCTTCAACATCACCCACTGTGCGTCTACCCCACAAAATAGCATCCATAGCACACAACTCAAACATTCACCACCTCGCTTCCTCCATATGGCACAATCACACAAGGAGGAGGGACCACCAAAGGTCTTGAAATCAAACTGGACATGCAAATGGTTTAACCTAGTAAAAACAATAATTCCGCAATTGTTTGATTGAATTACTCCAACACCATCTTCGCAAAATATGCAAGACCACAATTTTAGCCTTAGGCAGGGAAAATCCTTAAAATGCAAGTCTAGCTATTATTACGATCAAAAGTGCATTTAGCAAGAGCAATAGAATAGTCAAGTGTGCTAGCACCACTGTTTATGATGATCGAACAAAGAGACTGGAGGAGACACTATCCTATTCCCTCTTTGCATTTGTCTTCCCATTTGAATGGAAAGGTCCACGACACCCTAATGATGGCTAGTTTTCTCACAGCTGGACTGTGCTGCTTCTCTAAAACTAGACGGATTGGCTGGTCAGATCCACGAAAATATGCCTCACAACGTTATAAATGCGGTAAAACCTCCTCTGTGGCTTGTAAATATGCAGATCCCACGACGCTGTTTGCTCCACCTAGTTGATGAGGACGCACCTGCTGAGCAGCCTCCAATTTCAGCGGTGTGCTCACATTCGCGAAGGTAATACCTAGTGGCTTTCCTCCTCCACGTTCCGAAATTACGTCTACACCTGTAATTTTGCTGCAGCAAAAGCGATACATCTTTAAGACCTGCTGTGCAGCTCATCCACTTTTCATCTACTGCAGATGCTCTCCACCTTCGTGTCCTCATTCCTGACTCCTAAACGTTATCATTGCACCTACAGATGGGCAAGTAGACCTTTTTGCCTTTCTCATCACAAGTCGCCGATCTAAAGTATCCCCAATTCTGAATCAACCTACGCCCCATTCGGGAGAGTGTACTCAGCATTTTTCCGCCACCACAATCACGCTATCGTGCGCCTGACAACTGATCAGTGCACATTTTCAAATTTCGGATTCATTGGCATTGGCGTGCAGGCAGCATTCCAATTAAATTGCCCACCTTCGGAATACAATTTGTATTTTAATCTACAAACAGTAGTTATCGTCTTAGTCATCAATTTCTAGCTTTTTATGTCGCACTTCCGAACCTCCTCCATGAGCACTAATAGCGGGTTTTGTAGTTGAAGCGCCAGTCTATGCCAGTCTAACTTGACTAAAGCAAACATTCAGTGAATAAAAGTCTTCTCTTTGATCATCCATTTTGGTCAGGGCAAAGTGTGCATTAACGTGGAGCGGCACTTTATTCCAACTCAAGTTGAAGTGCAGTTTATAAAAATCTTTCAAGGCGTTGAAGGTATGAGTGCAAAAATTAGTCGAAATACATAAAATGATCTCTGTGGGAAACTAGTGGTACAGCACCGTTTATTATTTTTCAAGGTGAAAAGATTGCAGAATATTGGCTGCAGTTATAGTCGCAGGACACTTGTGCTTATTCTACATGCACCTCTCCTTGTGGCGTGTGAAAAGGCTAGACCAAAACGCAACCAACTCGGATCCTTGCACGAAACCTCACATTTAAAATTCCCACATAGCGCAGGAGAAAGTGTCTGCCTTCAAATATTCGAGGACTAACGATCAAGACATCAAGACTGATGCATTTTCATCAAACTTACTTCTCCTAATCTTTGTGAGCAAAATAGTGGAGTACAAATGCCCACTAGAGCATTCCCTGTAAGTACCTGCCTAATTGAACCGCAGAATTGTGCTAGTGGGCATTGCGAAATCCAGTGACCCATGTTAGGCAAAACTCAAAGCCGGACAACATTCCAACAATCCTCGTAACAAACTATTTGCTCTAACGACATTTAAACTCATAAGTAAATGCTTATCATAGCTCTAGGTCGAGGACTTTAGCAGCGTCTTTTGTTTTCGTAAATCGTTTCTTAATTTTGACCAGTCCGTGCCGGTTGTACGCGGGCGCATTTTTTATTAGTAGTAGTTATCACATACTCCATTCATAATATGGTTCAGTGTACTTTATTTTGCTAACTTGTGGACATCAAACGGCATTTCCCCTTAGACACATTCCCTTGTTGAACTTTGTGGAATGGCCTAGTAGCATTGCGTCTAATTTCATTGGCAATGACGCTTGCATCAATTCGAAATTCTGGTCACATTTTCCCCTTCTCTGGCGCTTAATTGTGTTGCTTCGCACGTTCAACTAGTGTTGCTTTTTCAAGGATTAAATTTATTTGCAGCCATGTGAATACTTTTGACTCACACTACGGCTTTTAAGGGAGCGGGTAGATTTGCCACTTCTTTGGGCTAATTTTTGTGGCGGTGAGATGATCAGTAGCATGCGTTACAGTAGTTCAGCCAATGATTGCGCTCGCGTGATCACAGTCGCTACACAACGCAAGCCAAGCTCTGCCAATCGAGCAGTCCAGCAGTCTGACTGATTCCACTTGTTAACAACTTGAGCCAAAAATAATGCATAGACGAGTGCGCCTTAATCTAGTGGAATCAAGATAGATGCTTGTGAGGGGCGAGTAACTATCTTCACTTGGTGTTACTGCACAAGTGGATGGTGATAATGCTTACAGCAGTCATAGCGGTGTCAGCTGAGTTACTTCGCTATGCTTTAGTACGGGCAGCACGTAGGCAGATCTCTTTCATCTAACACTATTCGTCTCTTTTCTAGTTAAAAAGGTTTGGCTAAGTTTGGTTTGAGTCGCACTTTCTAGGTACTGGACCTCATTGGTCAGGTTAGCTTACATCCGGTTAACTCTTGGTTCATTTTTTTCCTTAGATTGATGGAAACTTTGGGGGGTCCAGTCTTGTCAGGTGTGTTGGAGTGGTCCTCCACGGCTCTTGCCTCGCGACATTGCAGGCTGACTGTTTCGTCGTTGAAAGATGAGATCGACGTCTGCCTTTGCAGTGGTGCTAGGTGATGGCGATTGTTGGCAGTTGCTCGTGAATGACCCATCTGACACCAGAGTTGAAGCATGTGCCTGTACACAACTTCCCGCTTAATTTTTCAAGAAATGGCATCGAGATCAATAGAAGATGTAGCAATCAGTCACATGAATGGGTTGCTCTATTGGCAGGGCGAAGATTGGCTGCGTCAATCATGGTTATGCAAGCGTATTCATTGGTTAAGTTGTAGCAATGCATCGTACTGATTGGCTACACCACCAAACGAATTGTCCAATCGAAATGGCAAATGCGCCCGCCATTGTGAAGCTGTGGTGTGAGCCTCACACCACCGCTTCATCGGAGGAATGAGTGACGAGACGGTGGTTACAACTGACACAGGCCCTATTTATGGAGAGGGCGCAAAGTTGTGAGTTATTTGCTTAACATATGGCTTACTGTGGGACTAGTGGAATGCAGTTTAAATTGACATTTCAATTAAATGACACTGCTTGTCTAATTTTAAAGTGCAAAAAAGGTGCAAGTGACTCTAGCGTACAACTCTTGGGCAGACTTTGCCAACTTGGTCCATTAGCTAGTTTTCGGTGGGCTAGGGGGGTTATAGGCATGTGAAGAAGATAAGGAGGTTGACGGCAAATCTGTCAGTGAGATAACTGTGTGGCGAAATATCCAAAGATGTAGCTACCTGTAGTTCATTTCCTGAATGTATAGCAGTGCAAAGCAGGACATCCAAGTCTGAAGGGTTATAATCGCCTGGAGAAAAGACTGGGAAGTCACGGCCATGTGGAAGGCGTAAGGGGCAGAGGCTGTAGAGCCGTGCCATTTTGTGGAAGAAGAAGAAGCAGTGGAACTTGAAGGGTCCAAGTGGCGAAATCGTTCCTGAACTCTTCAAATCTGGGATGCCTCATCCCTTTTCCAGCACAAATACTTCCTTTACAGCGGTGCCTATGACTGTTAATAGACTGGAATGGACGGGTTGTTGAGTATTTAATTCACTTGTATGTGCATGGTTTCAAGATCACACTCCTGAACCGATGAAAAGAGGCACCCACCTATGCTACAACTTAGTATAATTCGTTTATATTTTTCTTTATGCCTATAAGGATGCGCAACCTCTACGATCTGCCATGCGGACACACGTACTGTTTGCGGCACTTCCTGCTGTCAAATGACAAAGATTTGACACCGCGTTGCCTCCACCGCATTGCGGCGCTTGACGTGGCGGGACTGAGTCCCAACATCACCATTATGGCGCAGAACAAGCAGCTCTCCTGGCATCGGAAGCAGAACCGAAAAGGGGAAGAAATGCGGGGTAGTGAACAGGAAGATGTTAAAAGGCATCTGGTGAGGAGTAAAATTAGCGTGCTAGTTATCTTTTTACTTCGTAAAGTGTGAATCCCTTGTCTAAACGCAAACACTACTTTTGCAGACTTGACAGGCAGGTGTGGTTGTTATGTGGCGTTTTGCTTTGTTGCATACACGATATACGGCATCCCTGTGTAGTTATTGGGATGGGTGTTCTTTGTCAGAATGACTGCAGTTTAGAAGCAAAGGTGCTTTGGTGACCAACTGAGTGCGGAGTGAGAAAAAGCATGATGTCATTTGGTATGGTTTGCTGATGCCCTCCACATTCTCATAATAGCAATGCAGCATGGCATTGGGTGTTGCTGGTAGCAAACCTTTACATAACGTTTTTTGGTTCCCTCCTCTCCCTTCATGTAGCGCAGCCTGATGCTACAGAGAAAGTTGAATGACCTGTCACGCCACAAGGCAATTCTGAATACGCACTTGGAGCAGTTGCAGGAGTCGAAATCTTTGGCATTGAAGAAGGAGAAGAGGATGAAGAATGAGATTATTCACGCCTTGGATGAAGCAGCGCAGCAGCTGTGCCTGACGGCGAACAAAGCCCTATATGCTGCCATGTCGGAACTGGAGAAGGTGGATGAGGTCGGCCGCGAGAATGTGAATACAATTGTGCAGCGGATCAAGCACCTTTTATCAAAGTTAAGGCTGACAAAGGATGTTTACTCGTCACTAAAAGGGATCATAGTGAGTGAAAATGGACGTTGAGCTGTGTAATGCGAATTCGTCTAACTGCCAATCCTCCCCCTTCCCTCTTCCTATCCATATCTCAAGCTTTCTTTGTTTCATTGGTGTAGGATTCGCATAAGATGGTGGCAAAACGAAAGTCAATGAGACGGCTCTTCCGTGAAGCCAGGCTTTTGGTGGAGGTATTGAAGAATCCAAGACCTATGCCCATAACACAAATGAAAGTGTCTGATCGATTCATTGAGGTAAGTCACCAAGTGTGCTTGAACGAATCATTGAGTGCGTATGTATGTGTGCATGCATGGAGCTGCGATTTGGGTAATGGAGTATTGTTGTGTTTTAATGGCTATCTAGAAGGCAATGCCCTCATCTTTCATTCTCCTACAGATAATGACCGGATTCTGCAAGGTTTATCAATGCACTCGCAATAGGTTTATAAGGATAGCGTCTTAGCACTAAAAAAATAGGAGGAAAAATGAATGAAGGCAATTGAGGCGCTATGACTCATCACCGTCATTAATGTAATAAGCTACGTGCTAAGTGCTGCCTAATTGCATATACTACTTACATTATTGCCCTTCGGTCCTTTCTTTTGTCATGCCGTCAAAAGGGTTAAAGAGTGAAGAAGTGAGTGTTTAAAAAACGGAGCAATCAGTGTCAATCAATGCAAATTAAGAGTAGATAAAGACCACTAGATCTAGCATTTAGAAAACCTCTAGTGAGGCATGACAAGGCAAGGAAGGTTCCCATAATTTGGTAAATTAAAAGTACTGCTTACCCAAATCTAAAAGCAAATTTATTCGGTTTTCGATTAGATAAACCAGTACTTGCTTGAATTCAATTTCATCATTTGGGATGCCACGATCTCCCTTCCACGAACCCTTTCCAGCTTCAACATTGGAGGCAAAAGGTAGGTGCTAAAAAGTGGTACATAGTGCAATAATTAAAAAAAGAAGGAAAAGGCCAATTTTAGTTAAAGGCAGATTAAGCTTTAAAGAATTCTAAAACAGTGCATGGTTGTAACTAGAAGCATCGAAGCGATCGTCAAAAATGAAAGCCTCAAAGCGGTGTCTCAGGGAAAACTGTACATAGGCGGACTGCGAAGGGACCAAACGGATGATCAAGTTCGACAGTACTTTACCCGGTACGGCGGCGTCAGAGACTGTTACATCTCACGAGACTTCAGAACCAACAAATCCCGACGGTGTGGATTCATAATCTTCCAAGAAATAGCATGCGCCGAAAGAGCACTACAAGATGTCCCGCATTTCATCGATGGACAACAAATAAGGCTGGAGCAATTCAAATCAAAGAAAAAACGAAAGGACAATAGTACAAATAAAAAGTACGCTGCGTGCTTGCATAAAATCAAAAGGCAAACAAAATCAAACATTCAATTTCGTAGATATGAGTCCACATTGTGTGTTTGCAGAGACGAGTCGCCTTCGAGAGAGGCCAAAGTGGAGCATGAGTTGGTGGTAGAGGGTGTTCCGCCTGCGGTGAGAGAACACGATATTCGCTGCTTCAATGGCCAATTTGGAGCGATCACGAAGGTGAGGGTGGAGGAGGAGTCGCACAGGGCATTTGTGGCGTTCTCCACTACAGAGGCTGTGCGGAAGGCGGTGGCAGCGCCTCTTCCTCGCTTCAGGAGTGCCAATCTTCGTGTCTCGCTGTCTAATGGGCAGAAAGAGAGGTGGGGCAGTGCTTTCACCTCCACTAACTCACTCATTCACTCACTCACTCACTCACTCACCCACTCACTCACTCACTCCCTCGGGCACTCATTCACACAGGCACTCACTTACAATGGATGGTACTGCTGCTGGTGATGCTGTAATGCTCTGCTCACAAGAGCCATGTTTGTTGCTTTGTGCTGGTGTCTGCTGTTGTCCAGTTTCTAATTTGCGGTCATAGTTGAGGTCTCGGCAATGCTGCGAGGCTGGCACTAGGTTAGTTGGAGATGTGCTCTGCTACGCACTTGCCTTTCCGTCAGGTCCCACCATCAGCATGCTTAGGCGAGTTGAGGAGGCGGCTTCCTTTCAGTGGCGCCTCTTTGCATGTCTGATGTGTGAAGCGTGGCATAATTGCATTGTCAAGTTAATTATCAAGCCCTCACCAAATAGACACTATGGCAGGCTATTGCGAAATCTGTCATCCTCCCCACTACTCCCTCACTACGTCCAGGAAGCATAGCTCCACTGGGTGTACTGGGTGTTCGGTGTTTGCGAGTTGGGTGTTAGCGGATGTGAACGCGCATTGTGTGTTTGCAGAGACGAGGCGCCTTCGAAAGTGGCCAAAGCGAAGCATGAGTTGGTGGTAGAGGGTGTTCCGCCTGCGCTGGAAGAAAACGATGTTCGCTGCTTCTACGGCCGATTTGGAGCGATCACGAGGGTGAGGGTGGAGGAGGAGTCGCACAGGGCATTTGTGGCGTTCTCCACTGCAGAGGCTGTGCGGAAGGCGGTGGCAGCGCCTCTTCCTCGCTTCAGGAGTGCCAATCTTCGTGTCTCGCTGTCTAATGGGCAGAAAGAGAGGTAGGGCAGTGCTTTCTCCCCACTCACTCACTCACTC